>OV702282.1:375891518-376516518 GCA_916181665.1 Avena sativa
GGAGCTGGCGATGTAGGAAGAGATAAGGGAAGAGGGATGGCTCACAGTGATCGCAGTGGCGTGGGGATGCTCAACCTGCTCGCGGTTGACGAAGGGGCGCACAGGATTGCTGATAATCGCTCGTCGGAGTTGCGTCTGATGACGGCCACGCTCTGTCGTCGTCGAGGGCGGCGCTACGGGTCACGAGGGAGCAAACGGAAAGCACGGTTAGATGCGCAAGGTCATGGCGATGATGCGTGCGTGAAGGAGAAGGAGAGGGGCGGTCAGGTTCTTACCAGAGGAGTCGCCGGAGAAGAAAGCAGACGGTGGCGCTACTGTTCGTCGTTGTTGTCGACGCTGCAGAGCACGCGCGGGCGAGCTAACGCTACGGGGATATGCGCCAGGGTCTGGGGAGCAGGTGAGGGTGGTCTAGGGGGCAAGGGGCTGCCGGAATCCTCGTCGGAGCGTCGTCGGGCAGAGGATGGTGCAGAGAGCAATTGGGTAGCCTGGGGGCGCGCTAGGGTGAGGCGACTGGGGGGAAATGGAGAGGGGGCGTGGGCGTTTAAGTGTGCGTGATCACAGCGAGTAATGTCGGCAGCGTTAAGGCGAATTAAGCCCACGGAATCATAGCCATAAACGGCGACGAGGGAAGGAAGAAGGGGTCGTCGCGGGTAGGAAGAAGGTGAGGTGGCAGTGGGGCCTGGCTGTCTGCGAGTGAGAGAGAGTGGGGGTGGGGTCGTTCTGTCAGCGGGCGAGGGGTGCGGGTTTGAGTGATAAAAGATCCAGAGAGGGGTTTCCTGCGTGGGCTGGCGATGGGCTTAGTTGGGCCAGTTAGGTTGGGCTGGGTCCTTTTTTTTGTTCTGTTTGTTTTTCTTTTTCCTTTCTTAATATTCTGTTTTGATTTCATTTAATCAATTCAAGCCTCCATTTGAATTCAAAACTTTGCCAAAGTTTGGTAGGTTTAAATATTGATTAGTAGCACATTCTGATGTTAATTTTGGAATAAAATTTTATTCCTTTTTGGTCTTTTTAATTATTCAAAAAGGCCCTAGTTTTAAACCAAATAAGTTTTAGTAATAATTCAAACACCATTTAAATTCTTTAAACTTTCCAAATCTTTTCAGTAGGTTTTTATTTGTTTAATAGGGTGTCAAAAATTCATCTTGAATTATTTGGAAAGTATTTAATATGATTCATAAATCATTTGAATAGGATATTTGTTTTAATTCCAATGGATTTAAATATGGTTTTAATTCTCTAAAGTTTATTTGGAAGATTTCTTTAATCTTATTTAAGTTGGATTAAACCACTTTTATTTCATTTGGGTAAATTCCAAAATACTATTTTCTCATGAATTATATAATAATTCTTTTTAGAGATTTGTCTTTATTCTAATAGAATTTGGTTCATGCCATTTTATTTTATTTGGAAATTCTTTATCCTTTTATTTTATTTGGATTTGGATTATATTCATTCCATTTGCTTAATAGATTAGGCCAAGATTTAATTTGGTCTCTAGATATTCCTTATTTAATATTTCTTTCTTTATCTTATAAAATCCTTATCATTTTATTTAGAGATCCAAACTTGGTGATTCCAATTTTGTAAAATATTGTTTAATAATTGTTTATCTTTTTAATTCCCTTTAAGATTATTTGCTCACCATTTGGTATGGATTTTAGACAGATTCTTTATTAGCTTTGGAAATTACTTTTCCTTATCTTATTAAATTCATAAGATTTTATCCATGGTTCTAAATTAAGTGAAACCAATTTCTATGGTTTTATAATATTTCTATTTGTCTTTCTTTATCATTTGTAAATGTTTGTTGACAAGATTTCATATGGATCAAATCCATAGGCTTGGAGATAAATTGGAAATGATTTTTTTATTCCATTAGGGTTTTAGGATTTGGATTTATTTTCCAAGTGTTCAAATTTCCAGATGCATTTATGAGGAATGCATTTCTCTAGATTTGAATTTTTTTGAATTCAAACTTTAATTAAAGTTTGTTCAAGATGGGATTTTAAGTTTCCTTTTAGAAACAAAAGTTTCTTTTCACCCTGATTTTCAACAATAAATTATTTTGTTTATTTATTTTTCACATTACAAGATTTGGAAAATCTTGGGATGTGACAGTGGTGCTTCATATATTTTCCCCAATATTTTGACTATGCATTAGAAGTATTTTGTATAGGGCTTGCATGATAATTTTTGCTAAGTATCTATATCCTATGCTTGGGAAATTCTAGTAGTTGTAGAATTGTTAGAATTTTCTCTAAGTTAAGATACTTGTTATTGCCATGCTTAGCCTAGCTAGTAGCAACCAAGGGTGGATTATACACACATACTATGGAAAATATTTCTAAGTCTTTGACTTATGTTTTGATTAATAAAACAACTAAGTGAATGAAACACCTGGGTGGAATGGTGGATTGGTTTGTGTTGAGTGGTTACACAAGGCCCATTTCTATGGTTTACCTTGTGTATCCCACTTGTGGAATGCCACCCAGGAACAAAGGGATTTGAGATGCCAAATGTTAAGAAGCTTCTAGTGCAGCCACATGGCATTATGGGATCTGCCTGGATCATATAGGTTGCAATAACTTAGCCAAATGGACAGTTGGTGGTAGGGGATGATAGGTTTGGAGCGCGTCCATTTTGGTCTAAGGGAAGGCTTCTGAAAGGTCCTGTCTTGGTGAAAATCAAGTCTTGTGGGGAAAGTGCACCACCTCTGCAGAAGGAAGAAACTAAGTACTTAGCCGTGTCCCCGGTAATGGACAATTTGAGCATCAAGACATGGAAGCTATCAGGAATCTCCTCATCCCAATTTCTAAGTTAAAAACTTGTGGCTGAACAAGGGTTAAAGGATCACCAATTTCTATTGGTAGATGCCTTGGGTGATTTTGACAAACAAAAACTTAGTGTTTTCAAATGATAAGGAAAATCTATTTTGAGCAAAGCAAGCCTAACCTCCACTTAGCCAAATGCATATAGATGATAGAATCCACTATACTACCATAGTATCAGTTGCCAATACAATTCAAATGTATTGACCCTTGTGGCTATAACTTATTATGTTGCAGGTTTGTTTGATGTTAGTGAAGTATGTTGATTAGGATTACAAGTCTACAACCAACATGCTTGCCTGTGGCACTTTGAAGATGAAGGACTCCATGCTATAGTTATTTCTGCTGCATTGTAATGAGATAGCCAAATGAGCTATGTAAGATGTAATGAATTATTTTATTCCTGGTTATAAAGTTGTATTATGACCTTTGTTTCTTGATATTACATCTTAACTGTGGATGCTAGCTATTGATCCAGGGACTAGCATTGTAAACACAGGGATCTCTACCTTATTAAAGGTTGGGACCTCTACAACACAGCTCTGAACTTTTCTAGAGAGAAGTAGTCAGACAAATATTGATCCAAATGTGGTAGAGTTCTTTTCTTCACCAAGAAGACAAATGCATGGTCGCATGGTTTCCCGGTATGTTGCCACTCTAAGTAGGTGCATTCCCAATGCTCTATGTTCACAACATCCCTGTGGACATTTTTGGACATATCCACCACCTCACAGCTGCAGCTGTTTGACGGGAGAACCCTAAGATGACCAAGTCCTCGGCTTCTCTTATGCAGTTGTTGTACAACAGGCTGTAGAATATGGCCTCTAAGTCTCCGACCTATCTCTCTCCTTATATTTAATAGCTTCATGATCATACCACGTATGCTGTCCATCAACATATGAATGGGATAGACTTTTATGTCCTTCACCCAGTTATTCAGGCATTTAGCTAGGTTGTTGTTTGTGTAATCAAATTCGATGTCAAGGTTGAACTGACTCCTCAATCTTGCTCATGAGATATTCACAGCACCCAAATCTGTAAGATCTAGCGGCAGCAAACATGTAACCAAATACACTGCTTGTGTAGTGCCTATAGGCCCTGTACAGGTTGAGCATCAGGTGGGTGATACATCGTAAATGTATCTATAATTATTGATGCTCCATGCTTGTTTAGTATCAACTTTGTTATGTTTTGTCTACACTTTGAGGTATTTTTATACATTTTCTGGTACTAACCTAATAACAAGATGCCGCAGTGCCAGTTGCATGTTTCCTGCTGTTTTTCGTTTTAGAAAAACTAGTAAGGAATATTCTCGAAACTAGATGGGACAAAAGCCAAAGTCAATATTTTACCACAAGGAACATGGAGTCCGAAGGGCATCCGAAGGGGGGCCACGAGCTGGCCGCACCCTAGGGCCGCGCAGCCCAAGGGGGCGCACCACCACCAGGTGTGGGCCCCTTGGGCGCCCACCGACCTTGCCCTTTCGCCTATAAAAGCACCCCGATGTAGAAACCCTAAGTACCCGATCAAATCTCCATGAAACAGTCTGTAGCCGTCGCCACCATTGTCCCTAGATCGGGGGATCTGAAACTCTTCCCGGCACCCTTCCGGAGGGGAGAGATCATCCCGGAGGCCTTCTTCATCACCATGCCAGCCTCCGAAGTGATGCGTGAGTAGTTCACCCTTGGACTATGGGTCCATACAGTAGCTAGATGGTTGTTTCTACTCATTTGAGCTATCATGTTTAGATCTTGTGAGCTCCGTTCATGATCAAGATCATCTATTTGTAATCATACATGTTGTGTTTGCGGGGATCCGATGGATATTGAGATACTATGTCAGATTGATTATTGATTCTATCAGGTCTGTGTTATTTGTGATCTTGCATGCTCTCCGTTGTTAGTGGCTAACTTGGCCAAGTAGATGCTTGCAACTACAAGAGGGAGTATTTATGCTCCATAGTAGGTTCATGCCTCTAGTAATCTAGGGAAGTGACAGGAATCTCTAAGGTTGTAGATGTGCTATTGCTACTAGGGAGAAAACCACAATCCTTTGTTCATGGAACAATTGTATTTTTTACTTTACACACATTGCTTAATGCAATTATCTGTTGCTTGCAACTTAATACTGGAGGGGGTTCGGATGATAACGTGAAGGTGGATTATTAGTCATAGATGCAGTTGGATTACGGTCTATGTATTATGTTGTAATGCCCAATCAAATCTCGTAGGAGTCAAGATGTCTAGTATATGCATTGTTATGCTTTCTCAATCTGTCAATTGCCCCGCTATAATTTGTTCACCCAACATGCTATCTATCTTAAGGAGAACACCTCTAGTGAACCATGGACCCCGGTCCAATCTTTATCATCGATACATCATCTACTGTTACTGTTTACTTTCTACAAGCAACTATTATCTTCCACACTATACGTTTAATCCTTTGTTTTCAGCAAACAAGTGAGATTGACAACCTCACTGTAAGTTGGGGCAAAGTTTTGAGTTTGCGTGGTGCAGGTTCCAAGTTGTTAGCAACACCTTGGAGTTGTTTCCTTACTCCTACTAGTTCGATAACCTTGGTTTCATAACTGAGGGAAAACTTGTTGATGTGCTCATCATACCTTCCTGTCGGGGTTTCCCAACGAGGCTCTACAGTAAACTGAGCTGCATCAGTGGGCATGGCATTCTCTACCCTCAGCTTGCGGGAACACCTCCTTCACTGCATTCGTCATCTTGCATGCATCTGTGGATATAGCCAATGGATCCATTTGTCCTATTGATCTCCTGATCTACCTCATAAACCAGACCCTGTTTTCCTCTGTCTCTATATCGAACAGCCCGAATGCCACTGGGAACATCCAGTTGTGACTATCCAGTGTTGTCGCAGATGCCAGGCAGCCTTTCCATTTGCCAGTTAGGACAGTACTGTCTACACTCAGATATGGACTACAACTTTCCTTGAATCCATGGATGCAAGGTTTATGCGCCATGAAAAATATGTTGAAATAAATTTTACCACCTTTCGATTTAGTGTCTATCTCTACAACACTCCCTGGACACCAAGCATGTACCTCAGCCTTGAAGTTGTACAACATCCTGAAGCTATTAGTCTAATCCCCATGCAAGATTTTTAGAGATTTCTCTTTACCTTTATAAACCGTGTAATACGGTAGGACGATGTTGTACTTAGCAATGAGTTTATTTTGAATATTCTTTGCGGTATTCTTAGGGTTATCCTTTAGTATGGACATAGCTTGTAAAGCCACCCACTCCATATTAGCCATCAAGGATTTCAGCATGCTCCCTATCGCACACATTTGGGGAGGTCCCAATTTGTTCACCTGCAACACGGATTCATTTACAACATAAGAGGAGTTTGCCAGATAGATCTTGCACATCAACTGTAGTTATATTATAGAGTGAAAATGACAAAGTTGAAATGGTTTTCTCCATTCATTGCCCAAATACCCTAACTGTCTTTGACGCGGGTAGGGCTATGGCTGCGATCCTCCACGGACAAGGTATCACCACCCGTCCATTCTTCCACTTTAACCTGCAAACGGCCTCATACCTCTGGGCAGTGTTCTTTAGTCTATGAACATCGAACTCCCCCTTGATACATAAATGCCGGAACGACATCCTTAACTCATGCATGCTGCTGAACTCGGTGCCAACTGAAATTATAGGATCTTCGTGGTCATGTATCATCTCTTCTATGTCGGGACCCAAGTTATCAACTGGAATGCCAGACCTATCATTAAGTGTCTCGTCTATCTCATCCCACCATATTCCTGATCCTCCACAGTGGCATCTTCTACATCTGATTCAGAATCTTCACCATCCTCACCATTGCCTAGTATTGCACACATCGTATTGACTCCCAGGGATGGGACTACACCATCATTTGCACCTACATGGACCAGAACATTGGCCCAATCTACTTCCCCGGCAACTCTGTTTTCTCCCAGATGCTTTGTTGGTGCTGCTGCAACCACACGGGATGGTCTTACACTGTCATGCATCATATGTTCGTTAGCAGACAAACAGTAATCAGATTCTATTTCATCTCGACTATACAGAACCCTCTTGCTCTTCTTGTGTACATCCTCCTTCCTAATGGTATCATTCATGATGGTAGCCCCATTAGTTCTTGACCTCTATGTTGCGTTCCTCATCAAGCTAGCCCTTTTGCTGCTACTCCTATGTGTGATCTTTTTCCTGCTTCCCGTCATGGGTGTTGGCTCCTGCATGCCGAAATCATTGCCTGACCTCTACAGCATGTTCCTATTCGAATTAGCTCTTTTGCTACCACTATTGGGTGTGTTCTCCTTCGCGCCGACATTATTGTCGAACCTCTACGGCATGTTCCTCTTCAAGCTAGCATTTTTGTCGCCACTATTGGGTGTTTTCTCCTTCGCGCCGGCATTATTGTTGGACCTCTGCAGAGTGTTCCTCTTCAAGATAGCATTTTTCCTCCACTATTGGGTGTGGTATCCTTCGTGCGAGCCACCTTAGCCTTTTTGTTTCTGCTCCTGGGTGTGTTCATCACCTTGTTCACCATCGGTCTGACCCTCTTATTTTTTTTGCTGCTATTGTTCGGTGTTGCATTATGACTAGATCTCAAGGGTGTACTCTGTGGCATGGTGCCTTTTTCCGTGCAACTCTTGGGTGTACTATTCTCTGGCATGGTCTGCTTGGTGATGGCCTTCTTCGGGGTGCTCTTTCTAGGGATGCTCTTCCTGCTCCTCTTTATGTTGCTCCCCTGTAAGTATCTCCTCTGTTTGAAGCTACTATCAGTCGCACAACCACGAGCGAGGCCATCCATTAGGTCAATCATGTTTTCTATAAGTGAATATTTATCATTGTCGACCTCCAATTCCTATCCAACCATTAGCAGGCGTGCGAACAGGTACACTTCCCATCTATGACTCATCCTACTTAACAATATTGCTAAATCACTAGAAACTTTCACTAGTATAGACTTTTTGCTGTTGTAAGCAAAATAAGCCAAATGTGCTTCCTAGGAGGACCCCCACACCACCTTCTCACGTAACACTGCTATCAGTTCAGATATCTATACCACTTCAGGATCGTATGTGCCAACAAGTACATCAATGTTATCGATGAAATTTTTTGTGCCATCATCTAATTTTGCAGTGAACTTCTCGACACCAATACGAAAGTGTACCTTGCCATCATCAGTTTCCTCAGGATCGAAACCACCGAGAGGTTCGTTAATAGTATCTTCGGTAGGTGGAGTAGCCTTGGTGACAGTATGTGCAGGAGGAGCAACACGAGTAGTATCAGAGTCTAGACCATGGGCTTGCTCCTCAACAACAGGTCTTCGAGTAGCCGCGGTAGAAGCAGCACGCTGAACTTCACCACGGTTTCGAGGAGGACCAGCGCCCAAGACAGCAGTTCTAGCAATATCAACAGTGGGGCAGTCTCCTGAAGCCTTAGTTTGCGCAACATCAGTAGTGATTGGGTCAGTAGCAGGCTGAGCAACAACACTAGTAGATTCCACAATAGAAGAATGACCTGCATCCACAATAGGGTTTTTCACCACGACAAAATGGGCACTCCTACGAGGAGGCTGCGCTGCAGAAGCATGGCTCAGACAAGGAACCACATTTTGCTTAACAACAGCGGGGCTTCGAGTTAGACCACCCTGAGCTTGAAAAGCAGGGTGACTAGGAGTGGAAGCAGCTACCACATCCAGTATTTTACAATCCAGGAGAAACATTCGAGCCTTTGGACACCCTTTCAGCAACCTGTATATCTGACTGTCATGCTTTATAGTAACCTTGCGTACTTGTTCATCCATGAAGCTTAACCGTGCAGTCTGTGTCGGCCCCATTTCAATATGTTAACGCAAAGTAGCAACCATACCAGAGTGATACCTTCGATCTGGATTCATGGATGTAGTATAATAGCTTTTTCCCTAGAAGACCTATGTTTAATCGAACCTTGGGAAGCAATGCTAAAAGGAAATAAAAGGGCACGTCTACAAGACTTTGTTTCTTTGTTTTACCTTAGTTTAACAGACCAATCTAGTTTAATTTTTATAGTGGGTTGAATCAATGGATGGATATAGGCCAGGGTTGAAGATCCACCTGCAACTGCGTATCATATGGGATAAAAGATAATAATAAGCATAGTCATGTGTAATGTTTGAATGGAGATAATCTCTTGTGGGAAACACATCCTAATATACTAAAAAAACGTGATGCAGCAGGCATAGCAATATCCTTTTAATCCAACTGAGTGCACACCGAAGCCACATGCTACAAACGATTGTTAAGTGAAGAACACAGATTAAAGCATTAAGTGGTCATGTTGTTGTGATCCCGAATGGGGCGCTAAGCGAAGATTGTACTACCCTTTCTGTCACTAGGGTTCCTATGATATCGCCGCTAGCCAAGTATCTCACCTCAAGCCTTTATCAATCTATGGGATCTTGGGTACCTACAAGTCCATAGATCGAGACAAGAGACAAAAAAGATACAAATCTCAATTGCAAACAAAATACAATACTCCCATGATTAGATGCACATAGTTGCTGCGAGGTTTCTCCCCAACCCATAGCCCGTGAGGACTACTCACTCATAACAAATAGATCAAGGATAGAAAACATTGTGCAAAATACTTAGATTGAAATCAAATATTCTTACAATGGTCTCCAAATCACAAGGAGATCTAGAGTACAAAGTAATGGCTATGGCTAGTGGAGGGATGGATGGTGGAGTGGATGAACAATGGATGAACTATGACGTGGATCTCCTTTGGTGGTGTTATGATGAAATCTGAGAATGGCGACCCTCTAAGCGGTGGCTAGAGCCTCAAAATATATAGGCGTCTTCACAAAAGTTCTAGGGTTTGACGATATGAAGTTGTCGGCACCCCGTACAGGAGGGCCGTACGGGTGGGCCCCGCCCGTACCATCGGTCGCTATGAGCACTGATGCTAGGAATTTACTTACAATTACTTGGTCGTGTGTTCTTCCTCAAATTCCTTCATTTTACTCCTGATTTCGCATTAAAACCCATGATTTCTTACACAACATAAATTAAAGCAAGATTTTGCACATCTTTGCAATTATTAGTCATTATTGGCAAAGATTAAGAGTTTCTTGTCAATTGCTTGACTAAAAACAATGTTTAAACATGGAGAAAGGTGGAAAATTTCAGAGCCATCACAGAGATAGTGCAAATATGCGCTGGTGCTTATTTAATCGTGACACAATTACCAGGATTCAACTTGCCCTTCCCATTTGCTAATTTAGAGTGGTAGCCGCCGATGCATACCGAAACTATGTAAGGGGTCACTGGGGGACGCGAGTTGACAAAAATTTGGGGACAAAAAATAAGAACTTGTCTGTCAGCGTTCAGCTAGTAAACAATTCTAGGTTCGATTTATCTCTTTGATATCAATAAATAGCTAACAGTTATAGTTAGTGCGAAAAGCAAAGAGAAGAGTATCTCACCCACATGTATCAAGAAGGAATGAAGAAGGGCAACCTCAAGCCCTCTCTTGAAGATCCTCGTGATCATGGAGTGATGAAGACAAGCTCAAAGAAGAGGTTTTCCCATGGAGCAATTTGAAAGTATTTATCAAGCAAGAGCGAGCAAGAGAAAACAAGAAAGGTTTCCCACTTGAGAAGAACAAGACGGTCTACATCAAGCTCAAGTGGAATGCTGAAGGAAAAGGCATGATCTTGATAGGGATTCTCTTTTTCCGGTCTTGTGTTCATTAGTTGGGAAACCGGGTTTAGGATAGACAGTCGTACTATCAAGAGGGGGTCTTGAGTGAGTGTCTTGATCGCATCGTTCAGAGAGAGCTCAGACCTTTGCATTCATAGCATCACCTTTCTTGGTTGATAGTTGGTTCTTTTCCATGAGAGTATCTAGAGATTATGGTTATCATCATAACAAGCTCTAGTTCATCAATTAAGGATTTCCCTTGCATATCTTATTGCGGTTGTTGATCTTGCGAGTTTTCTGGCTCCACAACTTGGGAGATACATCACATATATATTCATGGTATTTTATCCCTTGGCGATACACAGTATTTTCTACATGTCGTTATCTTTCCAACAAAATTGTTTTCATCTTGTTTGGAGTTTGGATGCGAAAGTTATTGCAGTTTTGGTTTCTAGAGTTTTCCTGACTAGAAGTTCTGGCTAGCCACCGATAGTACCGCTACGGCATTTTGTCGCCGGTAGTTCCGGTGAAAGGTTTGGTTCTTCTTCTGCCCAGCTTTGGTATCATCTTTGTCTGTTTGTTCTATTTAGCCGAATATGGACCAGAAGTTGCACCGGAAATTCTGCTCGGGCCAAATTGCCATTGGTAGTATCGGGTGAACTTCCGGTTCCACTTTCTCTCACATATTGTATCCTTTCTGGTCTATGTTCTCTATTTGTTGGATCTTTGGTCAGAATCTCTAGCGGTAGTACCGCTCTCAGGGGAAGTTCCGGTGAACCAGCGGAAGTTCCAATCAGACTCTTTTTCTGTCTTTGGCGTCGCAGTTTTCTAACCGTTGGCTGAGTGCCACCGGAAATTCTGGCCTCCCACCATAAGTTCCTGCCAGAGTCATGAATGCCCGTAACGGGTAGATCTGAGAGCCCTTTAAAAGGGGCTCCTCTTCTCCTTCGTGGTCAGAGCTCTTTTCTTGGTTCTTGGCTTTCTCTCTCTCCTCCATTGTTGACCTTGAAGATCTTTCCCTCTCCCCTTCCCCCTCCTATGATTCTTACATGTTTTTGAGGGATTTGAGAGAGGATATCTAGATCTACAATCCCCCCAAGACAAATCCCTTCTTTGTGAAGGAATCATTGGGATCTAGATCTTGGAGAGTTTTGTGTTCTTCTCTTGTGTTCTTCCTCCCTCATTCCCACAATAGCTTTTGTAGCTTTGTTGGAAGTTGGGAGTGAAGGACTTGCCCTTGCATTTGTTGCATAGGTTTGAGTTTTCCATGAAGATTCTGCGAGTATAATCTTGTGGGTTTGTTACTCTTGGGTTCTTGGAACCCTAGACAGTTGTGTGGTTGGAGTGTTTACCTCTTATGGTCTTTGTTGCATGTTTTGACTTTGGTGCCTTTTGTGTTGCTTTGTAGCCTTTTGTGGCTTTGTTTTTGGGAGCCTCCAATTGAGTTGTGGAGATAGCACCAACCTTGTACGGGTTTTGGTGACCACCCTCAAGTGTCCCTTAGTGGATCGTGAGTAGGCCTTTGTGGCGAGCTCACGGGAGAATATGGTGAGTCATTTGTGGCGCTGATGAGTTGTGTGCCTTCGCATCCAGGGTGAGGCCTTGTGTGGCGTTGGGTGAACATCGAGCCACCACACCCCGAGGTGAGCCATTTGTGGCGTTCGGAGAGCATTGCGCCATCGCACCTCTCCAATGGAGACGTAGCTTCTTTGGAAGTTAACTTCAGGATAAAAATCTTCGTCTCCACGTCCATCGGTTATCTCTCAACCGAGCCCTTTACTTATGCACTTTACATTGTGATAGCCTTCTTGCTTGAAGTATTATATCTTGCTATCACCTTATTGCTTGTATTGATTAGCATAGGTTGTTGATGCACTTAGGTGAACCTAGTGGTTAGTTTCATTCCGCATTTATTTGAGCCTAAACCGTAATAATTTTAAAAGCATATTCACCCCTCTAGGCGACATCCATTGCACTTCTAGTACGCGTAGTGCGGTACCGCCAGGAAACGTATGAACGCCACGCAACCAAGGATGGCGTGGTGATAACTTAGATCCAGATTACGGATGTAGTATAGTTCTTTTTCCCTAGTAGACCTAGGTTTATCGAATCCTCGGGAAGCAGAAAGCGTAGTAACGTTACTTAAACAGACCTTCAAGAGTTTTAGAATTACTTTTGTGTTCTCACCGGACCAAGAGTTTGCGATCTTTTTTTTTGTTGACGATGGAGAGAGAGAGGGCCTAGGGCTTTCGGTTTCACCAGTAGTTGTGCAAAACATATTATGGGAATAAAAGATAATAATAAAGTATACATGTAATTATTAGAGCAAGATAAGTATATGTGGGCAGTGCATCCATAATTTTTATTGGCTCCGCAACCGCTTATAGCAATAACATACTAGTATCATCCATAGAAGAAAGTGAACTAATGATATGCATAGTGATGTCACCATTAATCCCAACTAAATCCCTCACATACAGCCGTACTACTCCTTCTGTCATTGGGTTCCCAACCTACAGATCAGTCATCACTCACACTCTCTATACCTGGATCAATCCTTGGGGTCTTGGGTACCTGAAAAGTCCTTAGATTGAGACAAGAGAGGGTACAATAATCACCATGTCATTAAAACTAATACATCATCCCATCTATTATAAATAACATGCACAAAAAGCTACATGGCTAGGCCGAAGCCCTTAGCCCATGAGAAGTACACACACATAGAGATGGAATCAACAATCATAAACATTGTAATGGAAATTATGAGATTGATAATAGTCTTACAATGTCGCCAATAGGAGATGAGATCTACTATTACAAGAGGTGGAATATGTCTATGATGGTGGAGAAGGGTTTGGAGATTAGATCTAGATCTATTCCTCCGACATGGTGGCTTCTGATGGCAGGGAGAGTTGAGATCAAAAAAGAGGAGGAGTTTCTCGTTGCCCAAAGCCTCTTTATATAGGGGTACCTGCACGAAAGATGTTCTGTTTCACCTGGCGATGTCGGTGCCAACTATACGGCCGGAATAAAATTCCCGCCATATAGTTGGTTGTTAAAGGCACCGCCTTCTCTTCACGGGTCCAAGTTTCTTTGGTATCTTGGAAATCTCGTATCTCTGACTTTAATGTTCTAATTCCCATCATCAAACGTCATTATCCGCGCAGGGAAAAATAGGAAGAAAGGATTGCATACCCCTTTGATCATTAGGCATTAGTGGCAGGATTTAGAGAGATATTTCATCAAATATATGAATAATATCTAGTTTAAATGTGGACGTGGATGGCTATATTTCATAGCCATCACGTGGTACTGTGATGGCCTGTCGAACACTTCGAATAGTGGTCGTTCACGCCTGAAGTTCTTGGGGGTGCCAAAGATGACGTCGAGCCATATCTTGCCCAGGGGTAGACCCCTTTCCCTAGGACGATGTCGTGGAAGGTTGTGTAGGATGCCTCCAGGCTGCAGAGCGGGATCTGCATTGCCTCCAAGGTTCTAGCGAACATAAGATTTATGCCACTGCCACCGTCCATGAATACTCGAATCATCTCAAACCCGCCGATCTGAGCCTCGAGCACCAGTGCAGAGTGGCACGTGTGAGTGATTTGATGGGGATGGTCAGATCAGTCGAAGGTGATGCATGATTTCGAGCCACTGAGGTACTTAGGTATGGCGGGTGGAGAGGTGACGGCCAGGTTGATCTGGCGGGTGATCATCTTCTGGATCCTGTTGGATGGACGCCCCTTCTGTATCATCATGGTACCCAATGGTTGTGGGTACTGATTCCCTCTGTTGTTCTAGGCTGGCACAACCGCAGGCTGCGCGGGTCCTTCAGGTTGTGGTGGTGGAGTGCCATATGCGATGGGACCGGGAGCAGAACTGAACCCCTGGTTTAGGCATCATGTTGCAGCTGGGCGTATCCTTCGTGGAGTTTTTGAAACTCCTGTATTCCTTGAGTAGGTGGCTGGATTTCTTCTTGCCGTCCTGTTTGTCGATGTAGAAGTGGATGCTACAAGGACTAGACAGTTTGTCGATTGCGGATGGCTTGTCGTCGTGGGTGCGATGTTGCCATGATTGTGTGGTCTTTCCGATGTCTCGGTAGCTGCTACTGTGATATCCATTGTTGTGATTTCCATCATCGAGGCGATCGGTGTAGCCAGCCATGACCATGTCAATTTCCTCACGATCGTTGTAGACGCGCGCTCTCCTTTTTTCCTTGCCGACCGCATCTGCGGCCGAGGTCGTCCTTGTCATCCGAGCGTTCGATTGTTGTGGATGGTGTCCTTTCCATCGGCCCAGCGATTGGTTATTTCCATCAAGTGTTCAATGGTTTTGGGCTTGATACGGCCCAACTCCCCCCTAAGCTCGCGACGCCATACGCCGTTGTTGAACACGTCGATTGCCATTTCCTCAGAGATATCCTCTGTGGAATTTTTATGACCGACCGGCACAGGACGTAGGAGCGGATGGACTCGTTGGACCGTTGGTAGCAGACATGTAATTCTTCTATTGAGGCTAGAAGCTTGCAAGTGCCCTTGAAGTTGCAGATGAAGTTGTACACCAGCTCTTCCCAGCTGTGGATGGATCCGGAGGGGAGATTGTTGATCCAGGCCCTGGCTATGTTATTACTCCCACCCTGCAGCTGAAGGCATTGAATGGCTATGTTGTTACTCCCACCATGTAGCTTGACTAACGAGATGTGGTCGTACAGCCAGATCTTCGACTCCTGTAGTGCGGTGACCCAGCATACCACTGCATGATGTAGTACACTATAGTCGTTGGCATAACACCAATGAAACACCGTTCACTAGTATTACATCCCTCAGAGTGGTACAACAGAAATACAGCAGGTCCAAGACATGAATATAGGTTACAGCTCAACTCTTTACACAAGATCCAGAGAACACTCTGGGTTAAAGAGAGATAAAGAAACTTCTTACAAAGAAGAATCAGAAATAAACAACTCAAAAACTATCATACTATTAAGAATAGTATCTTAACTAATGGTCTGGCATTGCTGCTATTGCAATACACTACAGAAATAGGTTCTATGGCTAGGGATTATATTCCTAGCTAATCAATAACTTCGTCTTCACTTGAGTTGATGTATATGTTGACTTTCTTGACTTCATTGAAGAACTTTAGATTCTGGTGATAATTCCTGGAGCATAACTTGATGCAGACATCATCTATACTGGCTTTAGAACCTAGCAAGGGTTAAAAATATACGTTGAGTACGAGCGTACTCAGCAAGTTCACTAGAAAAGGAGTGTTTGAAGCACTATATCTACAGCCATAGACCATAGGTCATAGGCAATGCAGGTTTTCGTAAACATTTCTTCAAAGCTTGCTTTTATTCTGAAAAACTATGTCCGTCAGCCTTCACGGGTTTACCGGAACTTTCATGGAGTTCCTTTCTCGCCGCGTTCGCAGCTCCTTCCCAAAACAGGGAGTAACAAGTTACAGTTCTTACTCTCTGCAGAGGTGCGTCACTTTACCCATGAGAGACCTTAGGTTTTGTTGCACGGCCGGGAGTATGTCCCCGTTCAAACTTCCTTGGTTTGAGGCCCAACCTAAGATACAAGCCAATTACTGCCTTCTCCGTGACCCCGCATGTCTCCTTGGTGTATGCCAACCCACCTATTGAATTACGGCAATTGGCAGTACAGACCGTTCAGATGCCGGAACTATCGTGGGACATTGAGGGCTCCCACCCATATGCTGCATATCCTCTATGAATTACCAATTAATATGCATGCTACGAGTGATAGCAGCCACGAACCGCACATCCGGCTCCATGCGAGAGGGAAAAGATACAGCCGACTTCTTCGTCCCATTCCAAATCTCATGGCAACGCGTAATATACGGCGCAAGAATCACTAACGACATTGGTTGTTAAGTCCTAGATAATATGTTCCTTTACCACCGGAACTTTCATAGTAGGTTATTACCTCATGGTAAATAACCTATAATCACATTATTATGAAAACAGTGTTTTCTGTCCTTTTTCAAATGCAGGTGATGACAACACTGGATTTGCAAAATACTTTACAGAAAATAATCAAAGGACATGAGAAAGTGTGAACTTGTCTTGTGTGATTGCAAGATTATGCACTCACGGTCTTCGAGACAATATAAAAGATCCAATATCTGAAATCAGCATCATTGGTCCGGTAAGGACTAATGTTTAAAGAAGCAAGATGCCATTATGCATAAGTAATGTAATGCACTTGATAAACACGAATCCAGGGACAACGTTGATCTAGGGTTTGGAAACTGGAAATGGTTACTATTAGAATGTGTTGTCTTTTTAAATAAGTTTCATATTGGTGATTCTTATTAAGGCTTGTTGATTGTGTGTGAAACAACATGTAATTATAATATCATAAAACAATGAGATACACACAAATGTGAAATGCTACTCAAGATTGCTTATACTATAATTGTTTATCTTCAAATTTTTACTTTACAATTAATGTCACTTATAAAGAACTTAAGTGTTATCAATCCTAAGTATATAAGTAAAGTATAAAGTAACGTGATTTATGATTAGTTGTCATATGTTGACTAAACTGGCAAAACGAATAACTTTTGAAGAAAAGATTTCTTTATTAAGGTTTAAACAATTTTGATAGTTTTTAGAATATGGTTGATAGAATGTGATTGATATTGTTTATGCTTGTTTGAATAGTCTGTACTTGAGATGCTTATAACTTAATTATAACATACCAAAGTTAATTATAAAACACATAACAAAGTCTTTAGCATTACATTTAAAGTCTTGTAGACTAAAGTTAACTTTAAGAACATGGATGGATTTAAGTTGTAATGCTTATGTTATTTGTACCTTATGTACTTTATAATGTTTCCTTAAAGTCACTTAAGAATGTTTATACATTTATTTGGTAGTAGTTTCTTTACATTATAAATGTATAAAGGGATTTATCTCCCTATAAGGGTGTGGTTATGGTTTCTGAATAAGTAAACAATATTATTTACTACTTATGAATACTTAATAAATAATAAATATTTAATTAGGTGAAATAATAATACATGATTATAGTTTTAAATTATAGATATTATTTTGCTAAGATTTTTGGTATATTATTTATATTTTTAATATTTACCAATATTAAATTATGAATTATCAAAGTATTAATACTTATAAAATCTTTATTAGATAATAATTATTTAAATTATTATCATTCTAGTTTTTGATAGTAATTAAGGTTTTTGTTCCTTTTGCATAATGATTACTCATATCAGCCAGAGGAGTGATTCCATCATGAAAATAACTACCCGGGAGTGCCAAAAATCTTACCCATTATAGCATTGGTGCTACATATGTTTAATTAACTCGTAGACGAAATCCAGGAGTTTCCTCCATGAAGATCGTTCATAGGCTAGCGGAGTTGTTGGCATCCCATGAAGTTTGACACACATAAAGCTATATCATTCTTATGATTCACAAGTCAAACTTTGGCATGCTCACAAAAACCGCTAAACATTAATTCAATTGAACAAATAATTTCAAAGAGAGCTATCAAGTTAATCATTATTTTCTATGGTGTTTAGTGTCTCTAGAAATAAGATTTCAATACTAAACACTACAACACCCAAGACTTTTAATTGCAATATGTTTTCTTATTTCAATTGTTTAGCATAATTTAGGCAAGACTTGGTTAACTACAAGAGCTGGAACAAAACATACTCAACTAAATACCCATGCAAACAGAATTTTACTACAATATAGAGACTCACTCCACTGATATAATATCTTAAAATTTACTACTAAATAGCATGGGTTTCTCAAACTTCAAAAGTGGGGAGTCATAAGGCATACCTCTCATGTTTGGCACTTCTCTCTCCCCTTTTGATTTGTTTCTTGGAAACTCGAAGTCGGCCACTATCTTGCAAATACATGAGAACCTCGAGGCGAAAACAAAAGAAAGAGGGAAAATAAATATAAATGGAAAAATCATTTTGTTGTTTTTGAGAAGGGGAATTAAAGAATAGAAAATTGGCAGCAAAGCTCGGCTTGAAAATATCGAAAACAAAATAAAATAACTAAAGATAAAGTGTTGGGGAAACCAAATAAAAATCATAACTTCAAAAATAAAATATAGCAACTGAACGCCAAATAAAAATAGATAGAAAACCTCCCCAATCTTAGGCTTTTGCAAGCCCTTCAAATCATTGAGGTGGCAGGAAAAAGTTGTAACGCCAGTCCGCATATTGAGTTGATAAGTTACTTGTTGTTTCTCGGAGGTTCAGGGCGAGATTATGCATCCCCTCCACAGTCCCTCCAAGTTCTTGAAAGTCTTGATATGTAGTGAACCGGTTCAGTGGCTTCTCCCCTTGATAAGGAACTTCTTGCTCCTCTTCTTGCTCCTCATCCTCGTCCGGATTCTCCTCCTCGGGTTGGTGTTGTTCAAACTGCACATCATATGGCAAACGTCCCTCCTCAATAGAGAAGAGACCATTAGGCAAAGGAGCGGGGTAGAGACGCCCAGCTCCTGCAATATGCAAGTAATAAACACCTCTCCTAGTGAGCATTCCACGAGATTTTAAAGTTGACAAACCAACACGTCGCTCACCTACAACTGGTTGCAACTCACCTAGGTCAATGCCTAGGGCAATGGCAAGCACGGTGATGACGCCTCCACCAGTGAGGGGTCCTTAGCTTTGGGAGGACTGGTGCTCCAAATAGCGCATAAGAATTGCGCCTAATTTGAGTGAAAAGTTGTTGTTGAAAGCAGCTTTTACTAGGACCAAGATGTCCTCTTCATTGAGTCTTGTAAAATCATTACATGCCTGCAAGGTGTTATCAATGACATAGAACAAATAGCGGATAGCATGATGTTGAATATTCTCCCCCATGTTGACTCTAGAGGTGAAACTCATTCTATTATAATAATGATCCAGGGAAGGGTTCATGTCGGTATAATACGCACACAGAGCATTAGCATCATTGTTTGGTAAACTAAGGCAATTGCATCGTTCATCAAGTGTCCATGTATAATTGTGGTTCATAAGTAGAAAATAAATAGTGCCCTCTCCTTGCCATGTGTTAATGGTGCTTTGCAATGAACTTAAAAATTCAAGAGTTAACCGGCGATAAGTAGGCACGTCATGAAATACAAAGTTTTGTAGGCCAACCCTATTGCAAAGTAAATTGAAGTCATTAGAAATATCGAGTTGGTTAAATATGACGGGAGAATCCCACTTGGTTTCCTTCACTTCTCGGTTCTTGATCTTGTTAAAGAAATCATGTTGGAGCTCATTCCTGAACCGTATCCCCATCCAGTCCTAAGCTGCAACATTAGCCTGAGAAGAACTCGCAGCAGCACGAGCACGCGTTTGGCTCCTTGTGTTCATCTTCTAAAAATAAATAAGAAAGACAAAAATAAAACTTTTTGATCCAACAATAATAAGCATAGCATATTCCCCGTCATAGAACACTAAAGAATCTCCTCAACATAATAATCTAGGCAAGAGAATCATGGCAACTAGTTCAAAGTAGGTCTCACCCTAGATTGATAATGACAATAGATCACAGATGAATTTGCAAAAATTAATTGGAGTATCGGAGGAGAAACATACCGTAGATCACTTGTGTGCGAGGAAATCGAACGAAATTGAGTAGAGGTGAAGATCCCTTGAGGTTTTGAGAGAGTTGGGAGGTAGAAGAGAGAAAAAGGATTTAAGTTTTGGTATCTTGGGTACCTTCTGATATGTTGGAAACGTATCTATAATTTTTTATGCTCCATGCTTGTTTAGTATCTACTTTGCTTTACTTGTCTACACTTTGAGGTGCTTTTTACATGTTTTCTGGTACTAACCTATTAACAAGTTGCAACAGTGCCAGATGCCTGTTTTCTGCTGTTTTTGGTTTCAGAAAAGTTAGTAAAGAAATATTCTCGGAATTGGACGGGACAAACGTCAAAGTCAATAACTTTCCGTGGGGAACAAGAAGTCCAAAGGGGAGACGAAGAAGCAGGCCAGGGAGGCCACCCCCCCCCCCAGGAGCGGGGTCAGGTGGACCCTCGCCTGGGTAGGGTTTGCCTACCCTGGTCGCCTCCCGGACTCGCCCCTTCGCCTATAAGAAGCCCCTGATACAAAAACTCTCGGAACCCGATCAGAAATCCACGAAACCGTCTGTATCCGCCGCCACCATAGTCCCTAGATCGGGGGGATCTGAAGTTCTTCCCGGCACCCTGCCGAAGGGGAGATCATCCTGGAGGCCTTCTCTCCTGTATGATTCATGAGTAGTTCCACCTTGGACTATGGGTCCATGTAGTAGCTAGATGGTTGTATCTCCTCCTTTGTGCTTTCATGTATAGATCTTGTGAGCTCTGTTCATGATCAAGATCTAATCTATTTGTAATCATGCATGTTGTGTTTGCGGGGATCCGATGGATATTGAGATTATTATGTTGGTTTGATTAATGGTTTTATCTTTATGATTCTATCATGTATGTGTTGTTTGTGATCTTGCATGCTCTCCGTTGCTAGTGGTTATCTTGGCCAATTAGTTAATAGTGACTCCAAGAGGGAGTATTTATGCTCGATAGTGGCTTCATGCCTCTAGTTTCCAAGGGAAGTGACAGAAATCCCTTCGGTTGTAGATGTGTTGTTGCTACTAGGGAGAAAACAACGGTCCCTTGTTCATGGAACATGTGGATTGTTTACCTTACACACTTTGCTTAAAATAGTTGTCTGTTGCTTGCAACTTAATACTGGAGAGGGTTCGGATGGTAACCTGAAGGTGGACTTCTAGTCATAGATGCAGTTGGATTACGGTCTATGTATAATGTTGTATTGCCCAATCAACTTCATAGGATCTTGCTAGCTAGTAATTGCATTGTTATGCCTTGCTCAGTTCCTGTCAATTGCCCCGGTGTGATTTGTTTACCCTTCATGCCATGTTGTTTATCTAAGGAGAGCACCTCTAGTGAATTATGGACCCCGGTCCAATCTTTACCATTGATACATCTTCCACTATTACTTGTTTACTTGCTGCAAACCATTACCTTCCACACCATACATTTAATCCTTTGTTATAGCAAACCGGTGAGCTTGACAACCTCACTGATTCGTTGGGGCAAAGAGTTGAGTTTGTGTTGTGCAGGTCTCCACGTTGCCAGCAACACCTTTGTGACGTTTCCTTCCTCCTTATGGTTCGTTAACCTCGATATCTACTGAGGGAAACTTGCTGATGTGCTCCATCACACCTTGCTCTTGGGGTTCCAACGAAGTGCTCCACATCAACACTTGGTGCACGCATCAAAGATTTCTGGCGTCGTTGCCGGGGAGGCTAAGGACGTCTTCACTAGGGGAGTCCTTCACTTCCTTTCTCTTTATTTTGTTTTTAGTTTGATTTGTTTCTTTTGCTTGGTTTTGTTTGCCTATTTTCAGAGAACCCAAAAAAATTAGGCTAGCTTGGTTTGCTTGCCTTATTCAAAAACAGACAAAAAATAGTTCCTGCTCTAGTTGCTGGTCTGTTGTTGCCTTGCTTGGTCATGCTTTCTATCAATGGATGGTTTCTTTGAAACTAGTTCTTATTGGAAAGGTGGGTTCACGGAAGAACAAAAGTATTATTATAAGGAACACCGTTTGTCACAAAAAGGGAAACACTTATGGGAACAAATTGATAAGTTGAATACTATTGCTAGAGACATGTGCTCTACTTATAATGTTACTTATTGCTTTGATAAGTCTTGTTGATGTAGGAGGTATAAACACCTGCCTTTTCAATGTGAGTATAATGATAATGTTTCCATATCTTCTTATGTTAAAGGAAATTATGACTTTTATGATGTGGAACAAATTGAAGAATTTATTGCTTTCAAGGGTGCATTTGAACTTGCTAGTTTTCTTGAAAATACTGATGATGCACCTTATGAATTTGAGGTTTATGAGATACTTAAATTTTTCTTTGATAATTACAAGGAAGACAATGGCTATATTCTTGAATATTTTAATAAGTGTTTTCCACAAATGGAAGAGACTAATGCCTTGCAGGAGTCTATGGAAAAAGAAATTCTTGAAACTGGAAGCTCATTAGATGAAAAAGAGGAGGAGAGTGATGAACAAAAGGAGGAAGAATGGATCTACCCATGCCTACCTTCTAATGAGAGTAACTTTTTACCTCTTATATTATTTGATTGTCCCCCATGCTTACCAAAGGAGGATGAATGTTATGTTCCTGTGGATCCTTTTGAAATATCTACTTTGGGTAAAACCTGTGAAGGTTTTATTCCCACTATTTTTGAGCTTGATAGAAATTATGTGTTTGAAGATCATGAAAAGCATGCTTTATGTGATAGATATATTGTTGAGTTTATTCATGATGCTACTGAAAATTATTATGAGAGAGGAAAATTTGGTTGTAGAAGTTGTGATGGTATTGAAACTCCTCTCTTTGTGCTGAAAGTTTTGAAGTTACTCTTGTCTTATCTTCCTATGCATGTCACTTTGTTCTTCATGAATTTATTTGTGTACAAGATTCCTATGCATAGGAAGAGGGTTAGACTTAAATGTGTTTCGAATTTGCTTCTTGTTGCTCTCTTTGACTTCAATTCATATTTCTTATGTGAGCATCTTCTCAAGCTTCTTGTGCCTAACTTAAAGGCGTTAAAGGAAAGTACTTGTTGGGAGATAACCCAAGAGTTTCCTTGAGTCTTGGAAGTTATTACTACTGTAATGACCTCTCCTTATTCTTTTTGTTTGCTTTTTGTGCCAAGAATGACCTCTAATGAGAGGGAACTAAGATTTGGGGAGTTTTTGTCTCGAAACAGATTTCTGTCCTTCACCAAAAAAAATTGTGAGGAGGCTCTATAACTCGGATTGAGCTCACAATTTACGAATAAATCCCTAGTATGTTGGCTAACTTCGTTAGTTCAACACTTTTTGATTTGAGCAACATAAGATGTTCGAAAAAATTCATTTCTACCTTCTGGTCTGTTTTGACAGATTTCTGCCATTATTTGCATTTGCTTCTTATTGATTCCTTTTTTAGCTCTCTTTAGGTAAATTGAGTTTCTTTGAAGGAGTTACTACAGTAGCTTGTGTTTTTAGTGAAAATCCTTGATGTTCCAAAGCTTTGCCCGCGGTCTAATACCTTTTGAATAAGCTAATGTTGCTAATGAAGATTGTGTGAAGTTTTGTATGAAGCAAAAAATTTAGGTGTAGAGAGAGAATGATGCAATGAGATGAAGAATGGACAAAAGCTCAAGCTTGGGTATGCCACCATGGTGTCACCCCAAGAAATATCCAAGAGGTACAAGCGTCAAAGCTTGGGGATGCCCAAGGCATACCCTTCTTCATCAATAAAAAGCTCAGGTCTGTCTAGACACTTCACTTTTATTGTTTCATGCATAGTTGTGTTGTTCTTGGAGCGTCTTAGTTTTCGTTTGCTTTGCTTAGTTATTTTAGTTTGCTTTAGTAGTTTGGACCCCCGCTCTCTCTGTGTTGTTTTACAAATAAGTTTTCTTGGTGTTTGGAAAGGAATAGTAAGTTCTTGCTTGAAGTGCAAGAGGAGCTTGCATTGACTATGACTAAGACTTTAGCATGACATGCTAGGTGTTGTTTTTTGCATTATGCTTAGTAATTATTGATATAGTGTCTTGTTCCAAACAATTGGGATTGCTTAGTGTGCCTTGAAGAAATTATTCGTTGTTTTAGCATGCAAAAGCATAGTATTGTGGTATTCTCCTTTGATGTTTTGCTTGGGTTGACTTGTCACATGCTCACACCATGTTATGACTATGACAAGTCACCATTAGCCTCTATGATCATTTAGTCCTTGACTTGTAGTACCACTCTTTGCTTTGATTAGTTTGCTTTGTTGCATTGCATAATTATGGCCATTATTGCTCTCTTAGTTGGTTGCTCCCAGTCTTTTGCTAGCCGCCACTTGTATGAGTAAGTTCTACTCATGCTTCTAACTCCCAAGAAACCAAGTTATTCCAAAGTGTCCACTATAAACTCCTATGCATGGTGTGTTACACCATTCCAAGTATATTCTTGTTTTCAACTATCTTCCAATTAAAAACTATTTTGTTATGTGAAAACTTAGTGATTAAAGCCCTCATGAACTTGATGGCACATTTTATTCTTTGCCCATAATAAACTTGAACCATTGAGGCAACTTTGTTGTATATGCTTGCACTTATAAGTTGGGATTAGCAAAACCGTTCTATCACGGGGAACGTTTTCAATATTGCACTTGTACTTTTTGTACTCCGTTGATATCATGCTCTTTTGTCTATGGATGTTACCGGTGTGAAATGAAGTGGGAACTTGTAAGTCCATGGAGTTTGTATTCTTTGTTAGAGAAATGCCTGGGCCGCTAGCCTAAGCCATGCCTAATCATGGTGGAAACTTGCAGCATCACCATAGTGAGCTATCTATGAAGCATCCTCAATAAAAAGCTATGCATATGGTAAATAAAAAGATTGCTGAGATGCTCATTGTCTGCTTGCCTTGTCATTTTGGTTATGGGAAAGCTCCTGTACCATGTGCAAGGGGTACGCCGTTGGCGGTTCTCAATGATATGCAAATACTTATAGTGACAAGAACTTGCCTGTGCCCTAAGTTGAGTATCCATGAGGTGTAGCCCTCATAGTCAAGGGACTTGAGATTGCCAACTTATACTTTGTCAAGCATATACTCCAGCTTTGCCACTTTAACCTTAATCACTTAAAGATGCTTATGATAGGGGCAATGAGGGCTGAAAGCTAATAAGTATCATAATCTTTGGAAGCTCTTTTTGAAACTTGTAGTCCCTGCTTCCTTTACAAAAAGGCTTTTCTTCCACCATTATTTGAGTCTCCACCTTCTACCTTTAGGCACCATTAAGAGAGCATAGTTGTCATTCTGTGTGCAATGTTTCAAAGCTTATTAATTGATGCATATTGTGTTATTACTTGCTCTTGTGCTATTTGTTTCTAGTCACCCTTGTGAGATTTGCCACTTTAACCTTAATCACTTAAAGATGCTTATGATAGGGGCAATGAGGGCTGAAAGCTAATAAGTACCATAATCTTTGGAAGCTCTTTTTGAATCTTGTAATCCCTGCTTCCTTTACAAAAAAGGCTTTTCTTCCACCATTATTTGAGTATCCACCTTCTACCTTTAGGCACCATTAAGAGAGCATAGTTGTCATTCTGTGTGCAATGTTCCAAAGCTTATTAATTGATGCATATTGTGTTATTACTTGCTCTTGTGATATTTTTTTCTAGTCACCCTTGTGAAATTTGCAGGTGTCCTATGCATTTATATTGCTCCTTTATGAGGGACAAGCTGACTGCCACTATGCTATGTTTTATGCATGTGAAACAAACAAACGTTTTTCATTGCATATTATTCATGATCTTTATTTGTAGCTTGCCATGTTGCATGCATAGTTACTATGTCCTATTGTTAGAACTCCATCTTTCATGCACATGTTTAGAGTTCTTTGATCCCAGCTTTCGATGGTTGCAAATGGTTGGATCTTTATTGTGAGGGAGCATGTTTACCTCAAATATTATTCTTTTGTCACTTACCTACTCGAGGACGAGCAGGAGTTAAGCTTGGGGATGCTGATACGTTGGAAACGTATCTATAATTTTTGATGCTCCATGCTTGTTTAGTATCTACTTTGATTTACTTGTCTACACTTTGAGGTGCTTTTTACATGTTTTCTGGTACTAACCTATTAACAAGTTGCAATAGTGCCAGATGCCTGTTTTTTGCTGTTTTTTGTTTCAGAAAAGTTAGTAAAGAAATATTCTCGGAATTGGACGGGACGAACGTCAAAGTCATTAACTTTCTGTGGGGAACAAGAAATTCAGAGGGGAGACGGAGAAGCGGGCCAGGGAGGCCAAACCCCCCACAGGCGGGGGGGGGGGTTAGGTGGACCCACGCCTGGGTAGGGTTTTCCTCCACGGTTGCCTCCCGGACTCGCCCCTTCGCTTATAAGAAGCCCTCGAGACAGAAACTCTCGGAACCCGATCATAAATCCACGAAACCGTCTATAGCCGCCGCCACCATAGTCCCTAGATCGGGTGGGATCTGAAGATCTTACCGACACCCTATCGGAGGGGAGATCATCCCGGAGGCCTTCTCTCCGGTATGATTTGTGAGTAGTTCCACCTTGGACTATGGGTCCATGTAGTATCTAGATGGTTGTATCTCCTCCTTTGTGCTTTCATGTATAGATCTTGTGAGCTCCGTTCATAATCAAGATCTAATCTATTTGTAATCATGCATGTTGTGTTTGCGGGTATCCGATGGATATTGAGATTATTATGTTGGTTTGATTAATGGTTTTATCTTTATAATTCTATCATGTCTGTGTTGTTTGTGATCTTGCACGCTCTCCGTTTCTAGTGGTTATCTTGGCCAAGTAGTTGCTAGTGACTACAAGAGGGAGTATTTATGCTCGATAGTGGGTTCATGCCTCTAGTTTCCAAGGGAAGTGACAGAAATCTCTTCGGTTGTAGATGTGCTGTTGCTACTAGGGAGAAAACAACGGTCCCTTGTTCATAGAATATGTGGATTGTTTACCTTACACACTTTGCTTAAAGAGGTTGTCTGTTGCTTGCAAATTAATACTGGAGGGGGTTCGGATGATAACCTGAAGGTGGACTTCTAGTCATAGATGTAGTTGGATTACGGTCTATGTATAATATTGTATTGCCCAATCAACTTCATAGGATCTTGCTAGCTAGTAATTGCATTATTATGCCTTGCTCAGTTCCTGTCAATTGCCCTGCCGTAATTTGTTTACCCTTCATGCCATGTTGTTTATCTAAGGAGAGCACCTCTAGTGAATTATGGACCCCGGTCCAATCTTTACCATTGATACATCTTCCACTGTTACTTGTTTACTTGCTACAAACCATTACGTTCCACACCATACGGTTAATGCTTTGTTACAACAAACCGGTGAGCTTGACAACCTCACTGATTCGTTGGGGCAAAGTCTTGAGTTTGTGTTGTGCAGGTCTCCACGTTGCCAGCAACACCTGTGTGACGTTTCCTTCCTCCTTCTGGTTTGATAACCTCAATCTCTACTGGGGGAAACTTGCTGATGTGCTCCATCACACCTTGCTATTGGGGTTCCAACGAAGTGCTCTACATGAACACTTGGTGCACGCATCACCATCCCGTGTGTTTAAGTGGTCGGACACAACTATACGGTCGCAACTATACGGACGGAACAATTTGTTCCCGCCGTATAGTTGGTTTGACGGTAAAAATTAGGGTTTCTAGGGTTTCTTTCCTGTCGGTTGTATCTATACGTCCGGAACTATACAGCCGGACCAAAATGGTCCCGTTGTATAGTTGGTCGTTAAACCTTCTGTATATGGAGAAGAAAAATTGACGATGGCTCAAATAACTATAGAGTTGGGACTATACGGCTGGAATTTTTATTCTCGCCGTATAGTTGGTTGTTAAAGGTACTGTATACATAAAAAAATTCTATTTCTTCAAGAATTACTTTTTAGACTGAAACTTAGCGAAACACCATGTTTTGACAGAAAAATGACAGACTAAATTGTCGACCAACATTAGCATGTATAAAACAGGAATTTTAGTACCACTGAATCTCTCCTTCTCACCGGAGTTTTCTAGCACTCTTTATTCAACATAAAACTTAAAATAAAACTTAAAAACTTTAATCAAACCTTTATTTCACATGGGTTTCCTCCCATGGAGCGCTCTTTTATGGTCAATAGCTTGACCTTGATGTTACTCACTTAGGCCAGATGAGTGGAACACCCACTCCAAAATAGTTGGCCTTCAAAGTGATGGCCTCCTTCTCATCTTGCTTGGCTTTCTTTTTCCTGAGAAAATGAATAACAAAAGGATCCTGCGAAGGCAATTGGACCTTCACGTTCCCTTCATGCAGATTAATCAAAGCTTTAATAGATCTTAAGAAAGGACGATCTAATATGATAGGAGTAGTAGCATTTTCAGGCATGTCAACAATAACAAAATCAATAAGAGAAGGACATATTTTAATGTATACTAAGGTATTCTCTTTAATTCCTACTTCTTGTTTGTAGGTAGAATCTGCTAGATGCAATTTTAACTCGATGATTTCAAAAGAGCCAAGATTTAACTTATTAAAAAGACTCTTTGGAATTGTTGAAACACTTGTACCTAAATCACAAAGTGTAGCTATTTCATTAGTCCCAATTTTAGTCTTAATAGTAGGCTCAAATATATCATCAAGCTTAACAGGTAAATTTTCAGCAATTTTCTTATATTCTTCCTCAAGCTCATGTACCTTTATTGCTACCTGATTAATGAAGTGTTGATACATGGTTTCCTCATTTCCTTCACTTACCGGAATCATGATATTGATCCTTTTTACAAGATCTTCAACTGTGTACTTTGGTGAAGGTGCATTGCTATAGTCAAGTTCTTCAGGCTCCTCCCTTTGGATTCTTATCATCTTGAGGTCTTCTACTGGATTGGGCTCAACTTTACTTGCAAATTTAGCTAAAATGAGAGTTTGACTCTCGGTTATCTTACCTAGCCGCGCCTCAACAATCCTTGTTCTTTCTTGGAGGGTCTACAAATCATTCTTCAAACATATATCTTGGTTAGATAATTTACCAAGCATAGCATCATGGTTCTCTGTTATTTTAACTAGGAAATTATTTTGCTAATTTTGTGAATCCATAAAATATTTAAGAGTTTCTTGGAGACTACCATTACTTGATGTCATATTATTATTAGAGTTACCTGCAGGACTAGAATAGTGTTTCTAAAAATTTGGATTATAATTCTTCTTCCAAGCAGGGTTATAATCATTACGAGATATGAAATCTATGTCTTCCATATTTGGTTCGGGAGTAGCTTTTACCGGGGTTTTCTTACCTTTGAAGGCTAATATGAGCTCATCCAACTTAGCATTGAGTTCTTCATTTTCTTGAGGTGTGATGGAGTTCACCTTCTTCGTGTTTGATCTTTCCACATGCCATTGGACATGGTTGTCTTGCATATTGTCTAGGAGTTGCTTTGCTTAAGTAATTTGTTTACCCATAAATGTCCCTCCAGCTGCAGTATCAAGCATAGACTTAGACACAGGGTTAAAAGCATTATAAAATAAATGGATAATTAACCAATCTTCCATCTCATGGTTGGGATAGTTTCTCATGCATTATTTTATTCTATCCCATGCAAGCGCTAGTGGGTCACGCTCTTCCTATCTAAAATCAGTAATATTATATATTAGTTGCATAGTCTTTGCAGGTGGAAAGAATTTAGTCATAAATAAAGAAGTACATTCCGCCCATGATGCAATAGTATTTCTAGGAAAATATAGCAACCATTCTTTTGCTCTTCCTCTAAGAGAGAAACGAAATAAGCGCAACTTGACCGTGTCGGGGTCAACATCTTTAATGTGCATCATATCATATATTTTAGTGAAAGTATTTAAGTGCATACCTGCAACCTCAAAAGCAGAGCCTCCAAATTGATTATGTTGAACCAAACTTAAATAGTGGGGCTTAATTTCATAATCTTCAGCAGTAATTGCTGGCTGAGTAATAGGAGTACGCAAATAATCATTTTTTTACCGCTCTACAGTAGGGGAAAGCCCCTACGGCGTAATTTTTTTATATATATAAAAATACAAATGGCAAGACACTGTACAAGTACGCAAATAATCATTGTTGGGAGTTGCCCAAGCTTCTTTTCAGCCATATTTCCTATGTTTTTTTATTCTCTTAAATAAAAACTTATAGTAGTAAAAACAAGAATTAAAAGACTAACTAATTTTTTTGGTTTTTCAAATAAATACTGAAAGCAAACTAACAAAATTAAAAACAAGAATAAAAACTAGCAAGGTTCCTACTAACCTCTCCAGGTTAGCTATTGCTTTCCCGGCAACAACGCCAGAAAAAGGATTGATACCTTCGATCCGGGTTATGGATGTAGTATAGTTGTTTTTCACTAGTAGACCAAGGTTTATCGAATCCTCGGGAAGCAGGAAGCATAGTAAGGTTACTTAAACGGACCTTCGGGAGTTCTAGAATTCCTTTTGTGTTTTCACCGGACCAAGAGTTTGCGATCTTTTTTGTTGTGGTTGACGATGGAGAGAGAGAGGGCCTGGGGATTTCGGTTTCACCAGTAGCTGTGCAAAACATCTTATGGGAATAAAAGATAATCATAAAGTATACATGTAATTGTTAGAGCAAGATAAGTATATATGGGCAGTGCATCCATAATTGCTATTGGCTCCGCAACCGCTTATAGCAATAACATACTAGTATCATCCATAGAAGAAAGTGAACTAATGATATGCATAGTGATGTCACCATTAATCCCAAGTAAATCCCTCACATACAACCGTACTACCCCTTCTGTCATTGGGTTCCCAACCTACAGATCAGTCATCACTCACACTCCCTATACCTGGATCAATCCTTGGGGTCTTGGGTACCTGACAAGTCCTTAGATTGAGGCAAGAGAGGGTACAATAATCATCATGTCATTCAAACTAATACATGATCCCATCTATTATAAATAACATGCATAAAAAGCTACATGTCTAGGCCGAATCCCTTAGCCCATGGAGAAGTACACACACATAGAGATGAAATCAACAATCATAAACATTGTAATGGAAATCATGAGATTGATAATAGTCTTACAATGTCGCCAATAGGAGATGAGATCTACTATTACAAGAGGTGGAATATGGCTATGGTGGTGGAGAAGGGTTTGGATATTAGATCTAGATCTATTCCTCCGGTGTGGTGGCTTCTGATGGCAGCGAGAGTTGAGATCAAAAAAGAAGAGGAGTTTCTCGTTGCCCAAAGCCTCTTTATATAGGGGTACCTGCACGAAAGCTATTCTGTTTCACCTGCCGATGTCGGTGCCAACTATACGGCCGAAATAAAATTCCCGCCATATAGTTGGTTGTTAAAGGCACCACATTCTCTTCACGGATCCAAGTTTCTTTGGTATGTTGGAAATATCGTATCTCTGACTTTAATGTTCTAATTCCCATCATCAAACGTCATTATCTGCGCAGGGAAAAATAGGAAGAAAGGATTGCACACCCCTTTGATCATTAGGCATTAGTGGCAGGATTTAGAGAGATATTTCATCAAATATATGAATAATATCTAGTTTAAATGCGGACGTGGATGGCTATATTTCACATCCATCACGTGGTACTGTGATGGCCTGTCGAACACTTCGAATAGTGGTCGTTCACACCTGAAGTTCTTGGGGGTGCCAAAGATGACGTCGAGCCATATCTTGCCCAGGGGGTAGACCCCTTTCCCTGGGACGATGTCGTGGAAGGTTGTGTAGGATGCCTCCAGGCTGCTGAGCGGGATCCGCATTGCCTCCAAGGTTCTAGTGAACATAAGATTTATGCCACTGCCACCGTCCATGAATACTCGAATCATCTCAAACCCGCCGATCTGAGCCTCGAGCACTAGGGCGGAGTGGCATGTGCGAGTGATTTGATGGGGATGGTCAGATCAGTCGAAGGTGATGCATGATTCTGAGCCACTGAGGTAGTTAGGTATGGCAGGTGGAGAGGTGACAGCCAGGTTGATCTGGCGGGTGATCATCTTCTGGATCCTATTGGATGGACGCCCGTTCTGTATCATCATGGTACCCAATGGTTGTGGGTACTGATCCCCTCTGTTGTTCTAGGTTGGCGCAACCGCGGGCTGCGCGGGTCCTTCAGGTGGTGGTGGTGGAGTGCCATATGCGATGGGACCGGAAGCAGAACTGAACCCCTGGTTTAGGCGTCATGATGCAGCTGGGCGTATCCTTCATGGAGTTTTTGAAACTCCTGTAGTTCTTGAGTAGGTGGCTAGATTTCTTCTTGCCGTCATGTTTGTCGATGTAGAAGTGCATGTGTCAACACCCGGATTTTTCAATCCTAGATGCCTGTTATGCCATACATCGCAATCCCAGGATTACCATTTTTGCGAGACATAACAGAATTGGATACCATAGTACATCATCCATTACAAACGATACATAAGTTCTTACACAAATAGGGATCTCATGATCCAGTTCTTAATACAACTTCAAGCATCGGAATACGTAATAATAACGGTAGCGTAGGCGAAGCTCCATATTCGGGGTCACAGGCAATGCTGACGATGGGAGATGATCCTAGTTGTCGTAACCTCCCTGGGGTCCATCCTCCAGGTACTCCTCTTCATAGCCTGGCCATGGGAATAGCCAGGGACAAAGCCATAAGTACTTTTTAAGTACTCGCAAACTAATACTAACAGGTAAAGGTGTTTTTGGATAATAGGACACTAGGCTCTAGGGTTGTTTTGCAAAAGCCAAATTTATCTCTACTAAGTTCTAAAGCTAGTCACAATTTTATAACTCCTAAGTGGGATCTTGTAACTCATGTCACAACTCTGTTGTGGTGAAGTCAAGGTCTCAATTCATTTCGCAAGTCATTTTGAAAAGTCTGACGGGGGAACAGTATGGCCACTCCAACTGTCCATAACCGCGGACGCGGCTATTCGAATAGTTTGACACTCTGCAGAGATTGTACACTTTCACCACAACATTCGATACATCCGTCAGGAACAAATCCTGAATTCACCATACTTAGTATGCGGATAATCAATCCTAACCTTTCAATTACACGCCCTAGTATAAGCACCGCTCCTATGAGTCTGGCCTCCCAACCATGACCAACTGTCATCTTGGGTACTACACAGGTGGACAATCTTCACAAGGTAGCCTCAGCTCAGACCTTGACCGTGAGGGAACTAATACTAAGTTATATAAGTTTCTAGTCAAGCCCTACCCAATCTTCGGGTATTGTGGTTGTACGATAAAATTGGAATGGTATCGCATCCAGACAACCATCAGTTTTATAAAGGGCTAAGGCTCATGCCTCAACATTTTCATCACCAAAATCATCAAGTGTTCAGAAACACATGTCCAAAACATTTCAATAGAATGATCCATCATTCCAAGGTTTTCATAACCATTTTTCCACCAAATAAACCCATCTAAAGTTGATCAAGTCTTATGCTTAGCACTAGCATCTACAGGTGGGGGTAGGACTAATGAGGGGTGGTAAACTAGTGGAGTTTCAACTAAGTACAACCTTATATCTTAGGATGATATCAAGGTTTCTAACTTAGGCCAAATTTTATGCTCTTTATGCAACCTTCAGAATCTTTCTAGTATATACAAGTCACTTAAGTCAACTCTAAGTTAAAGCTTTAATAAAGAAATAAAGTAAGAAGCTTGCAAATAAAACTAGGATTGGTTTATCAAGTGGGTATGATCACATATGCTTAAGGCATATAGTAGGCATAGTAACAAGCAAGTATTTGCTTGCACCAAATCAGTATAAGCTTGCTAAATTGCAAGTGTTAGCTTGCATAGGTCAACTTGATTAGTAAGGCTTGCCTTGTGCAAAGCAGTGGTTGAAGTACTCCTCGGCTTCTTCTTCGCAGTATCCTCCTTCCTCCTCGTATCCTTGGTCGGTACTAGCGTCTATGAATAAATACGAGGTACACAATCACCAAACAATACTTAACTACTTGCAATCATCACACACAAGGGTCCTATAGATGATCTAGCATCATCTCTAACATTACAAGGTTAAGGCTTGATTTAATTCCTTTTATTTTTAGAAAAGTAATTTCTACTCCTTGAAAAACTACTTAAGATTTAATATTCTCCAAACCAACATGGGATCATGTTGACACATGTCATCACCACATATTGTAGTCCATGGGAATGTGATTTAAAGTGGTGTCACAATTTAATAAGGTTTTACCCCCTTTATTCTAATTAATTAAAGTGGCTAGAAATGCCTATGTAGCATTCTTTTATTACTTGAACATTATTTCTGCAAGTAAACCTATATATTTTTATATATTCTGAAAGGTATGGTTAAATGTGATTTTTGAGACTTGGAATCAACTTGAAAGATATTATGGTTTAAATCTAAAAAATGTTTAAATGTAGAAAAGCTTTTTCCTTGTTATTTTTACTAAGCATGATCTATAGATCCAAATGACTTGAATCCAACGGGCTTGGATTCAGCATTCCCAGACCTTTCTAAAAAAATTGGTTTCATTCAATTTGGTGCACTGAATCGATCTAGGTTGAATTTTGAAGTTGGGTACAGAAGTGAGTTTGAATTGAAATGGAAAAAGTTTAATTCAAATAACTGGGCTGTGCGGGAAAAGTTAACGGGCCGGCCTGCTAAGCGCAGTGCTCCCATGGGCTGCTTAAGTGGGTGTCCCCACTGGTCAGTGACACGGGGCTGGGCGAAGCGGTATGGGGCAACGTGGGTCGTTTGATCTGATTCTAATCCAACGGCTGGGAGTCATCGTCGACGCGAGACAACGCCGGCAAGAACGAAACCTAGCGTGGCCAGTGGGGGTGCTGGGGGATCACCAGGGTACGGGCGAGGGTCGGCGAGGCGGGCGAACGACGAAGTCGACGACGGCGAACTCAGGGGTGGTCGCGGTAGCTCCTAGGGTGGACGAAATCGATGGCGCCCTTTTTCTCCAGAGGCGGCGGGCTCCGGTGAAATTCCGGCGAGGTGGTGCTCGCCTTGCTCCGGGAACGGTGTGGCATGATCAGTGAGGAGAGGGGAGTGAGATGGTGTGAAGAAATCGAGCGGAGGTGGCCTCTATTTATAGTCGAGCGAGGGGACCGTCAGGGCGCACGGTGAGCTCGTCGGGGGCGATGTTACAGGCGGCTATTGGCATGGGCAAGGGTAGGGGACGGTGTGGTGTATCCTGGCGATGCTCAACGACATGGTTTCGAGGCATGGGGCGGTGCGGCTTGGTCTGGAACGGGCGATGCTCTGCGCGGCAGAGGCGGCGTCTTCGACGGCGAGTGGTGGCTATGTGTCACAGAGCGGCGAACGGGGATGTCTGGCGGTCTCCTGGGTCGGTGGGATTGTGTATGCACGCTGCGAGGGCGGCGCGCGGTTTGTGAGCTTTGGTCGAGGGTGGTGCTGTGGCGCACGCTCGGCATGGTCTCTGGCGGTCTGGGCGCGGTTCGTGCGCGTGGTCCAGGGCTTGGCAAGGCTCGAGCAGTGGACAGGGAGTGGCGGTGGACGGTGGGCTGCCTCCCAGACATGCTGGCTAGGCTTGCTGCTGCTCCTAGCTTGCTGTCGACTATGGGGTGGCAAGGGTGTGCTCGGCTGTTCACCATTGATGGCAATGGCAAGCTCACAGTGGTGCTAGTGCTTGGTTAATCTTGCTAGATGATCTACTGAGCTGGTTGTGAGATAAATGGGGAACCAGTTAGGCAAGAATCACTGTTCACAATAGTGTTTGATGTTTGTTTGATTTGTGTCTCCAACCTGTTTGATGAAATGGCCGCATGAAATCAAGTTTTGAATTTTGAAAAGATTTTTGGTGGGTTTGCTAGATTGGTGCTGGTGAGTCTGCAGATGCTTGGGTTTTGAAAGTTGAGCTTGTTTGAGTGGTTTTTGAAAAAGTGGGATCTTCCCATATGATAAAGATTCAATTTTGAATTGTCATTTAAACTATGCATTTGAAAGTTTCTGGATGATCACAAAGTGGGCCTTGATACTTTGTTATGAGTACATTCAAGGGGTGCAAAGATCCAGAAAAGTTTCTGTTAGGTTTTGAAATTTTGAGACAGCCAAAGTAGGCATGGGAGTTAAATTGGTCAAAGTGACCATTCATTTAATATATGTGTTTTGATTTACTTGTCTTTAGGAAAAGTGTGGGAAATGTTTTAGATGATGTTTATTTCACCTAAGAAACATTTTACAAGCAATGAAACAAACAAACAAGGTGGTTTTAAAAGAATTCAAAATCAATGCATACACATATGCATGCATTCATAATTTTATTTAGAAAAGTTTTTGTTAACCCTAATTTTGATGATTAGAGTTTGATGATCCAAGCTTAGTATTTTTGGGATGTTACAGCATGCTACAAGGACTAGACAGTTTGTCGATTGCGGATGGCTTGTCATCACGGGTGCGACGTTGACATGATTGTCTGGTATTTCCGATGTCTCAGTAGCTGCTACTGTGATATCCATTGTTGTGGTTTCCATCATCGAGGCGATCGGTGTAGCCAGCCATGACCATGTCAATTTCCTCGCGATCGTCGTAGACGCGCGCTCTTCTTTTTTCCTTGCCGACCGCATCTGCGGCCGAGGTCGTCCTCGTCATCCGAGCGCATTCGATTGTTGTGGATGGCGTCCTTTCCATCGGCCCAGCGATTGGTGATATCCATCAAGTGGTCAATGGTTTTGGTCTTGATACGGCCCAACTCCCCCCCTAAGCTCGCGACGCCATATGCCTTTGTTAAACGCGTCGATTGCCCTTTCCTCAGAGATTCCTCTGCGGAATTTTTTATGACCGACCAACACAGGACGTAGGAGCGGATGGACTCGTTGGACCGTTGGCAGCAGACATGTAATTCTTCTATTGAGGCTAGCATCTTTCAAGTGCCCTTGAAGTTGCAGATGAAGTTGTACACCAGCTCTTCCCAGCTGTGGATGGATCCGGAGGGGAGATTGTTGAGCCAGGCCCTGGCTATGTTATTACTCCCACCATGCAGCTGAAGACATTGCATGGCTATGTTATTACTCCCACCATGTAGCTTGACTAATGAGATGTGGCCGCACAGCCAGATCTTTGGCTCCTGTAGTGCGGTGACCCAGCATACCACTGCATGATGTAGTACACTATAGGCATTGACATAACACCAATGAAACACTGTTCACTAGTATTACATCCCTCAGAGTGGTACAACAGAAACACAGTAGGTCCAAGACATGACTATAGGTTACAACTCAACTCTTTACACAAGATCCAGAGAACACTCTAGGTTAAAGAGAGAGAAAGAAACTTCTTACAAAGAAGAATCAGAAATAAACAACTCAAAAACTATCATACTATTAAGACTAGTATCTTAACTAATGGTCTGGCATTGCTGCTATTGCAATACACTATAGAAATAGGTTCTATGGCTAGGGATTATATTCCTAGCTAATCAATAACTCCGTCTTCACTTGAGTTGATGTATATGTTGACTTTCTTGACTTCATTGAAGAACTTTAGAATTCTGGTGATAATTCCTGGAGCATAACTTGATGTAGACATTGTATGTACTGACTTTAGAACCTATAAAGGGTTAAGAAGATACGTTGAGTACGAGCGTACTCAGCAAGTTCACTAGAAAAGGAGTGTTTGATGCACTATATCTATAGCCACGGACCATAGGTCATAGGCAATGTAGGTTTTCGTAAACATTTCTTCAAAGGTTGCTTTTATTCTGAAAAACTATGTCCGTCAGCCTTCATGGGTTTACTAGAACTTTCATGGAGTTCCTTTCCCCCCGCGTTCGCAGCTCCTTCCCGTAACAGGGAGTAACAAGTTACAGTTCTTACACTCTGCAGAGGTGCGTCACTTTACCCATGAGAGACCTTAGGTTTTGTTGCACGGCCGGGAGTATGTCCTCGTTCAAACTTCCTTGGTTTGAGGCCCAACCTAAGATCCAAGCCAATCACTGCCTTCTCTGTGACCACGCATGTCTCCATGGTGTACGCCAGCCCAGCTATTGAATTACGACAATTGGCAGTACAAACCGTTCAGATGCCGGAACTATCATGAGACATTGAGGGCTCCCACCCATATGCTGCATATCCTATATGAATTACCAATTAATATGCACGCTACGAGTGATAACAGCCATGACCCGCACATCCGGCTCCATGCGAGAGGGAAAAGATACAGCTGACTTCTTCGTCCCATTCCAAATCTCATGGTCAACGCGTAATATACGGCGCAAGAATCACTGGCGACATTGGTTGTTAAGTCCTAGATAATATGTTCCTTTACCATCGGAACTTTCATAGTAGGTTATTACCGCATGGTAAATAACCTATAATCACATTATTATGAAAATAGTGTTTTCTGTCCTTTTTCAAATGAAGTTGATGACAACACTGGATTTGCAAAATACTTTACAGAAAATAATCAAAGGACATGAGCAAGTGTGAACTTGCCTTGTGTGATTGCAAGATTATGCACTCACGGTCTTCGAGACAATATAAAAGATCCAATATCTAAAATCAGCATCATTGGTCCGATAAGGACTAATGTTTAAAGAAGCAAGATGCCATTATGCATAAGTAATGTAATGCACTTGATAAACGCGAATCCCCGGGGACAACATTGATCTAGGGTTTGGAAACTGGAAATGGTTACTATTAGAATGTGTTGTCTTTTTAAATAAGTTTCATATTGGTGCTTTTTATTAAGGCTTGTTGATTGTGTGTGAAACAACATGTAATTATAATATCATAAAACAATGAGATACACACAAATGTGAAATGCTACTCAAGATTTCTTATACTATAATTGTTTATCTTCAAATTTTTACTTTACAATTAATGTCACTTATAAAGAACTTAAGTGTTATCAATCCTAAGTATATAAGTAAAGTATAATGTAACGTGATTTATGATTAGTTGTCATATGTTGACTAAACTGGCAAAACGAATAACTTTTGAAGAAAAGATTTATTTATTAAGGTTGAAACAATTTTGATAGTTTTTAGAATATGGTTGATAGAATGTGATTGTAAGATTCCTCCTTTATAAAGGAAAAGGATCCCTGTGATTGCAATGCTAGTCCCTGGATCATTGCTAGCATCCACAGTTTAAGATGAAGTATAGAGATACAAAGGTCATTTATTACATCTATTCCAGAGATAAACATAGTCTTTACAACTCAAGGCCACAGGCCTAATACAAGAGTTTGAATAAGTAAATAAATATAAGTCTTCATCTTCATGTGCCACAGGCAAACATGTTGAGTGTAGACTCATGACACCTAATCCTCATCAGAGTAACCTGCAACATCACAAGTTACAGCCACAGTGGGTCAATACTTTGGAATAGTATTGGCAAGTGATACCTTAGTATATTTTAAGTGGACTAGATACTATATGCAATTTGGCTAAGTGTAGCTTGGCTTGCTTTGCTCAAAATAGGTTTTGCCTATTAGTTGAAATCACTAAGTTTTTCTTTGTCAAAACTTTTCCCAAGGAACCACCAATAGACATTGAGGTCCTTCACCCTTGTTCACCCACAAACTTTTACTTAGAAATTGGGATGAGGAGATTCTTGATAGCTTCCATGCCTTGATGCTCAAGTTGTCCATTGCCATGGACTTGGCTAAGTACTTAGATTTTTCCATCTGCAGAGGTTGTGCACTTTCCCCACCAGACTTGGTTTCACCAAGACAGGACCTTTCAGAAGCCTTCCCTTAGACCAAATGGACGCGCTCCAACCTATCATTACCACTACCACCAACTGTCCAAATGGCTAAGTTCTAGCAACTTATGTGATCCAGGCAGAGCCCATATTGCCAAGTGGCTGCACTAGAAGCTTCTTAACACTTGGACTCTAAAATCTCTTTATTCCTGGGTGGCTTACCACAAGTGAGATACACAAGGTAAACCATAGCCATGGGCCTTGTGTAACCACTCAACCAAAACCACCAATCAAGTCCCTTTCCACCCAAGTGATTCATTGACTCAGTTGTTTTATTAAGCAAAACAAGTCCAAAGACTTAGAAATATTTTCATCATAGCATGTATATCTTCACCAACCCTTGTTTGCTACTAGCTAGGATAACCATGGCATAGATAGTAACTTAACTTAGAAATTCCCTAGCATTTCTACAACTACTAGGATTTCCCAACATGGCATATAAGAAAAATAATATCATGCAAGTCTAACAAAATATTTCTAATGCTTAGTAGAAAACATAGGATAAAAATATTCATGAGTACCACTTGCCTTGGTAGTTTGGAGTGTAGCACTCTTCACAATCACAATCACTAGCACCAAAATCTACACATAGAATATAGCCACAATCACATACAAGACATATTCAAACAAAAATATATATGCATGCATGCAAGATGCTAAGTGATGATTTTTAAAACCCAACCAAGCAAGTGCATAGTACATAATCTTAAACAAGTCAAAAACTTGCCAAACCAAATTTATTTGACACTAAAAACAATTCCTAAACAATTCATATACTCAAATAAGCCCTACACATGTTTTTGCAAAAGAAACCATTTTAACAGATGCATAACATTAAACACATTGCATATTCTAAAAGAGTTTGTTCTCCTGATTCCAACGGTATAAAATTTGTCAAAATCTAACGTGGGAATCAAAAGTTACAAACAAAACAAATTTGAACTATAATCTGATTCAAAATCTGTTTTAAATCTAAACTACTGCCACGCGGCGCTATCCTATTGGACGGTACCGTTTCGCTCAGGATCACGCTTCCACGCCGTCGGATCAAGTTAGATCCAATGCGCCAGATCTAAAGAAAACGCTTCGCTCCAGATCTAATCTAGTCCCTACGATACAGATCTAACGGCTGCCGTTGCTCTGACCAAAGTCGAGCGGCGCTAGCGCGGCGGCGAGAGGCGGAGCGCTCTGACAGTGGCGGTGCCGGCGAACTAGGTCGCCCGGGGAGGGGAGAGGGTGCTCACCAGAACTGCAGTGACGAGGTGAAGCTCAACGTGTCCCTGGCTGGCGAAGGGGCGCTCGGAGTCGTCAGGGATTCCTCGCCGAAGTTCGCGAACGCGTCGGGTGCGGCTGCTCATCGACGTTGGCGAAGATACAGATCACGCCAAGGCAAAATAAGCAGTGCGTCAGATGCGCGGAGTGATGCTGGTCATGCGAGTGTCAAAGAGAGAACAAGGCGCGGTCAGAACTAACCAGGAAGGTTCGCCGGAGTTGGAGACGGCGTCGGATTCTCTCGGTGCTCGTCGAAGTCGAAGCTCTGGATCACAAACAGACGGGCAAGGGGATCAGAAGGTGCGCAAGGAAGTTGCGAAGCTGCTCGTATGAACCAGAGAGGAAGGGGCGCACGAGGTTTACCAGAATTGGTCGCCGGAGTAGGTTCTGTTTGCGGCGGCACAAGGGCGAATACTGGCAGCCTGGTGGCGAGAAGAGTGTGCAGTGTGGGGGAAATGACCGCGAGGGGGAGAGGTTCTTATAGCCGGAGCTGGGCGTGGAGTTACTCACGGAATCAATGGGAATCAACGCGGCAGTGACTGCGGCGAGTAACGGCGGCGCGAGCGGCGTAGGCGCGCGTGATTGACGAAGACGACGACGGGGTCATGGGTCCACTTGTCAGCGAAATAAACAGAGGAGAGGTGGGGTCCGGGCGTCAGCGACTCCGCGGGTGCGTCTGCGTGTGTGAGAGAGAGGGGGGACCCGGGTGGGCTAGATGGGCTGCTTCTGTTGGTGAGCTCAAATCCTGGTGCTGGCCCTTTTCCATTTCCTTTCTCTTTTTCTTTTTCTGTTTTGAATTTCTGGATTGATTTTCAAATGATTTCAAAAGCTTTTGAATTCAAACTTTTTCCAGGATTTTGTAGGGTGCAACATTCACACTTCAGGTCATAAAATCAAGTGGTCACTTTGTATTAGCTTGGTCCTTTTGTTCAAACAAGATAAGCAGTGCTATAGCACATCATTTGAACAAGTTTTGGAAATGGTTTCTGTTTCAAATTTGTTTTGTAAAATTTCACCAAACTTCTACAATCAAACACAATCACAAGAGAGTAAGGAAGACTTGGTTTAAAACATTTAACTCTTCAATTGAGAGTGGCTTTAGCCTAAAAGCTGTTCACATAAAATAATGAGCTCATATGCTCCTGTTTTGAAGTGTTTTGTTTGAAATGAAAAACATATGATCATGGATGCATGGATGATATGAATAAGTTTGAAATGTGATTTTAGAGATGTTACAGTGATTGATATTGTTTATGCTTGTTTGAATAGTATAGACTTGAGATGCTTATAACTTAATTATAACATACCAAAGTTAATTATAAAACACATAACAAAGTCTTTAGCATTACATTTAAAGTCTTGTAGACTAAAGTTAACTTTAAAAACATGGATGGATTTAAGGTGTAATGCTTATGTTATTTGTACTTTGTGTACTTTATAATGTTTCCTTAAAGTCACTTAAGAATGGTTATACTTTTATTTGGTAGTAATTTATTTACATTATAAATGTATAAAAGGATTTATCTCCCTATAAGGGTGTGGTTATGGTTTTTGAATAAGTAAACAATATTATTTACTACTTATGAATACTTAATAAATAATAAATATTTAATTAGGTGAAATAAAAATACATGATTATAGTTTTAAATTATAGATATTATTTTGCTAAGATTTTTGGTATATTATTTATATTTTTAACATTTACCAATATTAAATTATGAATTATCAAAGTATTAATACTTATAAAATCTTTATTAGATAATAATTATTTAAATTGTTGAAATAATAATGTTTGATAATGGTTTAATATTATAGATTTTATTTTTCTGAAAATTTTCATATATTACACATAATTTTTTGAATATTAAAACAAAAGATATTGATTTTATAATGTTTAATCATTTGTGAATTTTTCATTAAATAACTAAATGTGTTTATTAGGTAATGCTGATGTCAGCATGAAGTGAGGGGTTTTTCTCACCAGAGCAAATCCTACCCCAGTCACTGACTGGTGGGACCTTTGCCATGTCATGTCTAATGTTTTTATTTATTACAGAAAACATTATCACAATTTCTAAAATGATAAAAATAGGAATACGACATCAGCGTGATGTCATGCTGACGTCACTCGTGTTTGATCCTCTCTGATTAATGATCAAGCCAACGATTTAGTGCGCGCGTGGAGTTGTACTTGGGCTTATTGGAAAGAGGGCATCGCAAGGAACCCTATAGTGGCGGCGCCGCTCAATTTAGGTCGCTAGAACAGTGGTGGCGACGATGGCTAACGATGGCGGTGGCAGATGTTCGTCGGGGGAACAATTCGGAGCGATAACAAGCAAGAGGAAGGGTGCCCGAGCAATAGAGGCTCACCAGGAAGTGGATACAGTAGTCGGTGAAGCCCGGGGAGGTCGTACGGCGGCGAATCGACGATAATGGCTGCAAAGGCCAACAGAAGGCAGAGCTCGATTCCCGGCGATTCGATGCACGCCTGCTTGCGCTCTTGGTCTGCGGTGAATGAGAGCACCCCGGTGCATCCTTCGGTGCCTTCAGAGAGGCGAGGGGCGGTCGGGAACGGCGGCAACGATAACTCCGGCGAGCCAGGGTTTGCTACCCGAAGCGGAAGAGAGAGGATAAGAAGAAAGTGGCATGCTAGGGTTCTTCTCAACGGCTGCAGATGGTTTTTATATGCGCCGGAGAGCGGCGGCGCGGATCTTGGCGCACCGATGACGGAGGACGACATTGTCGGCGTCCAGCAAGCTGCTGCGCATCGTTGACGAAGACGACGACGAGCAAAAGGCTCCGAAGGGGTACGTGCTTTTGGCGGGCTGGTGCTAGGCTAGGTGGGACGTAGGGAAGCGAGCAAGTCTGATACTGCTGGTTACTCAGAGCGGTGAATAAAAGATGGGCTTTGGCCTGGTTTCGTTTTTTGTTAATTTTTTCTCTTTTGTTTTCTGTTTAGCTTTTTAGATTTATATCTTCGCATTTGTTTGCAATTTTATTTTTATAATTTACTTGTTAAATAACTGTAGCAAAAATGAAGTGGATTTAAAATCCTTTTTGTGAGCTTTTATTATATATTGTTTAGAGTTGCTTTATTTTCTTATATAAGTACTTTTCCTTTTATTAGCAAGGGATTTTGTTATGAATTCAATTCATATAACATACCAAAAACTTTTTTTTAAAGATATACTACTACTGATTTGTGAGATGTAGGTGAGAAAAATAATTAATAACTTTCGGTTTTGAGATTTTGTTTCTTATTTAGAAACTTTCTTTAAGCTATGCTTTTATTTATTTATGTATAAATGTGGTTTCATAATATCTATAAAATCATTAGAAAGGCCTCATATAATAATTATTATATATAGTTAATGCCTTAATAAGGTGGTGAATAATGTTAAATAATACTAGTTATGACATTATATATGTAAATATAACCTTTTATTGATGTGAATAAAGATTAATGACTAAAACATATTGTCTTTAAGTTTGTGATCTTTAATGATATCACATTTTAAAAATAGAATTATTTTCTAGAAGGTCTTATGGAAAAGAATTGATAAAGATAACTCCTAATAACATATGGTTATGATATTTGGAAATGAAAAGGACATGCCTAAATGATTTACTATAGGAAATATTCCTATAAAGCATTGAGGAAGAGGATCATAAATCAACAGATAAAATGGTTATTAAGTTGATTATAGAATGAAGTTTTAGTGTTTATCAAGAGTCCCTATCTACCACTCTTTAGAATTATTGTTTCTTACTTGAGGAATTAGTTTCCTAGACATACTACTTATCTACATATATCATCATGTGTTAACATAATGAGCTTTACTTCACAAAAATATTCCTATCAATAATTTCTCCTCCTAAATCCATTTTTAAATCAATGAGCTTGACACTAAAGCTTTTCATAATCTTCTCATATCCATACTTGGTTAAATCAACTATTCTACTGCTGATAATCTCCAATCCAACAAGTAGTTACTTCTAACTCCATTCATACACTCCCTTAGTCATCCTTCACTAATATCACTTCAATAGATGTATACATCAAATCCAAGTGTTTAGTATTTCCAAAGAGAAAAATACTACTTCTTTAATCCAATGTTGCTCTAACATCATCTTAATCATACTATCTTGTCTCTACTTGACTCCGGTATCTAATACTCCAACCTCGCATTATATTAATATGGCTTTTCATGGCTAACCTAGGATAACATATCTATACTAGGTTTCAATCATGTTTTATCCACCAATGTCACTTATACATGATATAAGCATTCAATCTTGGTGAGTAAGGCATGATCATTATAATACTTTGATCCTCTATGGTTTAGGTTTCCAGTTGGCTAATCAAGGCCTTTATCAATATAACCTTGCAGTTGTATTGTGTTTATCTGCTCAGTACCTCTAACTAAATACAAGATATTACTTATTGGCTATATCTGCTTGATCCAATAGGATTATTCCTTGGTAACTATCTTCAATATTCATCCTTGTAATACTCTTTGTTACCACATATATCTTTATTTCAAATAACTCTTCTATCCATTCAGGAGTGAGTTAACTCCATCAATTATCATATTGATTTAATTCTCTTCCAACACTCCCATCATATAGATGATATTTAAATCTAACATTACCACCTATCTCTTCTTACTTCTTTCTCTAGAGGTTTTAGAGTGGATGCTATGATAAGGACAAGAGTCGATAGATCAAGAATTGATAGTTTAAGAATTTGTGAATCAATAGTTGATTACTCAACATTGATGAACAACAGATATTGAGATAGGATTCCATAAGGATTGATATGGAAAGAAAGGTATATGGTGAATGATCTTGACTTGGTTTCTTTCCTACTCAATCTCACTAAAGAGTTAAGGTTAGGTATTACCATGATACTCATGGTATAAGTAGAAGAGATTAAGATAGATCAAGATTTAGTTGTTCCATTCCTATTACTTAAGTTATGTTTATAACTTGGTATTCATGAGTGTGTAATGATGACTAGGATATGATTACTTAAGGATCAAATATAAACCATTAAGTAATATATTAGGGTTAACTTTTATTACATTTGATCTACCCTTAGATCAAATCTCCCATACCCAAAATAAGGTTTTAGCAAAGGTGTAAGATCCCTCCCTTTATAAAGGTAAGGATCCCTGTGATTGCAATGCTAGTCCCTGGATCAATGCTAGCATCCACAGTTTAAGATGAAGTACACAGAAACAAAGGTCATTATTACATATCATTCCAGAGACAAACATAGTCTTTTACAAACTCCATGGCCACAGGCCTAATACAAGAGTTCAAATATATAATAAGATAAATAAGTCTTCATCTTCATGTGCCACAGGCAAGCATGTTGAGTGTAGACTCATAACCCCTAATCATCATCAGAATAACCTGCAACATCACAAGTTACAGCTACAGTGGGTCAATACATTGGAATAGTATTGGCAAGTGATACCTTAGTAGAATATTAGCATCTAGATACTACATGAACTTGTCTAAGTGTAGCTTAGGCTTGCTTTGCTCAAAATAGGTTTTACCTATCAGTTGAGAACACTAAGTTTTTCTTTGACAAAACTTTCCCAAGGAATCACCAATAGAAATTGGTGAACCTTCACCCTTGTTCAACCACAAGTTTTAACTTAGAAATTGGGATGAGGAGATTCTTGATAGCTTCCATGTCTTGATGCTCAAGTTGTCCAATACCAAGGACATGGCTAAGTACTTAGATTCTTCCATCTGCAGAGGTTGTGCACTTTCCTCACAAGACTTGATTTTCACCAAGACAGGACCTTTCAGAAGCCTTCCCTTAGACCAAATGGACGCGTTCCAAACCTATCATCCCACTACCACCAATTGTCCAAATGGCTAAGTTATTGCAACCTATATGATCCAGGCAGAGCCCATAATGCCATGTGGCTGCACTAGAAGCTTCTTAACATTTGGCATCTCAAATATCTTTGTTCCTGGGTGGCTTTCCACAAGTGAGATACACAAGGTAAACCATAGAAATGGGCCTTGTGTAACCACTCAACACAAATCATTCTTTCCATTCCACCCAGGTGTTTCATTCACTTAGTTGTTTTATTAAGCAAAAACACAAGTCAACAGACTTAGAAATATTTCATATAGCATGAATATATAACCACCCTTGGTTGCTACTAGCTAGGCTAAGCATGGCAATGGTAAGCATCTTAACTTAGAGAAATTTCTAACAATTCTACAACTACTAGGATTTCCCAAGCATAGCATATAGATACTTATCAAAATATTCATGCAAGTCCTATACAAAATATTTCTAGTGCATAGGTGAAATATATATAGGAATAAAATCATGAAGTACCACTTGCCTTGGTAGTTTGGGGAGTAGCAACAATCATCACAACCACAATCACTATTTGCACCAAAATCTACACATAAAATAATGGCACCAAAATCACATATCCAAAATATACAAACAAAAATATATGAATGCATGCAAATGCCATGTGATGATTTTTCTACACCAAACAAGACAAGTAAACAATACTAAAACATAAACAAGTCCAAGATACTCCAAATAGACTTTATTTGATCATTAAAACATTTTTCAAATCATTTATATAACCAAAATAAGCCTACACAAGTTTTTGCATAAACAACCATTTTTACAGAGGCAAAACATTAAACACATTGCATAAACAGATAGGATTTTCTCTCCTGATTCCAATGATATAAAATTTGTAAAATTTGAACATGTGGATCAAAAGTTATGAATTTTACAAGTTTGGTTAACTAATAGATCAAATTTATGTTTTAAATTTAAACTCAGGCCACGTGGCGCTCTCTGATTCCTCGGTACCGCTTCGCACGGATCGACCAGTGTGGACCGCACGATCTAAATGAAATCGCACGACCAGATCTATCTCGTACCCCTTCGTTAAGTGATTCTATCAGATGCGTTGGATCTAGATCTAACGGCTCGCGATCAAACGACCATAGTCGGCGGCGCCAGCGGCGGCGAGTGGCGGCGGCGGCTCTGTCAGAGACATTGCCGGTGATTTAGGTCGCGCGGGAGAGGGAGATATAGCTCACCGAGTTTATCGTGCGTTGCTGATGCTCAAGGTGTGCTTGGCTGGCGAAGGGGCGCTCGAGGTTGATGGGTATTACTCGCCGGAGTCGCTTCTGTCGTCGGGCGTGTGCTGCTGAAGACGGTGGCGACGCTACGGGTCACGCTAAGGCACGAGAAAGGTTGCGTTAGATGCGTGCAGACGAGGCGAGTGTGTGGGTATGAACGAGAGGGGGGGACGTGGTCAGTACAAACCAGGAGAGGTCGTCGGAGTTGCGTTGAGCTTCGGTTGCTTCCAGAGGTGGACGATGACGACGCTCTAGGATGATACAGAGCAAAAGAAAGGCATGAGCAGATGCGCAAGAACACACTGATCACGCTTGTATGAATCAGAGACAGGGGGCAGACGATGCTTACCGGAATCGCACGCCGGAGTTGCTCGGTACTGCGGCGGTGCAAGCGAGAGTGTGGGCAGCCTGGTGGCGGAGTGGGGGCGCTGAGTGAGGGGAAATGGTCGCAGAGAGGTGGGGGTTAAATAGCCAGAGCAGGGGCGAGAATCACGCATGGCATCAATGGGATTTAAGAGCATTTGCGTCGGGAGGAAACGGCCGCCGCGGCGCTAGTCGCAGGCGTGATTTGGGGACGACGAGGTGACGTGGCTGCGGGGCCCAGTGGTCAGCGAGGGGGTGTGCACGAGCGCGGTGAGAAACAGAGAGAGAGGGGAAAACCCGGGTGGGCTCCATCTGCTACTGGGACGAATAGGTGGCGCCAGGCCCAGTGTTGTTTTCTATTCTCTTTTCTTTTTCTAAATCGATTTTCAGGAATCCTTTTCAAATAAATTCAAAAGCATTTGAATTCAAAAAATTTCTGGACTTTTACAAAGCGAAACATGTATACTTTTGAGTATAAAACCATGCTGTCTCATTAGACTTGCTTGGTCCTTTTGAAAATTCAAAATAAACAGTGCCTTAGCACAAGATTTGATAAAGATTTGAAAATGGTTTTAATACCAAATTTTGTTTTGAAAAATTTTGTCCAAGCTTGGAACTCAACCAACCCAATCCTATGAAGTCACAACCATGGTTTTAAAACAAATATCCCCTCACTAGAGAGTGGCATTGAATCAATGCTTGTTTACATAAAATAACGAGCATCCAAATGCTTCTGTTTTTTAAATGACTTTGAAATTGAACCCTAAATGATCATGAATGCATGGATGATATGCAAAGCTTTGAAAACATGATTTTAGGGATGTTACAAATCTAACCCCCTTAAGGTGAATCTCGCCCTCGAGATTCGGATTGGCTAGCAAATAGGTGAGGGTGGTCTTTCCGAAGATCATCTTCTCTTTCCCATGTTGCTTCTTCTTCGGAATGATGGTTCCATTGAACTTTGCAGAATTTGATAGTCTTAGTCCGAGTAACTCTTTCTGTAGTCTCAAGAATCTTGATAGGTTTTTCCTCATAAGTAAGATCACTTTCCAATTGAACTTCCTCCAAAGGTATAGTATCCTTCAAAGAAGTCTCTTCCATCTCTGGATGGCATTTCTTTAGCTGACTCACATGGAACACATTGTGAACGGCAGACAATGATTCTGGCAATTCAATCTCATAAGCTACTTCTCCTTTACGACTCAGAATCTTGAATGATCCAACATATCTTGGGGCCAATTTTCCTTTGACTCCAAATCTCTTCACTCCACGAAGTGGTGACACTCTAAGGTAAGCTCTATAACCCACTTCATAGGTGACTTCTCTATGCTTAGGATCTGCGTAACTCTTCTGTCAGGACTGTGCTATCTTCAATCTGTCCTTAACTAGCTTGACTTTCTCTTTAGCCTCTTTGATTAGTTCTGGCCCGAACAGATTTCTTTCTCCCACACCATTCCATAACAATGGGGTGGTACACTTTCTCCCATAGAGAAATTCAAATGGTGCAATCTCAATACTGGCTTGATAGCTGTTATTGTAAGAGAATTCTGCGTAAGGCAGACTTTCATCCCAACTAGCTCCATAGTCTAGAGCACAGGCTCTCAACATATCTTCAAGAATCTGGTTGGTTCTTTCTGTTTGTCCATCAGTCTGAGGATGAAAAGCAGTGCTGAATTCCAACCTCATTCCCAATGACTCATGCAATTGTCTCCAAAAATGAGAAGTGAATTGAGTTCCCCTATCAGACACAATGCTCTTGGGTACTCCATGCAGACACACAATCCTACTCATATAGATCTTGGCTAACTTAGCACTTGTGTAGGTTGTCTTCGTTGGTATGAAATGAGCCACTTTAGTTAGGCAATCCACTACTACCCAAATAGAATCATATCCTGACCTGGTCCTTGGCAATCTAGTGATGAAATCCATGCCAATCTACTTCCAATCAGGAATAGGTAGTGGTTGCAGTAATCCTGCTGGTTTCTGATGTTCCGCTTTCACTCTACTACATACATCACACAAAGCAATATGTTCGGCGATGTCCTTCTTGAGATTATTCCACCAAAATCTTTCTTTCATATCCATGTACATTTTGGTGTTACCCAGATGAATGGAATATGGTGAGTTGTGTGCTTCTTGTAGAATCAGTTTCCGAAGCTCCGGATCTTGTGGAACGCAAATACGTTTTCCATACCATAAAGTACCTTGTTCGTCTTCATGGAATCCTTTGGCTTTTCCTTTTCCAATCTTTTCCTTGATCTCTTCAATTTCCTTGTCTGTCTTTTGGGCTTCTTTGATTTTGTCCAACAATGTGGGTTGAACATCCAATGACATGAGATGTCCTTCAGGCAAAATCTCCAATATGAGATATCTAAATTGAGCACACAGATCATCTGGCAACTCTCCCTTAGTAAGGCCATTCACAAAAACCTTACGGCTTAGAGCATCCGCTACAACATTTGCTTTACCGGGTGGTATTGCAAACTCAAGTCATAGTCCTTGATGAGTTCTAGCCATCTTCTTTGTCTCATGTTGATTTCATTTTGAGTGAAGATATACTTCAAACTTTTGTGATCTGTGAACACTTCACATCGCTTTCCCAAAAGATAATGTCTCCATGTTTTGAGTGCATGGACAACAGAGGCTAACTCTAAATCATGAGTTGGGTAGTTTACCTCATGAGTTTTGAGTTGTCTCGAGGCATAAGCCACAACTTTCCCTTCTTGCATTAGCACTGCACCTAATCCATGATGAGATGCATCACAATACACTTAGAAATCTTTCTCAAAATTTGGCAGGCATAAGACTAGTGTTGTCACTAGTCTCTTCTTTAATTCTTGGAAGCTGAGTTCACATCCTTCAGACCAAGCGAATTTCTTGTCTTTCTTTAGTAACTCTGTCATTGGCTTAGCTACCTTGGAGAAATTTTCAATGAACCTTCTGTAGTATCCTGCCAAGCAAAGGATACGAACTTCTTTCACTGACTTAGGAGATTCCCACTCAGTTACAACTGACACTTTTGTGGGATCAACTGCCACACCATCTCCTGACACAACGTGTCCAAGAAATCCAACTTCATTCAACCAAAATTCACACTTGCTGAATTTGGCACACAGCTTATGCTCTCTAAGCTTCTCAAGTATCAAACGCAAATGTCCTTCATGCTCTTCTTTGCTCTTGGAGTAGATCAAAATGTCATCGATAAAAACGACAACAAACTTGTCAAGGAACTCCATGAACACCTTGTTCATCATATTCATGAAGTAAGTTGGTGCATTGGTCAAACCAAATGGCATCACGGTATACTCATACAATCCATACCTAGTGGTAAAAGTTGTCTTAGGTATGTCTTGTTCTCTTATCTTGAGATGGAAATAACCTGACCGGAGATCAATCTTTGAGAACACACAGGCTCCTTCTAGCTGATCAAACAAGTCATTGATTCTAGGCAAAGGGTATTTGTTCTTAATAGTTACCTCATTGAGTGAACGGTAATTTATGCATAACCTTTGACTTCTATCTTTCTTTTCCACAAACAAAACTGGTGCTCCCTAGGATGAAGAACTTGGTTGAATAAATCCTTTCTGCAACTATTCTCCAAGTTGTTTCTTGAGTTCTTTCAACTCATCAACTGACATCTTGTAAGGTCTCTTTGCTATTGGTCCTGATCCTGGTAGCAAATCAATCAGAAACTCCACATCTCTATCTGGTGGCATTCCTGGTAATTCTTCCGGAAACACATCCGGATATTCACTCACAATTGCCACACTGTCTATGCTAACCCCCTTAAGAGAATTTAGCTTACTCCCTTTTGGTTCAAAGTTGGTCTTGAATCTAATCCTTTTGTTTTCCGGAGCTGTGAGTGTGACAGTATGGTTGGCACAATCTAGCACTCCCTTGTGCTTGGTCATCCAGTCCATTCCCAAAATGACATCCAATCCTTGGGAATTTAAGATTATCAGATTAACGGGAAACTTATACTTCCCAAACTATATGACTAGATCATGCCATCCTGAGTTCACTATCATTTCTCCGCTAGGAGAACTTACTTTTATAGGACGCCCAATAGTTTCTACTGGTAGTTCATTTCTTTCGACAAATGCTCTTGATATGAATGAATGAGATGCACCAGTATCAAAGAGAACAAATGCTGGAACATAAATGAGTTTGAACTTACCAGCAACAGCATCAAGTTCCTCATAGATTTCCTCCACATTAATGTGGTTCACTTGTCCGTTTTGGAAAGGGTTGGGCTTGTTGGGTCCTTCAACTTTCTTTTCTGGGCATTCATTTGCATAATGCCCCATCTTATTGCATTTGAAACATTCAACTTGACTAAGATCCTTCTTGACAAGCTCGCTTCCACTACCACTTCCACTTCCATTGTGGTGATTCTTGTATCCACCCTTGTGATTCTTGTACTTGTCATTGTCATGACTACGATGATGTTTGTTGTCATGATGACGGTTGTGGTTGTGGTGGCTGTTGTACTTTCCATGCTTGTGGGATCCAGAACTCCCACTATCATCATAATGGGAACGCTTGTGAGACGATCCTGAGCTGTGCTTGTCAGAGTGTTTCCTCTTCCTGCTTTCAACCTGTTTCATCTTGCTCTCCAAGATGGAGGCCTTGTAGCAAAGAGACTGATATGTGGGGACATAGGCCACAAATAGCTACAGGTTCAGTTCATCGTTCAATCCTTTGAGGAACTTCTCCTTCCTCTTAGCATCAGTATCAACTTCATCCGGTGCATAACGCACCAGATTGTTGAACTCCTCAATATATTCAGCCATGCTGCGGTGACGCTGCTTCAAGTTATGAAATTCCTTCTTATTCAAACTCATCACTCCGGATGAGATGTGAGCAGTACGGAAACCATCTTCAAAGATAGCCCATGTCACATCCTCAATGGGAGTGGTCATCTGGAAGTTATCCCACCATGTAGTTGCTGGTCCTTCCAACAAGTGTGCTGCAAACCTGACTTTCTCCTCAACAGTACAGCCAACAGTTACCAAATCCTTGTTTACTGAGCGTAGCCAATCATTGGCCACCATGGGGTCAGTAGTTCCTGAGAACTTAGCAGGTCTCAGTCTTAAGAATCTGGTAAGCATGTCAAAACCTGGTGGATTGTTCTGATTGTTGTTGTTGTTGTTGTTATTGTTATTGTTGTTGTTCTGATTCTGCATAAAGGTGGTCATCATCTGCATCATCTGTGTCTGAGCTGTCATCAGTTGCTGCATCTCTGGGGTGACATTGTTGTTCGGGTTGGGGTTGGCACGTCGAGGAGGCATCTGTGGTTTTCATAAGGATAAGAATGAGATACCCATAGATGTTTAACATGCACAATACATCACATAAACAATCACCAAACACGCATCAAAATAACAAAAAGTTCAACAACATAGACAACAAGTTTTGAAAAGCAAACACACCAATAGAAAGCCATCCACATGTTGGATGGTCATTGCGACTCAATACTCAAAAGCATGGTAAATAATAAGTAAACGAGTAGTCATCACTACTCCTCTGCATCAACCTCCTCATCGACAAGTGTAAGACCTGCATTATCCATAGCGGTCTTGTACTCCTCGACATTGGTAGTCAAGGCCTCTACCTTGGCTTTGAGAGCCCTCTTCTGTGAACAAAGTCTCTCAATCACAACCTGCTGATGCTCGAGCTCGAAGTCCTTGGCCTCTAGTTCTGCAGTCATCTCTCGAATCCTCTTGTTCCTATCTTGGACTCTTTTCTCTTGACTCTTGAACTTTCTATCCTAACTCTCATTTCCTTGACTATCTCATCTTGCTCCGCGAAGAGCTTGTCCTTCTCACAAAGCTGCACCTGGAGTTCGTCATTGCTAAGCATGACGTTGGTCCTATCAGTATCTAGGTGCCTAAGAAGAACCTATAAGTCCTGGAGGTATAGACGAATCGGCTCTGCCGTCTCTCTAGCAGTATCCTCGAAGTCAATGGCCTCACCATCCTCGTCACGTCTGCCAAAGGCGTGGAAGTGAGTACCTCTAATCTCCTGAGAGTGTCTCCCTAGCAAACGCCCAAGTAAATCCTGCATGACTACCTCTAGGCCTCTCTCCTTGTCATCATGCATGAGCTTGAAGGTGATAGCCTCCGTGGATGGCTCAGTCTGGCGTCCAGGCTGAGTAACTTTGAAGCCCCAAAGGTCCTTCCTCTCGAACTTGGTGAGGGGAAGCATCATGATGCTAGGAAGCGGAAGATTGAGCACACTAGTGAGCTCAATAAGACGAGTGCCAAAACGAGTTCCCTTGAACTCTTCAGCCGTGCTGATAGTAACATTAGGCATCTATTTTATAAGATAGAAAAAGTTAGAATCAACATAGATAGAGAAAATCATAAGTCAAAGCATCACAAGCATATTTTTGGAATTCAAACACACAAGTCATGGCATACATAAAACCATTACAAGCATCCAAGGTTCAACATAACTTAGACAAAATTTTGGAAATAAGATGATAGTGTGGTGGTCCAAATAACGAAGTACGTTACAACTCTCACTCACTAGACAAAATGGCTATCAAAGCATCCTTAGTAGACATCTGCCTATCTTGTTCACAAGATTCCAAAATCAAGTCTATGATGTCTTCCCTTAGTTGTTGGTTGGTAGTTTCCAACTCTTGGGTATGCTTCTTTTCTTCCCTAAGGTCATTTTGGGTGTTAAGCATTCTGCACTTGAGTCTTTCACCAAGCTCTTTGATGGCCTTCCAAGCTGCATCCCTTGCAGAATCAAAGAATGTGGTGTGCATCACTGAGTTGGTGACCATGCAGAATCCTGATTCTTTGTGGTTGTCTTCCTTGTTTTTGTACAAGTGAAGTTGCACCCACCAGTATTCTTCTCCTTCATCCATCACAGGGAAACCTTTGTACACAGCTGCACCATGTATCCCCATGGTAACCATAAGGTTCTTGAGGGCCTTTGGAAATTTAGTCTCACACTCTAGGGTCATGGTCATGAGTGGTCCCTTCCTTAAAGCTTCGTTGATGGAGTTCATCTACAAATAGAGATGAGAAAGAAGAATTAGAAAAGCTTACGAGAAGAAAAGACAAGTATGGAAATTGTTGAAAAAATTTCCTTAGTGGTTTCTAATCCAATCCTAGGGTCATAATCCTACAGGAAACACAGTGCTCTGATACCATCTGTAAGATCCCTCCCTTTATAAAGGTAAGGATCCCTGTGATTGCAATGCTAGTCCCTGGATCAATGCTAGCATCCATAGTTTAAGATGAAGTACACAGAAACAAAGGTCATTATTACATATCATTCCAGAGACAAACATAGTATTTTACAAACTCCATGGCCACAGGCCTAATACAAGAGTTCAAATATATAATAAGATAAATAAGTCTTCATCTTCATGTGCCATAGGCAAGCATGTTGAGTGTAGACTCATAACCCCTAATCATCATCAGAATAACCTGCAACATCACAAGTTACAGCCACAGTGGGTCAATACATTGGAATAGTATTGGCAAGTGATACCTTAGTAGAATATTAGCATCTAGATACTACATGAATTTTGCTAAGTGTAGCTTAGGCTTGCTTTGCTCAAAATAGGTTTTACCTATCAATTGAAAACACTAAGTTTTTCTTTGACAAAACTTTCCCAAGGAATCACCAATAGAAATTGGTGAACCTTCACCCTTATTCAACCACAAGTTTTAACTTAGAAATTGGGATGAGGAGATTCTTGATAGTTTCCATGTCTTGATGCTCAAGTTGTCCAATACCAAGGACATGGCTAAGTACTTAGATTCTTCCATCTGCAGAGGTTGTGCACTTTCCCCACAAGACTTGATTTTCACCAAGACAGGACCTTTCAGAAGCCTCCCCTTAGACCAAATGGACGCGTTCCAAACCTATCATCCCACTACCACCAACTATCCAAATGGCTAAGTTATTGCAACCTATATGATCCAGGCAGAGCCAATAATGCCATGTGGCTGCACTAGAAGCTTCTTAACATTTGGCATCTCAAATCCCTTTGTTCCTGGGTGGCTTTCCACAAGTGAGATACACAAGGTAAACCATAGAAATTGGCCTTGTGTAACCACTCAACACAAACCATTCTTTCCATTCCACCCAGGTGTTTCATTCACTTAGTTGTTTTATTAAGCAAAAACACAAGTCAAAAGACTTAGAAATATTTCATATAGCATGAATATATAACCACCCTTGGTTGCTACTAGCTAGGCTAAGCATGGCAATGGTAAGCATCTTAACTTAGAGAAATTTCTAATAATTCTACAACTACTAGGATTTCCCAAGCATAGCATATAGATACTTATCAAAATATTCATGCAAGTCCTATACAAAATATTTCTAGTGCATAGGTGAAATATATATAGGAATAAAATCATGAAGTACCACTTGCCTTGGTAGTTTGGGGAGTAGCAACAATCATCACAACCACAATCACTATTTACACCAAAATCTACACATAAAATAATGGCACCAAAATCACATATCCAAAATATACAAACAAAAATATATGAATGCATGCAAATGCCATGTGATGATTTTTCTACACCAAACAAGACAATTAAACAATACTAAAACATAAACAAGTCCAAGATACTCCAAATAGACTTTATTTGATCATTAAAACATTTTTCAAATCATTTATATAACCAAAATAATCCTACGCAAGTTTCTGCATAAACAACCATTTTTACAGAGGCAAAACATTAAACACATTGCATAAACAGATAGGATTTTATCTCGTGATTCCAATGATATAAAATTTGTAAAATTTGAACGTGTGGATCAAAAGTTATGAATTTTACAAGTTTGGTTAACTAATAGATCAAATTTCTGTTTTAAATTTAAACACAGGCCACGCGGCGCTCTCTGATTCGTCGGTACCGCTTCGCACGGATCTACCAGTGTGGACCGCACGATCTAAATGAAATCGCACGGCCAGATCTGTCTCGTACCCCTTCGTTAAGTGATTCTATCAGATGCGTTGGATCTAGATCTAACGGCTCGCGATCAAACGACCATCGTCTGGCGGCGCCAGCGGCGGCGAGTGGCGGCGACGGCTCTGTTAGAGACGTTGCCGGTGATTTAGGTCGCGCGGGCGAGGGAGATATAGCTCACCGAGTTTGCCGTGTGTTGCTGATGCTCAAGGTGTGCTTGGATGGCGAAGGGGCGCTCGAGTTGACGGGTATTGCTCGCCGGAGTCGCTTCTATCGTCGGGCGTGTGCTACTGAAGATGGTGGTGACGCTACGGGTCATGCTAAGGCACAAGAAAGGTTGCGTTAGATGCATGCAGACGAGGCGAGTGTGTGGGTATGAACGAGAGGGGGAGGCGCGGTCAGTACAAACCAGGAGAGGTCGCCGGAGTTGCGTTGAGCTTCGGTTGCTTCCAGAGGTGGACGATGACGACGCTCTAGGATGATATAGAGCAAAATAAAGGCATGAGAAGATGCGCAAGGACACACTGATCACGCTTGTATGAATCAGAGACAGGGGCGGACGATGCTTATCGGAATCGCACGCCAGAGTTGCTTGGTACTGCGGCGGTGCAAGCGAGAGTGTGGGCAGCCTGGTGGTGGAGTGGGGGCGCTGAGTGAGGGGAAATGGTCGCAGAAGGGTGGGGTTAAATAGCCGGAGCAGGGGCGAGAATCACGCACGGCATCAATGGGATTTAAGAGCATTTGCGTCAGGAGGAAACGGTCGCGGCGGCGCTAGTCGCAGGCGTGATTTGGGGACGACGAGGTGACGTGGCTGCGGGGCCCAGTGGTCAGCGAGGGAGTGTGCGCGAGCGCGGTGAGAAACAGAGAGAGAGGGGAAAACCCGGGTGGGCTGCATCTGCTACTGGGCCGAATAGGTGGCGCCAGGCCCAGTGTTGTTTTCTATTCTCTTTTCTTTTTCTAAATAGATTTTCAGGAATCCTTTTCAAATAAATTCAAAAGCATTTGAATTCAAAAAATTTCTGGACTTTTACAAAGCGAAACATGTATACTTTTTAGTATAAAACCATGCTGTCTCATTAGACTTGCTTGGTCCTTTTGAAAATTCAAAATAAACAGTGCCTTAGCACAAGATTTGATAAAGATTTGAAAATGGTTTTAATACCAAATTTTGTTTTGAAAAAATTTGTCCAAGCTTGGAACTCAACCAACCCAATCCTATGAAGTCACAACCATGGTTTTAAAACAAATATCCCCTCACTAGAGAGTGGCATTGAATCAATGCTTGTTTACATAAAATAACGAGCATCCAAATGCTTCTGTTTTTTAAATGACTTTGAAATTGAACCCTAAATGATCATGAATGCATGGATGATATGCAAAGCTTTGAAAACATGATTTTAGGGATGTTACAAAAGGTCATATTGAAACTTATCACAGTCAACTTGATGATCTACTTCAATTCCATCATGTTAAGAGAAGCTTCAATCACTTTGACAAGATTTATTCAAAAGCGCGAAAATTATTCAGATTTTCTATGCATGAATGCAATGCACACATATGTGTTCAGCTTATTTCTAAGCTCTAATGCTGGGATGTTACATGTAGGCCGTTGAACTTCGAATTATCCGAAGGAAGTTTGAAGCCCTTGGGCATTCGCGACTGCCGTATGGCTCGGCTGAAGCATCTGGCGCCGCAAAGCCCCGTGTCTTCGTCTTCTGACTCGGTGGAGCATGCGTGTTTGGCATGGGATTTGTCGATCTTGTGTTGTGTAAGCTCTTCGTGGGCATCATAGTTGCATCTCCTCCGCTATGGGTTGCGGCATCGCCGCGACAGGTCGTGGTCCTCTTCGTCGTATGAGGGCATGCGATTTCTTGCGAATTTTACCGTAGCTTTCTTAAGCTCCGGAGTCGCCTCCCCGGTTAATGTGGCTCCCAAGAGCCTGAGGCCTGCGATTGCGGACTTGTGGACGGCGGATCGTGGATCCCCGACTGGTGATTAATTAGCGAGCAGGTATGTAGTAGCTGCTATGACCACAACCTGCGGTGTATTAGGCATCATGTTGCCTTGCGAGTCCACCGACATGAATGATAGGTCGAGGGCTTTGGTGGCCTCACGCCTTGCATCTGGACTCAAGCGTTCTAACCGAGAGCGACTTTTGTGGGTGGAGTGGCCGCCGTTGTCTTTTGAGGAAGACACGCCAATGGAAGATAGTGTTGCTCATCGGGCGCTTGATTCATCGGCTGCTTGCCGGCGTTGCTCGAGCTTCTTATGCTATGCAACTTGTCGGTTGTGCTCTTTTATGAGGAGCCAGTGGTATCCCATCAGCATGTCGCATGAAGCATCGATTGGTAGGGGTTGCCTCGTACAGCCTCCCTGACTCTTTCCCACTCAGCCTCGTTGAGGTGGATCTGTTGGCGATCTGCTTCGCCTCGGTTGGAGGCTGCGGGATTTGCAGGGCCATTCTCGTTGGGATTAAGAGGGGCGCCGTTGGCGTCAATTTTTGGAGGATGCCCTCCTTCTACAACATTAGGGGCATGCGGATCGGTCTTGTTGCCGACATTGTCTTGGGCGTCATGGGCGTTGACGACGACCGTGCACATGAAGCGGTGGGGGAGGTCTTTCTCCCACAACTTTTTAATCTAGAACCGTAGGTTCCTTCCTCCGTTGGCGGGTGACATAGATCGGATTTGTAGCTATTGCTGCTATCCGAATTGTATGCCAACATGGGCACGCTGAGCACGCGGATTGGTGGTATCCATGAGGCCGGTGCGATTGCCGGCGGCGTCACCCGCTCAGTTAGGCGGAGTATATCGATCTGACCGACCTGGAAGCATAGTGTAACATCCCAGCATTTAGGAACCAACGAAGGGTAGAATTAGGAATTTGTGCATATGCATGCATTCATCTGTAAAATGCGCGTAATTTTTTTACCAAACTAAAAACCTAAAGTGATCAGAGTTTCTTTCACTCTCTATGTTTAGGAATGGATATTGAGAGTGATCGTCATAAATTCTGACATGATCTTTTTGAATAAATGTGTTTTGTGGGGGAGAATTTGAATTCAAATTTGAAATTTGAACTTATATTTAAAAGTTAAGGTTGTTATTTTAAAATGATTTAGTAATATCATTTGTTATAATAATGAGATAATAATAAATAATAGAATTCAAAATAAAGTAATTTAAATAAGAAATGAATTCTTATTCTTTATCTTTATTCCATAAACATTTTACAAAGAGGAACTCATTCAATCAATGAAGAGGTTCGTTATAGTAAAGAGATTACAAGAAAGGAAATTCAAATATGAATAAACTATTACAAGATTCTTACAAAAAGAATAAAATAAAGATTACAATAAGAATATATCTATCTATGTACTCCTATACTAAATCTTGAAACACCAGATCTTGTACCTGCAACAAAATTCAAAACAGACAAAAAAATAAAAGGTTAGTTATTAGAATACTCTCAGTGGAGAGCAGTGAGGTGCACTGCTCATATTACATCATTGAGTATTAATAAAGGGGGAAGTTTCACCAATATGAAAGAATTGTTCTTTCATAATAAATAAGCCACAAGTCAGATTTTAACATCAAGTAAGAGGGGAAAGTTTCACCAGGTAAGTAAAATGTAAATGGTCAAAAGGTAAAACACCTTATCAATCTGATCCAAATCATGTACCAAGAGACAGGCATCATAATCACCTAAATGCATGGTGAGAGTTGTCAACACACCAGCAGCAGCTACACAAGCAAAAAAGGAAGAGCACAGCCGTGGCAAGGCTCACAGCAGCACATTTTCACTTCCAACACCAAACCAGGAGCACACTAAGCTTAGCAAGAACCAAGCAAACCATCAGCCCAACCACACACAAGCTCATCCCAGTACTCACCAGATGGTGACATAAGGAGGGGGTGGATCAGGTGGACAGCAAGGCCAAGCTTACAGGAACCAGAAGGTGAAGGGCAAGATCAAGGCCAAGTTACAGGAACCAGAAGGAGAAGGACAAGATCAAGCCAGCAGGACCATCAGGAAGATCTAGCCATCCAAATCAACCAACCACAACACCATCAAAACTATCAATTGTGGTGAGTAAAATAAAACCATCACATGATCATATCATCTTCTTAAGACCAAGATTCGTGTGTTGTTTTATATCTAGATCTCTCAGAAATCACCCAAGTGGGGTGAATCCATCATAGATGATATTTTAAATAAAGAATTTTAATAATCAAACCAGGATCTCAGGTCAGCATCATAGACCCTGGATATGATAGCCAAATCATATAATCCAACATGTAGATAGCATAGCTTGTGAATTCTAGGCACATCTCCTAGTGGAGTAGCACCTCAGAATTCATAAATCCTATGAACCAATATAAATCTATGAGCATCCCAACCATCTTAGCCAAAAGGATTCAAGATCCAGTAACTAATGATAATACCAGAACATTTCTATTAGGGACAACAAGATAGGAAACTAGTTCCTATGCCTCAGACCAACATCATAGGCGGAAATGTTTAAGAATAAGATCCCAACTTAACTTTGATTCAAATCCAAAACTAAGCATCAATAGAACCAAACCAGTAGTAGAACCTAAACTTGTGTACCATTTTAAGATAGTGTCACAAAGATAGATTCTAAACCAAGCAGATCCATTATTTAGCTTACATAAGTAAACCTGTAATATCATCTTCCTGGAATTTAACCAGGAATCATCAGCAAGACTATATCTATCCACATAATTAGGGTATCAATATAATCGCATTATTACCCTAATTTTGAGTACAATCCCACAAATGAGGGCTCAACAATTCAGTGGATAATCACTGATAGTACCACTGCCAGTACTAATATTTTGACAGTGGTGAACTCACCAATCACCAACACCACCAGTAAAATTCCACAGTACAATTACCACTTTAGTCATGCTCAACTATCAATTCGAATCAACACTATAAGGCCACTAGCATCATATAATCAAATGAGAACACTGAGCAGTTTAGTATTTGATCACAACCCTCATTAGTCATCACCACTAGTTCTAGTTCATCATATATAACCACAATAGAAGAAGGAACCCTAGAACAGGGCAAGAACCCTAATTATGAATGCACACAAGAGACACACATCATAGATCCAGTGAGGCAAAGGACATAGAGCACGAGGGGGAAGAGAGAACCAACTTATTGGAGGTCCTTGCTGAAGATTAGAATAGGAAGCATAGTGGCCTATGGGAACGGCGGCACTAGGAGCACCCAAGGGGCGCTGCAACCCGCATCGAGCCGAGGCGGCCACCACAACGTTTGAGGAGGAGCAGCACCACCACCACAACACACGAACACCCCACGACACCACTGGATCAGCGGCAGAGGCGTCACTGGTACTACCCCAAACCCTAGGGTTTGGGACGGAGCCAGCCTGGCCGCAAAGGAGCTCCAAATCCAAATCGAATTGGACTAGATGAAGGAGCAGAGTCGACATCTACACCATGCACCATGGCGGCGGCCAGAGAGGACCACGACAGCAGGAATCGCACGACGGTGGTGTCGGCGCCCACGGGGTCGAGGAGGAGAAGAGGTGAGAACGCCAGAGAGTGGAGGTGGTGTACTAGCCCGATAAGGCCAGTACCCCTTTGGGGAGATCCTTTGACCGGGCCAATTGGGCCAAGATGGGCCCAAATAGCCCAATGGGTTGGCCCAAACCCTAATAGGGATTTTAATAATTAAGTAAAAGACCAAAATACCCCTAGACCTCAATAAATCCTAGAAAATAAAATAAAAGTCTTAAAAATATAAACAGTATATTTTTAGATTCATAATAAAATAACCTATTAAATTAAATTGAGAAACCATTTTTAATAAATGATTTTTTGGTTAAAGATTTTATAATATATGTATTTCTTATGGAATTTTATAAAAATCAAGAAAATACATAAAAATAAATAAAAATGACTTTTACCATATTTAGTCATTATAGTATTTTAGAAAAATACTAAATTAATATTTAAGAATACCAAAATAAAATCTTCTTAATTAAAATGCTTATTCTTAAAAATAATTATTAAGTAAATAAATATAAGAGTTAAAATTAAAAAAATAGTTTTTAACTCTACTAATAATATATTAAATTATAAAAACAGTGAATGCAATGTTCAAAAAAATATTAAGATTATTCGTTAAAATAAATTCCTTTATTACATAAATAAAATTCCAGAAACTAAAATATTGGGTAAAACACACAAAGAAATTAAACAATAAATAATGCATGACATTACTATGCATATTCATTTTTGCTTCTTTAAACATTGTCCTTACCGGGCAATGGTGTTTTGTATACATAGAAGCTCAACGTCTAGTGCAAGCATCCAACTTCACTACCTTGCAATCACAAGGCAAGTTCATCACTTGCTCATGTCCTTTGAAGATTCTTTATCAAAGTATTTATAAATTGTGTGTTATCATCTATGTTTCAGAGAAAGAAAATATTATTTTCTCAAAACAAATAAATGTTGATATCATCCTAAGTGATGATATGGATTAGGAGGGCAATAGAACTTAAGTTTCTATTTGCAACAAGGATAATCATCTAGGAATTAACAACCCATGACATCAGTGATTCTAGCGCCGTATATAACGCGTTAACCATGAGATTTGGAATGGGACGGAGAAGTCAGTTGTATCCTTTTCCTTTAGTATGGAGGAAAGATGACCTTAACGTGACGTTGTGATTCCTTGTGCGGATCCAACATATGGGTGGGCACCCTTAGGCCCCACATTTTTGGTGTCTAGATTATCTATGAGTGGCTATCGGAGGTATAGCCAGACCTATATGGTACTTGCTAGGGGCATCACCAGCTCATAGAGTCTTCGGGAACTCATCAGGGTTTTAGCCTGCCCGAAGGGGGCTTAACGGAGGTGAGACATCCTCAAAGGATCATGCAGACATACGGGGTCGTGGAAAGGGTAGTGATTGGCTTGGATCACCTATTGGGCCCCACATCATGGAATTGTGGACGGGAAAGTACACCCGGTTGTGCAACAAAGAGTTGATCTCTCATGGGTAAAGTAACACACCTCTGCAGAGTGTAAGAATTGTAACTTATTACTCCCTATTCCGGGAAGGAGCTACAAACGCGGCAGGAAAGGAACTCCATGAAAGTTCTGGTCAACCTGTGAAGGCTGATGGGCATAGTTTTAACAATAAAATCAATCTTTGAAGAAAGATTTACGAAAACTACATAGTTCCAAGGGCTAATAGTCCGAGGTGGTAGATAGAGCATCAAACTTCCCACCTTGCATATAATGAACTTGCTGGGTAACGTTGTTACTCACCCTTTCCTTTGATCCCCTGCTTAGACTCTAAGGATCCAGAATATACCCCAATGTATGGAGCTGAAATCCACGAGGAGGTATTCTACGAGGAGCCAGATCTGTACGGTGTTGTAGAAGGGGTGGACTACGACGTCGTCTATGGAGGAGAGCACAATGAGTCAGAATAACTGCCTTAGTATTAGTAACCAATTGAGACGAGCAACATGAATAATATATAATAATAAGTTGCTGAGCTCAATTCGGAGATGAAGTGGTTACTTTAAAACTTCTACTGAAACACTTTATATTTGGTTTGTAAGTTGAATCTAAGTCTTGAACTTCTGGTATTGTAATAATAATAATGTGTGTATGTTTGTAATATGGACCCGCGATGTTTCTGTTGTACCACTCTGAGGGATGTGATATTTACGGAACGGTGTTCTGTGGATGTCATGTCAACGACTAAAGTGTACTACACATGCAGTGGTATGCTGGGTTATCGCAGTTGGTATCAGAGCAAATTGCTTTGATCTTAGGTTGGAAACCTAGTAAAGGGTATTACTTGTAGGAGTTTATAGCAACAATAAAGAATTCTCTAAAAGGGTATAATGGGTATTCAAATGAGAATATTCTGTTATATGTTTTAGTGCGGTAATTCTCTAAAAGGGTATAACGCGTTGATGCTTTGTATGGTTAGAAAACATGGATATGTGGACGTTGATGATCATTTCATTGCAAATCATTTGTACTTCAAATATTGGTGGCATAGTGGGATGAAGCGGTCTGGACAAACTTTACATGTCCTCGCACATGAGACCTATTCCACGGTTGACATGCAACTAGTTTTGCATAAGTGCCTAGAGGGTGTTTGTCTCTCCCACTATAGTTAATATCTGATTTATAACGGTTTTGTTAATAACTTGGTTATCACCGTTATGGTTGAAGTTCATAGGTAGAACGGTTCTTTCCTAGAAAGCCCACATCCACGTAAAACATGCAAAATATAAGTTAGAGGCGTCTAGATTTATTTTTGCTGGGCTTGTGTCATGATATGGTAAATGTTATAATTTTAGTATGGTAAGATACTCTCAGGAATTATAACAAATAAGTGGGAGCGCCATAGACCTTGGCGTGACACAAATGGAATGATATATATCATACCATGATACACAGGATAGTGATCAAGTGCAAGAACCATATCATGTCACTTTTACATATGATGTTTGTTTGCATATTATTTATGCTTATGTCTAGATTAGAACTTGGCGGTAGCATTATAAGATGATCCCTCCTACTGAATATCAAGATAATAATATGTTCTTCCTTAGTATGCACCCTTAATAAAGTTCATCGTTTTGAAGCACCACGTGATGATCGGGTGTGATAGACTCAATGTTCGCATACAACGGGTGTAAGACAGTTTTACACACGCGGGTACTAAGGTTCTTACAGAAAGGTGAAGCACGAGTCATATGGATGATCTGATGCCCATACGATGCTCGCCATTGGAGCTGCACCACCACTCATGATGATCGGACCCGGCGTAGTGAATTTGGTTCGTGTAATCACTAAAAATGACTAGAGGGATGTCATTTTTGAGTGGGAGTTCACATAGTAATATGAGTAAAGTTGAACTCAATTTATCATAAACTGAATCGAAGTGAATTTGCACAGTTCGTTGTAGTCACTAGCATTCGTTTACTACCTTGTGTTTAGCTATGTTTGAGATTATATAACTATAGGATTCTGGATTTTTTACTTTACGAACAAGTATCGTATTGTTTTATGAGTGTCAATCTAAAGTTTAAAGTACTATTTTAGACTTTCAGCAAAACCTCACTTACTCCGTGAAATTCAATAAGTAATATTGAATCAAGAGTAACAATTCCAACATTAGTATCTAAATATCATGCTTGCCTCCATAATCTTTGAAATTCGGAAGTTGTTTCAGTATCAAGGTTATCTAGGAGCTAAAACAATTGTTTCAGAAACCATCATACGTGAAAGATATTGTGATATCTGAAACAATGGTTGGTTTCAATATGATTGAATATAATTTTATTAAGATACATGTTCTCATATTATATGAGAATTTGCAAAGGTTGGAGATGCTAGGCGTCCTGATCTCCCAAAAAAGGTTTTTGGAACTAACATTATATTCACGATTCACCTTTATAAGCTATAGTAGCTTGATCATGAAAGTTGTCATGATAAGTATGGATAAAATATGTATGTAAAATGTTTACTGTATTAAAAGGATTACTAAAAGGAATGAAATAACACCAAACATTTGATAATGGTAATCAACTTCAAAGTGCAAGTACAAAAGTATTGATATTTGACTATACACACTTTAAACTATGTGTCATATGTATGGCACCACTGTTGAAGTTGATAGATTCTTTTAAAAAGGAAAGGAAATGCTGAAAGAGAATCTGGTAATATTTGCAAGAAAGAAAAAAAGGCTGGAAATGTTCATCTTAGGTATATAGATGATATACATGTTGTAGGAGTATTATTTGCTAAACAATGTGGTTCTTGGGTATTGGATGCCAATATTGGATACCGAATTTGTTTGTATGAATTGTCATACAGAATAACACAATTCATGAACTGCAATGGCCTAAGTAACTAGCAAAAGAAAATGTGATGTTATTCATCGAAAACAAATAGTGTTATTGTGTTTCTTGTTGACATCAAAGTTTGCCTTCAATATTTGTATTAATAATTGTTATTAATTTGTTCCGGTATTATGAGAATAATGGTTATTCAAATAATCACCGTACTCCATAGAAGATGGATGAACTTTTACAAATCTAGTTGGATAAATCATGTCCATAAACACTGATGCTAAAAAATCACAAGATGAATGATTGGAATATCACTTTTGAGTGACATTGTCTTATAAATTATATTGGAAAGAAAACAAAAATAAAACTCCATGTTAATGAATTTTTGGAGTCTTTTGATTTTGATCAATTGACGCTTGTGAAACTTTCCTGGAGATAAATTAAAACCTCGTTCATGGGCCAAACAAGAACGAACGACTAACCTATTGGACATAGTGCATGTTGATGTATATTGTCCATTATGTGTAGTCGTGAGCGATGGATTTTAACTTCATATGCTTTCTTTGAAATTTGAGTAAATACATGTGTATATTTACTTAATAAGGGGTGAAATATTTAAAAATGTTCAAATGATTTTAATATAAAGTGGAAAATCATTGTAACAAGTAAATAAAGAATTTACGATTGGATCATAAAGAAAGATATTTAAGTTACAAGTTTAACAAAGAACCTAAGATTTGAGGAATCGTTCTATTGACTTGTGTTTCTTGAAACATCATAGGAGTATGGAGTGTTTGTGAAATGTAACCAAACATTGTTTGATATGGTAGGATCAACGGTATTATTTATAAAATTTCCACTATATTTTAAAGATTAAGTTTTAGTGACTCCCACTTTTACACTAAAAAGAGCTCCATCATGATCCATTAAAATGACACCATATAATTTATGGTTTGGGGATAAAACCCAAGTTGTCTTTTCTTAAAATTTTGTTATACTAGGCATAAGTAAATGTTTACAACCAAAGTCGGATGAGCATGTCTTTGTAGGTTATTCCAAATAATAGTTGGGTATTCCTCCATAGCATCGAAGACAAAAGTGTTTTTCGCTTAGAACGTCAAGTTTTTTGAGAAGGAATTTTTCGCTTAAAGTTAAGTGGGAGGACAATAGAACTTTTACAAGGTTATTGAACCTTAGATATATGTGTTGAGTTGCGCAGCGCCGGAAAGTGTCCCAGAGGCAGCCACAATGCTCATGGCTCAAGTGCCTCAAAGGTTGTGGTCACGAAGATCTAAGTTCCTATTGAACCGCGTAGGTCAGATGAACAATCAAATACTAAGATTTGAGATTAAATCATTATTGTTTGACAATGATGAACCGACTACATGCAAAGAGGTGATGATGAGATTTGACTCCGTCAAATGGCTTGAAGCCATAAAATATGTGATAGTTTCATACATGAGAAATCAAGTTTCTGAACTTGGAAGACCCTCTGAAAGGCATATCAGTTGTATTTGGAACTATAAAGAAACAGACATGGACGTTTCACATCTATAAAATAGTCGACATGTCAGTAAAGAGTTTACGATAATGTTCAAGGAGTTGAATACAACAAGATTCGATCTTCCATAGCGATATTTAGTCTAGACGGACTAGTGTAGCAACCACTACATATATCAATCGTTGTATATGCTTGCTGAACAAACAAAACAACATTCTTCTAATAGAATGGTTGCCTAGGACGTGTACGTGACACGATCCGAAGGGTTTTGTTAAATCAAAGGATGCTAAAAGGCATGCAAACCTCAATAGTTGAAATAAGCATAGAGGAGTTGGAATATTCACCGTGATAAAATTATTAAAATATTTAATTTCATCATAAACGATGAAGATTCTTGCATTTGCAAGAAATTAAGTGGCAGCGCTGAGATATATTTCTAATACATTGTGTATAATACATATTGTTGATTAGAAATGATGTATCTTTTATTTGACATGGGCTAAGAATTTCATTGAAATTATATTTGGATGAAAGACTTAGGCAGAACCCGAATATTATGCATAAATGTCTATTTGGATAGATTGACACACTAATATGGTTATGCCAAATGTATATAGATAAAATATTGAATGAGTTTAATAAGGAAATGACAATAAAGATTCTTGCCATATGGAAAAGGATAAATTAAGAATCAAGTGTTTTGACACTTGGTGAGTAAAATCACATGGATATCTTGATAAACGAGATTCAAGTGTTTTGACACTTGGTGAGTGAAATCACATAAATATCTTAATCAATTATTCCATGATATGTACATATCCAGATATGTCCTATGCTCTAAATGTTATAAGATGATCATTGGACGATAGTAAGGATATTCTTATGATCTTTGGAAGAACTAAGAATATATTCTATTCGTAGAAGTGAAAAAAGTTAATTGTAAGGTGTTACATTGACACTACAGAAATAGTTCATTGTAATGTGTTACATTTACACTATACAGATAGTTCATTGTAAGGTGTTATATTGGCACTATACAAATAGTTTACTGTAAAGTGTTACATTGGTACTAATTTCATCACAAAATACAAATTAGGTTTATATCAATTTAGGCTATAGGTTAAGGTGGCACAATATAATGGAAGTAAGTTCCATGATGGATTTGGATCAGTTCCAAAGTTATAGACATTGTGATGGATACTACAATAAAAGGCTAAGTATAAGACTACTATGGTAGCAGCAAAGGAACTAGGTGTGGTTCTATGGGCTAGTACTATGAAGATGTATTGTATGACAATTATATCAACACGTTTTAAACCCCAAGGAACTAATGTATCACCAAATTTATACAAAGCCACCTCATTTGAGAATGAGTGATGCGTAGAGGCGAAAAGACATGCAAATACACACAGACTTGAAAGTGTCAGATCTAGGGATTTTGTTTACCACTAGAAAACGCGTTTATACAATACCAAAGTGCCATAGGTGTTGAATGCGCAAGGTTTTTCAAACTAGATTATTGACTCCAGTGCAAGTGGGAGACTGAAAGGAATATGCCCGAGAGGCAATAATAAAGTGGTTATTATGCTATTCCATGTTTATGAAGGGAATATGCCCGAGAAGCGATAATAAAGTGGTTATTATCGTATTACTTGTTTCTGATAAATGTTTATTTTACATGCTATAATTGTATTAATACGAAAACGTTAATACATGTGTGTTTAATAAACAAAAGGAAGTTCCTAGTTATGCCTCTCTTATAAACTAGCTCGTTGATTAACAGGATGATCAAAGGTTTCCTGATCATGGACATTGGATGTTGTTAATAACAAGGTCACAACATTAGTGTAATGGTGTGATGAACATTCATCCGAAGTATAGCATTACGATCAAAGTCATTGAGTTTATATTGCTATAGCAACTTACGAAGTGATCCTAATCCTTAGACCATGAGATCATGTCAATCACTAACACCGAAAGAGTTTCTTGATAACATCAAACGTCACACCATAACAGGGTGATTATAAAGATGGGTTCAGAACTACTAAAGTGTTATATTGAGGCCCATGGATTGAGAGTGGAATTTTTTCATCCCGATGACGGATAGATATGCTCTGGGCCCTCTCGGTGATATCACAGTGATTAGCTCGCAAGCAAGTGATTTGATCACTAGAATGTTATATCATGGGAACGAGAAAAGAGTGCATGTCAGTAACGAGATCAAACTAGGTATGGAGATAGCGATGATCGAATCTCGGACATGTAATATATCGCGAAACAAAAGGATTAAGATACTAGCATAAAAGGTTCCAACGATCACAAGAAAGTCATCGTTGAATGTGTGGGAGTCAGTATGGGTCTCCAGATCCCGCTTCTGATTATTGATCGGAGAAGGGTCTCGATCATGTCCGAATTATTCATGAACCGTAGGGTGTCACACTTAAGAGACACCGACATCCAATTGGAGCAAAAGTTTCATGCCGGAAAGAATAACAAGCGCAGGAATTTATTTCACTAGATACCAAAATGGGTTTTTGGGTGAAATTGCATAAAGTGTTCTGCATGTGAAATGAAATACTAGCAGGGGGTTATATGTGAATGTTTGTCATTAAAGTAATTGACAAAATTATGAATAAATAAAAGGAGTTTTATTTAATGAGAGTTTGCATTAAATTTGGTGGAAATTTAATGGGAATTTGAGTGTGTTTTTGAGTGGGAGGGAATTGAAAGGCATTTGAGTGAGTGGAGTGCCCACCCACATGAATTTGGAAGAGGTGGGGGTAGCCCCCATGGCTGGGCGCCATGCCCCTTGGGTGCCCTCCTCTCCCCTATAAAAGGCCCCCCTCTCATCCTCTCAAAGCACACCTCCTCGTGAAGGATCTCTCTTCCCCTCTAGTATTTATCCCCCATGGTCTCGGACTAGCGAGATACATGTTCCCGGTGGCTATTCGGCAAGAAAGAGTTATGCTTCCGCTGCATCGCTGGAGCAAGGAGGCGGAGGTTGCTCGATGTCTTGTACATGTGTGCGATCACGGATGCGCTGCTATTTTGCGGCGCTAGGACTTCCTCTCGATCTTGAGATCGGCAAGAGATCGTCTACATCAACCACGAGTTTAACTCGTTAAGCTTTGTCGGTCTTCAAGGGTATGTTCTCTACGGATGTATATCCGTCCGTTGCTTGTATCTAGTAGATAGATCTTGGTACATAGTTGTTCTCATCGTAGGAAATTTTTTGTTTTCTATGTTGCGAACCCTACAGTGGTATCAGAGCCAGATCTATGCGTAGATGATTTGCACGGGTAGTACACATATGAGTATGTGGGTGATGATGATCATTTTATTGCTTCTTAGTTGTACTTAGGATATTGGTGGCATAGTGGGATGAAGCGGCCCGGACAAATTTTACATGTCCTCGCACATGAGACCTGTTCCACGCTTGACATGCAACTAGTTTTGCATAAGTGGCTAGCAGGTGTCTGTCTCTCCTATTATAGTCAATATCTAATCTGCAACGAGTTGTCAACAATTTGGTTATCTTTGTTGTGGTTCATGTTCGTAGGTAAGAACGGTTCTATCTTCGAAAGCCCTAAGCCACGTAAAACTTGCAATGGATAAATTAGAGGCGTCTAGTTTAGATTGTTGCTGGGCTAGTGTCATGATATGGTGATGTTGTAAGTAGAAGTATAAGTCGATACTCTTACAACACACATAACGTGTAAGTTCCATAGACCCTGGCCTTACACATAGAGGTATGATAGTGATCATACCATGATGCACATGATGGAGATCAAGTGCAAGAACCATATCATTTCACTTATTAACATGTGATGTTTGATTGCATCTTATTTTGCTTGTTTGGCGTTTTATTAGCATAATAAGATGATCCCTCATTTAGATATCAAGATAAAAATGTGTTCTTCCTTAGTATGCACCGACAATGTTTCGTCACTTCAAGACATCACGTGATGATCGGGTGAACTTGAATCCACAAGCATATCTCAGGTGTAAGACAGTTACACACGTGAATACTAAGGTTCTTACTTGGCGAGCCTAGCATGTACAAACATGGCCTCGGAACACGGACCTAAAGGTTAAGCATGGATCATATGTTTTGATATGATGACCATTTGATGCTCGCCTTTGAAGCTACACCGACTCACGTGATCATCGGACTTGGTGTAGTGGATTTGGTTCATGTAATCACCAAAAAGGCACGAGGGATGTCATTTTTGAGTGGGAGTTCATATCTAATTTGGATTAGTAGAACTCGATTTATCATAAATTAAATCAAAGTGAATTTTCATAATTTGTTGTAGTCATTGGCATTCGTTCACCACCTTATGCTTAGTTGTAATTGAGATAATAGAACTATAGAATTCTGGATATTTACTTTACGAACTGGTATCGTATTGTGTTGAGTGTCAATCTAAAGTTTAAAGTCCTATTGCAAACTTTCAGCAAACTCTGTTTACTCCGTGAAATTTAATAATTGGTATTAAATCGAGAGTAAAAATTCCAGTGTTAGTATCTTAAGTATCATGTTTGCCTCCATGATTCTTGATTGTTTTAATATTAAGTTTATCTAGGAGCTGAAAGAATTGTTTCAGAAACCATCATGTGTGGCAGATATAACGATATCTGAAACAATATTTTGGTTGCAATATGATAGAGTATAATATATGTTCTCATATTGGATAAGAATTTGCAAAGGTTGGAGATGCTAGACATCCTAATCATCCAAAAGGGTTTTGGAAAGTAACGTTATACTCACGATTGTCTTTATAAGCTATATTAGCTTGATCATAAAAGTCTTCATGATAAGGATGAACAAAAGATGTACGTAAAGTGTTTACTACACTAAAATAATACTAAAGAATGGATTTTGAAAGAATGCCGATCATTTTGATGATGGTGATCTACTTCAAAGTGTAAGTCCAAAGGTATTATTATTTGAATATACACGCTTTGGACTATGTGTCATGTATATGGCGCCACTTTTGATGTTGATAGATTCTTTTAAAAGGAAAAAAAAAGGAAATGTTGAAAGAGAATCTATAAAATATATTTGGCAGAAAAGACTAGAAATATCCAGTTTAGGTATATAGATGATATACATGTTATGGTCATATTATTTGCTTGTTAAACAATGTGGTTCTTGGGTATTGGATACCGAATTGGCTGGTATGAAATTTTATACGGAACGATGCAATTCATAAACCACAATGGCCTAAGTAACTAGCAAGAGAATATGGAATGATGTTCATTGAAAACAAACAAACCGTTGTTTGTATTTCTCGTTGACATCAAAGCTTGACTTCAAAATTTGTTTTAATATTTGTTATTTAAATCAGGTATTATGAGAACAAAGGTTGTTCAAATAATTACCATATTCCATATAAGATGGATGATTTACAAATCTAGTTGGAGCAATCACATCCATAAAAACTAATGCTAAAATGTCGCAAGAGAAATGATTGAAAGATCACTTATGAAGTGACATCGCCATTTAAATTATATCAGAAAGAAAACATGAAGAAACTCCATTTGCAGGGATTTTTAGAGTCTTTGATTTGATCAAGTGACGCTTGTGAGACTTTCCTCGGGATAATTAAAACTTCGTTCAAAGGCCAAACAAGAACGATCGACTAAAATTATTGGAATTTATACATATCAATGTATGTAGTCCATTATGTGTAGTCGTAAGCGATGGACTTCAACTTCATATGCTTTGTCCAGAAATTTGAGTGAATATTCACTTAATGAGAAAGAAGTATGAAATATTTGTTAAATGTTCAAAGACTTTCAAGATGAAGTGGAATATCATTATAACAAGAAAATAAATGGTTTATGATTTTATCATAAGGGATTTATTTGAGTTGCAAGTGTAACAAGAAAATAAATGATTTATGGTTTTATCATAAATGGATTTATTTGAGTTACAAGTTTAGCAAAAACACCTAGATTTGCATCTCCCGAAACACCATAGGAATATGGAGTGTTTGAGATTTGTAATGAAACCTTGTGTGACATGGTTGGATCAAAAGTGTTATTTATAAAACTGCCATTATGTTTTAAAAGATTAAATCTTTAGAGATTACCGCTTTTACACTGGAAAGAGATCCATCTTGATCCGTTGAAATGACACCATGGAAGTTATGGTTTGGGGTAAAAACCCAAATTGTCATTTCTTAAATTTTGGTATGCTAAGCATAAGTAAGATGTTTACAACCAAAGTCGGATGATCATGTATTTGTAGGTTATTTCGAATAACCATTGGGTATTCCTCCATAACACCAAGGACAAAAGGGTTTGTCGCTTGAAACGTGAAGTTTCTTGAAAATGAAGTTTTTTCATAAAAATTAAGTGGGAGGACAATAGAAATTTGATAAGGTTAACGAACCTTAGCTACATGTGCTGAGTTGCGCAGCGCCGAAAAATGTTCTAGAGGCAGGCAGAATGCTCATGGCTCACGTGCCTCAAAGGTTGTGGTCACGGAGATCTAAAGTTCTTATTGAACCAAGTAGGTCGGAAAAACAATCAAATACTAAGATTTGAGAGTAAATCATTGTTGTTTGACAATAATGAACCGACTACATGCAAAGAAGCGATGATGGGTCCTGACTCTGTCAAATGGCTTGAAGCCATAAAATCCGTGATAGTTCCATACACGAGAAATCAAGTTTTGAACTTGGAAGACCCTCCAGAAAGGTGTAAAAACCTATCGGTCGTATTTGGATCTACAAAGAAACAGACATGGATGTTTCACATCTATGAAATAGTCGACATGTCATAAAGTATTTTACGACTATGTTCAAGGAGTTGACTATGACAAGATTTGATCTTTCATAGTGATATTTAGTCTGGACGGATTAAAGTAGCAACCACTATATATAATTTGATATATGGTAGATGAATAAACAAAACAAAGTTCTTCTAATGGAATGGTTACCTAGGACATGTACATGACACGGTCCAAAGGGTTTTGCTAATTCAAAGGATGCTAAAAGGGCATGCAAACTTCAATGGTTGAAGTAAGCATCGCGGAGTTGGAATCTTCACCATGATGAAAAGGAGTTTTCATCAGGAGACGATGAAGATGCTTGCATTTGCAAAAAATTAAGTGGGAGCGTTGAGACATATTTCTAATACATTATGTGCAGGACATCTTGTTGATTAGAAATGATGTAATTTTTATTGACAAAGGTTAAGAATTTCATTTTGATGAAAGACTTAGGCAAAACCCTAATATTTAGCATGAATGTCTATAGTGGATAGACTGTGACGCTAATATGGTTGTGCCAAACGTACATATATGAGATATTGAAGGAGTTCAATATAGAAAAGACAAGAAACAGTTCTTGTCGCATGGAAAGGAATTGAATCAAGATTCAAGTGTATCGACACTTGATAAGTGAAACAAGATTCAAGTGCTTTGACACTTGATGAGTGAAATCACAAGGATTTTTTGATCAATCATACCATGATATGTACACATCCAGATATGTCATATGCTCTAAGTGTTATGAGCATATACCAGAATAAATCATAAAATGATCATTGGACGATAGTGAGGATATTCTTATGATCTTTTGGAAGAACTAAGAATATATTTGTGTAGAGGTGACAAACAATTACAAATAGTTCATTGTAAAGCGTTACATTGATACTAGTTTCGTCACAAGATACAAATTAAGTTTATCTCAATTTAAACTATGGGTGGCACAATGTAATGGAAAGGAGATTCCATGATGGATTTGGATGAATTCCAAAGTTAAGACATTGTGACGGATACTACAACAAAAGGCTAAGTATATGAATGCTATAGTAGCAGCAAAGGAGGGAATTTGTGTCAAGTAGTTTGTTATCAAACTAAGGTGTGGTTTGCAACGGGTTAACACTAAAAATATATTGTACGACGATAGTATCAACATGATTTAACCCCAAGGAACTAAAGGTCTCACCAAAAGACCAAATGTATACAATGCATCTCATTGGAGAATGAGTGATGCGTGAAGACGCAAAGACATGCAAATACACACGGACCTGAAGCGTCATATCTGTAGATTATGTTAACCACTTGCAATTGCGTATATGGAACACTAGAAAGCCATAGGTGTTCAATACGTAAAGCTTTGATTATTGTCTCTAGTGCAAGTGGGAGACTGAAGGGAATATGCCCGAGAGGCAATAATAATGTGGTTATTATCATATTCCTTGTTTATGATAAATGTTTATTTTACATGCTATAATTGTATTAATACGGAAATGTTAATACATGTGTGTTTAATAAACAAAAGGAAGTTCCTAGTTATGCCTCTCTTATAAACTAGCTCGTTGATTAACAAGATGATCAAAGGTTTCCTGATCATGGACATTGGATGTTGTTAATAACGAGGTCACAACATTAGTGTAATGGTGTGATGAACATTCATCCGAAGTATAGCATTACGATCAAAGTCATTGAGTTTATATTGCTATAACAACTTACAAAGTGATCCTAATCCTTAAATGTAACATCCCAAAAATCATAATTTGAAAAGTTTGCATATCATTCATGCATTCATAAGCATTTGGTTAAACTAGATTTCAAAATGAGAAACCATTCTTATGCCTATTATTTTATGCTAGAAAGACAATGGTTCTATTTTACTCTCAAAGTATGAGAATACCTTGTTATGATCAGAAATATTTCAAATATGAATGCAAAGCTTGCACAAAATTCTCAAAACAAAATTCAAATATAAAACCACTTTATGCCTATTATCTATAATCATATTAAGGCATGGTTTTATTTTTATTTTCCTTTATATCAAAGTGCTTTGGACTAAACAGTATGGTTTTACACCCATTTGAGTACAAAGTTTTCACTATAAAAATACAAAAGAAAATTGAATTCAAACTCATTTGAAAAGCATTTGAAAAAGATTTCAGAAAATCAAAATAGAATTAGAAAAGGAATAAAGAAAAGGAAAAGGGCCTGCGCCAGCCTTTCGGACCACCAACAGAACCATCCCAACAACCAGCCCACCCGGGGTTCCCCTCTCCCTCTGATTCTCACCCACACGCACACACCCCTCTCACTGACGCTCTGGTCCCACCTGCCCTGTCATCATCGTCCCCAAACCCCGCCCATGACCTGGCCCTCCGCCGTTTCTTCCCCCTCCTTCACTGCCGCAGTTTAATTCGAGTAATTGTCGTTGATTCCATGCGTAATCCTCGCCCCTGCTCTGGCTACTTAATCCCCTCCCCCTCGCGGCCATTTCCCCCAACATAGCAGCCAGAAGCGCCGCCAGGCTCCGCGAATTCTCGCTTGCACCGCCGCAGCACCAAGCAGCTCCGGCGACTGATTCCGGCGAGTTCCGAGCGCCCCTTGCTTCCTGCTTGACCCTGTCGAGTTCGCCATGTCCTTGTGCATATTCTAACGCCTCTGGTTTGCCTGCGCATGACCCATGCGCCGTCCCCGTTCACCTCTGCAAACGACAGATCCGCCGCTCAACTCCGACGAGCGATTTAGGTAAAACCCTACCGCCCCTTGCCTTCTCCCTAAACCTATCATGTTCGCCTGATCGTTGTGCACACATTGATGCCTTTGGTATGTGTTAGGGCGGTCCAGAACGTCGCCAATGTTGCCATCCGCACGAGCCTGACGCTGTCTGCAACTCCTACGAGCTCCCATGGCCACAGCAGCTCGCCCCCGTCCAAGCCGAAGCCACCTTGAGCATCCTCACAGCCTTGCGACACTGGTAAGCATCGCCACTGCCCCTAGACCCCTCTGGAACCGCTGGAGCACCATCACCAGTAGCGCCGCCGCCGCCAGCACCCATTCGCGCCGCCCATCTGTGGTCGATTGATCGGGCACCGTTGGATATAGATCTAGCGCGTAGGATTAGATCACTTATCGAAGGGGTACGAATAGATCTGGCCCGTGCGATTTCATTTAAATCATGCGGTTCTTGTTGATCGATCCGGCCGAACCGGTACAGGTCAATCAGACACGCCCACGTGTCTGGGATTTAATTTAAAATCTGTTTTTGAATCTATTAGTTATTCAAACTTGTAAATTCAATAACTTTTGTTCTGTTTATCCAAAAAATATAAATAATATATCATTGGAATCACAAAAATAAATCCTACACATCTATGGGCTTATTTTTTTAATTTGCTTATGTTAAAATAGAATTTTATGCATAGACATTTGTAGGCCTATTTTGTGTATAAAAATTATTTGGAAAATGTTTTAAAAGCCAAATTAAGTTTATTTGGTATATAAATGTTTAGTTTATTGTTCAGTACTGTTTCACTGCCTTGTTTAGTTTAGAAAAATCATCACATGGCATTTGCATGCATTCATATATTTTTGCTTGATTATTTGAAATATGAATTTGGTGCTAGCATTTTATGTGTGTAGATTTTGGTGCTAGTGGTGATTGTGACTGTGAGGATTGTTGTTACTCTCCCAACTACTAAGGAAAGTGGTGCTTCATATTTTTGTCCCAATATTTTGACTATGCATTAGTGATATTTTGTATAGGGCTTGCATGATAATTTTTGCTAAGTATCTATATGCTATGCTTGGGAAATCCTAGTAGTTGGTAGAATTGTTAGAATTTTCTCTAAGTTAAGATACTTGCTTTTGCCATGCTTAGCCTAGCTAGTAGCAACCAAGGGTGGATTATATATATATGCTATGGAAAAATATTGCTAAGTCTTTGACTTGGGTTTTGCTTAATAAAATAACTAAGTGAATGAAACACCTGGGTGGAATGGTTGTTTGGGTTATGTGGAGTGGTTACACAAGGCCCATATCTATGGTCTACCTTGTGTATCACACTTGTGGAAAGCCACCCAGGAACAAAGGTATTTGAGATGCCATATGTTAAGAAGCTTCTAGTGCAGCCACATGGCATTATGGGCTCTACCTAGATCATATAGGTTGCAATAACTTAGCCAAATGGACAGTTGGTGGTGGGGTTGATAGCTTTGGAGCGCGTCCATTTTGGTCTAAGGGAAGGCTTCTGAAAGGTCTTGTATCGATGCATGTCGAGTCTTGTGGGGAAAGTGCACCACCTCTGCAGAAGGAAGAATCTAAGTACTTAGCCGTGTCCCTGGAAATGGAAAATTTGAGCATCAAGACATGGAAGCTATCAAGAATCTCCTCATCCCAATTTCTAAGTTAAAAACTTGTGGTTGAACAAGGGTAAAGGTTCACCAATGTCTATTGGTGGTTCCTTGGGAGTTTTTGCCAAACAAAAACTTAGTGTTTTCAACTTATAGGTAAACCCTATTTTGAGCAAAGCAAGCCTAAGCTACACTTAGCCAAATTCATGTAGAAGCTAGATACTATTATTCTACTAAGGTATCACTTGCCAATACTATTCCAATGTATTGACCCACTATGACTGTAACTTGTGATGTTGCAGGATTACTCTGATGAGGATTAGGGTTATGAGTCTACACTCAACATGCTTGCCTGTGGCACATGAAGATGAAGACTTTTATTTATATTGTTAAGTTAAACTCTTGTACTAGCCTATGTCTATGGAGTTGTAAAAGACTATGTTATATCTGGAATGACGATGTAATAATGACCTTTGTTTCTGAGTACTTCATCTTAAACTGTGGATGCTAGCATTTGATCCAGGGACTAGCATTGCAATCACAGGGATCTTTACCTTTATAAAGGTGGGGTCTTACATTAGACCATGAGATCATGTAAATCACTAACACTAGAAGAGTTTCTTGATAACATCAAACATCACACCGTAACAGGGTGATTATAAAGATGAGTTCAGAACTACTAAAGTGTTATGTTGAGGCGCATGGATCGAGAGTGGAATTTGTTCATCCCGATGACGGATAGATATGCTCTGCCCTCTCGGTTATATCACATTGATTAGCTTGCAAGCAAGTGATTTGATCACTAGAATGTTATATCACGGGAACGAGAAAAGAGGGCATGTCAGTAACGAGATCAAAATAGGTATGGAGATAGCGATGATCGAATCTCGTACATGTAATATATCGTGAAACAAAGGGATTAAGATACTAGCATAAAAGGTTCCGACGATCACAAGAAAGTCATCGTTGAATGTGTGGGAGTCAGTATGGGTCTCCAGATCCCGCTTCTGATTATTGATCAGAGAAGGGTCTCGATCATGTCCGCATTATCATAGGGTGGCACACTTAAGATAAACCGACATCCAATTGGAGCAAAAGTTTCATGCCGGATAGAATAACAAGCGCAGAAATTTATTTCACTAGATACCGAAACGGGTTTTCGGGTGAAATTGCATAAAGTATTTTTTGCATGTGAAATGAAATACTAGCAAGGGGTTATATGTGAATGTTTTTCATTAAAGTAATTGACAAAATTCTGAATAAATAAAAGGAGTTTTATTTAATGAGAGTTTGCATTAAATTTGGTGGAAATTTAATGGGAATTTGAGTGGGTTTTTGAGTGGAGGGAATTGAAAGGCATTTGAGTGAGTGGAGTGTTCACCCACATGAATGTGGAAGAGGTGGGGGAATCCCCCATGGCTGGGCGCCATGCCCCTTGGGTGCCCCTCCTCTCCCCTATAAAAGGCCCTCCTCTCATCCTCTCAAAGCACACCTCCTCGTGAAGGATCTCTCTCCCCCTCTAGTATTTACCCCCCATGGTCTTGGACTAGCGAGATACATGTTCCCGGTGGCTATTCGGCAAGAAAGAGTTATGCTTCCGCTGCATCACTGGAGCGAGGAGGCGGAGGTTGCTCGGTGTCTTGTACGTGTGTGCGAGCACGGATGCGTTGTTGTTTTGCGGTGCTAGGACTTCCTCTCGATCTTGAGATCGGAAAGAGATCGTCTACCTCAACCACGAGTTTAACTCATTAAGCTTTGTCGGTCTTCAAGGGTATGTTCTCTACGGATGTATATCCGTCTGTTGCTTGTATCTAGTAGATAGATCTTGGTACATAGTTGTTCCCATCGTAGGAAATTTTTTATTTTCTATGCTGCGAACCCTACAGTTTATGCTAAATGTTTATTTTTATGCTATAATTGTGTCAATAGGAAATATTAATACATGTGTGATTTATAAACAGAAAAGTTCATAGTAATGCCTCTCTTAATACTAGCTTGTTGATTAACAGACGATCAAAGATTTTCTGATCATGAACATTGGATGTTGTTAATAACAGGGTCATATCTTTGGAGAATGGTATAATGAACAGTCACCCATAGTAGATTTAGCAATACGATCAAGTCCTCAAGTTTATATTGCTATCGCAATCGTAGCAACTCAATATGCTTAGACCATGAGATCATGTCAATCACTTCTACCAGAAAAGTACTTTGATTCCATCAAACATCACACCATAACAGGGTGATTATAAAGGCGTCGTCAGGTAATTGGAAAGTGTTAGTTGAGGCTCGTGGATTAAGAGTGGGATTTTTCCATCCAGATGACAAAGAGATATACTCATGGCCCTCTCGGTGATATCACATTGACATAGCTTGCAAGCAAGTGATCTGATCACCGGAATGTTATATCACGAGAACAAGAAAAGGAGTACTTGTCAGGAATGAGATTAAACAAGGTATGGTTGATACCAAATAATCGGATCTCGGAAAAGTAAAATATCGTGAGACAAAAGGAATTTGATTACAACAAAATAGGTTCGAACGATCATCTGATCTTCGTGGAACTAGTGAGAGTCATTATGGATCTCCAGGCCCCGCTAATGATTATTGATCAGAGAGAGTCTCAATCATGAATACATAGTTCTCCAACCCGTAGGGAGACAAACTTAAGGTTAGTCGACACAATTGAGTGGATAAGGAACACATGAGAAGATAATGGACATCACAGGAATTTATTCTATCGAATCTACCTAAATGGTTTTGGGATATCAAAACAAAGAAAGGGAATAAAATGTTAATGTGTTCATTAAATTAAGTGTTCATTAAATTGAGTTGCATTAAAACAAAAGAATTAATATGCTTTAATGGAAAGACCTTTAATTTCTTGAGTGGGAATTTAATGAAGGATGAGTGGAGAATGAATTTATGTGAGTGTAGTGTCCACCACATAAATGAGGGAGAGATGGGGCACCACCATGGCTGCCATGCCATGGACCCTTGGGGTGCCCCCTCACCTATAAAAGGCCCCCTCATCCTCTCATCTCACTCATTCACCATTCCTCTCATATGCCCTTTGGATGACATCTTCCCCCCTTGCTAGCTTGTCCATTGCAACGAGCGAGATGTTTAGGTAAAGCCATGCTCAAGATCTTCCTCACCACCACTACCATGCCATAGTGCTGCTGAAGTTCCCGAAGATCCACTACTTCTGTTGCCCGGCTGGAGCAAAGGTTCAGGAGCCGTCAGCACATCGTGCGTGTGACCGATTACGGAAGCGTCGTCCGTTGTGGCGTTGATCGTCTGCACGCACTTAAAGACGGTCGTGTACATCTACATCAACCACGTTTGTTTACGGGAACGTTATCCCACTAATAGTCTTCGAGGGTGAGTCCATCTGAAATTATTATAAAGTATCGCCTAGATTCGATCTTGGCAGTTGCAACCGTAGGATTTTTTTTTTGTTTTCTATGCAACGAACCCCATCAAAGATAGCTTTAAGCAAAACAGCTCCATCATCCATAAGTCTTGCGGAGTACACCCCATACTCACCCTTGCTTTGATGATACTTTTGTAGCAGAGTAAGTGTTCACATGAAGACAAGTTCTGTACGACGTCGACAGCGATGAGTAGCTTGGGGTTCCCGGCCGACAGCCTAGAATCTGTAGACTGAAACATCATCGTTATGCTTCAGGCCTCTTAGGCCATTTGTTAAGTTTGATATACCTAATAACATAATTTGTCTTCCGTTGTTTGATGTTTGTGGTCAATGACCTATGTTTATAATATTTTAATTCTTTACTCAGTTATGAGCTTGCTGTAATAATTTTTGAGTCTTAAGGTCACCGTTGTGTTACCGATTTTTTATTAGATATCCTCGAGCTTAAGGTTAAGCTTTTGTCGGTCTAAGTTCTAAGAATTGTTTAACCCTAATCCAGAAGTGTCACATGGGCCGTCCTACATGTATGGTCAAGTGTTGTTGTCGGGTTTGGTGGCTAGCGAGTATATGTTTACCATCTCTAGACCCGCCTCCACCAGACCCGACTGGTCAAGATGTTTATCGATAAGCAAACTGGATTTTTTTTAAACCAAACTCTCTCCATTTAATGCGGGTACTCGTCCGGTTTATGGGTTTCGGTACCCATTGCCACATCGAGACCTCGAGGGGCCGTCGCCTGTAGCCAACATCGCTAGTTGTTTGTTTCAATTTTTAATTCGTCCTACTTAAAAATTTGTCTAAACATTGAATTGAACTTGTTTGTAAAATTGTTTGAGATGATCGTTGGGGGCACTCGTGTGGGACGGCCACCCCAAAGCGCCGACAGTTTGGACGCTGGCCTCAAATTCAATGTCGGCACGCTTGTCGGTTATTCTTTAGGAAGGGGATAAAGATGATTTAAGATATGGTTAGATATATCCTACTATTCAGCAATAATTAATATGAATTCTAGAGGAGTAAGTTTAGGCTTGGCTCCGAGCCAAAGGGAGCCTTGTCGAGCCCGAGCAAGCCTGGAGCCTCGGCCTTTGTTTGTGTACACGCCGCCCTACACCCGCGGCTGACCTCGTCCCGGAGCATGCCGACCACGCTCGACACGCGGTGCGCCACGGACATCCCACAGTGGATTCCCCACCCAAACATCTCGCCAGGTTTCCGACGCATCGCACCCTTCCCCGATTTGAGCCCACCATAGATCGACCGTGCGTGCTTTCCTCACCGCCCCCCCGGCGAGTCCCCACACTCCCAAATCCCCAATGGAGCTGGCGACGCACGACCTCGCGGCGCTGGGCGCCGGCGACGTCATCCGCGTCTCCGCCACGATCCCGCGCGCCGCGCCGCGCACCTTCGCGCTGCTCGCCGCCTGCCTCGTCTTCCCGCTCTCCTTCGCCGTGCTCGCCCACTCCCTCTTCACCCACCCCATCCTCCGCCGCCTCAACACCTCCGACTACACCGCCGACGCCGCGCAGTGGATCGCCCTCTTCGGCTACCAATTTCTCTACCTCATCTTCCTCTTCACCTTCTCCCTCCTCTCCACCGCCGCCGCCGTCTTCACCGTCGCCTCCCTCTACGCCGCCAAGCCCGCCTCCATCGCCTCCTCCCTCTCCGCCCTCCCTACGATCCTGCCCCGCCTCCTCAGGACCTTCCTCTGGGTCTCGCTCCTCATGTTCGCCTACAACACCGTCTTCGTCATCACCCTCATCGTTCTCATCATCGTCTTCGTCCCCTCCCCGACCACCCCGCCCTCCCTCTCCTTCCTCCTCATACTCTTCGTCGTCGTCCTCGTCTTCCTCGCCATCCACGTCTACATCTCCGCGCTGTGGCACCTCGCCAGCGTCATCTCCGTGCTCGAGCCGATCTGCGGGCTCGCCGCCATGTCGAAAAGCTGGCAGCTTCTTCAAGGCCGCACCCGCACGGCCGCCGTGCTCGTTATCTCCTACTTTGCCGCCTGCGGCGTCACCGCCGGTCTGTTCCATTCCGCCGTCGTCAAGGGGCAAGGCGAGGAGGGGAGCCTAGGCCTCAGCCTGCCTGGCAAGATACTTGTTGGCGCTGTAATGGTCTCTGTTCTCGTCATTGTAAATTTGCTGGGTCTGCTCGTGCAGAGCGTCTTCTACTACGCCTGCAAGGCCTTCCACAACCAGGAGATCGACAGGACCCAGCTGTACGAGCACCTTGGTGGTTACCTTGGCGAGTATGTGCCGCTCAAGAGCAACATCCAGATGGAGAACCTGTGAGCTCGGAGCATGGTACAGAGCGTAAGCTGCCCCCTGTGAGATCGGAGCATGGTGCGGAGGGTAAGCTGCCCACTTGCTCGCTCCTTACTAGTTGTGTTGTTGGAACTTGCTCTAAAGAAGAGTATGGTGCTATTAGGATTTATTCAGTTCTCTTGTTTCTAGTTTATTCTACTGGCCTGTTGTAATCTGTAACTAAAAATAATGTGCGCTCTGGACCGATCTGTTGTATGAAACAGAGAGTCATAACGGAAGTTATCTTTCTTTTGCAATATCTTGTTCTTCTTTACCTTCCGTCTCTGTGTTTCATGTTATGATTCTGGGCCCATGATTTGTGATTTAGTGGTAAGATTGAGGTTAGCATTGGGTGGTTAATCTGTTTCTTTATTCTAAAAAGAGTATGGTGTTAATATGATTTGTTCAGTTATCTTTGTTTCTAGTTTGTGTTATGGACTATGGACTGATCTTTTGTATGAAACAGAGAGTCATACAGAAAGTTATCTTTCTCTTGCAAATCTTGTTCTTCTTTTCCTTCAACCTCCGTGGTCCATGTTATTGATTCTAGGCCTATGATTAGTGATTTAGTGGTAAGAGCGGAGGTTAACATTATATTCTTTATGCTAAAAAGGGCATGGTTTTGGTAATATTTGTTCAGTTCTCTTTGTTTTTAGTTTATTCTACTTGTCTATTCTAATTTGTAACTATTAATAATGCACCGTATGGACTGTTCTGTGGTATGAAACAGAGAGTCATAGAGAAAATTATCTTTCTTTTGCAAAATCTTGTTCTTTATGTACTGTTTATGTGTTCCATGTTAGATTCTAGGCCTATGATTAGTGAATTAGTGGTAAGAACGGAGGTTAGCATTACGTGGATCTATTCTTTAATAGTGTGAGAAGGAGTTCATGACTGCTGCTGCTCGCATTCTTGCTTTCCAAACGTCTTATCTGGTCAGGGTTTAGTGGCACTTAGAAAAAGCAATAGGGTAAAACTGATGATGATTTTGTTTCGTGTAAATATTGATATGATTGTTGTGTGAGCTTGTTCTTCAAAATTATATGCACATTTGTGGATTGTCTGACAATTCACAAGCAGTTTGCTTAAGAAGGGTTGGAGATGATCAGATTTTCTTTGGGGATTGGGGTGGATAATTGCATTATTATGTTTATGTTATGGTTGCTATCAGGATGTTTTAGAATCTGGACAGAATTATCTAATAATTATGCACGTACAACACAATCAGTTTGATTGTTAGAGAAAAGGACACAAGAGGAAGTAAAGTTTGAGGAAGAATGTAGAGTGAGACCAGTACAAAAGCGACACTTCAAGTTTCTATACTTATTGTGTTGGATTACGTTTCTGAAGGAGTTGGTAAAAATCAGTATCTTTCTGTTCGGTCAAAACGTTACACAAATTGTTTTATTCTTTATCAGTGATCTTGCTGTTTTACTTTGATATACCTGTTGCAAGTTGCAACCATAGAAAGTCATCCTCATTATACTGTTTTGCTATAACTTTGCTGCGAACCAAAGCTTGTTGAAATGAAAAGTAAGCTCTCTTTGTTACTTCCCCTAGTGAAATATGCCATGTTTGGACTCTGTTGCTTACTTGATGTGATCAAATCAATTATGTCTTGTACTTGATATGTGTTATTCTAGGATTGTTTCGGTCTGTTTGTAATTTCCGAAGAAATCTGAATTTGGTAAGTTTGTTATGTCTTACCTTCCATTGCACAAATATACTCCATTACATGATTTTCGAAGTTATGTAATTTTACAACCTTTATAGTATCATTTGGGCTTTCTTGTCAGTTTCATTACCTAATGGCTGAATGGGATGGCGGATGATGCAATTATATATCAGGGCGCTGGAAAGTTGTATTACGCTTAATTGCCAGTTTGCCACTGAATCTGATGAAACCAATAATGGTTTATTGTGGTTTTCTTGTTCTTCATATATGTTTCATATTTATTAGGATGATGGAACTTGCTCACCCAATGGGAACTTCAAACTCCAATCGATAAAGTATGAAGATAAGAGAGTTGCTTGTAAACTTGATTCTCAATCTTGAAGCGCTGGGGTTGTCGTTTATATGCCCATTATGTTATCTTTTCTTGTTGTTATGGATTACAATGTTGTAAGATACATATCGCAGGTGTTTTTTCTTGAAATGGAATTCCTTTATCAGAAAGGAACATGGGCACCGGTTGATAGTAGGATTTGTAAATGCACCTTGTCATCCTCTCTGCAAAGCATGCATTTCCTCCGTGTTACCCAACTTGGCAAGTTCTCTATGTGATATGTGAACGCCTGGATGTTGCTGTGTGACGATGTTTACTTATTTCTGCTGCTCTGTTTGTAAATGCATTATTTCTTTTGACAAAATCTGGCCCTTTTAGCAAAACTAATGTCTCCTCTGACGCTCTGGCGAAACTGTTTTGAAATCTGAGCCCTAAGCCGGAAGCCGAAATATTGTAGGTCGGCGCCAAGATCTGTTTAGTTTTCGTCGGGAGTTAAATCAGAGGAGGCATTAGTTTAGTTTTTGCAAAGGGTCGATTTGTTAAAAAAAATACTATCTAGTCTAATTAAAGGATCTCATTTACTGCCGTATTATTCTGAATCAGATTCAACTACTACCCACCAACAGCCAGCATTTAAGTTAGTTGAAGCAAAGAAAATGCAGGACGATGAGCTGGAGCTAAGATTGAGCTACTTCCTCCGTCCCGGTTTAAAGGACATAATTTGCAATTCTCTGGGCCCTAGGTGTCATCTAATTGGTCCATTTAATAGTATGTAGTAGAACATGCATAAGGAGAAAAAGAGTTAGAAAAATGTTCACATTTGTTCACACATGTGCATGCAGACATTTTATTGCTTTCACACAGGAGTAATTACAGAGATTAAATGCTTTTGTGTCTAAGTATTTTGGGATTGCATGGTTTACAAATTGTGTCCTTTAAACCGGGACGGAGGAAGTAACAAGAATTACGGCGCTGCTAGTTTTTCTGTACCAACTCTTGCTGTTTTAGAACTAGCAATGTGTATGTGTATCATGAACTCTAGTCAAGTTCCATGTAAAATATTTGATGTTCTCTGATTGGTCTATGCTAGAGCAAAATCTGTTTCTATGAGTAAAATATAAGAATTTTGGATTTTAGCACGACATGCAAACGGTGCCTCCAAAAACATAAATGGATTTTTTGCGTTTAATTCGAGCCAACTCTTCGAACTTTCAATTTCACTTTACTGTCTAGATTTTATTCTAGAGAAATGATAACAACAACAGGAGCCACACGCATGTGTATCCATGCGTCGGCTACATCACGTGCAGCGGACCCATCACATGTTTGTATCATTCACGACCACGCACAACGCTTATGTGGACAGTTTGTGGGCTCCACATGACATTGAGTTGTTTTTGAATTTCATGTCCTGTGTCCACCTGGAATAATTTCAAGTTTTTTTGTCATAACCTCTCATTTCGGGACACATCCCTCACTCTCCTCACGATTGGCGATGATGAGGCGAATCCGAGGTGGAGCGGCTTCTTGCCGGCGAATCGCTTCTTCCTCGCCACCAATCGACATATATGTCGCACCCACTCACGGAGTCTTCGTCGTCTACTCTATGGTTTAATCTAGGCTTTGTCGTAGATTCTCCTTCTCCCTGCGCGGCTTCGGTTCTAGCGGTGCTGAGAAGTTTTTGCCGGCTATGAGGGGCAATGGGCATTGCTCGAGATGGAGGTGTAGGTAGATCGTTCGCTGGTTAGCTTGACATGTAATTTGCTCGCGATGGGATTGGCGATTTTCGTGGTGAAGGATTGCTCTACCGGCGTTTGTTTGCGCCACCGCGATGGGTGGTTTGTTTCCTCCAATTCGAGCTACATCTAGGTATATCCGGCGATTTTTTTTGGGTTGGAAGTTAGGGTTTTGTTGAGATTTACAAATGCACAACAATGGCTCCTTTTTCGCTTGCTTTTGCAAGTAGTTGCTGTGAGGAGGAATTTTGATGGTTGTAATGTGATTTGTAGTGCATGAGAGTTTTGTGATCTGTTTTATTTTTCGCAAATGCTTGCTGCCATTCTTGTTCATTGTGGATGAGCACAGTGGAGGAGGGTACTCATTTAGGTTTTGTTTTGCTCTTTTTGTTGATGAGGATAGGGAGAGGTTTGGGTGGTTAGTTCATGTGCGTGCGTGCGTGTTTTGGACTTGTGGTAATCCACAAGAGTGGATTTTATGCTATTTTCAAGTATGCCGGTTCAGATCTAGTTGTTGGCCTCGTAGCCGGGATTCACGGGACCATGCCATTATGTGTTTTTATACCCTTTTTGGATAAGCGTATTCGTATGTACATATCTTTGGTATGAGGCATATTTTTTTCTAATATGATGTTCTATTGTTTTTAGGGTTTCTTGATGGCTAGGAGGAAGGATAACCGGAACAATGCTGGTGGTGCTGGCAAAGGGGACGTAGTGCAGGACCAACGTGGTGTAAGTTTTCATGTTGGCTCCTATATAGGTTTTTTGTGCCTTGTATAACATGGTTTTATTGAAGGGATACATCTTTTTTTCCCACATATATGTATGGTTAAACATTTTATTTTCATCATGCATGCTTTTGTGTTCCTGCTTATGTAGTACTTGCCAGATTTGTTACACAAACTTTCCACTTTTATCTATTAAAATTGCATGTTTCTTGTTTTTATTCCTGTTGTTTTTTCACCATGCCCTTTTGCCGAAAAACTGGTTGCTACATTTGGTTTTCTATTAATACCATGTTTTAATTAGTTCAATTGCGAGTTTTAATAATCTCAATTGCTAGATTGTTTTCCATGTTTTATTTCCATACATATTTTCTTTCTTTTTATCTCAGCTTCGTATCTTAGATCGGAACAGGGCATCTCCTGCACCTATTATCAGATTGTATAACCACTTAACCCCGACCCAGTGTGATGCTATAAATGCTATGGGGCAGGGCCATTTGTTGGATATCAAAGTGCAAGGAGGTGCATGATCCAGTCATTTACTGGTTTGGACAGTGTTGTCAGTCACTTGCCACATAGTGATAGTGTTGACTAAGGGATAAGTGCATCTTATAATGGGTCTTCCACGGGGGCAACTTGAGGTGAAATATTATGTTGATCATGTGTTGAAGGCTGTGATATCAGCGAAGCTTTTTCCTTGGCAAAAGTAGTAGGCCAAAGATTGGTGGACGGGTGGATCGTGCCGGACACGTCGGTCCGTTGGGTCGCGCCACTGAAGTGTGCGGGACATGTCCTCCTATCCGCGCGGACGGGTTCAGACAATTCGGACCCGATGTGTCGTATCGTTGGAGATGCCCTTAACGTGCCCTTTAGGGAGGGCTGGGAGATGCTTTAAGAAACACGAAAGCAAAATAATTTCAAAACATAAAGGGTTCTTTTTATGGGCGTTGAGAGGTGAAAATGGGGATGCAGGCATGCAATTCCTCATGTGACCCAACTTCTTTATGCAATATCTACAGTGAAAAAGGAGTATATCTCCGAGGAAGCGTTATCTGCTTTGCTCTGAACGCTTTGTGAATGCCTGAATATTGCTGATGCCTGGTTGTTGATGTTTGATTATTTATGGATCTACGATTCATCACCCTATCAGTCTCTTATACTATACCGCAGTTGTTGGTTAGCTCTTGTGTCTTTACTAGCCTTTACTACTTGTCATCATCACTATTATCACGCTTGCTTGTTTAGCATGTACTCCCTCCGTCCTAAAATAGACGTCTTAGATTTGTCAAAATTTAGATGAATCCATTCAAATTTTGACAAATCTAAGACATCTGGACGGAGGGAGTAGTAAGGATCAGCATACTGCTTCAGTCATGAATGCAGTCACCCTCACTTTGTTGGCATGTGTCCCCGTAATGTTTCAGTCTTTCAGAGCTCTGGGTCATGTGTGGGGTGATGATGCGAGGCGATGCCGATGGTCAACCTCAGTGTCATTGGTAGTTTTTCTCACGGTGCAGCTGGCCACTTGTGCCTGCTAGCGAAGATGGCCACTCCGTCGTCATGGACAGTGCAGGCAGGCCGGTGAGTATGCAGTTTCTTCACTCAAAGAGGGGAAAAAATAGGACTCTACTAGGAACATAACAGAAAGTAGGGGAAGACAACATAAAAGAGAAATTGGATGGAACTCATGAAGCAAGTACATCTATTATGTATACAGTTTGGATCAGGCAATCCTTATTTCGGTATTGGCATAGTCCAAGTCATAATTTTTACATAAGTACATAACCACAACAAACCAGGGGGGGCAATGGAAAACTTCAGTGTCTCTCGTGCACAGCCCAACACAAAAAGAAACAAACCACAACAGCAATCCATGTTTCAGCAAATGAAAGCCACATGAACATTCTCATCACTGCAGTAAAGCCCAGGCTGCTGCTTGTATCCTTGCTTGGCCAGCGACTCACGCGCTTTCATAACGAGGTCCTTGTTCGTCACCTTTCCATGCTTGCCTGCAAGGATGGTCTGGATAGCATTGCTGAGAGCGCCAAACGAAGATCCCTGCGCCGTGGTTGCGTCTGCTGACGTCTGGCTGGTTTGGCACCCACTGATGAGGATGCCGTTGTTAGGTGCCCATGACTTGGTACCGGCATACACCTCGTCAACGCTGTCAACGTTCTGTTCTATCGCCGGCTTGAAAACCTCTTCCTCGTTGCCGTCAAGCTTAGCCTTCAGGAACTCATGAGCAAGGGCACCAACCATGCCCATGACACCGCCCTGCTCGCCTGATCCTCCTTCATGGAACTTACCAAGCATGACTTTCATGAACTTCTTGATCTTTGGGCTGGCATCCTCCCCAAAGACGTTGAACAGCGTCAGCCGGATCGAGCCCTCCTCAATGTCATCCTTCCCAGTTTGCTCCTTGAGCATGTCAATAAGTGTTGAGAGTGGCAGTGACCGGTTCTTCGTGCGGCCATCCCCAGTTGATTCCGCCTCTGTCTCATCCTGGTCCTCGCCTCCATAATGGCTTTTGCCATGGTGGACATGAGTCTCAAACACATCCCGAGCAGTCGCTTTGAGGAAGGACCGGAAGCCGGAGCCAGACTCAGACTCCTCCTCGGGTTCACGGGACTGGGTCTGATTCGGCCTGGTGCTATTGCCTATCTGCTCCTTTGCCTTGTCTAGTAGGCCACCACTGTGGCATGAATCAGAGACGATGGTAAATATGCAACCATCAGGGACCTTCATAACAAGGTCTCTGAAATCTTGGTCTGCAGATAACAACAACGTTAGGGACTTCGACAGGTGACAGTCGTTGATTGGACACATTGAAGATTCAGGAATGTGTATGAAAATAGAATGCAAAGAGCAATATGTATGCGCTAGCAAATTTACAGCAATGAATCCTAAGCAAGCTAGAACATAACAGCCAAGTAGTAGTAGCTAGAGAAGAAGTGAATCAGAAATGCAGAAAAGCAGATTAACATCTCCTCATATATTTTTAAGATGAATAGGGATTTCTCCCTGTCCCATTTCAAGCAACGAAACCTAGTCTTTCATATCATACCAACTCAAAAATAAAGCTTGTTCCTAGCAGTTCAAACAGACAGATAGAAACACTACACAATCTTTCTCATCTTTCTATTAGGATATTTGGTAGTATTTGCAATAAGAAACATTCACTAAGTATTGACTGGACTCCAAGATCTTAAGGATAAGGATTACAACAACGAGAATTCTGTTCAAACCATGTGCACAGTACCGACTCCATGCAAATGGTAAGCACATATATTCATCTTTACATCAAGTTATTCACTTCCTACCCCCAACAGTTTTGGCAGTTGAAACTGCACCTCCAAATTATCCTACAACAGTTTTACACGATATAACAAGTTCAGACTTCACCAATATCATCTTAAAAAATCGTGGAAAACATCATTTTATAATCTACTGCAGCGCAAAACAAATGAATCAATGAGCCGAAGAATGCCCAAGAAATCTTGACTTCATGAGCATAATTGATCATCTAAAATGTTGACAGGTCTCAAATCATCCTGGATTAGATCCACATCACATAAACGTTGACATTTCTCCTCTAAAATCAGTTTCACATCCGAACTTCTGAAGGCCGTAACTGGTTTGCTAATCCTACTGTTTCTAGATTACTTGAATGAATCAATGAGCTGTAGAGTAACCAAGAAATCTCGACTTCATGAGCATAATTGATCATCTAAAATGTTGACAGGTCCCAAATCATCCTGGATCAGATCCACATCACATATGTGTTGACCATTCTGCTCCAAAGTCAGTTTAACATCTGAACTTCTGACTGCCGTAACTGGTTTGCTAATCCTACCGTTTCGGGATTACTTCAGTGAGAAGAAGGGGGAGAAATACACAAGGGGGAAAGCTAATCTTAGTTTTCCCCGATCGTACCTGTGATGAGATTCATGTCGCTGGGCACGATACACTCATCGTACCCGGTGTCGTCGTCCTGGCCGGTCTCGGCCGGCAGCCGCGTTCCGTGGCCGCTGTAATGGAAGAAGAGGAAGTCCCCGGGGCGCGCGGCCCCGACGAGCTTCGCTAGCGCGTGCCGGATGTTGGCGCCGGTGGGCTGCGGGCCGGAGGAGTCGCGGTCGACGAGGACGGTGATGTCGTCCTCATCGAAGCCGAACCGGTCGACGAGGCACTGGTGCATGCGGTCAACGTCGTTGTGGCAGCCCTTGAGCTCCGCCTTGGTGCCCGGGTAGTTGATGCCCACCAGGAGCGCGAGCTTGCGGCCCATCGCGGCGGATGCGCCGGCCGCGGCGTCGGTCGGATGGCCGGAGGAGGTGAAGGTGGAGTGGGTGCGGGTTTCGTCGGTTGCTGGGGAAAAGTTTTCGGAGGTGCTCTGCGTCTATTGGCGTTTCGGATCTGACCGGTGGGGACTTTGGGTCTGGATTGGAGCAGCTGTGCAAGCCTGGAAGGTGGTAACGAAACGATTGGCGGACGTGCGTCGGCACGACACGACGACACATTTCCTCGTGATGTGTAGGTTGTTGATCTAGATCTGTACTCCCTTCTTTCAACAAGTTCAACTTTTTTCCTTAAGTTAAATAATTTTAGTTTGCACAAACTTAAAGAGATTTTGATTTATGATAAAACTGGAATTTCAATTCAGTTGGAATAGAGAAAAGTGGCACATTTCCTCACTATCTAGATGGGTGCACCAACTTGTTGTACTCCATATTAATTGTCGCTGGAATGGATGTATACATCCAACATCCATTCATACATCCAAGCGACAATTAATATGGATCGGAAGGAGTAGCAACGGAGTCTGATCTAATAATGTTGAAAACGAGGGACGTATGGAGATCCTCAATCGATAATTCTATCGATACATGTTACACACAGTCGTTATAGAATTGCAACTTAAGATCGGAGGGAGTAGCATTATGTGGATTAGGTCAGACACATGAGAACATAATGTAGCATATGTCTTAAAGTACTGGTTATGTAACTGTATGACTAGAATTAATTACCGCGCTCTCAGGGGCGCTTGTTCCAAAAAGTGCAATCTTAGCTTTCCTCTATCAAACTTAAGGATCGAGCCATCTCTAAATCACATTCATTTTTGTTGTTATATCACACTTTGAGGATCGAGCAATTATTACAACTTTCACTATGCCAATATTACACGCCAATTGGTTCAACTTTTTGTAGGTTCGACACTCGGTAGTTGTCAAAGCATGCTATTAATGATCCTTTATAGTTATGGGTATCAATCACATTGTTTATACTAGTAAAAGTGCACGTGCAATGCACGTGTAATGTGAAGATTTTTTTATTTCAACGATTGCTATCATGTGCGATTAATGCAAATGTCACATAAACATATTTCAAGCTTAGGAAATTTATAATGCACCCAAATAGTTTTAGCTGAACTGAAGAAATATCATGGAGGTTCACTCCATTACAAATAAATCAAATGATAATAATAAATAATAAGTAATACATACATAGAACAATTTAATTATTGAGAAATTTTATCATACAAAATAAATGATGGTTGAGACTTGAGACGACATATAGAAAACATTGACTTGTCTAAATTAAAAGTTTAACATATCACTCAAGTTATTATTTTATTCTAGATGGGTTACATATAACCTCCATGCTAGGATGCAGTGGTACACAACGTATCAGATAGTTGAAGGTGTATTTGACAGAGGAAGTTCGGGAAGAACTCGAGCCATCTTCACCCTTGAGTGTAATCTTGTCTGATATGAATCCAGGTATACCAGTGGTTGAGACCTTTGGGAAATCAAACACTTTAGCCATATCTGTTCATGTGAAGAGAAAAGCATATATGATTAATTAGGAAAACACATGTACATTTTCACTTTAGCCAATATACAGTATGAGTGCTATTGAATTAAATATAGATCTATAAGAAATAGCAGATTAATTATCTAAATCAAACAAAATTATATATAAGAAATATATACTATATGAACATAGAAGATTAATCATCCAACCTTATTCACGTATGTACTTATTATTCAGAATTGTTTTTTTAGGAAAAAAAACTAAATAAGACTGGCATATGCAATCCGGAAGAAAATGAGGCGCACAGGCTTTGATCTATTAAGAAAAATCACCAATTACTACCGGAGTCTATAACCGTGCACTTTGTCAAAAAATATACAACAGTGCAGTACCTGGGGCAAATCACCGGATTAACAAAACTTTCCAGCGTACTTCATTGGAGCGATATTATGATTCCCATGACAGTAGATCATGGATGCAAGGGCAGTATTTTATAAGAAGAAATCTAAATTGTCGTTCTTGTAAGATGGATAAGAACCTGAATTGCTTGGCTTATTCTCACTTTCAAACTACTATTAGCACTTAACAAACAGAACATATCAGCATTTTCGAATAAAAAAAAGTCTAGAATGCTTTTTTCACCCACATACAAACATCTCTTGTGTGAAGAATGCAATTCTTGTTATTCCAGAAAAAATATTTTGTTCCCAGCTAGCTGCAGCAGCATACTTACATCACAAAATAACAAGACTACAAAAAATAAACCAAGAAAGCGGATATCAACTCCATCGTCATCAATATGTATGTCGGAAAGCTCCTAAATTCATAATAGGTCCAGAACTACTGAAGGTGATGCATATAACAGGACAAAGCGCAAATTAGAAAAACAGAAATGAGCAATATCAAAAGGAGATGAGCAATATATGCATTAAGAAGATTAAACAATATGAAATACCGGCCTAAAGGAAGAACATGCTTGTTTCATCCCTCTAATACATCCCTGTACACAATGTTCTTTGTGCTTTTCCCTGTGGGATCGATGTCTTTATTTGGCTTGGCCAAAATCCAAGTGGTTTGCCTTGACACACCCCTTGAAAGTGCAACGTAAAGCTGGCCATGTGAGAATACAGGCTCGGGGAGGTAAATACCAACTGTCGGAATGGTTTGGCCCTGGGCTTTGTTGATGGTCATTGCAAAACTCAACTGGATTGGGAACTGCTTCCTCTTGAATTTGAAAGGAAGTGAAATGTCCTCTGAGGGTGATAAAGGGATCCTCGGTATAAACACTCTATTTCTAGTATGTTGACCACCAACAATCTCAGCGTCGATTGCATTATGTTGGAATGCTCTAACCATCAACCTTGTTCCATTGCACAACCCATTGTGAGGGTCAATATTTCGGAGAAGGATGACAGGACAATTGACTTTGAGTTTCAAAACATGCGGGGGTAGGCCATTCGGAGTGATGGAGTTTAGATAGTCAATTGGATAGTTATTGCGGGCATCATCCTCAACAGAGTCAAAGCTATAATATATCTTTTCTTGGCCAGGAAACCTTTCAATCATCTTAGTATTCAGATTGTCCACATGTTCATTCTTGGTTGAAAGAATGGCGCGTGCGCTCATATACGATCCAGATGCGGCGTTCTCATGAAGCGACGGGAAGACTTCTTCAATAAGCTTGTTCACTGGTTCATCAGTGGGAGAGTAAGGAATAACAATATCATCCGGAAGACGCACATAATCGCCACCAATCGTCTCTTCTGTTCCATCGCTAATTCTCAGGAGGTAACTGGAGAACCACTGGTCGATGTGTGCCCTCATATTACGTTTGAGGCGTATCTTCCTAATCTTCTCCCATAAATAAGATCTCTGTAGCGTAGCATCAGTGATTTGCGCTCTTGTCCCACGTGTCACCACGGGAAGTACCTGCCTAAAATCTCCTCCAAATACCACGACCTTCCCACCAAAAGGCAAATCACACCCCATGATGTCTTGTAGGGACCTATCAAGTGTCTCAACTGTTTGACGTTTTTTCATGGCAACTTCATCCCAGATTATCAATGATGCCCTACGGAGCATCTCTACAGTTCCGCTCTGCTTGGTGAAATTGCACATGCTGCTCTCCGTGAGCCTAATTGGAATTTTGAACCTGGAGTGGGCGGTGCGTCCACCAGGCATAATCGATGCTGCTATACCAGATGTTGCCGTCGCAATAGCTATTTGTCCAAGGGAACGAACCTTAGCAAGGAGTGCCTTGTACAAATACGTCTTCCCCGTGCCACCCGGACCATCGACAAAGAAAATCCGGCTCCTGTTGTCGATGACATGAGAGAGGATTTCTTCAAAACCAGCACGCTGCTCTTTGTTAAGAGATGTAAACAAATTTTCATCAGCTTTGTCAAATATGACCGACAATTCCTCTCGAACCTCTCTTGAGTAACGGTTGGAATACACATTATCAACATGATCCAAATCTGGAAGGCCATAACTTTTAATATCCTTCCCCATCGAATGCACCAGATCCCTAATGTCTCTCAGGACCATCTGCTCTAGTGTGGACTGGTTGGGCTGGTTACGACGATAGTCCTCGGACATCGAAGCGAGGTGCTTCTCCCACAATGATCGGATGTTTGTCACCTCACAGAACACCAGAATAGTTGCGAATAGCCTTCTTAGAGCATATGGCATCTGGAAAGTAGCAGCCTTGGTTAGACAATCATCAAGGGACATGTCGGTCTCTATGAGACCTCTTTTCTCGCATGATTCTCTGAAAGTCGAGCAAGCCTTGCCATGCACCATTTTCAAATCCTCATATGATGTTGCACCTCTGACATGATTCATGAGCACTCTCAAAAAGTACCTCTCACCTTCAGCCGGATGCGCATACACAATTCTTCCAACCTGCCCCCGGCCCCTTAGTTTTCTTCTCTGCCACTTCTTCGTACGCTTAATCCACCTATAGAATTCTGGAAACTCTTTGTATAAGAAGTTCCTAGCATAAGGATCTACCTGGTTCATCTTGAAATATTCAGTGAGCATGGTACTGGAAGAAGATGGCCGATTGACGACGTCCTCTAGATTATCAACCTCTTTAAAAGCGACAGTCTGCATATTTTCCAAATGAAGCTGAAGTTGGAGAACAGCGGGAGAGACACTATACATTGGAAAAGCGCAAATTCGATAGATAGACTCTTGTGGTCCCACAAACCTAGCATCCATGTACTGTTTGATCTCATTGATTACTCCACCATCATTATCTGATGTTGGATCGACTGAGAACGATGCACGATCATGCCCTTTATATATGTACTTGAATAAATACTTAACTGCTTTGATGCTAGAGCAAGCTTCACCGTTGATGTGACAATTGTACAACATAAGAAGACCAGGGTTGTATGGGACAACCCATCTATTATCTAGCTCTGCTCCTCTGACCTTAACTTGACGACCATCAGCCCTCCTCCTATAGATAGGATATGAGTCCTTTCCTTGTTGCGTGGCATCACAAAACTGTCGAGGATAGCAAAATCGACATTCACCATCTATCATGCAAGGACAATTTTTCTTGAGAGCACCACATGGTCCATGTAGCATATGTTTGATCACCAGATCATGCAATATAGGGTACTTTTTCTTGTCCGGGATTTCTGCTGATATCACCTTGTCGTATTCGTCTGGGTTTGTTAGCTTGCTATCCGAGCGCATGATCAGAAGCATGTGCTCATGTGGCAACCCCCTCTTTTGGAACTCAGTAACATGAACATATGCAGCTACCTCACCAAAGTACTTTTTCTGAACCAAGAGCTCTTTCATACTTCGCAATTTGGCCCTGTATACTCTAGACACAAGGTCTGGAAGGTCTTGTGGCGTTTGCCCAGGTTCAAGTCTGGAAGTAATCTCCTCCCAGTGAGGGTTGCAAGTCATCGTGATGAAGTAATCAGGCTTCCCAAAACGCTGTACTATCGCCATCGCGTCAAGAAATCTTCGCTGCATGTCTCGATCACCACCAGGAAAAGTCCGTGGTAGCACGATTCTCTTACCAACCTGAGAACCCCGTGTCTCGCCAGCATCAATGACGTCAACAACACCCTATGAAACAAAATTATCAAAACATCATTATCTAGTAAATGAACATAGTTTATACTAAAAGGCTAAGCGATGCATGTGTCTTATAGCATGCAAATTTTAATTACTTGAGAGCACAATGATACCTGGTATAGATCAGCACGAATGAGCTTCTGATTCTTAGGCTTTGAGTAGAAATCAAGTCTCATAGTCTCCATCTTGATGTACATGTCAACAGCCCATTGCTGGAACGCGCGAGCACCGAATAATATAATGTTAAAAAGTTTTTTCCTGACTTGTATTTTGAAACAGTAATACTCCCTTGCGCTCACAAATTTTATGGAAGATCCAACTTCATCAACCTCCTGGTCATCTTCATCATCTGGGCATGGTTACAAAATAATAAATAGGTGCTATCAAGTAATAATGAACTCAATAAAAATGTGTAGCACATCATAAGCATCTAGAGAATTACCTGCTACCTCATCTGTGTTTTGTTCCAGATGTACATCTGAAGTATGATCTTTAAGTTGGAACTCTTCACCCTCGGTGCCATCCTCGTTGTTGTCTTTAATGGCGATAGATGGTTTGGCATATGGCATCCAGCGGTTCCATCCCGTCTCCCCTCCCGGGAAGAATAATGGATATGCCAAAGGATCATAGCATCCATAGTAAGCTCTAATAAATATAGGACGGTCCCCTTTGCCATACAGGACAACTTGCCTATCAAAAGTGTTATGTGGGTCACTTCCTTCAACCCACATCGCAGCCACCTATGATGTTGTGGGGGCATTGTATCTTCGTTGGTCAAGTCTAATATCTGTATTAAGTGAAATCCGATATTCCTCCAGATTTGGAACAGATCCAATGCTCTTCAAAGTCAGCACATAGGGGTTGTTCTCTAGAATCTTTAGAATCTTCCGTATGATATTTATATCAAGATCCGGAGATCGCTTCACTCTATGTTCCAAGGTTTCATCTGTATCATAGATGTAAAGTTAGAGATGTCTAGGTCCTTGACCACCAGGTACCAGATCATCCATCTTATAATACAATGCCCCTTGTGCACGAAATGTGTACACACCGGTTCTCGCCGCATTGCTGACATTCTTATCAAGGGTGACTCCAAGGCTTGTGAAGGAGAAATGGGTGTTGAAATATCGTATGTGCTTTCTAAAGTATTTTGCATCCTCGTCAACCTGACTTGTGAACAACCGACGCAACTCCCGAGGAACTTCAGGGGTAACAATCTTGACATATCCCTTTTGCAACAGAACGCGGGGCCCTCATATTGGAGCCTCATTGCTTTACAATAGATGCAGTCTTTTACTGGCTTCAAAACATGATGCTTGGTAGGTAGATTGTGGTAGACATAATCATAAGGATCATCATTCTGATTACTCAAAGAAACACCAGTTTTCACTTGATACGAATCAAACACATTTCCTATGACGAAATAATAGGTAGGAACTAATTAGATACACAAAAAATAATGTCCGAACGACTACTATACTGATATTTACTTAGTTGTATGAGTTACCTGTACCACTGAAAATCCTGCACTCTTCGTCATCATCATATATTGTTTGTTCTTCTTGTATGGTGTCCAAGTTTTCTATATGCAGAACACATTAAATCGGCTTAACGTATTGGATACCTGTAAAATTATTATATATGAAGGCTTTATGAAAATGTGGACTGATTATTCCATTTTACCTTCGAATATACCTTCTTGTTGAATTGGCTCAAAAATCATTCTAGTTTCGAAGTCTTCATCATTGTTAGTGTCACCTAGATCTGCATAAATTTGTAGGGGTTCGTAGCATGAAAAACAAAAATTTTCTATCGCATACAAACAAACAAGCCAAGATCTATCTACTAGATTGTAGCAACGAGTCGATGGAATAACTCACCCTCGAAGATTCCAAAGTGTTTAACGAGAGCAGATTCTCGTGGGTGATGTAGTCGTACTCTTTCCGATCTCAAGATCGCGTAGACGATCCTTCCGGCGCCGCGTTCCCGCAGCGCTCCCGCAGTCGGTCACACGTTCGGTACTCGACGAAGACCTTCCTCTCCCTTGTTCCAGCAGGCAGCGGAGGTTGTAGCACTCTCCTCGCGATTCCGGCAGCACAACGGCGTGGTACCGGAGGTAGAGGGGAAATCCCGCAGGGCTTCGCCTTAAGCCGGTGCGAGTATGGTGGAGCTTATGAGAGAGGCTATTAGTGGTCTAGTAATTAGACACACCAATTAGAGGGCTCTAAACCAATTAGAAGGCTCTAAACCGAATAGCTCTAAACCGGGGTCTAGATCTAGGGTTTAGTTTAGAGGATAGGAAACTTGTGTGTGTTGGGAGGGAGCCCTGCCCCTCCTTATATAGGTGGGAGGGGCTGGCCGGCCAAGGGGAGGGAGTGGAGTCCCTCCCCAACTCGGCCTAGGTGGGGCGCCGGCTTGGGGAGGAGGACTCCTCCCTCAAGTCGGTTTCCTCCTCTCCTCCCACTTCCCAAAAACTGCCGTTTGACTTTCAAACTAGCCGTTTGACTTTTTCAATTTAGGATTCAATCTAATCCTTTATTTGGGACAGCAAGAACACTTAGTACATGATGCAATCATTCCAACATGTAATGACACATTCATGTACCCCTTCCCCCCCGGAGTGCCGGACAATCCGGGACCTTCTAGAATGTTCCCGATGGAAACACCGGAATCATTCCCGAACTCCGAAACGGGACTTTCCTTATATGAATCTTATTCTCCGGACCATTCCGGATCACCTCGTGATATCCCGGATCCCATCCGAGACTCCGAACAACATTCGGTCTCTTTCTCATAATACCATAACTACTCAAACAACGTCGAATCCTTAAGTGTGTCTCCCTACGGTTCGTGAATTATGCGGACATGATCGAGACACTTCTCCGAACAATAACCAATAGAGGAATCTGGAAATTCATATGGCTCCCACATATTTCTACGATTACTTTGCGATCGAATGAACCACTTACATACGATACCAATTTCCCTTTGTCTCACGATATGTTACTTATCCGAGGTTATGATCGTCGGTATCTCTGCATACCTAGTTCAACCTCGTTACTGATAAGTACTCTTTTCTCGTTCCCGTGATATGTGATCCCTTGTGACCAAGTCACATGCTTGCAAGCTAATTGGATGACATTTCACCGAGAGGGCCCAGAGTATATCTATCCGTCATGTGGATGGACAAATCCCACTCTTGATCCATGTGTTTCAACCAATACTTTCCGAACACTCAATGCCACTTTTATAGCCACCCTGTTACGGTGTGGTGTTTGATGACATCAAAGCATCCATCCAGTAAAGGTGATATGCATGATCTCATGGTCGAAGGAATTAGGTTACTATGTATCAGAAAGCATATAGCAATTGAACTATTGAAATGACTTGATCTTTATGCTACGCTTATCTATAGGAGTATGTCCATCACATCATTCTCCTAATGATATGATCCTGTTGTTAATAACATCTCTATGTTCATGATCAGGAAACAATGATCATATATTAACCAACAAGCTAGTTTAACAAGAGGCTTTACTAGGGACTCTTATTTTAGTTTACAAATCACACAAGTATTAATGTTTCCGGTTAATACAATTATAGCATGGTATGTAAACATTTATCATAAGTGTGAAGACATGATAATAACCACTTTATTATTGCCTCTTGGGCATATCTCCAACAGTCTCCCACTTGCACTAGAGTCAATAATCTAGTTTCGAACCTTTGTGTATATAACACCTATGGCTTTCCGGTGTTGTATGTACACGATTGCTAGTGGTCAACTGATCTCCGGATCTGACACTTCCAGGTCCGTGTGTAATTGCATGTCTTTGCGTCTCTACGCATCACTCATTCTCTAATGAGATGGCTTTGTATAAATTTGGTCTTTCGGTGTGACCTTTAGCTCTTTGGGGTTAAAAACATGTTGATAATATTGTCGCACAATATATCTTCATAGTATTATCCCACTGTGAACTACACATAGTTTGATAACAAACTACTTGACTCAAATGCCCTCTTATGCTGCTAAAATAGCAGTCATATACTTAGCCTTTTGTTGTAGTATCTGTCACAATGTCTTAACTTTGGAAATCATCCAAATCCATTATGGAACTCACTTTCCATTATATTGTGCCACCCTTAGTTTAGATTGAGATAAACTTAATTTGTACTTTGTGACAAAGCTAGTATCAATGTAGTACTTTTACAATGAACTAACCATCTATTTGTCACTTCTACAAATATTATACTCTTAGTTCTTCCAAAAGATCATAAGAATATCCTTACTATTGTCCAATGATCATCTTACAAATCATTCTGGTATATGCTCACAACATTTAGAGCATAGGACATATCTGGATTTGTACATATCACAGTATGATTGATATAAATACTCTTTGTGATTTCATACATCAAGTATCAATCTATACTTTGAATCTTTGTTTCACTTACCAAGTGCCAATACACTTGAATATATCATCAACATTGAACTCTTTCAATCCTTTCTGTGCAACAAGAACCTCTCTTGTAGTTTCTATATTGAACTCATTCAATATCTTGTCTATGTACTTCTGGCACAACCATATTAGCGTCTATTGATGCCAAATATTTGGGTTTTGCCTAAGTCTTTCATCAGGATGAAATTTTTAATATGTGTTAATAAAAGATACATCTTTTCTAATCAACAATATGTCCTCCACATAATGTATTAGAAATATGTCTTAGCGCTCCCACTTAATTTCTTGCAAATGCAAGCATCTTCATTGTCTCCGATGAAATTAAACTCTTTTAACAGTTTCATCATAGTGAAGATTCCAACTCCGCTATGCTTACTTTAACCATTGAAGTTTGCATATGTTTTTAGCATCCTTTGAATTAACAAAACCCTTTGGACCGTGTCATGCACACGTCCTAGGTAACCATTCTATTAGAAGAACTTGTTTTGTTTATTCTACTACCACATAACAAATTATATGTATTGGTTGCTACATTAATCCGTCTAGACTAAAAATCGCTATGAAAGATCAAATCTTGTCATATACAACTTGTTGTGAACTCTTTCCCAACATGTCGACTATTTCATAGATGTAAAACATCCATGTCTATTTCTTTATAGATCCAGACACAACTGTAAGGTCTTACACCTTTCTCGAGGGTCCTTCAAGTTCAAAACTTGATTTCTCGTGTATGGAACTATCACGGATTTTATGGCTTCAAGCCATTTTACGGAGTCAGGGCCCATCATCGCTTCTCTGCATGTAGTCGGTTTATTATTCTCAAATAATGATTCAACCCTCAAATCTTGGTATTTGATTGTTCATCCGACCTACTTGTTTCAATAGGAACTTGGATCTCCGTGACCACAACCTTTTGAGGTACGTGAACCATGAGCATTGTTGCTGCCTCCGAAACACTTTTCGGCGCTGCGCAATTCTGCACATATAGCTAAGGTTCTTTTAACCTTATCAAAGTTTCTATTGTCCTCCCACTTAACTTTTCACGAAAAATTTCTTCTCAAAGAAACTTGACGTTCTAAGCAACAAACTCTTTTGTCTCCGGTGTTTTATGGAGGAACAGTTTATACAAAGACAGGTTCATCCGACTTTGGTTGCACACATCTTTCTTATGCATAGCATACCAATGTTTAAGAAAGGACAACTTGGGTTTTATCCCAAACCATAACCTTATATGGTGTCATTTCAACGGATTATGATGGAGCTCTTTTTAGTGGAAAAACGGTAATCTCTAAAGCTTTTAATCTTTAAAATACTATGGCAGTTTTATGAACTATACCTTTGATCTTACCATGTCAAACAAGGTTTAATTACATATCTCGAACGCTCCATACTCTTATGGTGTTTCGGGAAATGCAAATCCACGGAACGATTCCTTAAATCTTAGGTATTATGCTAAACTTGTAATTCAAATATCTTCCTTTATGATCTTTATCATAAACTATTCATATTCTTGTTACAATGATTTTGCACTTCATCTTGAAAGTCTTTTGAACTTTTCAAATATTTCATACTTCATCCTTATTAAGTAAATATTCATATATTCACTCAAATTTTCGGAGAAAGCATATGAAGTTGAAATCCATCGCTCTTGACTACACATAATGGACTTCGTACAACAATATGTACAAGTTCCAATTAGCTAGTCATTCGTTCCCTTTTTGGCCTATGAACGAAGTTTTAATTATCTCTAGGAAAGTTTCACAAGCGTTATTTGATCAAAATCAAATAGACTCCAAAATTCCATCCATATGGATTTTCTTCATGTTTTCTTTCCAATATAATTTAAACGGCGATGTCACTTCCTAAGTGATCTTTCAATCAATTTGTCTTTCGACATTTTAGCACTAGTTTTATGGATGTGATTTCTCCAACGAGATTTGTGAATCATCCATCTTTTATGGATTACGGCAATTATTTGAACAACCCTTTTGTTCTCATAATACCTGATAAAACAAATCTTTGAAGGCAAGCTTTGATGTTTAACAAGCAACGCAATAACCCTTTATTTGTTCTCGATGAACATCATCACATATTCTTTTGCTTGTTACTTAGGCCATTGTAGTTCATGAATTGTGTTGTTTCGTATGACGATTCACACCAACAAATTCAGTATCAAATACTTGAGAACCACATTGTTTAATAAGCAAAGAATATAGCCATAACATGTATATCATCTATATACTTAAACTGAACAATTCTAGTCTTTTCTTTTCTGCCATATATTTATGAGATTCTCTTTCAATATTTCCTTTTCTATTTGAAAGAATCTATCAATATCAATAGTGGAGTCATACATATGACATATAGTCCAAAGCGTGTATAATTAAATACCAATGTCTTTGGACTTGCACTTTGAAGTAGATCACCATCATTAAATATTTGGTGTTCTTTCAAATTCCTTACTTTAGTAATCTCTTGGTGTAGTAAACATTTTACCTACATCAAATATTCACCCTTATCATGGTATCGTCCATGATCAAGCTACTTTTAGCTTATAACGATGAATTATGAGTATAATGTTGCTATCCAAAACCTTTTGGAGGATTAGGACAACAAGTGTCTCCAACCTTTTTGCAAATTCTCATCAAAATATGAGAACATGAACTTTGCCATATTATACTCTATCATGTTGTAACCAAAACTTCGTTTCAGATATCACAATATCTTCCACACATCATGGTTTCTGAAACAACTCTTTCAGATCCTAGATAACCTTGATATTAAGGGAATCCTTTGAATATCAAGAATCATGGATACAAACATGATACTTATATACTAACACTTGGAATTGTTACTCTTGATTTAATACTAATTATTAAACTTCATGGAGTAACCGGAACTTACTGAAAGTTTGCAATAGGACTTTTAAACTTTAGATTAACACTTAAAACAATACGATACCAGTTCGTAAAGTATCTAACCAGAATTCTATAGTTCTATCATCTCAATTATAACTAAGCGCAAGGTGGTAAACGGATGCCAATGACTACAACAACTATGCAAATTCACTTTGATTTAGTTTATGATAAATCGAGTTCTAATTAATAATTAAATTAATCTAAGTGAACTCCCACTCAAAACAATATCCCTCACATTGTTTTAGTGATCACACGAACCAAATCCACCACATCAAAACCGATCATCACGAGAGTTGATATAGCTTCAATGGCGAACAATCAACATGTTCATCATATCTACTATATGACTCATGCTCTACCTTTCGGTAATCCGTGTTCCTGAGGCCATGTCTGTACATGCTAGGCTCGTCAAGATCAAACCTTAGCTACCGCATAAGCAAATCTGGCTTGCTTACGTTGTATTTACCCGTGGAATCAAAGACACCCGATCATCACGTGGTGCTTCGAAGCAACAAGTTTTAGCAACGGTGCTAACTAAGGGCGAACACTTTAGAACTTGAAATTTATGTGCATGAGGGATCATCTTATAATGCTACCGTCGTCTACTAAGCAATACAAGATGCATAAAGGATTAACATCACATGCAATTCATAATATGTGATATGATATGGCCTTTCTTCTTTGTGCTTCCGATCTCCATCTTCAAGCACGAACCTGATCTCCATCATCACCGGCGTAGCATCAAGGTCAATGACGCTTCTTCATGGTTGTCGTCCACCAGCTTCAACTATTACAACTATTTTGAATAGACACGCAGGTCTTAACAGAAATTAAAGACAACCATATGGCTCCTGCCGGTTGCCAACTTACAATAAGGAACATTGCATACATCAAATATAATCACAATCATGGCCATATCACATCACTGCACACCCCTGCAAAACAAAGTTAGACGCTTCTACTTTCTTTGCATATTTTACGTGGTTTGGGGCTTTCCATAAGTGTCGTTCTAACCTACGAACAAGAACCACAACATTGATACTAGCATTGTTGATTACCCGTTGTAAATTGGATCTTTACTATGCTAGGAGAAACTGGCACCCGCAAAGCCACTTATGCAATACAAGTTGCATGTTAAGCGTGGAGCAAGTCTCATGAACGATGTCATGTAAGGTTAGCCCGGGCCGCTTCATCCCAACATACCGCAAGATGCAAAGTACACTCAAAGCAATCTACAATAAAAGCATCAACGCCCACAATGACCATTGTGTTCTACTCGTGCAACAGATCTACATATAGACACGGCTCTGATACCACTGTAGGGGTTCGTAGCATGAAAAACAAAAATTTTCTATCGCATACAAACAAACAAGCCAAGATCTATCTACTAGATTGTAGCAACGAGTCGATGGAATAACTCACCCTCGAAGATTCCAAAGTGTTTAACGAGAGCAGATTCTCGTGGGTGATGTAGTCGTACTCTTTCCGATCTCAAGATCGCGTAGACGATCCTTCCGGCGCCGCGTTCCCGCAGCGCTCCCGCAGTCGGTCACACGTTCGGTACTCGACGAAGACCTTCCTCTCCCTTGTTCCAGCAGGCAGCGGAGGTTGTAGCACTCTCCTCGCGATTCCGGCAGCACAACGGCGTGGTACCGGAGGTAGAGGGGAAATCCCGCAGGGCTTCGCCTTAAGCCGGTGCGAGTATGGTGGAGCTTATGAGAGAGGCTATTAGTGGTCTAGTAATTAGACACACCAATTAGAGGGCTCTAAACCAATTAGAAGGCTCTAAACCGAATAGCTCTAAACCGGGGTCTAGATCTAGGGTTTAGTTTAGAGGATAGGAAACTTGTGTGTGTTGGGAGGGAGCCCTGCCCCTCCTTATATAGGTGGGAGGGGCTGGCCGGCCAAGGGGAGGGAGTGGAGTCCCTCCCCAACTCGGCCTAGGTGGGGCGCCGGCTTGGGGAGGAGGACTCCTCCCTCAAGTCGGTTTCCTCCTCTCCTCCCACTTCCCAAAAACTGCCGTTTGACTTTCAAACTAGCCGTTTGACTTTTTCAATTTAGGATTCAATCTAATCCTTTATTTGGGACAGCAAGAACACTTAGTACATGATGCAATCATTCCAACATGTAATGACACATTCATGTACCCCTTCCCCCCCGGAGTGCCGGACAATCCGGGACCTTCTAGAATGTTCCCGATGGAAACACCGGAATCATTCCCGAACTCCGAAACGGGACTTTCCTTATATGAATCTTATTCTCCGGACCATTCCGGATCACCTCGTGATATCCCGGATCCCATCCGAGACTCCGAACAACATTCGGTCTCTTTCTCATAATACCATAACTACTCAAACAACGTCGAATCCTTAAGTGTGTCTCCCTACGGTTCGTGAATTATGCGGACATGATCGAGACACTTCTCCGAACAATAACCAATAGAGGAATCTGGAAATTCATATGGCTCCCACATATTTCTACGATTACTTTGCGATCGAATGAACCACTTACATACGATACCAATTTCCCTTTGTCTCACGATATGTTACTTATCCGAGGTTATGATCGTCGGTATCTCTGCATACCTAGTTCAACCTCGTTACTGATAAGTACTCTTTTCTCGTTCCCGTGATATGTGATCCCTTGTGACCAAGTCACATGCTTGCAAGCTAATTGGATGACATTTCACCGAGAGGGCCCAGAGTATATCTATCCGTCATGTGGATGGACAAATCCCACTCTTGATCCATGTGTTTCAACCAATACTTTCCGAACACTCAATGCCACTTTTATAGCCACCCTGTTACGGTGTGGTGTTTGATGACATCAAAGCATCCATCCAGTAAAGGTGATATGCATGATCTCATGGTCGAAGGAATTAGGTTACTATGTATCAGAAAGCATATAGCAATTGAACTATTGAAATGACTTGATCTTTATGCTACGCTTATCTATAGGAGTATGTCCATCACATCATTCTCCTAATGATATGATCCTGTTGTTAATAACATCTCTATGTTCATGATCAGGAAACAATGATCATATATTAACCAACAAGCTAGTTTAACAAGAGGCTTTACTAGGGACTCTTATTTTAGTTTACAAATCACACAAGTATTAATGTTTCCGGTTAATACAATTATAGCATGGTATGTAAACATTTATCATAAGTGTGAAGACATGATAATAACCACTTTATTATTGCCTCTTGGGCATATCTCCAACAAAATTAGCATAAAAATATTTAAATATTAGATCGCAAACACTAAAATTTAACACATAGAGTACTTAATGATATGAACATTTAGATGATATATACCGGTCGCAAACCATACCTATTTGGTTATTTTTGGATTGTTCTGGTTGTATGTCAGGTGTGCAAGGTGAGTTGATGAAGGGTGACTTGTGTGTCCGGGCCAATTTCTTATGCTCACGGTTATTTTGCAACCATATGTCCTTTTGTTCATCAGTCATTGAAGAATATCGCTCCCTTTCACGTTGTCGTTTCTGCTCAGAGGATTCACTTTGTCGTTTCTTTTCCGAATATGCACATTTTTCAGCAAATCTCTCTTGCCCATGCAACCATGGAGATGTGGAGCAGTTATTCAGATCATTAACGGATCTCACATCTCCCATGTAAGTTAAATTACTATGTAGCCAACCACTGTGATCTTCATCAACCACAACTGAGTTGTTGAATGGTGTGGTAAGATCTTTGGCCATGCCAGAATATGAAGTTCCAATGGCCCCAATAACTAAAGTTGAAAATTTGAAACATATAGCTTACCATGTTAGCTTGTGACAATCGATAAAAATCAGAGTAGTGAGTATCAAGTTGTGAGTGTTTGAGGTTGTTACATGTTTGTTGAGTAACTTGCGAATGGTGATCAATACACGTCAGGCTTGCATCTGCATATACCCCTACAGACACACATGAACAATTAAGCCATACACTATTATTATAAACTTGAATGAAATAAGCTTTACCATTTGCATTTTTTTGAGACCCTTCTTTACAGTTAACAGCATTCTAGGCTGTAGCCCGCTTTTGCTGGCGGGCTATACGTTGTCTCTGTAAATAATTTGCTTTCTGCTCGACAGACAGTCGAGCATACCAACTTTGAGTACTTTTTTGTTTTTGAACTTGCTGACTCTGATCATTACAACTGTTTCTTGGGTATGTAACCGGGGAACACTCATCAGATTGCAAAGTACACACCCCACTTTGATACAGAGAAACATTACTGCATGCCACAGTAGGCTCGACACCTGAACACCTCAAACATTGGTATACATCTAATCGTAGAGTAATTTATATGTTTATAAAAAAACATGATGTCACACCTGGTGGAGTAATCTGAGATGCGTAGTTTCGTTGAACAACATGAGCGAAATCTGCAAAGTCATTGCACTTAGAAATCAGTATAAAAGGCATATATTTGCAATTTAAAAGAAGCTAAAACTATATGACCTTCTACAGCTGTTGTGTATTGCATTTGGGTGACTCCTGATGGTCCAGTAGGTGGCGTATGAATTAATGTGTTGTCCTGAAATGTAGGTGTCGTTGTCTGCTTTTTAAGCTCTCGTGCTTGGCGTCTCCGTTTTAAATTCTCTTCTTTATTTTTTGCATACCACTCTCTCTTCCTCCGCCTTTCGGCCTCTTTTGGATCTGCATATATAGAGCACTAAATCATATATTTGTACTAATAATAAGGGAGTTCAATGCAGCGACTGCATATCATCAAATACCTCTATTTTGCTCATTGGTTATGTCTTGAAACGGAGTACGTTTGGAGGATGACATGTGTATTTTTCTTTTCTGTTATTGAATACCTTCTCCCTGTGAATATTAGAACATCATTTAACATTTATTAATAGACTTCTGTAATCACAGAAGTCAGTGTAAGGAAAAAACCGAAACTTCATGTCAGTCAAAACTGTTATAGAATCAGACTGTCAGTGTAAGGAAAAAAACTTCATGTCAGGCTTCACGAACATCATCATATGCAGCATAAGAAAATATGATGATCTACGTCCTCCGCCAATTTTCAATCATCGGTGATATTCCAGATCTCCCCGTCCTAGCATCATTACTACCTTGAACCATTTGTTAGTTGGTGGAATATCAGAGTATGAGACTCCCATATATTTGAAGGAAGTTTACTTAGTGCACATTCCATGACAGGCAAACTCTCCAAGCACACGCGACCTAGACTTGAAGCGAATGGACATCATGTTGTTCCAGGGAATTTACATGTGATCTTTTTTGAAGCAAAGTCACACCACAGCATGGGAACTAACAAAAGCTGCAAAGAACATCACGACCTCATGGTTCTCTGAATGTCTTGGGTGCAGTCGTCCTTCTAAGTGGAATCGATTAACTCAGCAGTAACTCAAGAATAAAGTACAGATAAAAGGAAGATCGATGGTTGATGCACCTGCAAGGCTTGTAGAGCGGGACGTGGTGGGGGTTTCCCTGGAACGCGGGCGGGCAGCGCGGCGTCGTGGGCGATCTCCGGAGACGGCGTCGTGGGCGATCTCCGTAGACGGCGTCGTCGTTGGAATCGGCGGTGGTGTCTCAGGCGGGGGCACGATGCAGCTCCGTCGGTAGAGTGATGCGTCAGCGGTGGCGTGGTGGGCGCGATCCGGAGACGGCGGCGACGGCGGTGTCTCAGGCGAGGGCACGATGCATCGCCATGCGTCGTCGGCGGCGGAGTCTCACGCGGAGTTTCTGCTGCGGGTCGGGTGCCGGTTTGTGGGCGGTTATGTTGGGGTGCGTGGTTTTTTTTTTCTTTGACGCGTGGGTGTGAGACGTATGTGACGCGTGGGTGTGAGACGTCCAACCATGTGTTTTAGTGTTAATCGTAGCCCCTGATCTAGATGTTTAGATGGTTGAGATGTTTGGGATCTGCCTGTCTGGGTCTTTTTATATTAGTAGAGATGGGTGTGACTAGTTCTTATTTTCTACCAAGAACTAACTAAAATCTCGGGCAGATGACTTCACCCAGTTTCTACAAACAAATTTTCAGTTGCACCCAGTATACAGCCGAATTTATCTAGTGCAAACATAAAAAAAAAAAGAACAAACATAAAAAAAAAATCATATGCGTCCACACGATACAACCGAAGTAAAATTCAGTTGCAACAGTGGTGCAGCTAAAAACTTCTCCACATGCTCGAAGTAAACTTCAGTTGCAACATAGTTCAGATGAAAACATTGAAAGGGATTATCGGACATGTGGGGAAAACATTAAAAAAAAACTGTACAGTGTCGTGTACTAGTAGACTTTGCGTGTGTGCACTGCTTGACGGACAGGTAACGGCAGGTGTCTGCCGGTCGCAGCCACATGAACTGGCCATTGCCTCACTGCACGAGCACGATCTGTTACCACAAACAGAGTGAACGAAGACACCAACTTGGCGTGAAATTGCGCTCTCGGGATGAGTCGTATCCGAAACGTTGCGGTCGTATTAAATGACGGAAACACCAAATACGCATGCCAATCTTTTTTTTTTAATGGAACGGCCTCGAAAGGCCCAGGAGATTCATTCAGCGGTGGGTGTACAAATACAAAGAGGTCCAAGCAGAAAGAAAATAACAAACTGACCCCTACATTTTACAAAGAACACCCTAGTAGAGATTGCAAAAACGCAATCGAGTCCGATGCAACCGCCGGCGACTGACAACGGCGAAGAAGCGCCACCTCTGCTCCGGCCGGGGACAAGACCACTTGGCTGGACGAGGGACTTCAATGCAGCTCCGCCGCTGAGGAAGATCCTCCCGAAGAGGATAGAGAAGCTCGAGCAAACCCTATTGCCGAGCACGGCGCGGCCACCTCTCTGGCCATGGATAGCAACGGCGGTCCATCGCCGTCGCTTGGAGAACGCCGCGGGGAGAGGAATCTCCAGAAGCTCCCCAGAGCTCCGCGCAGCAGCATCAGCACCCCGCACACTCAGGTCAACCTCCTCGCCACCACGGCAGGCCAGGTCTTCTCGAGTAGCAGGAGGGCCGCCAACAGCTGCACGGCAGCCGCGCGAGATGCAGAGGGAGATGACCGTCCGCCTCTGCGCATCCTTCTTGATCTCCTCGCCGCCACGGCCGGCCGGAAGAAGAAGAGATGCAGCAGGAGACCGGAGCAGCCTCACGCCGGCGCCACACGCATACACCAGCACAAGGACTCCCTTGCCGCCTCCAGCGCCGAACACCACCAAGCTCCATTTCTTCCACTCCACACCACCACGGCCGGACAGTGGAAGAAGCCGGAGCCAAATAGCAACCCAGGCCAAGAGGCAACAAGCCCTAGATTTATTTAACGATGCGGTATACGCATGCCAATCTGAGTAAGGAGTGAGGAGAGTGCCAATCCCAGCTCAATCATGCATGCTTGTCGATCGGCTGCAAGGTCCTGCAGGTCCCGTCTAATAACGAACTAGCCTTCGCCCACAGGCTAGCTGTTGCCATCATGAAACCATCAATTAAGCGGAGCTAGCCACTGCCACCACCCGCAGCATTCATATAGTGTATGGGAAGAAGAAAGAACCAAATAAACGAGGAGAAAGCTGTAACCGCGGGGAAGACGCACGGAAGCAAGGAACCGAACGCGGGGAAGCGGAGCACATGCAAAGATTCCCGCGAGCGGAGATGTGTTGCGCGTGAGACCAGATAAGGGCACGTACAATACGGTGACGTCAGTCTTCCCTTATGCTCGCCACGTTGGATTTTTGCTTAGTTGGAGGAGAGAGAAACAAGAGAGAGTTTGTCTTCCTTAACTAAGAAATGATCTCTTAGCAATAAGAGAAGACTATTTTTCTCCATTGTACCATATGCCTTCTCTTAGTCAACCAATTTTTTACTAAAAATAGTTAATTCTATTAATTGCTAGAGATAGCAATAAGATATAATGCATTGTACAAGTTATATATTGTGTCTTTTCTAAATGATGTGGAGAGCTAAGAGAAGGCATGTCTTCTCTAGCATTCTACATGCCCTAAGAGCATCTCTACCACTCTTGCCCTACTGAAAAATAGTTAGCTCCAAATAGATGCACTACAAACGGAACTGTATAAATTTTAAAATATCAAATGGCGCCAGATTCATATATACAGGAAAGGGTTTGATCATCACGAATCTACATGTTTACAACAAAAATTGATGCCGGGCCTGCATCTAGCCTAGCTACCTATCGGCGGTACCTACTCACCAGAGAAATCTACGTCGGCGGAGGCCTACTCATCGCCGGAGTCGGTGGTGTCATCGGAGTAGTCGACGACGAAAAAGCCTAGCCGAGCCTGGTGCTCGCATGCGAAGCGGAGGCAGACATGACGGAGTTCGCGCTGGTCGCAGTCATGCTCGCCGTGGCGGCGCTTCGCGTGCTCCCACATGTCGGAGACGAGGGTCCCGAGCGAGTTGAACTTCGCCCCGCGGGCCCCGTCGTCCTCCTCGACCTCGTTGTCATCGTCGGAGACGTGGCCCCGCCGAGCCGGCGCTCGCACCACCGGCGACGGCGCGGGCCAGCGCTCGGCGCCGCGTGGGAGCTTCTTGTCTCCGGATCATGCATGGCAGGCCCGAACCCGGCCAGGGAGGTCGACCAGATGCGGGAGCGGACGCCGCACGTACTTGCTCGGACCGGCGCCAGCGCACCTCATCCTCACTTGGCAGCGGCGCGGGAGCTCGAGCTCCGAAGCTCCCACCACGCCGCGCCTAACCGCCGTCTCGTCCGGCCATATTCCGGCACGATTGGTCGGCCATGACTATGAGGGGTGGCTAGGAGGTGGTGGACGGTGGCGATGATGGCCGGCGACAGACGCGGCCGAAATCGGAGCGGGGTTTCTGCGTGTGGGAGAAGGGGAGAAATGGGTTGCGGTTTACCGCATATCGGCCACACAAAATTGTGCGAGCCAGACGATATACGCTATCTGCTAGAGATACACTAAACAAAACAGGTAGAGGAAGCCCGTGCAGCATACACCGTGCACCGGAACAAGAACCTTGTACAAATTCCACCAAGGTGTACGTGGACGATCCCCGTGAACTCATGATGGAAGCAACCAAGCACGGCGCATGATGAGTCCGTCGCAGTACCTACCTGGGGGGATGGACGGAGACGGACGAGCGTGTGTAGGTGGCCGGAGAGAGATCCGAGGAGGTGCGCAAGCGCAGCGCAGTGGTCTGGGCTGGGAAGCTGGGTCCTCCTCCCCATTTGCGCGCACAGCGAACGGATTGATGGGCAAGATCGATCGACCGGCCGTGCACGAGACGAGAGCGAGGGTGCAGAGGCAGAAGCACATGCGCCAAAGGCGACACCACATGGCCTGTCTTCCCGCCCTTCTCGCGCGCGCTTGCTTTAATCAACTCTCGCCACATGCACCAGGGTAGGGTAGCCCACACGGCCTCCCTCCCTAATGATCCTTCGTACTACTACTACATCACTATCGTGGTCGTGGGATAACAGAATCATCATGCACCATGCACACAGCAACTGCAAAGCTAATAAGCACACCACATGCATGCGCACAGACACGGACCAACTAATAATCACGCAAGATGACTGTACACCAGAACAGAGCTGCAGTGGTACCAGCCAGCGCACTCGATTACATGTACGTACGCACGCACGTACCTACTGGCAGAACAAATTAAGCAAAGCCTCTCGGCTAATTAGGGGTGGCACGTAACCTACACGTACGTACCGGCCAAGCACACATACACACACGCAAGCCTACACGTACACGCACACACATACACATTCCGTATACTACTACTTGAGGGTTACATCGTATTTCGTCTCTTCGAGATCTTTTTTTTTCTCTCTCTCTTTTTTCGGAGGCCGTACGTCGTCGGATCGACCGTCGATCAAGCCGAGGCGGCGTCAGAAGAGGAGGAGGAGGCGGAGCAGACGCGGTGGCGCGGGCAGGAGACGAGGTGGTCGTTGGTGAGCCCGACGGCCTGCATGAAGGAGTGGAGCACCGTCGGGCCGACGAACCGGAAGCCGCGGCGGACCATGTCCTTGCTGATCGACTCCGACTTGGACGTCTTCACGGGGATCTTCCGGCTGTATTTGTACCCCGGCGAGAGGGGCTTGTTGTTCACGAACCCCCACACGTACTTGCCGAACGACCCGAAGTCCCGCCTCACCTGCATGCGTACGTACGTGTCCAAAATCGATCATTAGTTATACACATCGTCGTTAGAATTTCTGTGGATGTTCTTCTAAATCCAAGAAGGATATTGTAGAATACTAGTACAAAGGTGTATGAAGAATGTAGTAGGTACTCCATATTGTAATACTCTGTGCGCTGGTCGGTGTACTACTTGACTTACAAAATGGAGGTGACGTCATCTAACTACCTACCTACGTACTTAGAACGAGAGAGAGCAGTTGATTGGTGGTTAGGATAACATAATTGTGGGCGGTACGTACGTCGTGTGCAGCACCCTTTTCCAACCACGGAGGAGAGAATATTTTGTGTACAGTTAATCAATCGCCCGTGTCACCCTGTGAAGCAGATCAGCTTCAGCAGATTTAATGGTTGACGTGACGAGAAGTATTATGATCATCTTTTTTGGGTTAGCTATCAAATCAAATGCTAAGAGGGAATCGGTTCCCTCTTTTTGGTTTGTATACATCGAGCTAGCTTTATTATGACGCACTGCTTGCTTTGCTTCTGCAAAGTAGCTAGCGTCATTAAAGGGCACTTGCTGCTGCCGGCTGCTGGTTCAAGAGCTGTCCACCACGCGGGGTGTAAGTAAGCTGTCAGGGATCCCCCTTAGGCTTCGCTTTCACTCAACTGATCCTAATTTCCTGCAGATTGTGATGAGGCGTTGTACTACTGTCTTGCATCTATACTTACTTATCAATCGAAAGCATTCAATAGATGTCAGAAAATATAAGCTACTCCGTATGCAAAATGGGTGCCATGAAGTACTGAACTGTCTGTAATTTTTGGACAGTCATGGTCTAAACTTCAGACAGTAAATCTCTGCGTGCTAAAAATGCCAAGGTGAGATGCTCTCGACTGAGGGGAGCTGAGGGTACCTCGAGAATCCGGCAGGCGTTGTTGACGGCTCCTCTGATGGTGCCCAAATCGAGCCCGAACCCGGCGCTGACTGACGCCATCTGCTTCTCCGTGTATTTGGCGACCGCGTCCACGCTGAAGCCGGAGAATGCCTCCCTATTTTTGACCAGGCACAGGCAGTACAAAAATCAGCACAGATCCATGTTGCGACGGACGCACCTAGTAAGGCGAAGCATGGGCAACAGATTGCTCTGTTCCAATTCCAAACCTGTAGATGTGTCTCCTCCTGAGGATGGACGCCCAGTCTGCCCCGACTTGCACGCCGGACAGCGTCAGCATCTCGAACAGCAGCCTGTCGATCGTCGTGGAAGAAAACAAATGTGAGGACCATCATCGCTACCCGAATCGATCGGCTGTGTGAATGTGTGTGTGGTGGTGGTTAAGCAGAATAATGGCAAACTCACTCGTCGTCGTGCACGGGCAGCCCCCACTCCTCGTCGTGGTACGCGACGTACACGGGGTCGGAGTAGGCCGTGATGAAGCTGCAGCGCTTCTCGTCCAGCGCGGCGGCGGCGGTGGTCACGGTCGCGGTGGCGGTGGCGGTGGCGCCGACCCTGCCCTCGACACGGGAGAAGGACGCGGTGCGCCCGTAGTGCGCGATCCGCGACTTGCGCTGCGCCTGCGCCTGCGTCACGTGCTCCCGCTGCGCCGCCGCGATGCTGCCCGCGGGGCCGGCCACCTCGAACGCTTCCAGCGCCGCGAACGTCACCACCGGCAGCACGGCGCCGGCCTTCTTCGGCGCCTTCCTGCTCTTGTCCGCGCCGCCCGTGGACGCCGCCGCCCTGCTGGCTCCAGCCGCCTTTGCTGGCGTTGGCGGCAGGAGGCAAGGCGTCGCCGCGGCCGCGCGGGCGAAGTCGCTGGCGGCGGCGGTGTTCTTGGGCGCGGCAGCAGCAGCAGCATTGTCGTACGAGGCGGGCATCGAGAGCGACTTCTGCAGCGACTTCTTGAGCGGCCGGGCGACCTCCGGCGCGGCGACGCGGTTGCCGGCCGGCTGCAGGACCGGGCGGCCGGCGATCTGGGCGACGCCGGAGGACTTGACGTTGGAGTTGCACATTCTGTCCGGGAGATTGGTTTCAGTTCGAGTCGTGGTAGATGGCGATAACTTGAGCTGTGAGATGTGAGGAGGGGGCTGCGGTGGATTGTGCTGCGGGAAGCGGGGCCGTATATATAAGCGGGGAGCTATGTGCTGCGCGGGTGAGGCCGGGAAAGGAAGAGGAAGGTGGTAGGGACAGAGAGGAGATGAGGAGCTGGCATAAGAGGAAGGGTAGGCACAGGTCACAGGTGAGGAGGAATCTGTGTACGCTAATGATATTGCAATGCATGCATTGGAGTTTTTTGAACCAAACTCTTGCATCGACGGTTAGCTTTGCATTTTTCTGTTGGTCGAACGGCGTGGGCGGTGGTAACAGAAAGCGGTACGGATCGGTTGTGATTTGTGAATGGTCAACTCGGTAGTTAAGCTTGTCTTGATTCTTATTAATATTGTAGGATTTTGCACCACCAAATCCTCTGGAATTTTCATGAATCATAAAAGTTGACACAAGTCAACCGAGCTCTAGAGGAGCCATAACCGCATCCTATGTGGACACCATATCGCCAACCAAGAACTACAAAGCCATCCCTCCCTCCCCCATCCCAATCCCTCTTCGTCGACGAAGGAGGCCGTCAGGCTGACGATAATGTGGGCCATCCAAGAACTATATTTTTCACTCCACCTCCACCTCTCTCAAATTCATTTTCGCACTATCCTTGGATGGACTAATCCATGTATCACCAATCTTAGCCACCTTCGGCATTCCTCTTCGCCTATAAGAAGTCCCCGATACCTAAACCCTAAGAACCTGATCAATCTTCTACGAAACAGTCTGTAGCCGTCGTCACCATCGTTCCTAGATCGGGAGAGATCTGAAGCTCTTCCTGGCACCCTGCCGGAGGGGAGAGATCATCCCGGAGGCCTTCTTCATCACCATGCCAGCCTTCGGTATGATGCGTGAGTAGTTCCACCTTGAACTACGGGTCCATGTACTAGCTAGATGGTTGTTTCTCCTCCTTTGTGCTACCATGTTTAGATCTTGTGAGCTCCGTTCATGATCAAGATCATCTATTTGTAATCATGCATGTTGTGTTTGCGGGGATCCGATAAATATTGAGATTACTATGTCAGATTGGTTAATGATTCTATCTTATTGATTCTATCATGTCTGTGTTGTTTGAGATCTTGCATGCTCTCCGTTTCTAGTAGCTATCTTGGCCAAGTAGATGCTAGTGACTCCAAGAGGGAGTATTTATGCTCGATAGTGGGTTCATGCCTCTATTTAATCTGGGGAAGTGACAAAAATCTCTAAGGTTGTAGATGTGTTGTTGCTACTAGAGAGAAAACAACGATCTCTTGTTCATGGAACAAGTCGATTGTTTACCTTACACACTTTGTTTAATACAATTATCTGTTGCTTGCAACTTAATACTAGAGGGGGTTCGGATGATAACCTGAAGGTGGATTACTAGTCATAGATGCAGTTGGATGGCGGTCTATGTATATTTTTGTATTGCCCAATCAAATTTTATAGGATCCTGAATGTCTAGTATTGCATTGCTATGCCTTGCTCTGTCCTATCAATTGCCCTACGGTAATTTGTTTACTCATCATGTTATGTTGTTTATCTTAAGGAGAACACCTGTATTGAACTATGGACTCCGGCCCAATCTTTACCATTGATACATCTTCCACTGTTCCTGTTTACTTTCTGCAAACCACCATTACCTTCCACACCATACAATTAATCTTTTGTTCTAAGCAAACCGGTGAGATTGACAACCTCACTGTCCGTTGGGGCAAAGTCTTGAGTTTATGTTGTGCAGGTTTCAAAGTTGCTAGCAACACCTTTGGGTTGTTTCCTTCCTCCTACTGGTTCGATAACCTTGGTTTCTTTCTGAGGGAAAACTTGCTGCTGTTCTCATCATACCTTCCTCTTGTGGTTTCCCAACGAAGCTCTACAGTGATCTAAGCTGCATCAACATGTCGCAGAACGCCTCAGCGCTGACGTCGATGAGGTTGGATTGCATGGCGGCCAGCGGTTCTACGAGTGTGGTGATTAAGATGTAACCCTATCATGTTCAAAAGAGGTGAGGGCATACACCACCAAACACACACCGGTGGGTCCTGGGAGGTGCCTCATTGCATCGTCATGTTGTCATTTGTCAATTCTTTCTCTTTGTGTTATTGTGCAAGCTCAAGTCTATCCCATTCTGATGATCACTGTGTTGTGATCATTTTGGGTTCTAGGTGCGCTTTCCATTGAACTGTGCTCCTTGACACCACAAGGTGCCCATTTCACTTGACAATATGCACATATTTGTTGGAGATATGCCCAAGAGGCAATAATAAAATGGTTGTTATCATATCTTCATATTTATGATAAATGTTTACATACCATGCTATAATTGTATTAACAGGAAACATTAATACTTGTGTGATTTGTAAACATAAAATAAGAGTCCCTAGTAAATCCTCTTGTTAAACTAGCTTGTTGGTTAATATATGATCATGGTTTCCTGATCATGAACATAGAGATGTTATTAACAACAGGATCATATCATTAGGAGAATGATGTGATGGACATACTCCTATAGATAAGCGTAGCATAAAGATCAAGTCATTTCAATAGTTCAATTGCTATATGCTTTCTGATACATAGTAACCTAATTCCTTCGACCATGAGATCATGCATATCACCTTTACTGGATGGATGCTTTGATGTCATCAAACACCACACCGTAACAGGGTGGCTATAAAAGTGGCATTGAGTGTTCGGAAAGTATTGGTTGAAACACATGGATCAAGAGTGGGATTTGTCCATCCACATGACGGATAGATATACTCTGGGCCCTCTCGGTGAAATGTCATCCAATTAGCTTGCAAGCATGTGACTTGATCACAAGGGATCACATATCACGGGAACGAGAAAAGAGTACTTATCAGTAACGAGGTTGAACTAGGTATGCAGAGATACCGATGATCATAACCTCGGATAAGTAACATATCGTGAGACAAAGGGAAATTGGTATCGTATGTAAGTGGTTCATTCGATCGCAAAGTAATCGTAGAAATATGTGGGAGCCATATGAATTTCCAGATTCCTCTATTGGTTATTGTTCGGAGAAGTGTCTCGATCATGTCCGCATAATTCACGAACCGTAGGGAGACACACTTAAGGATTCGACGTTGTTTGAGTAGTTATGGTATTATGAGAAAGAGACCGAATGTTGTTCGGAGTCTTGGATGGGATCCGGGATATCACGAGGTGATCCGGAATGGTCCGGAGAATAAGATTCATATAAGGAAAGTCCCGTTTCGGAGTTAGGGAATGGTTCCGGTGTTTTCATCGGGAACATTCTAGAAGGTCCCGGAATGTCCGGCACTCCGGAAGGGGAAGGGTACATGAATGTGTCATTGTAAGTTGGAATGATTGCATCATGTACTAGGTGTTCTTGCTGTCCAAAATAAAGGGTTTATTTAAATCCTAAATTGAAAAGTCAAACGGCTAGTTTGAAAGTCAAACGGCAATTTTGGGAAGTGGGAAGAGAGGAGGATTGGTGGAGGCCGAATTGGAGGAGGGTTCCTCCCTTGGCCGGCGCCCCACCAAGCCGACTTGGGGAGGGACTCTCCTCCCCTTGGCCGGCCAGCCCCTCCCACCTATATAAGGAGGGGCAGGGCTCCCTCCCAAGACACACAAGTTCCTATCTTCTACCTCCGGTTTAGAGCCGTTTTGGTTTAGAGCTTCTAATTGCTTTAGCCTGCGGTTTAGAGCCTTCTAATTGGTTTAGAGCCTTCTAATTAGTGTGTCTAATTACTAGACCACTAATAGCCTCTCTCATAAGCTCCACCATACTCGCACCGGCTTAAGGCGAAGCCCTGCGGGATCTCCCCTCTACTTCCGGTACCACGCCGTTGTGCTGCCGGAATCGCGAGGAGAGTGCTACAACCTCCGCTGCCTGCTGGAACAAGGGAGAGGAAGGTCTTCGTCGAGTACCGAACGTGTGACCGACTGCGGGAGCGCTGCTGGAACGTGGCGCCGGAAGGATCGTCTACGCGATCTTGAGATCGGAAAGAGTACGACTACATCACCCACGAGAATCTGCTCTCGTTAACCGCTTTGGAATCTTCGAGGGTGAGTTCCTACATCGACTCGTTGCTACAATCTAGTAGATAGATCTTGGCTTGTTTGTTTGTATGCGATAGAAAATTTTTGTTTTCCATGCTACGAACCCCTACAGTGGTATCAGAGCCGTGTCTATATGTAGATCTGTTGCACGAGTAGAACACAATGGTCATTGTGGGCGTTGATGCTTTTATTGTAGATTGCTTTGCGTGTACTTTGCATCTTGCGGTATGTTGGGATGAAGCGGCCCGGGCTAACCTTACATGACATCGTTCATGAGACTTGCTCCACGCTTAACATGCAACTTGTATTGCATAAGTGGCTTTGCGGGTGCCAGTTTCTCCTAGCATAGTAAAGATCCAATTTACAACGGGTAATCAACAATGCTAGTATCAATGTTGTGGTTCTTGTTCGTAGGTTAGAACGACACTTATGGAAAGCCCCAAACCACGTAAAATATGCAAAGAAAGTAGAAGCGTCTAACTTTGTTTTGCAGGGGTGTGCAGTGATGTGATATGGCCATGATTGTGATTATATTTGATGTATGCAATGTTCCTTATTGTAAGTTGGCAACCGGCAGGAGCCATATGGTTGTCTTTAATTTCTGTTAAGACCTGCGTGTCTATTCAAAATAGTTGTAATAGTTGAAGCTGGTGGACGACAACCATGAAGAAGCGTCATTGACCTTGATGCTACGCCGGTGATGATGGAGATCATGTTCGTGCTTGAAGATGGAGATCGGAAGCACAAAGAAGAAAGGCCATATCATATCACATATTATGAATTGCATGTGATGTTAATCCTTTATGCATCTTGTATTGCTTAGTAGACGACGGTAGCATTATAAGATGATCCCTCATGCACATAAATTTCAAGTTCTAAAGTGTTCGCCCTTAGTTAGCACCGTTGCTAAAACTTGTTGCTTCGAAGCACCACGTGATGATCGGGTGTCTTTGATTCCACGGGTAAATACAACGTAAGCAAGCCAGATTTGCTTATGCGGTAGCTAAGGTTTGATCTTGACGAGCCTAGCATGTACAGACATGGCCTCAGGAACACGGATTACCGAAAGGTAGAGCATGAGTCATATAGTAGATATGATGAACATGTTGATTGTTCGCCATTGAAGCTATATCAACTCTCGTGATGATCGGTTTTGATGTGGTGGATTTGGTTCGTGTGATCACTAAAACAATGTGAGGGATATTGTTTTGAGTGGGAGTTCACCTAGATTAATTTAATTATTAATTAGAACTCAATTTATCATAAACTAAATCAAAGTGAATTTGCATAGTTGTTGTAGTCATTGGCATCCGTTTACCACCTTGCGCTTAGTTATAATTGAGATGATAGAACTATAGAATTCTGGTTAGATACTTTACGAACTGGTATCGTATTGTTTTAAGTGTTAATCTAAAGTTTAAAAGTCCTATTGCAAACTTTCAGTAAGTTCCGGTTACTCCATGAAGTTTAATAATTAGTATTAAATCAAGAGTAACAATTCCAAGTGTTAGTATATAAGTATCATGTTTGTATCCATGATTCTTGATATTCAAAGGATTCCCTTAATATCAAGGTTATCTAGGATCTGAAAGAGTTGTTTCAGAAACCATGATGTGTGGAAGATATTGTGATATCTGAAACGAAGTTTTGGTTACAACATGATAGAGTATAATATGGCAAAGTTCATGTTCTCATATTTTGATGAGAATTTGCAAAAAGGTTGGAGACACTTGTTGTCCTAATCCTCCAAAAGGTTTTGGATAGCAACATTATACTAATAATTCATCGTTATAAGCTAAAAGTAGCTTGATCATGGACGATACCATGATAAGGGTGAATATTTGATGTAGGTAAAATGTTTACTACACCAAGAGATTACTAATGAAAGGAATTTGAAAGAACACCAAACATTTGATGATGGTGATCTACTTCAAAGTGCAAGTCCAAAGACATTGGTATTTAACTATACACGCTTTGGACTATATGTCATATGTATGACTCCACTATTGATGTTGATAGATTCTTTCAAACTGAAAAGGAAATACTGAAAGAGAATCTCATAAATATATGGCAGAAAAGAAAAGACTAGAATCGTTCAGTTTAAGTATATAGATGATATACATGTTATGGCTATATTCTTTGCTTGTTAAACAATGTGGTTCTTAAGTATTTGATACTGAATTTGTTGGTGTGAATCGTCATACGAAACAACACAATTCATGAACTACAATGGCCTAAGTAACTAGCAAAAGAATATGTGATGATGTTCATCGAGAACAAATAAAGGGTTATTGTGTTGCTCGTTAAACATCAAAGCTTGCCTTCAAAGATTTGTTTTATCGGGTATTATGAGAACAAAAGGGTTGTTCAAATAATTGCCGTAATCCATAAAAGATGGATGATTCACAAATCTCGTTGGAGAAATCACATCCATAAAACTAGTGCTAAAATGTCGAAAGACAAATTGATTGAAAGATCACTTAGGAAGTGACATCGCCGTTTAAAATTATATTGGAAAGAAAACATGAAGAAAAATCCATATGGATGGAATTTTGGAGTCTATTTGATTTTGATCAAATGACGCTTGTGAAACTTTCCTAGAGATAATTAAAACTTCGTCCATAGGCCAAAAGGGAACGAATGACTAGCTTATTGGAACTTGTACATATTGTTGTACGAAGTCCATTATGTGTAGTCAAGAGCGATGGATTTCAACTTCATATGCTTTCTCCGAAAATTTGAGTGAATATATGAATATTTACTTAATAAGGATGAAGTATGAAATATTTGAAAAGTTCAAAAGACTTTCAAGATGAAGTGCAAAATCATTGTAACAAGAATATAAATAGTTTATGATAAGATCATAAAGGAAGATATTTGAGTTACAAGTTTAGCATAATACCTAAGATTTAAGGAATCGTTCCGTGGATTTGCATTTTCCCGAAACACCATAAGAGTATGGAGCGTTCGAGATATGTAATTAAACCTTGTTTGACATGGTAAGATCGAAAGGTGTAATTCATAAAACTGCCATTGTATTTTAAAGATTAAAAGCTTTAGAGATTACCGTTTTTCCACTGAAAAGAGCTTCATCATAATCCGTTGAAATGACACCATATAAGGTTATGGTTTGGGATAAAACCCAAGTTGTCCTTTCTTAAACATTGGTATGCTATGCATAAGAAAGATGTTTGCAACCAAAGTCGGATGAACCTGTCTTTGTATGACTATTAAGTATTCCTCCATAAACACCGGAGACAAAAGTGTTTGTTGCTTAGAACGTCAAGTTTCTTTTGGAAGGAATTTTTCGTGAAAAGTTAAGTGGGAGGACAATAGAACTTTGATAAGGTTAAGAACCTTAGCTGTATGTGCAAAGTTGCGCAGCGCCGAAAAGTGTTCCGGAGGCGGCAACAATGCTCATGGCTCACGTGCCTCAAAGGTTGTGGTCACGGAGATCTAAGTTCCTATTGAAACAAGTAGATCGGGTAAACAATCAAATACCAAGATTTGAGGGTTGAATCATTATTTGAGAATAATGAACCGACTACATGCAAAGAAGCGATGATGGGCCCTGACTCCGTCAAATGGCTTGAAGCCATAAAATCCGTGATAGTTCCATACACGAGAAATCAAGTTTTGAACTTGAAGGACCCTCGAGAAAGGTGTAAGACCTTACAGTTGTGTCTGGATCTATAAAGAAATAGACATGGATGTTTTACATCTATGAAATAGTCGACATGTTGGGAAAGAGTTCACAACAATGTTCAAAGGTTGACTATGACAAGATTTGATCTATCATAGTGATATTTAGTCTAGACGGATTAATGAAAGCAACCACTACATATAATTTGTTATATGGTAGTTGAATAAACAAAACAAGTTCTTCTAATAGAATCGTTACCTAGGACATGTGCATAAACACGGTCCATAGGGTTTTGTCAATTCAAAGGATGCTAAAAGCATATGCAAACTTCAATGGTTAGAGTGAGCATAGCGGAGTTGGAATCTTCACTATGATGAAACTGTTAAAAGGGTTTAATTTCATCAGAGACAATGAAGATGCTTGCATTTGCAAGAAATTAAGTGGGAGCGCTAAGACATGTTTCTAATACATTATGTGGAAGACATATTGTTGATTGGAAATAATGTATCTTTTATTAACACATATTAAGAATTTCATCCCGATGAAAGACTTAGGCAAAACCCAAGTATTTTGGCATCAATAGACGCTAATATGGTTGTGCCAGAAGTACATAGACAAGATATTGAATGAGTTCAATATAGGAACTACAAGAAAGGTTCTTGTTGCACAGAAAGGATTGAATAAGTTCAATGTTGATGATATATTCAAGTGTATTGACATTTGGTAAAGTGAAACAAATAATCAAGTATAGATTGATACTTGATGTATGAAATCACAAAGAGTATTTATATCAATCATACTGTGATATGTACAAATCCAGATATGTCCTATGCTCTAAATGTTGTGAGCATATACCAGAATGATTCGTAAGATGATCATTGGACAATAGTAAGGATATTCTTATGATCTTTTGGAAGAACTAAGAGTATATTATTTGTAGAAGTGACAAATAGATGGTTAGTTCATTGTAAAAGTACTACATTGATACTAGTTTTGTCACAAAGTACAAATTAAGTTTATCTCAATCTAAATTAAGGGTGGCACGATATAATGGAAAGTGGGTTCCATAATGGATTTGGATGAGTTCCAAAGTTAAGACATTGTGACAGATACTACAACAAAAGGCTAAGTATATGACTGCTATTATAGCAGCAAAAGAGGGCATTTGTGTCAAGTAGTTTGTTATCAAACTAGGTGTAGTTCACAGCGGGATAATACTATGAAGATATATTGTACGACAATATTATCAACATGTTTTAACCCCAAAGAACTAAAGGTCACACCAAAGGACCAAATTTGTACGAAGCCATCTCATTAGAGAATGAGTGATGCGTAGAGACGCAAAGACATGCAATTACACACGGACCTGGAAGTGTCAGATCCGGAGATCAGTTGACCACTAGCAATCGTGTACATACAACACTGGAAAGCCATAGGTGTTGAATACACAAAGGTTTGAAACTAGATTATTGACTCTAGTGCAAGTGGGAGACTGTTGGAGATATGCCCAAGAGGCAATAATAAAATGGTTGTTATCATATCTTCATATTTATGATAAATGTTTACATACCATGCTATAATTGTATTAACAGGAAACATTAATACTTGTGTGATTTGTAAACATAAAATAAGAGTCCCTAGTAAATCCTCTTGTTAAACTAGCTTGTTGGTTAATATATGATCATGGTTTCCTGATCATGAACATAGAGATGTTATTAACAACAGGATCATATCATTAGGAGAATGATGTGATGGACATACTCCTATAGATAAGCGTAGCATAAAGATCAAGTCATTTCAATAGTTCAATTGCTATATGCTTTCTGATACATAGTAACCTAATTCCTTCGACCATGAGATCATGCATATCACCTTTACTGGATGGATGCTTTGATGTCATCAAACACCACACCGTAACAGGGTGGCTATAAAAGTGGCATTGAGTGTTCGGAAAGTATTGGTTGAAACACATGGATCAAGAGTGGGATTTGTCCATCCACATGACGGATAGATATACTCTGGGCCCTCTCGGTGAAATGTCATCCAATTAGCTTGCAAGCATGTGACTTGATCACAAGGGATCACATATCACGGGAACGAGAAAAGAGTACTTATCAGTAACGAGGTTGAACTAGGTATGCAGAGATACCGATGATCATAACCTCGGATAAGTAACATATCGTGAGACAAAGGGAAATTGGTATCGTATGTAAGTGGTTCATTCGATCGCAAAGTAATCGTAGAAATATGTGGGAGCCATATGAATTTCCAGATTCCTCTATTGGTTATTGTTCGGAGAAGTGTCTCGATCATGTCCGCATAATTCACGAACCGTAGGGAGACACACTTAAGGATTCGACGTTGTTTGAGTAGTTATGGTATTATGAGAAAGAGACCGAATGTTGTTCGGAGTCTTGGATGGGATCCGGGATATCACGAGGTGATCCGGAATGGTCCGGAGAATAAGATTCATATAAGGAAAGTCCCGTTTCGGAGTTAGGGAATGGTTCCGGTGTTTTCATCGGGAACATTCTAGAAGGTCCCGGAATGTCCGGCACTCCGGAAGGGGAAGGGTACATGAATGTGTCATTGTAAGTTGGAATGATTGCATCATGTACTAGGTGTTCTTGCTGTCCAAAATAAAGGGTTTATTTAAATCCTAAATTGAAAAGTCAAACGGCTAGTTTGAAAGTCAAACGGCAATTTTGGGAAGTGGGAAGAGAGGAGGATTGGTGGAGGCCGAATTGGAGGAGGGTTCCTCCCTTGGCCGGCGCCCCACCAAGCCGACTTGGGGAGGGACTCTCCTCCCCTTGGCCGGCCAGCCCCTCCCACCTATATAAGGAGGGGCAGGGCTCCCTCCCAAGACACACAAGTTCCTATCTTCTACCTCCGGTTTAGAGCCGTTTTGGTTTAGAGCTTCTAATTGCTTTAGCCTGCGGTTTAGAGCCTTCTAATTGGTTTAGAGCCTTCTAATTAGTGTGTCTAATTACTAGACCACTAATAGCCTCTCTCATAAGCTCCACCATACTCGCACCGGCTTAAGGCGAAGCCCTGCGGGATCTCCCCTCTACTTCCGGTACCACGCCGTTGTGCTGCCGGAATCGCGAGGAGAGTGCTACAACCTCCGCTGCCTGCTGGAACAAGGGAGAGGAAGGTCTTCGTCGAGTACCGAACGTGTGACCGACTGCGGGAGCGCTGCTGGAACGTGGCGCCGGAAGGATCGTCTACGCGATCTTGAGATCGGAAAGAGTACGACTACATCACCCACGAGAATCTGCTCTCGTTAACCGCTTTGGAATCTTCGAGGGTGAGTTCCTACATCGACTCGTTGCTACAATCTAGTAGATAGATCTTGGCTTGTTTGTTTGTATGCGATAGAAAATTTTTGTTTTCCATGCTACGAACCCCTACAATATTTACCTTTTGGCGGATTTTGTGTGCAAGGTTCGTTTTTATTACTGGTCTCATGACTTCCATATACTCTAGCATTGTGTCCCTTATGGCGAAGATTACGGTCAATTTTGACTTACACTCTTTAACTTGCTTTAGCTTGAGTATGACACTTGGTGATAATGTATAGTATGCAAGTGATGTTATGGATTTTTACAAGGTCTTCATATTGTCATGTCGTTTTGATGAAACTAGTGTCACTCCTCCGTCAAAGGCATGTGATTCTTCATGTGGCGATGGTCACTGTGTTTCGCGGTCTAATTTCATTCATGTCATAGGTTGTGTTGCATATGTTGTTTTGACATGCTGCAAGCTTTTGTGGGGGTATGACGAATACACATGAGTGCAATGGTGCGTTGATTTGGAAACACGGTGTTCTAGGGATGAATCTTGCTATAGGCTTGTACCTCACCTTTGCACGAGATGCTCACCTTCATTAATTTCACACTCTCTCTTCTAATTAACACAACCTTATTGATTAAATTTAAGTTCCGAAATAAAAGGATGTGGATCGATGAGATGAATCCATTCTGTCAATCTGTTCCGAGTTTTACTGACTGTAAATCTTCAATTTCATGTTCATGTTCATATCTTTGTTCACCGTTTTTCATCAAATTGAGCACACAAGGTTGGCTGATTGAAATTTCCTTTAAGGATTAGCTTCATCTCGTTGTTCAGACATCTCCCTTGTTGTAAGTTTTCTACTTTGATGCTTGTAGATGAATAGATCTTTGATCTAAGTCTCTCAGAGCGTTATGAGTGTACCTAAACTTGAATCTCGGTGTACCTCTCTCTCTCAATAGCAACGGTCAACACAGGCATAAAAACCCACATTAACAACTCAATGCACGAAGAGGATTCCACATCAATGCGCCCCTACATATCATTCCACTGTTGTCACCACCCGTCGCTTAGAGCTCTAGCGAGATCTCTTGAAGGATCTCAACCTCATTAACCACAACTGACAGCACCGCCGACTGCCCCTCGTAGCACCGTTTGCAGCATCGTCGCATGTCGTTGTAGATGAAGTGGATCATGTCGTAGAACGCCTCGGCGCTGACGTCGATGAGGTTGGATTGCCTGGAGGCCAGCGGTTCTACGAGTGTGGTGATTAAGAGGTAACTCTTCCATGTTCAGAAGAGGTGAGGGCATACACAACCAAATACACACACACACACACTGCATCACTAGAGTCAATACAAGAAACCATTCAAAATTACATCTACGCTGCCAGTGATATGATGATGAAGAGTACCTAAAAAAAGTGGAATGGGTTCAAGTGGGACAATTAGAGAAACTCTAAGAGCATCTCTAATGGTACCTGTAAATAGTCCTAAATCGTTAAAAGTCGATGAGTTTACTATTTTGCCATGATTTGTTCCAGCTAGCGGAGACTGTAAAAAGGCTCGCATGTATATATTTTTATATTGGCCTGAGAATTACATTTCGAAACCTTACTTTCTCCATCGGTCACATCCGCCGCGTGCCGTCCGTACGATAACCTCTAGCCGTGGATTCCTCGCTGATCTGGCAAAATCGTGCACCACTGGTCAAAGATCCCAGCACCCCGCTTCGATTCTGACCAAGTCTGTGCAATTTCTGACGAATTCGGGCCAATTCCGGCAAGCGGGGCCGGAGAAGGGTGTCACGGCACCGGAGACTGGCAGAGCGGAAAAGAGAGGTCGCGAGGCAGCCCCTTGCTCGCGCGCAGCGGTCAAGCGACCTCACGCGGCGGCCATGGGGAGCTCGCGAGGCAGGATGGCAGCTGGCGCGGGGGTGGGCGGCACAGGGGCGGGTGGGCCATGGCAGGGGCTGGCGTGAGGGGCGGCAGTGGGGAGCTCGCGCATGGGAGGAAGGAGAAATGGGAGAAAATGGTTTGCTAGAGGTGGGCCCCGTGAATACAAGTTCGATTTACCGTGTCTAGTATTTTCAGCTACGTTTCGACTGTAAAACCACCGGTTTTCCGTGGATTGTAAACGTGTTTTACAATTTGTGCATTTACATGCACCGTTAGAGATACTCTAAACAAGACCAAAACCTTACATTATCTGTTCTTTCATGGTTTTCGTGTCGAAATTCGAAATTAGTCCCGAACCACTATCTCGGAGGGCGAAGATTCCGCTGCCATCGCTTCCATCACTAATTCATTATGCTTGTTAGTTTGACGATTTGGGAAAAGAGAAACGCGAGAGAGTTTTTTAACAAATAGTTCGCACCGCCTACCATTCTTCTCGAGATCTTCAAGAGCGAGGCTAGACTATGGGTCACCGCGGGGGCAAAGAATTCGAGTTTTGTAATTTTGGGAGAGTATAATCCCTTAAATTTTTTCTTGCTTTACTTTTATGTCGAATTCTCTCTCGCTTATTTAAACGAAAGAGGCAATCTTTTGCCTCCCTTTCAAAAAAATAAGATCAACGTGAAACTATACACTCGTGGCAAGTTACTCTGCTCACTGTGCTTAGCATATGGTTTCCCTCCTGCGCAAGGCAGAGCCGAACCATGCCTGGAACTGGATCTCTGGATACCTTAACGTGCAGGGGTGTGGATTACGATACCGAGACGACATACACATCATCTACTAGACGAACAACTCCAAAATAATCGACCCAAAATCACAAGTGTCACCTCATGTTTCATCTATCCATTGAGGAACAAAACAAGTCCTTGTGTATAGTACACACGCTCCTCGCTCCTTTTTCTTTTGGGGGGAGCACACATGCACACACACTCGAGTACATACGCTCTGTCATCCAGCTCCTCAATCATGGTCCGTACACCGCCGCAAAAAAAAATCAGGGCCCGTACACGTTTCAGAAACCTGCCCGGAGCGTACGTGCACGACCAAGTGAACGTAGTACGTGACAAAACAAACATCACGCTTGTTCGTGTGCGTTCACGAGCCACTTGGACTCGACCGGAAGGATGTACGGGGGTATCATACAAAGGCTCGCGTCGGCGTGGCGTATGATTGGCCCGTGGTAGTGGTAGTGCGTGGCCTGTATCCGGTCCGACAAGCACCCGTAGACGCATAGCTGTTGGGTGTTGGAGGTGGGGAGAAGAGAAATAAGAAAAGGATGATGGCGAGCGAGCCCCGGCCGACCGACCCACGCACAAACAGCCCACGTTCTCCCGCGCCTCTTTCGAGCTGGCGGAGGAATCTTGTGCTCATTCCCCTTCCCCTTCTTCCCTTTGCAATGATCCGGTTTCCATCGGTTAGGATTTAGTAGTAGGAGAGACGCACGTAGGTCGGTTTGGTTAATGCGCTGTTCCCCCTCGCCGCTGATCATCGCCATCCATGATCGTCTCCCTCCTCTGCTGTTGTGCTAGCCGGTCCCGCTCACAGCAGTTGCGAGATCGAATCATTGCACCGAGGCTCTGCACTACCCGCTTGATTGATCATCATCATCAAAGCTGGCCTGTCGCGGGCGCGAGAGAGCGCGCGCGCTCTCGGTAACCGACGTATCGTTCAGGAATCGACCCGCTTGATTAGTTTAGTTTAGCTTGCATGCTCTCGGTGTCGTCCGTGTGGCGGCCGGTCGATCCGCTCTCTTGTCATGATACGGCGAGGCACATGCGCTGGGATACTGCCGATCGTCCGTGTGGCGCACAAAGTGCGAGATGAACCGCAATATCCGAGCGGCCACAAATCGGTTTGCTTGCTGGTGGTGGTTGGACCGATCGACGCGCGCATGCATGCGATTCGATCCACCTATGATCTATCTATCTATCCCAGTTCTTGACAAGTGCCGATGTGCTGTGCAATAGTAAAAAGTACTACTATGCGACTGTGCGAGTGCATCATTAGATTCTACGAACGTTGCCCCAGATGTTCGACCTGATAGTAGAAGAAAGCCGTCTTCGCGCAAGTTGCCTCCCCCGTGCACAGCTAGCTAGAAACTGAAGCGCGTCATATGCGTTCTGCAGCGCACCGCTGTTTTCGATCGGCTGTCGGACGTACGGGCATGTTTCCGATCGATCGAGATGTGTGTATCCAATCGAGATCGAACAGGGGATGCGATGCATGCATGCATGAGCCTGCCCTTATGCATGGGCATGGCACGCCATGCGCTGCCTTGTCCTACCACGATGAGGAGAGGGCCGCGCGCCGCCGGCCCTCTGATCTAGCGCTACTTATCCATAGGCAGCCCCTCCTTCTGTCCGGCTTGCATGAACCGGCGAATGCATGATCCCTTGACCGTATGGTTCGGCCCTACGCGAGTCCATGCCGAATTATCAGTGCTTCATGATTGTCAGCGTAAAAATTAATGGGAGTATGCGTAGTATGCTTGTAAGTTGTACTAGGTTGTACCAGGTACCAGCCCGCCACATACTGGCATGGACCCGTGACGGAAGCAGGCAAAGACGAAAAAGGGGCAACGGATTGGCATCTACGGATCATTCCATCCGTAAGTTTCAGCACAAAATATTTTGGACACACTACAGAAACAACAAAAACGGCCTTCTTCCCTGCAGCGTGACACTACGTCTTCGAAACAACAAAAACATATGCACGCATTTGGACCATCATCGCCAATCGCTACGTCTTCGAAAGATCGATCGGAGCTCCGATCCAAACTGAGAACTGCGTCGGAGCCAAAGGCGATCGAGGACGTCGTACGTATAAATCGACCCCCTCAACTAACTTTGGCGGGGACGGGAGCTATGGCGGGCAAATCGCCCGGGGCCAAGGCTCAAGGGGACATGGCATGTGCAGCGGGCCCAGCGCGTCCATTATTCCGATGCCAATCTTGTAGGAAAGCACCGGGAGCCCCCACGCCGCGCGCCCACCTCCCGTGCCTGCCGAGCGAGCCCAGCTGCTCCGGCCGTGACCGTGAGGGAGAGGGACGGCCAGGAAGGAACATGAAGCATGCACCATGCAGCCGTCGACCGTCGTGTTATGTGTGTGCGCCGGCCGGCCGTGGCTTGCTGGCTCGGTGTTGGGTGGGAGAGGGTGCGGGCCGATGCGGGGTCAATTCTACAGAGGTTGGGACGGAGAGGACGGGATGGGCGGGGGCGATGCACGCCGTCCGGCGTGCCGCCGGATGAATGGATGGGTGTGCCTGCCAGGTTGGTGGATTTGCACAGTCGCTTGAATGGACCGTGCAGGGCTACGAGGCAACATTGTGTTGGGGCTAGCTTAGGCTGGTCCATGTCTGGGCTGTGGCTCTCATTTGGTAGATGAGGGCCGTGATCCGTTAGATTAATTGACCCTGTGACCGTGTGATAGTGCCATGGATGAAACTACTCCCTCCGTTTCAAATTAATCTGCTTTCTAGATTTAGTTAAAGTTAAATTTTATAAACTTTGACTACGTAAACAAGAAAAATATCAACATCTAGAATATGTAATAGACATAACTGGATTCACAATAACACATAGTTTTATATTATATGCAATTGATATTATATATTTGATCAAACTTTAAATATGTTTGATTAAACTTTAAAAAGTTCGATTTCGGTCAAACCCAAAATGCAGAGTAATTTGAAATAGTAGGAGCATGTAAGAGTGATTTAGGTTCATAATTGCCGTTGTATACGCCTGATGTTAATGGTTGAACTTATTTTTTCTAACCACCAATAGAGAGACTGTTGTCAGTTTTAGACATTCACCAAAAGATTGGGATGAATGCATGCGTGACAGGATGCTCCATCCACGAGAACGCCACCCCCTCTGATCGAAAGCGCCCCTTCTCATCACGCTCTAGGACTGTAACACCCCCGGATTAGGGATAAACAAACCCCAGATCACTATCTGAGATAAGCTCAACTCCAAGCTCGGAAAGATCACATTATAAGATTCGGTAACATCACATAACACAGGGATACTGCAACATAAGTTTAAACCCTTAATAGAGTACAATATCAGATTATTACAAACTAGAGGTCACATACCTAATATTACATCAAACAGCGAATGCAAATTATGTTGTTCTACAAAACAAACTTAGCAAAGGATCTAAGAGGCCATAAACATAAGCGACATCCATCCCATAGTCCTCAGGCTGCTACATAGGACCCCCAACTACTCGTCAATGTCAACGTAGAAGCCACCTTCAGTTGCAACTAGATCATCTATAGAAAAACAACAATGACGCAAGGCTGAGTACGGGGATGTACTCCGCAAGACTTAGATAATCTTAGGGAAGGAGCTAGGTACAATTAGTGGGCTCAATTGACACCAATGATCCAATGAAAATCCTTACTAAATCTATGATAAATATTGTTCATTAGTTTAAAATGACCCCAATGAAATGGAGATGACCCCAATGCTGTTCTAGGCTGGCTTCACCCCTGGATAACCTAGTATCTACATGCTCTTGCTGGAGAGGTGATACGTCGTAAATGTATCTATAATTTTTTATGCTTCATGCTTGTTTTATATCATTTGTCTTATGTTTTGTCTACACTTTGAGTTATTTTTATACACTTGCTGGAACTAACTTATTGACAAGATGCCACAGTGTCAGTTGCATATTTTCTGTTGTTTTTGGTTTTAGAAAAGCTAAAAAATAAATATTCTCGAAATTAAACGGGACAAAAACCAAAGTTACTATTTTTCTCAGAACGATATAGGAAATCGAACAGAAAATACGCAGGTGATGTAAAACTTCCTTTTTGCTGTATAAGTTTTACATCACCTGTTTTAGGTGTCCTATAAGACATCACCTGTTAAAGATGCTATTAGCCGGAAATGCAACTCTGGCGTGCACGCGACCTCGCGTGCACGTCCGAGCCATCGATCGGTTTGAGATTCGGATAAGCTGGTCCACCAAGTTTCCTCGTATAAGCTATGTATTGCACCTGTCTGGCCTTTTTTCCCCGTGTATCCCGCGAGCAGCCGTCCAACCCGCTGACACCTGACTTTTTTCCCCACGACGCCCACTCTCTCTTCTTCCATAACTCATTGCCTCCTCGTTTCTCCCGCTCTCCTCCCAAACCATGGCCAGTTTCTTCCCACGGCAAATCTTTTCTTCTCCCTCTACGCCGCCTCAGATCTAGCGCGCTCGTCTTCGCTCCGTCCGCCGCTCAATCTTATCGTTATTGAGGCCGGCAACCCGATCTGTGCTCTTCTCCATGCCTATGACCTCCATGGATTCAGATGACGATACTGAATCTAATTCCAGCGAATCAGGTTTGATAATCACTTTACCCAGTTTATTTTACATCAGATGCTTCCTACAAATCTAGATTTTTTTTCTTTTTCGCTTGGTCTTTCTAGTTTTCCACTATGCGGGCACACATTCAGATGAATCGCTTTAGTTTTTAATTATAATTCGTAAGATTCCACTTGGTCTCATCCGAAACCGTAAGCAATAGGCTAGCTCGTTTTGGGGATTTCCCTCTCGATTCGGTGTTTTGCATTTTGCAGGATGCTAGGCTGTTATTGTAAACTGCATTCAGTAATAGTACCAGGTGCTTCCTATGAACGGGCATTCTGAACATATCTTATCTGCTTAAAAATACTTGCAGTAGTCATAGCATACACAGATGCTTGGGCTGTATAAAATTCCCAGTAAATTGAATTTTGACAATTTGTTTCAAATACAAGCTCCTGATACATAGAAAGGAACCATGCACTGCTCCATTAGCTGGTGGCTTTTTCTCTGTTGTTTTGCAATTAACAAACTGTACTCTGTAAAATATTTAATTTGTTGTTAAAATATTTACGGTTGATTACAATGTTCGATTGTACTTGTAGTTGTTTAATTCCAGTGTACCGGGAGTAGTTTTTTTTGTAGAAAAACATCTTGGCATAGACCGTTTTATTGATTGCAATGTTCAATTTCAGACTATATCTCTATTTATAGTAGTTGAACTTTGCTAAACAGATTTAAGTATAATTTAGCATTGTCTCTAGAGCACAAACTTAGTAAATCTGAATGAATCCTACTGAATGACACATGTACTGTTTCTATAAAATATTATAACTCCATATAGGGATTGAGTATAGTAAGTCCTGAACCGTTACATTTGCTGATCCCTTTTTCTTTGTTGTTTTGCATTTAACAAACATTAGACTTTAAATTATTTATTTTGCTGTAAAAATGTGTACGGTTGATTATAAGATGGAACTGTACCGGCAGTTGTTTAATTCTAGTGCACCGGGAGTAGTTTTTTATAGCAAAACATCTTGGCATAGACTGGTTTGTTGATCGCAATGTTCAAATACTAACTATATCACTATTTTTAGTAGTTCAACTTTGTTAAACATAATTGGATATAATTAATCAATGTCTCAAGAACTCAAACTTACTAAATCTGAATGAAGCCTAATGTTATTTGTGTTTCATGATCGAGTGGATCATGTTGGTTTCAAACAGTACATTTATGAGTGACAAATCTACTTAGTAAACCGCAATGAGTGAAGTGTCTGATAGTTAGCACTTTCCAACCCAACATTATTCCTGATATTCAGTTGACATCATGTTGGTTACAAATAGTACAGAAAGCTCCCTAAATTGGATGTCGACGCAGAAATCATTTGATGAAATCATTTGATGAATGGGATCATCAACATGTCGACGCATTTCTTAAAGAACAAAAACTTCACAAACTTGAACAGGTATGTAAATCTATTCGTTTGATGGTTGGTCTTTGTTTATAGCAAAAAATTGGATGCAGTCTTAAACAATATCTATATCCCGCAGCTTTACCTGCCATGTTGTTGAAATAACCAATGGATCCTTATGGTAGTAAATATTAGAGGATCAAATGTTCAATTTTATGGTTCTCTACTGAACGTCAAGAAAGGAGAGAACCCTTATGGAAAAATGTGGAATACTATGGTTTGAGAGCACCCTTATGAAAAAATGTGGAATACTATGATTTGTTTTTGTACTCCCAGCTCTAATTTTACTCTAAAGTTGGGTGCTAATTATTTGCTTTGGTTAACAAACAATACCAGGCTTTGAATTTGCATAAAGCTTTCTGCCTCGCGACAAATGACCCAGTAAAATGTTTTTCCGAATTCAACTGGCAATATCCCAAGTGTGCTACAAAGGAAAACAAGTTTGTACCGTTCTACTGATCTTATCAAATGTCAAATTTCCATGTTTCAAATTTCAATTTATTCATTTCGAAATATTTCTTTTCATCAGCCACGATTGCGGATTCTGTGTTATTCGCCTACTGGAGTGTCACAATGGATCTGATTTAACGGGATATGGCACGGTAATTTCCATATCTTTGCCTTCCAAGTGTTTTTCTGCAATAACATTCGGTCTCACTTCTTTTAAATTGCTAATTTCAACAAAAAAGAATGGACATCTACATGCAGGAGGTGGCTCATATCCTTGTTCATCATGAGTATAATGATTACCATCCTTCGAGGTTTCTCCCAAAGCGAATGAATAAAAAATCTGATACCAATGTTTAGGGGGGTTTCCATCTATGCTATCGATGCTAACCCGTAATTGGCAAGTAGTGATAGATTTGGAATTCTGTCATTGTTAAGAACCTCGTATGTTATGTTATGACATCCAATTGTGTATGACAACACTATATCTATATTTCTAGTTGATCGAATTTTGTTAAGAACCTCGTGTGTTATGTTATGACATCCAGTTGTGTATGACAACACTACCATCTTAGATAGGACCCTGTTGTGTATCGATGCACAATTTGAGTCATCATTGTTCTCCTGAAGAATATATTGGACCCTGTTGTGTATCGATGCACTATCATCTCATATAGGACCCTGTTGTGTATCGATGCACAATATATTGGAGTACCAATTCACTCGAGCTAGCTCAACCAGCGGGGTGGGACTATGGTTCACTAGCTTTTGCAACGCCTACTAACAAAATACATTTTACTACGTATGAGAACAACATGTATCATCATGCTTCAATATAGAACAAAGGAATATGATATCTAATTATATGCATCAACACATATAATATAGTCACAAAATGGTAGCACCCCACGGTACAGTTTAAATAGTATAATTCGGCGTGTTAAGAAATTTCAAGAGTAATAAATATACAGAAAGTTGGATAAAAGATCTCGTTTCCTGATTGTACTATAATCTATAGTAAAAATACACTTTTCTCATTTCCGTTCAAAATAATCTCCATGTATAATTTTCTCCATCATTAAACCATTGAATATTAACTATCTTCATTTTGTAGTGATTAAAAAAGTACCAGATCTTTTTGGAGAACATCTTACACAGGTGATGCATCCAGTCGAATTTCAAAGCCTTCATTCCAAACAAAATAATGGGAAACATAGATTTCATAGATCTTAGATGGGGATCACTAGTATCATACAGCGACAGGTACATCCATCTTGTAGCTTTAAACATAACGATAAGAGATTACTATGAACCATAGAAGTTCCCAAACTAACATGGAATGAAGGATATTTCTAAGCTGAGAGATACCGGACCAATAAATACAAACACTGCAACCCTCAACATAGATGAATCAGGGCAACAAACAATGGCTGATCAGAAACATCAAGACCAGACATGCCCACTTCATTCTTCTTTTCTTAATCTCCAGAATCTCAACTTTTCCTGATGCTATCAGTAGATCCTTCTTCATCGGATCCAGGAAATATTTTAGTGTTGATTTCACATAACTTTTGAGTAGATCTGCCTAGATCCACGTTTTGCAGACATAATCATCCGGTCCACGAACCTACAACAAAAAACATGCTACCATGTGAAATCTCCCATGCCATGGACGTACAAACAAACTCTATTTCCTACGAATGGCAGTAATGTAAAGTGAGACACAAAATTTATTTTTCTATGAGCAACAATAATATATGTACAACAAATTCACCCCATCTATTACTTACTGTTAGTTGGTTTGTCCAGAGACAATCCCACAAAAGATGTAAACTTCAGGTCAGAACATTGAGAACAATATTTTATAAATCATTCTAACTAAGGTAAATTATCTTTCATCATTACTGCTACAAATTGCTAGCATCCTAGGGTTGGTTTCTAGACATATAAAAAAAATACAAAAGACTGGTACAATCATTTCTACATCGCAAGTGCAAAAGAAGATTCACATGGGAGCATTACGATTTCATCAATCTTACTACAATATATAGACTGCAACTAGGTTGGGTTGGACACAGATATAATCGAAGACTGAAACTTCTTCAAGAACATTGCAGCTTATAGAGTAACAATCAGTTTAACTTTGTACCACTACGTTCCATCAAAACTGCTATTAAAATCGAAATGTAAGATGGCAAAAGATGTACACGAGTGCTCACATTTCATCTTCCACAACTTCGGGTGGGATACAATCCTGGTATATTTCGATCGGGGGAGATGGAACGACGGGTATTTCAATTTCGGGATCCAAAATTCTGGAGAAAGGAAATATACAAGTCATCGTACTCATCCAGATCTATGGTGGGAGCAATAGTGCAGGTCATTGGTGGTTCTTACGTTTGAGCCATTGACGGATCCGCAGCCATAAGAAGGTCCATGAAGCATCCACCACCATCTCCTGCGAAGAAATTGTGTCCTGGAACAAAATAAAATGTAAGAGACAGCAGGAATCGAAGACACAGACAACGCTAGGCAATCAGGAGAGCAAAAATCAATCAAACGGAAAACTGAATCTGGATAAGAGGGTGCATCCGGATCCTCCATGCCAAACGCAACGATAAATCGTTCTCCTTCACCAAGCACACGCGGGAGAAGCTCGGGATTCGGCGTTCATGTCCATGGAAGATCTTACGGTGTTCCAGATCTACAAGTTTTGAGAAATAAAGGGGGGTTGGGACGCGTGAGAGGATGGAGGAAGAAAAGGGGACATGCAACTACTGTGAAGCCGAATATGTGACGTCCCTATGTCAGTGTATCTGACAAAAAGCGGTCCGTATAAGATGGATTTCTGGGCTTATAGAAATATTGGCAGCTTGGCTATGCAACCGTGTCCACTTTCGAGGCCCGAATCTCCAAACGGAAGTGGACGGTCGAGCGTGCACGCCAGAATCGCCGCTTTGTGCTATTAGCCGGCCGCTCTTTGGCCTCCTTTTTGCACCTGTATAGAATTTTGGGTTTTGTTTATATCGGTACTCTCCTTCTGCTAATGGAATATTCAACTCTCCTTCCCATGATTCAACAAAAATGATGCTACGAGAGTTTTTTTTCCACCATCAACGGGGATACTATTGATAAGTTTCACAATTTCACAAAGGTAGATTTGTTTACATCATACTACCACCTAGGAGGTGATTTTGTATCTAGAAATGCATGGAGAAGTTTTTTTTTTTTTGCACAGAAGCATTATTGTCGATGAAGTCGTTGGAATTTGGTTCCGATTTGACGTAATCGTACAGTAGTGCATGCTTGTTTATTATGATATGCTTTTGTTTTTTCTATCATAATATGACATTGCTCAAGTGCTTATCAGACGTCTCAAACAAAGAACGTGGGGCTAAAAGTTAATTTTTAATATTTTGCAAGTAAATGTATGCATATCTATGTCTAGAAGCGGATGTAAGGTTACGAGGAAGGGGGTGCATGGCCATGCGGGCTCGTAGCTCCATCGTTTTCTATATCTATATGTCTATATACACATAGCCATAAGGTTCTGCAAAACATAAAGCCTCCTCTTTCTCGTGTATTTTATGGCTTCCACCGTTACTGTTGCGCTAACATTGGACGCCTATGACATGTAGGAGTCATACAATGTCCCGCAAGGGGTGCTTTCGCCGCTTGTTCATGGTGTCGCTTTTCATGAAATGCGACGTAAAGGCATGCGAGAGGATGGTGCGGTACGATCAAGCTATCGCCAGTGTCGTCGCCATTAGGACTTTGAGCAAGATTGACGAAGTAAAGACCCGAATCCCTTTCATATGGGTTCCAAACAGCTCCCTGGAGCGCGCTTGGATAATCTTTGCTTCCCGGCCAGACTAGTGTCGGAGTCCTTTCTGACGGAAACATTTGCAAACTCGCTGGCCTTTAAGTGAGTGACGCGGCGCCGGCTAATCTATGATTGTCTTGTTTCTATGTGAGTGTGGTTATGGATTTTTTCCAAGATGGTTGTGGTTGTGAAACTTCTCTAAGATGGTTGTAGTTTTACGGTACATCATACGGGGTTTAGTATTAGGTTAAGCTTCCTTAGCAACTAGGGATACACTGTTAGGGATCATGTCAGAGTTGTAGTTTCCTTGTACTACATCATTTACTGGAATGTTTTTGAGTCCCCCCTCCTCCCTCCTCCTCTCCCTCTACAGTAACTGAGTGCACTCCCGTGCGAGTCTGGTCGAACCGAAGCCCCTCCCGCCGGTGCCGCCGGCGGGGAGGGGCGGAGGGGAGGCGTAGGAGTAGATAGGTTAGTAGGTTGTCTCGGCGCTATGCCGGTTGTGGGCTTTATGCCCAGTAGTTGGAGTGGAGGGGCGGATCCATCCGCCTGGATCTTGGTCGTTGTAGGGCTTTTCCTCTCGATGTTTCTTCTCCGATGGCCGGAGAGGAATATGGTGGGGAGGGTCGACGCTCCTATCAATAAAAGTATGGCGGTGTAACCCCTAAGGTTGATTGAGGGTCGCAAGCTTAGGTTCTTCCCGACCGGCCATGGAGGCGAGGGGGAAGATCTAGGTTTGCGGGCTAGCAACGTCGTGGCAGCTCTCTCGACCGGCCATGGAGGCGAGGGAGAGTGCTTCTTGTTCAAAGCGAGCTCGATTGCTTCCAGGGAGTCTTATCCGCGCCCTCGTCGCGGCTCTGCTGTTCCCCTGCCTTCCTTCTTGGCCGGCCTCGGTGGCGAGGGAGAAGAAGGCAAGGGCGTGGCGGTCGCTATCGACTGGAGGCGCTTGGGATGCGCGAGATTGGTGCACTCGGCATCCCATCTGCTGCCGCACTTCGGAGATCCTTGCTCGGTGGCCTCGTCTGCCGCCGGCAATCTTGGTCATGAAGGGCCTGTTTCACGCCAGGAGGGCGTGTTTTCTTCAACCTCCAAGATGGAGGCCTTTGTCGAGCGTGGCGCCGGCGTTCAACATCTTCTTCCTTCCAAGTGGTCCGTCCCCGGCGGGCTGGAGGTGGACGGCGACTACGTCTCTGTTGCGGTGGAGAGGGATAAGGACCCGATTGCGTTTTTCCTTGAAATTTTAGGGTCTTCCTTGCTTATTCGCAGGTCCTTGTTTTATTTTTCTTGGATGTAATGGACCTGCTTGTAATTTGTACCCACCGTCTAGAATATAATGGCAGCACCGGGGTCTTTCTAGACCCCTCCCCCTTGTTCCAAAAAAAACATCATTTACCGCATTTTCCTCTCCGATTGGATCGAACCAGATAATTACCCATTATAGATTTGGATGCGGATATATCATAGTAATCATACCGCAGTTTTAAATCAGAAATAGGGGGGACTCAGACCCAGAAACAAAAATTAACGAATACATAGTCTTGTAATAGATAATTATATTTCTATCATTTTTTAAGAGGTTAACATTTCACACTTACAACAGACAACAAGTTAACAAAACAAAAATATGATTTAGACTCAAGCATTCACCAAATGGTATAAATATATATTGAATATTGAACCATAATTCCGTGGATGGTAGAATTCATGTAGACATGCTCACCAATGAACTTAGGGTGTGTTCAGTTGGTGTCACGAAGTGGAATGGAATGGAATGGTTCCACACTTGAGAGCCATTCTAGTGTTCAGTTGAGAAATGAAATGGAACGAGGTGGTTCCTCAAAAGAGAATATTCCCTCTAGATCCAGAATGCACTTATTCCACCAAATTGGTGGAATCTACCCATTCCTCTATGCTAAAGTCACCCAAATGTTCTCACTTTCTCTATTCTCTTGTCATCTTTTTTGCTAAATGCACTCAAACATAGAACGGAACCATTCCATTCCACTTTTTTGGCCCAACTAAACATAGAATGAAACCATTCCATTACACATTTTTTGTCCTAACCAAATACAAAACGGAACCAACCCATTCCAGTGGAATGGAACCATGACATTCCATTCCACTTCGTTCCCGAACTGAACACACCCTTAGTAATTCAATAACTGGTACTAGTAGGATAGATTGGCCTTGACTTTTAAGTAAAAGTTCAGACAATCTGCTTAGAAACCAACGTTTAATCCTAACTACTCTCTCCGTCCGCAAATAAGTGTATTTTTAGCCTTGTCCTAAGTCAAACTTATTAATATTTGACTAACTTTTTAGGAAAACGTAACAAATTTATGACACTAAATTGATATCATTAGATTTGTTTTTAAATTTAGTTTCATAATATATCAATTTTATATAATATATGTTTTTATATTTCTCTATAAAATTAGTCAAATTTGATTATGTTTGAGTTAGGCAAAAACTAGAAGTACACTTATTTACGGACAGACGGAGTATAGATTATTCATATCAGCAAGCTATTTGCTATACCTTATCCTACGCCATATTTGGGTGCCATGTAGGAATCAGACATCTTTATCCATAGGATTCCTTCAAACCGGGTGTTTTTTTAAAACAGATTCAAAGCAGGATTTGCCAAAATTATCCTATCCGCTTACACCCCTATATATACTGCTAACAGGTGTTTACAATTACTATAGCAACTTGGGTTTCAGGTTTATGCATTCTAATGTAAAGGTTCGCCTGGAATCTCTATATGAGTTTCCAAGCGAAGTCAGTAGCTACTGACCTCATTCATGAACTTGCCTACAATCGGCTTGGGACTCAGGCAGAGTTGTTGAGGTTTAAACGATAAGGTTCACACGGAGGTCTTGGTCAAAAACCTGGGACAGGCCCTCAGGCTTCCATCCAATTAAACTACAGTTTGTTCCTCTGTCCTCGCAAAGTACACTAAACAGTGACTTACCCTATTTTAAGAACGGCCCACTATTATATTAGAAATAGGTCTAAACCGGAGATCGATCTTGAGTCTTCTCCTGCATAGCATCATGAAGACTTTTGCAATCAAGCTGAAGTATCACTGGCTTCACACTCCATTGCATGGCGAGCTACAAGCCTTCCTCACATGCCAAAATTTCAGCTTCGAGCGGGTCAGAACAGTTCAGTAACTATCAGGCAAGCCGAGAAGATAACATCACTATTGTGATCTCTAAGAACCAGAAAACCTGCTCCTCGGTCGCTCCCGTGCGACCTGGGGGCGGAAACCCTAACCCTCGCCTCTCTCCTCCCTCCCTCCTCCCTCCCCAGCCGCCGCCGGGCAAAGCCCGAGGGGTGCCGGCGGCGGCTGGCCCTCCTCTACCCGGTGCGCGGAGACCCGAACGGGACGGCGCTCTCCCCGGCAGCGGTGCGACTCGGCGGGGGCGGCCAGGACCTGGCGTGGCGGCGGCCGGTGGGCGGCGTCAGGGGCGGCTTCACACACAGTTGGAGGCGTCGGCGGCCCGGCCGCTGCGCCTTCATCTTTGGGAAGCGGCGGCGGCGTGGCCCGTGGTGGCTTGGTGGCGGGGCGACGCGGCCACAGCGGTGCGGCCATGCGCCATACCCAGATTAGGGCCCTGCAGGGCCCATCTAACTTGGTCAGGATCTGGGCTTGGTCGGGCCCGTTGCGCCTGCTGTGTTGGAATTATGCCCTAGAGGCAATAATAAAGATGTTATTATTATAATTCTTGTTCATGATAAAGTTTATATTCCATGCTAGAATTGTATTAAGCGGAAACATTAATACTTGTGTGGTTTGTGAACAACACCGTGTCCCTGGTACGCCTCTAAGGACTAGCTCATTGATCAATGATGGTTAAGGTTTCCTAACCATAGACATGAGTTGTCAATTGATAATGAGATCATTTCATTGGAGAATGATATGATGGACAGACCCAAACTAAGCAAAGCAATTAGATCGTGTCATCGTGTTCGTCTTTGCGAAGCTTTTCTTATGTCAAATATTGTATTCCTTAGACCATGAGATAATACAACTCACTGGTATCGGAAGAAAGCTTTGAGGTCATCAAACGTCATCCTATGAGAGGGTGATCATAAAGGTGTCTCTCAGGTGATCGGAAAGTATCTGTTGGGTTGTATGTATCGAGATGGAATTTGTCCCTCCCAAGTCGGAGAGATATACTTCGGGCCCACTCGGTAATCGATATCAACACCGCTTGCAAGCATGTGGTTAAGGAGTTAATCACAAAGTGATATCGGATTACAGAACGAGTAAAGTACTTGCTGTGAACGAGATTGAACTAGGTATGGCGGTACCGACGATCGAATCTCGGGCAAGTAAAATATCGCGAGACAAAGGGAATATATATATGGGATTGATTGAATCCTGGCATCGTGGTTCATCCGATATGATCATCGATGAATGTGTGGGAGTCAATATGGGTGCCCAGACCCCGCTGTTGATTATTGATAGAAGATCATGTCTGCATATTCTCGAACCCGCAGGGTCACACACTTAACGTGTCTTGACGCTAGGATAGATTGGATAATTGGTTTATGAATTTTTGTTTGGAGTCTCGGATGGGATCCGGGACATCACGAGAGGTTCCGGAATGGTCCGGAGAATAAGATTCATATAAGGCAGTGCAGTTTTTGGAGTTCGGAATTGTTCCGGGTTAATCGGTATTGTACCGGAAGCTTCTAGAACCTTCCGGAAGGGGACCAACGTGGCCCCACCTTCCGGGAGGGGGCATGGGCCTATGAGGGAGTGTCCTGGCCGCATTGGGCCAGGGGCACAAGGCCCCATAGGGCCCAGCCGATCCTAGAGAGTTTAAATCGTTTAAACTAGAGATAGGGTTTCTAGAAGAGGGGAGAGTCCATGCCCCCCACTCCTTATCCTTTGGGCTTGGGGGAGGGGCTAGGGCTGCGCCCCCCCTCTATATAAAGAGGGGTGGGGGCGCACCAACCCCCCACACCTCTCCTCCAAACCCTAGCCGCCTTGCTAGCTTTCCTCTCTCCCTCCCGACTGTTTGTAGGCGAAGCCCTGCTGCAGAAATTCTCCACCATATACACCACGCCGTCGTGTTGTAGATCCAATCTATCTCTCCACCATACTTGCTGGTCCGAGGAAGGAGGAGACGTCGAGGTGTTGCACGTGTGCATCTCACGGAGGCACCGCCACTTGTGGTGCTAGATCGGATCGGATCGCGAGGAGGAGAAGCGAGTACGACTACATCACCCACGTTCCGACGAACGTTCCGCTGTGCGAATCTTCAAGGGTATGAAGATCTAATCCAATCTCTCTCGTTGTTTGCATCTCCTAGATTAGATCTTGGCTTTCCCTCTGTTCGCTCCGTAGAAAATTTTGATTTACTATGCCGCGAAACCCTTCATGCTGGTCGTCCTCTGGAGCTAGAGAAGGTGGCTCGGGTGGAGCAGGTCGGCGGCGGAGGCGCAGCCTATGTGCTGCAGCGTGGCGGCGGAGACTTCACGGGCCCGATTCGGGCCCGGCCGGGCCTGTCTAGGCCTGGTGTGTCTCCGCGGCCGTGTCCGGTCGGCACTCGCCTACGGCGATGGAGGGTAGTCCTCCCAGGTGGTCGTGCCGCTATCGTCCTCCGGTTTCATGCATGGCCACCTCCTCCTCCTCGCAGGTCACACACCGTGCCTCGCTACACGGACGCGAGCTCGCGGATGTCGGGGCGGCGGCCCCGGAAGGTGGACTGCACGGGTGTCTCGGCGGCGGGACGACGTGGCAGTGGTGATGGTGCGTCTCTTTGGACCATGAGGGTGGCATGGAGCGGGCATCGGGGATTCCTGGCGGTGGCGACGCCCAGATCGCGTGTTAGAAGCTCGGCTCGGGGATTGGTGGCCTGAGAAACCAAATGTGGCGAGAGTTTTTCCGGGCGAAATCCCAGCGCTTCGGCGCCGACGACGGCGATGCCTGCGGGTGTCGTGACCCTCTTGAGGGCGTCGTCGTGGCTACCCTTGCCGTATTGGAGCTCCGGGTGAAAACCCTAGACCCTTGTGGTCTTGGCTGCGGCGACGCTTCTTGTGTCGTTACCTTCTTGAAGGCGGTGTCGTGGAGCTCCGGGTTCCTTAGTCTCGAAGTCCTCGGTGGCAAGCTAGATGCTTCTTAGGCTTAGTAGTTTTATCTTTGATCTGCTTGTATGAGGAATTCCTCATCACTTTGTATCGGTTCGGCCGTTTGACTTTATTTATAAAGCGGGGCGAAAGCCTATTTCAAGAATCTCTAAGAACGATGCATGCACATGCAATTCCATCTTCCAGTTTCACTGAACCATCACAATTCAATTTCACCCATCACAATTCAATTTCACCCATCCATCAGGTGGTTTAGACCTAACAAAATGTTAATTCGGATCGTACGTCTCTAAACATATTTAGTTTTGAATTTTGAATTCCAATAAAATAAACGTGCATCTCACTCGTCTTGCGTCGAAAGAGAAATATGGCGAAATCTCTACGTTTGTGCCACTTGTCAATCTTGTTATACACGCTACACATCAAAAAATAGAAAGAAACAAAAAAAAGACTAGCCTTTTTCTAACGAATTTGTACAAGTTGACACAAACAGCCCTAATGTATCAACAGTCGCGAAGGCCGAGCCCGCTAAATATGCCCAAACTAGCAAGCACCCTTCCTTCAAAAAGAAGAGAGAAGGGTTTACTCTAAAAAAATCCCGGCAGAAGGGACCGGAAAGTGTATTTGGCTCCCAGCACCGGTGCTCTCTTCATTTAAAAAAAATAAAAAACATATTTTACAGATTTTAAAAATATCTAAAAATAATTCTCGACATAATCAATGTTGTATCCCACAAGCATATAAAATCGTGACATGAAATTCTTTGTATTTTGGGCTACACAAAATGACAAATCTGCTAAAATTTAGGAATTTGAAATGATACTTGCACAGATCTACATTGTTGTCATTTTTGTATGGCCCAGAATTTAAAGTATTTGAAATTGATAATTTATATGTTTGTATAATAAATCATGGGCTCTAGTCTGGATTTTTTAAATATTGTTTGAAGCTCACCAGTATGATTTTGAATTTTTTAAAATAACAAGAGCACTAGAGCTCAGAGCCAAAAAAAATGGACACAGTGTAGTCTTGTACTACAACCAAAGTACACCAGATCAAATCCGATCTATTCTCTCTGTTTCAAAATATAAGATGTTTTAGGTTTGTAAAAAAAATATATCTAGACTTGTTTTAGTATATAGGTTCACTCATGTTTGAAATGAATCTACACACTAAAACAAGTCTAGATATTTTTTTTTCACGAATCTAAAACATCTTACATTTTAAAACGGAGGGAGCAGAGTGGAATGCGTGCTGCCGTGCACCAAGGAGAAGACGCCTCCGGGTCCGGACTGGGGATCGGAACGAAAGGAGCTCATGTATTCAGACCGGGGTAAAAGAGCGAAGACAATCTCGATGTACCGGCAGATGGACAACGACGTACTTCCCTGGTTCCGATTTAGATGTCGGATATTTGTTTAGATTCGCACGTGTTTAGATACGTTTTTGTTGGCATCAAAAGCTATCTCCTCAATCCGCCAGGCGATTCATATTTAGCATGAAGAATCCAACCTTTTACAAGACTCACCAAAAAAGACACTCCATTCTTTTGGGATAAAAACTGCCAACAAGCCCTAGATGGCATCAAAAGCTATCTCCTCAATCCACCGGTCCTTACTCGAGATGAATCTGATGGTGCTGAACAAAGTAAACACAACGAGGTCCGGATGATGGATGGAAATAACTGAAGATGTCTCACGTTGTTACAGATTTCAGGTAAAAGAGTAAAAGTACAATTCCGCAAACCAATTCATAAATATGCATATACTCAAAATAAGTACACTATCAGTAATATGTAATAGACAAGGTAGCAGTGACGCACTATGAGATAAGAAACACTCCGCTGGGTCGCAAGAAATATTGACATAAGAAACACCTGAAAAGCCGGAAAGATTCATCATCCTTCAGTTGCAAAATGTGGTAGCAGGGGCCCCCAGTTTCTGAACAGCATCCAGCGCTTGACACCTTCATCGTCCCAGACTAAATCGTTCCACCACCGCGCTTCTCCAATTATTTTTGTAAAATATGGACTGTTTTCATTCACACCAACTGGAATCTTCTTCAGTTTTGCACAGCCTCTCACCTTCAAGTCCTTGAGAGATGGCAAGACTCCTCTACAGATACAGGTAAGCTCCGGAAGCTCCCACAGTTGCAGTGACTGCAATCCTGGAATAGCATATTCTGCATCGACTGGTTCGTCAAACACTCTCTCCAAACTGTCACAGAACCTTATATGTAGACTACGAAGATTCGTCAGCCGTAGTGATGAAGGAAAGAGGAAGTTCAGTTTTGGACAGCAATCGAGGTGAAAGTGCATCAGACAGCTGAAACTGGTCAAAACCACCATTCCTTGGCAGAAGTATGCTAATTTTTCCATGTTGGAGATCCATATATTGTTCAACTTGTCTATTCTAGACAGTACATGCACTTCTTCTACTAAGAAAAGATTCTCCAGTTGGTGACATTCCTCTATCCAAAGTTCTCGTGCTGCTGTCATTTTTCCAGTATTCAGATTCCATGCTTGATCTGTTTCTGTTACACTTTCTAATGATATGAGTTCAGCATGACCAAGAATCCCCTCGATATCATTAGTAATGATGACACCGTTTACCTCCAGGAACCTATCGAAATCACTGGATCGTGTGTCCACAGAAGAGAATTTTGTCCTCGCCTCTCTGAAGTCATTGTCCATGGTTTGATCGAACTTTAAAGGGGAGATAACTATGTGAAACTTTCGAAAGCAGTTTAACCACAGTGGAGATTCTTTATCCAAAGACTGAAATAAGTTGGTGTGACTTGCATGAATGTATGTTTTGCTGTTCTGGTTTACATCTTGAGAAACCTTCATGCCAACTCTGTCAGATAAGTCAAAAGTCAGCCCACGAGGTAACCAAAGTATTTCCATCCAATCCACTGGATCCTTACTTGTCTCTAGCTGTAAGTTATTTACTACACCTGTTTTTGAAACTGCATAAGGGAACTTGATAAAATTTGTATCATGGGGCTGGGCATTTTTTTCTGTACGTTGCTCTGACTCGAGATATGGGCAATCCTGTAGTAGGAGTTGCTGAAGCTCCCTGGACGCAGCTAGAGATGGCAAGCATTCGATAGATGTTTTGGAAAGGTCAAGGATCTTGAGCAACCTCATACGGTCAAATGATCCACGTTCTACTCTTTTTAGGGAGGCACAATCTGATGCAATAAGTACCTCAAGCATCTCCAGCGGGCCTATGTGCTGAATTTTCTCCAAGTTTCCACATCCCACTAAAAGCAGCATCTGGAGATAAGACAAACGAGAAATGGATTGTGGTAGGATTATAATTTGAGTAAATGACAGGTCTAGCACTTTAAGCATTCCCACATGGCAGAAAAATTCTTCTGGTATAGTTCTCATATGGCGGATTCCTCTTAAAAATAGTGTTCCCGACTGAACGCCATCGTCAAAGTATATTCCAGGTTGTAAGTAGTTTCCAGGTTGTTCCACATGGCCATTGGCCCGTCCAAGGTTTGACATCGTCTCTCTGATGACATCATGCATGAGGATTTGATCAACCCCCTCAAAATGAATCAAACCATGTTTTAGGAGCACATGAATAATTTCCATACCAATACGATTAGCCTCATGATAATCTCTAGCTTCCTGGATCATACCATGTAGCATCCAGGAAATGATCAAGTCTTTGACAGAAATTGCTTCATCGGCACGGAAGCGTAAGCAGTATAGGAAACAGTTTCTAGCAGTATCAGTAGGCAGACGGCGGTAACCAAAATTTACAAGGCGAATCATTGTGGTGAACACTGATATCTTGGGACCTTGAGCCACATAAGCTTCCCTGATTAATTCTATGAATTCCTCTTGTGTAGGCACGTCACAAAGTGCCCCAGCCAGTAAGATAAGTGACAATGGCATCCCAAAGCAGTTTTCAATTAAGCCTGGATCAATATCTTTGCCAATCTTCTCGCGCACTAAATCATACGAGGCCTGATATGAGAGAGTTTGTGGCGTTATTACTATTGATGGCTTCACAACTGCCTTTGCCCTCCCGGCTCTTGTGGTCACAATGACCTTTGAACCAAAATTCTGCTCTCGAGGATCCGGAATTCCCAAGTATCCTAAGACGTTTTCCTCAACAAAATAAGCATTATCAAGAACCAACAGGAACTTTCTTGTTGCAAGATATTCCTCGATCATGACGCTAATTCTCGAAGATAATAGTTCCTGTCCGATGTCAATTGAAAGGCATGTTGCGATCTTGTCGATGCATCGTCTCAGACTGCAACTTGTAGATAATGAAACCCAAATATAAGTATCAAAGCGATTTGAGTTCCTTGCTGCTTTAAATGCAGCTTTTGCCGCCCATGTCTTTCCCAAGCCACAGCTGCCCTCGATGACAACCACTTCTCCTGCTGGACGAAGAGCCAGACAGAGCATATCTTGGATTGATATCACCCGAAATTGTGGTACAATATAGTCCGTGAAAGGCCTCCTTGATTTACTAAAACAGGAGTACGATCCCATGGCACCCTCCTTGTTTTGTTAGCCCGAACTGAGGTTAAGTCTGGACAAACAATCAACTCTGCACCTGTGTTGCAGACAAGTTCTTACATTGTTAACTAGTCAATGGTGTAATTTCTTATCAATGTGTAAATTTACTGTCAAATAGTACGAACTTTCAGCTCTTGATAATCTAGCTCTACTCTGTTTATGATTGATGTTTTAGACCTTTTTTCCTTAGTTTGGAGTATTTTTTTCATGACACACAGAACTGAAACAAACTCTTGTGAAGACCATATACGAGATAATTTACTCTTCTCTGGACAAAGATTAAGGAGGTAATATCAAGCGGAACATAGTATATAGTTTCTTCTTGTTATACCAAAAAATAGGTGTACCAGATCAGATTCCTGGCTTGGAGGTAAAAAATCTCCACACAGGTACCTCTAACACCTCAAAAGGTTAGAAGAAGATGTTGCATTTTCACTTACAGCATAAAAGTTTTGCACACAGCAAGATCATCACACGGATCAAGCAAATGCATTTCTGACTGGAGGCTTGGCAAGGTGAATCTCCTGTCATCAGTCATACATTGGTTGGTGAGGATGGTCATGTTTTTTCTATTGTTGGCCATGCTGTTGGTGTGTGCCACACTCATACTGTAGAACTTTACAATTTGCTGGTCGTCCGTGCTTTCTTAATGAAAACACCCTTGGAAATGCGTTTGAGAAATAACAAAGGTTCATAAATATTTTGAGAAGTAGGCTCGATTATATATATGTAACTTCTAGCTGCTAGTGGTGATACTGCAATATCAGTAATCACTTTTAACTTGGCCACGTGGAGCTTTTTTTCCCAAGAGTACGCTAAGGTGTACCATGTTTTTATAGAAGGCAGAATTTCAAGTACAACGACTACAACTCGATGAGAACAAGTGTAACACAAACTCCACTCAAGGGCTAGTACGAAGACAGCCCCCCACATACAAAACACACTACAAAGCAAAGGAGTCTGTCCTAAACTAGGTAACATAGCCGCGTCTCGACTGACGCCGGACGCCTCCGAAGATCAACTCCAACCAAACTTCCCTTGTCGACGCACCATCCATCCTTAAGGCCTAAAGGAGACGGCAGGAAGATGGAGATGGAGGGACTTGGTCGATCCCGAGAAAGGCATCATCTTGGAGTCCCCGGTGGTGGTATACATAGCGCCCCTGAAGACCAACCTTGGACCACAGCAGGCACCAGAGAAGGCTGTGGAGCTTTGATAGCTTATTTGGTCGGTTAATATTCGTGGGAGAATGTGAATTCAGGGCCGCAGGTTGTGATGTGATCTTCTTCGTTTGGTGGACACATGAACTTAAGAGGGATAGGATTGGGAGTTGGAGAGGTGAGATGAGATGAGTCTAACAGCAACTATTTACTACTCATAGGGAATTGCTTAACATTTCATCATAGCTGATGTTATATGACTAGAAAGTGGAGTAGAGAAAAATCCCCTAAGAGCATCTCTAGCAGAGAATAACGCCCCCAGCCCAGATAACTCCAGCCGACATGTAGGTTTGGGCCGTTTTCGTGGTTCGAAAAACCTGCATATCGGGCCGTCCAGGATAAATATATCCAGTGCCCCAAATATCGGCCCATCTAGCCGCTATATATATCCATGCCGGAGGGAGATATCGGGTTTCCATTTCCCATGCCCCCCGCCACATCAGCTCATCCGCCAAAGCAAATCCACTGCCCTCCTCCACTTCCAGCGACCTGCCCATAGCGAATCCGACAAGCCACCGCCGAATCTAGGAAATGTGGCCTGTGAATAGCTTGGCCGCCGCCTGTGGGGGCTCCGCCATGTCTCCTGGCGGCCGTGGGGGCTCCGCGCGGCCATGGTGTCGAACTTGTTAACTATGTATGACATAAATTATGTTGAACTTCTATGACTAGGGTGTCAAGTTGGATCCCGTCAAAGTCTCACTTCTAGTTCATTTGCCCCACCTGACACCTTATCTATGGCGTATCCCCAAACTCCGGTGAATCCCTTTTTTTTTCCAGTATGAATATCCAGTGTACTCCATCCAGTTTTTCCGGTCTAGGGTTATCTGGTATCTGCTAGAGATTCTCTAGCACACTGCTGTTTTGGCAACCTATCAATTTCCGTCCAATCTAACACAAAATGCAGCGCTACCCAATGTTCTTAGAGAACAAAATAAACTTGTGCAATCATAAGCAAAGCTGGAACTCGTTCCGCATGGAATTGAACTGGATTTGGGAGCAAACTTAAATGGTATATACTGGGATTTAGGGAACTGGAGGATTCCGAAATTTTACTTCAGATAATACCTAGTAGATACTGAAAGAAGAACCTCGGGGTACCCGAACGGTCGAACACGCAGAGAAGATGAATGGCGAGCTTGCTCCCAATCGACCACTCTCGTGGTCTCGCCTCCGCCGCTCCACCCTTCCCCTTCTCCGCTGTTTCTGCGTTCGTCCACTGGTCCCAGTCTCCCCTCAATGCGAGCCGGCCCGGAGCAGATGCTCAATTTCCACTAGTCTGTTGAAAAGTAAAATCCACTAGTCGGGCCAATCGGAGGTGGGACGCATGACACAAGCACTCGGCATCTCACATAGGGATGCACTCCCTCTGTTTGGTATTATTATACTACGTGTATACCTAAGTTATTAATTTAATCAATAAAATATAACTTATACTCACTCTTTTCAAAATATAAAATATTTTAGCTTTGTGAAGCAAATATATCTAAACTTGTTTTATTGTCTAGATTTACTCCAAACATAGGTGAACCTACGTACTAAAACAAATCTAGATACATTCTCTTCACAAACCTAAACCATCTTATATTTTAAAACGGAGGGAGTATATCATAATATCTACATAACCTTTACAGTTTCTAATAATATAATTTTTATACTATACTATTTATATTTTATTGTTAAAATTGACAATCTAGTTATCCGTATGAGACTTATAATCCCAAACGGAGGAAGTATTCATTACCCGCGTATTTGACGGGCAAAAAAAACCCACTAGAACTTGTTCGAATAATCCTCTTCCCAATTGAATTAAAGGGGATTTAAGAGAATTTTGACTTAGGGTATATAAAATATTACACATCGGTTGTCTATAAACATGTGCCACCTAGGATATATGGTGAGTTGGAGGGAAGAGAATAACAGAAGGACAATGATTCCCCTTCCTCGGGGGATACAACGGTTTCCATCCCCCGGGTCGTTTCCTCACGACGCGGACGCAGGGGCCCATCACGCGCATTTCTTTTCTCTCTTGGCCTTCTTTCTCGTGTGCGCCGCCATTTTCGCTCCCGCTGCTGTAGCTCCTGCTCCCGCGTCCTCGCGTGCCGCCGCTCCACCACTCCACGTCCCACCGGGGCTGTCAGCTTTCCGCCGCGTCCTCTGTCCTGCCGGAGCTCGTGGCCTCGCGCGCCGCCGCCCGTCGCCGTCGAGATCTGTCGCACCCCACCGGGGCAGCCAGCTTTTTGCCACGGCCGTTGCCCTGTCGGAGCTCGCGCACCACCGCCCGTCTTCGTCGCCAGAGCTCGCATCCTCGTGCGCCACCGTCCGTCGCCGTCGCCGGAGCTCGCGTCCTCGTGCGCCTCCGCGCCTGCAGGCCATGGAGGAGGTCCAAGCTTCGTCTTGCTCGTCCCGTTCTCCTGCGAACCCAAGCAACTGCATCCCGGCCTCCTTCTCCTATCGCGCCCCCTTCGAGATCTGCAGACCTTGTGCCACCGCGTCGCTCCAAGCTCCGCCGCTGAATCGACCGCCGCAGGGTCCCGGTTTTGCTACATGAAATCGTCGAAGGTGCTACCGAAGGGCAGCGTCGTTGCTACATACGACATCGAGGGTAGCTACATGCGGCCCACGACCATCAGCGGTGCACGTGCAGCCGACGGCGGTGCTACAAATGGCGTCAGGTTTTGCTACATGCGCTCGACGGTGGTGCTACAAAAGGCGTCAACTTTTGCTACCAAGGGTATGCGGCAGTGCTACAAAAGCGTCAAGTTTTGCTACCAAGGGTATGCGGCAGTGCTACAAGTGGACGTTGAGTTTTGCTACAAACGGTGCGAAGCCCCGCTACACGGGCACAACAGCTTTGTTATAGTGGCTCCGGCGATGTCTCTGAGGAATTTGGTTTTGCTATGATATCTCCGGCGAGGTCGGCTGCTATAATAGGATATTTTATTTGCTACAACCATTTTATTATTTTGCTACATTAGCATAAAGTTTTTGCTACAAGGTCTCCGGCGAGATCTCCTGGCGAAAGTCTCCGGCGAAGTTGATTTTGCTACATTAGTTCAATTTTTTGCTACACAGTCTCTGAAGAACTCTCCGACAAGGTCTAGTCTGTCTATTTTTTTAAATTAAACCGTTTTCTATTACATATAGAAAAAACGGAATAAATTGTAGCAAAACGGAGATTTAGACTTTTTTTTAAGAAACAGGAAATTTTTAGGGATTATTCCCGAGGACGCGTAGTACCTCCCATGACAGAAACCGTATAGGTCATCGATAAATCTGCGGACGGACGATTCCCGTGAAACTTGTTACAGACGGATCTTGAGTTAAATCCATGGTTAGCCATCGTACTTGCTTAGCAAGTTCAATACGGTAACTGTACAACAGAAATACGAGTTTACGGTCATTAAAGACGCGTCGAAACTTCACTCGTGGTCACTGGGCCAGTTGTAGAAATGTATTTGATGACGTGACGAGCTGGGGACCCACTGTCAGACTACTTACCATATAGATAAAAATAACCACGTATATAAGGGCTGTTTTGCAAAACCATCATCTGCCAGGGGTCAACCTTGGCCAGGTCAAATGAACCATGCCGATGTACGAATGGGCGGTGAGGCACCGCGACGGACGGCGACGGAAGCGACACGCGGGCACGACATGGAGAAGGAGGAAGGGAGAGGGGAGGTGCAGGAGCAACTAACCTTACCAGGAACACATGGGGCTGGCCATCGGAGGCATTGATGCTCGTGGGCGACGCCTCTGTCGATGGCGACGGCGACCAAATCGAGGCGACACGGCGAGGAGGCTCGGGGTCACACGGAGACTGTCCATGACCTTCAAGAGGGACACGGGATGATGAGGAAGCGGATGAGGAGGTCCAGGGCAAGGTGGTACACGAGATCGACGAACCGGCGGCTAAACACCGGAGCGGAGGAATACAAACGCATCGCAGGCGATAGAAAAGTCCCCGCTTCAATTCCATTTGCAGAACGAATCAGAAGAGCAATGCAGTTCTGGAGGACATGGTGGTTTCCCGTGGGGATGTCTAGGTCGACGGGACGGTGAGGGATGCCGGCGGCAACATGCTCTGGACACCGATTACGTTCTCGGTGCAGAAGGCACGGGAGGGTGTCATACTCGACAGGGAGGGAGATTATGTGCGGGAATCGTCGGCGTGTCGGAGGGCAAGGCAACGACGGCGCGTCGGAGGGCAAGGCGACGACGGACGACAGCGCGTCGGAGGGCAAGGCGACGATGACACGACAGTGCAGCCCGACGGGGAGCAGCGAGATGAGCGGCAAGGTAGGGGAACTCGAGGGTGACATTCCTCAGTCTACCGGAGCCCCCGTCCTCCTAGCGATGGTAGTCGCGACACCTTCTCATGTCGGCCTTGTAGCCGTCCACGGCACACGACGGACAGTGGCCTGAACCGCCTCCGGCCCCCGGGCGCAGCCGCTTCAGCGGGCTCGCGGACGGCACCACCGCCGCAGCCGGCGCGGTCGATACCGACATAACCGAACAACCCTTCGCCGTTGGCTCCTTCGTCGCGCCATCCGGCTCCTGGCCGAACTCCCCAAGCCCGCCAAGCTTCAGGCTGATAGAGCACACTCTGGGCGGCTCGGTGGGCCGCACGCGGCCACAATGCTCAAGGCGGCCACCACGGGCGCGGGAGCGGCGAGGGCGGCCATCACTTCGTGCTCCAGTTCGGCCAGGTCCTAGGAAACCAGCATCTTGATATCCCAATACATGGTGCTCGCTTGCCGTAGTGTTTCTTGTCCACCGCAGAGCTTCTGCCTCTGTCTCTGTTCCTCGAGGCCAAGTCACTGCTCGTCAGTTTGTCGTTTCCTCTAACCAGCTCCAACCGGCTATGGAGCCACTCCACTTTTAGTACTAATTCTACCAGCAGTGTTTGGAGAAGACGATGGTCAGCGGTGTTTGGAGAAGACAATGGTTTTATAAAAAAAGCCCTCATATATGTGGTTATCGTTTAACTATATGTTAAGTAGTCTGGCAGTGGGTCCAGCTCGCCACGTAATCAAATACATCTCTACAACTGGCCCAGTGACCATGAGTGAAGTTTCGACGCGTCTTTAATGACCGTAAACTCGTATTCCCGTTGTATAGTTACCGTATTAAACTTGCTATGCAAATATGATGACTAACCATGGATTTAACCCACGGATCTTCTGCTATTGTACGTATACATCTACGGTACTTGTGGCCCCAAGCAAAAACTCGTAGAGGTGTGGGACGGGAGAAAGTTGAAACCGTTTCATGCCATTGTGGGCCTATGCCGACAGGTGAAAGGACACCCTGTTGCACGAGTAGTCTAACGTATTGTCGGTACATGACATGTATACGTATTATAGATAGCTGTCGTCTAAGCCATTGCTCGTGCCCTTAGAGGGAACCAAGACCTGCCAATCCATACTAATCTTGTTCAAACTAGATGTAACCGAACAAGCTCTAAACCTTATTCGGTTAGCTCAGATTGAAGTGGATTGGAGGAAATTAAAGTATATTGAATCCCATACAAATCAAAATTCCTCTAAATCCACTCCAATACTCTTCCATCCCTTTGGGTAAGGGATTAACGGAACAAGGCCTTATCAGGAAGAGCGAGGAAGGGTTTGTAAAACCCACAAACATATGTATCCGCCAATTTTTTACAAGTGAATCTCCGCAATATTTTAGACCGAATCTCACGCTTGCCCATCAAGATTAAATAAATGTTATATCATGGTATTTATTTGTTATTGATTGCTCTGAGTTTTTTCAGTCGAATTTTATTGTAATGCATATGTTGTGGCCTTATGTATTGTCAAATTACATTATATTTCATTGTAAATTAGTGAACTTAAGGTGTTTGACTATTCTGATGTTTATGATTAGGTGTTGTTGTTGATTTTTTATGATATGTTATTATTTCTGATAAGAATGTGATATTGTTTATAATATGTAGTTGTTAATAAGTGTTACTATTTATAATGTGATGTTTATGAATTTCGGTTATATATTTTGTTGACGGATATTTTTCTCTCAATTTGACGTGTTCTTAACACGGCTATTTTTATCTGCGGGTATCCATTTATCCTGCTGGGTGACGGGTTTGAAAAAAACTAGTACCCATTAACGGGTATGGTTACGGGTAAAATCGGAGGCGATGGGGACGGGTATGGGGTGGCTCCACTCATACTCATACCCAGCGGGTGCCATCCATAATCTCAGAGCATCTTCAACCATCCCCATACGGCATCCAACGGTTGCGTTTTGGGGGCTGTATAGGAGATGTTGGCGTGGTTTTTGCTTAAGGGGCGTCGGTTCCTAACTGCACCTTTTAAAAATAAATTGACAAGAATATGTGCATAAAAAGTTTCAGTCATATTTGTGAGTTTATTTACAAATCTAAAATAAATACAATAAAACATGTAATTTAATCCTAAAACTACAGGTTGAAGTGGCGGTAGAAAGCAATGTAGTTGGCGTCATCGCTATTGTTGTCTTCGTTTCTCGACAACTCATCCTTGGGTGGGTGGCTGCAACCCTGGTCGTCATCGCTGCGCCGCTAGCTCAGGCTAGCCTTCTCATCATCGTCGAGGAAGATGACGTTGTCGTAGAGGTGGGTTGCCGCCTAACTCCATCGCTCCTCGGCCTCCCTCTCCGCCTCGGCCTTCGACCAGGAGAGGGTGAACTCCAGCAATGTCGGAGGGATCTCCTCGAAGGAGGCGCGCTCGACCATTGTCTAGCCGGAGAACTCCTTCGGGTCCTCGAGGGCCTAGAACAGTAGTTGGTGATGACGTACTCTGGTGGCGGCTACCGCCTTCTCCTACTTTGGCTTGGTATTCCTCACCTGGAACGAACCGCCAAAGCCGAACTTCCTTTTCGGCTCGACGAGGCGTAGGCTGCCGCACGGCGGCAATTGCACCCGCCGCTCACGGATGAAGAAGCTGCTCCAGAACACAGTCGTGGCTTCTTCCCGTACTCATCCTTGACATGTGCAAAAATGGGAGCAGACCTAAGCATCGCTGACATAGAGGATGAGAACCTCGACGAGGAAAACGATGACACCATCGTCGTCGTCCATGGTCCCACGATGACGTAGTCCATCAACGCCACAATGGTTCGTCCCGGTGCGTCCCACCAGAGTTTATTGTAGGGGTTCATAGCATGGAAAACAACAAAAATTCTACCACATGCACACAAACAAGCCAAGATCTATCTACTAGATTGTAGCAACGAGTTGATAGAAGAACTCACCCTCGAAGATTCCAAAGCGGTTAACGAGAGCAAATTCTCGTGGGTGATGTAGTCGTACTCTTGCCGATCTCAAGATCGCGTTGACGATCCTTCCGGCGCTGCGTTCCGGCAGCGCTTTCACAGTCGGTCACACGTTCGGTACTCGATGAAGACCTTCCTCTCCCTTGTTCCAGCAGACAGCGGAGGTTTTAGCACTCTCCTCGTGATTCCGGCAGCACGACGGCGTGGTGTCGGAAGTAGAGGGGAGATCTCACAGGGCTTCGCCTTAAGCCAGAGCGAGTATGGTGGAGTATGAGAGAGGCCTTGGCGATCTACGGTTTAGAGGGCACCAAGGTGAGGGTGTGGCCGGCGGCTAGGGTTTGGGGAAACCCTAGTCGGCGACTTGGGAGGATCCCTAGGCGGCGGCAACACTTGGAGGTGGTGGCGCCGGCGACTTGGGGCTAGGGTTTTTGGGTGTGAGGTTAGGGGGAGCCCTACCCCTCCTTATATAGGTGGGAGGGAGGCGGTTGGGAGGAGGGAGTCATCCTCCAACTCCTCCTCCTTGGCCGGCGGGTGGAGGGAGTAGGACTTCCTCCTTAAGTAGGTTTCCTACTCTCCCTCCACCAAGCAAACTTCAGATTTGACTTTTCAAATTGGCGTTTGACTTTCAAACTTGGATTTGATTTCTCTCTCCATATTGCCCAGCCAAGTGACCTAGTACATGATGCAACCATTCCACATTGTCATGACACATCCATGTACCCTTCCCCTCCGGAGTGCCGGACCTTCCAGACCCTTCTAGAACATTCCTGGTGAAAACACCGGAATCATTCCCGAACTCCAAAACAGGACTTTCCTTATATGAATCTTATTCTCCGAACCATTCCGGATCTCCTCGTGATATCCCGGATCCCATCCGAGACTCCGAACAACATTTGGTCTCTTACTCATCATTCCATAACTACACAATAACATTGAATCCTTAAGTGTGTCTCCCTACGGTTCGTGAATTATGCGGACATGACCGAGAAACTTCTCCGATCAATAACCAATAGAGGAATCTAGAAATTCATATGGCTCCCACATATTTCTACGATTACTTTGCGATCGAATGAACCACTTACATACGATACCAATTTCCCTTTGTCTCGCGATAGTTTACTTATCCGAGGTTTTGATCATCGGTATCTCTGCATACCTAGTTCAACCTCGTTACCGATAAGTACTCTTTTCTCGTTCCCGTGATATGTGATCCCTTGTGAGCCATTCACATGCTTGCAAGCCAGTTGGATGACATTCCACCGAGAGGGCCCAGAGTATATCTATCCGTCATATGGATGGACAAATCCCACTCTTGATCCATGTGCCTCAACCCATACTTCCCGAACACTCAATGCTACCTTTATAGCCACCCAATTATGGTGATGTCATCAAAGCATCCTTCCGGTGATGGTGATTAACATGATCTCATGGTTGAAGGAATTAGGTTACTATGTATCAGAAAGCTTATAGCAAACAAACTATTAAAATGACTTGATCTTTATGCTACGCTTATCTATAGGAGTATGTCCATCATACCATTCTTCTAATGATATGATCTTGTTATTAACAACATCTCAATGTTCATGATCGAGAAACCACGATCATCTATTAATCAACAAGCTAGTATTACAAAGAGGCTTTACCAGGGACTCTAATTTAGTTTACAAATCACACAAGTATTAATGTTTCCGGTTAATACTATTATAGCATGAATGTAAACATTTATCATAAACACAAAGATATAATAATAACTACTTCTATTATTGCCTCTAGGGCATATCTCCAACAGTCTCCCACTTGCACTAGAGTCAACTAATCTAGATTACATGGTGATATACCGAACACCCATGGCGGTTTGGTGTTGGTCATGTTTTGCCCTCGGGAGAGGTTTAGTCAACGGATCCGCCACATTCAGATCTGTGTGTACTTTGCAAATCTTTATGTCACCATCTTGGACATGTTCTCGAATAGCGTGAAAACGTAGCTTGATGTGCTTCAGCTTCTTGTGTGACCTTGGTTCTTGCGCATTGGCTATGGCGCCCATGTTATCATAGTAGATAGACATTGGGTCCAGCTCACTTGGAACCACACCGAGCTCTGTAATGAACTCCTTCATCCATATCGCTTCTTGTGAAGCCTCCGAAGCAGCTTTGTATTCTGATTCAGTTGAAGATCTCGCCACAACGCTTTGCTTTGCACTCCTCCAGCTAACTGCCGCACCATTCAAAATAAATATGTATCCAGATTGAGATTTAGAATCATCCGGATAAGTGTTCTGTTGGAGATATGCCCTAGAGGCAATAATAAATATAGTTATTATTATATCTTTGTGTTTATGATAAATGTTTATATTCATGCTATAATAGTATTAACAAGGAAACATTAATACTTGTGTGAATTGTAAACTTAAATTGAAGTCCCTAGTATAGCCTCTATACTTCACTAGCTTGTTGGTTAATAGATGATTGTGGTTTCCCTATCATGAACATTGAGATGTTATTAACAACAAGATCATATCGTTAGGAGAATGATATGGTGGACATACTCCTATAGACAAGCGTAGCATAAAGATCAAGTCATTTCAATAGTTCAATTGCTATATGCTTTCTGATACATAGTAACCTAATTCCTTCGACCATGAGATCATGCATATCACCTTTGCTGGATGGATGCTTTGATGTCGTCAAACACCACACCGTAACAGGGTGGCTATAAAGGTGGCATTGAGTGTTCGGAAAGTATTGGTTGAAACACATGGATCAAGAGTGGGATTTGTCCATCCACATGACGGATAGATATTCTCTGGGCCCTCTCGGTGAAATGTCATCCAATTAGCTTGCAAGCATGTGACTGGGTCACAAGGGATCACATATCACGGGAACGAGAAAAGAGTACTTATCAGTAACGAGGTTGAACTAGGTATACAGAGATACCGACGATCATAACCTCGGATAAGTAACATATCGTGAGACAAAGGGAAATTGGTATCGTATGTAAGTGGTTCATTCGATCGCAAAGTAATCGTAGAAATATGTGGGAGCCATATGAATTTCCAGATTCCTCTATTGGTTATTGTTCGGAGAAGTGTCTCGATCATGTCCGCATAATTCACGAACCGTAGGGAGACACACTTAAGGATTCGACGTTGTTTGAGTAGTTATGGTATTATGAGAAAGAGACCGAATGTTGTTCGGAGTCTCGGATGGGATCCGGGATATCACGAGGTGATCCGGAATGGTCCGGAGAATAAGATTCATATAAGGAAAGTTCCGTTTCGGAGTTGGGGAATGGTTCCGGTGTTTTCATCGGGAACATTCTAGAAGGTCCCGGAATGTCCGGCACTCCGGGGGGGAAGGGGTACATGAATGTGTCATTGCATGTTGGAATGATTGCATCATGTACTAAGTGTTCTCGCTGTCCGAAATAAAGGGTTAATTCAAATCCTAATTGGAAAAGTCAAACTGCCAGTTTTCGGTCAAACTGCCAGTTTCGGAAAGTGGAGAAAGAGGAGGAGAGGTGGAGGCCGAGTTGGAGGAGGGTTCCTCCCCTAGGCCGGCGCACCTCCCTAGGCCGAGTTGGGGAGGAACTCCTCCCCATGGCGCCGGCCCTCCCACCTATAAAAGGAGGGGCAGGGCCTCCTCCTCTAGACACAACACAAGTTTCCTATCCTCTAAACTAAACCCTAGATCTAGACCCCGGTTTAGAGCTATTCGGTTTAGAGCCTTCTAATTGGTTTAGAGCCTTCTAATTGGTGTGTCTAATTACAAGACCACTAATAGCCTCTCTCATAAGCTCCACCATACTCGCACCGGCTTAAGGCGAAGCCCTGCGGGATTTCCCCTCTACCTCCGGTACCACGCCGTTGTGCTGCCGGAATCGCGAGGAGAGTGCTACAACCTCCGCTGCCTGCTGGAACAAGGGAGAGGAAGGTCTTCGTCGAGTACCGAACGTGTGACCGACTGCGGGAGCGCTGCGGGAACGCGGCGCCGGAAGGATCGTCTACGCGATCTTGAGATCGGAAAGAGTACGACTACATCACCCACGAGAATCTGCTCTCGTTAAACACTTTGGAATCTTCGAGGGTGAGTTATTCCATCGACTCGTTGCTACAATCTAGTAGATAGATCTTGGCTTGTTTGTTTGTATGCGATAGAAAATTTTTGTTTTCCATGCTACGAACCCCTACAGTGGTATCAGAGCCGTGTCTATATGTAGATCTGTTGCACGAGTAGAACACAATGGTCATTGTGGGCGTTGATGCTTTTATTGTAGATTGCTTTTTGTGTACTTTGCATCTTGCGGTATGTTGGGATGAAGCGGCCCGGGCTAACCTTACATGACATCGTTCATGAGACTTGCTCCACGCTTGACATGCAACTCGTTTTGCATAAGTGGCTTTGCGGGTGCCTGTTTCTCCTAGCATAGTAAAGATCCAATTTACAACGGGTGATCAACAATGCTAGTATCAATGTTGTGGTTCTTGTTCGTAAGTTAGAACGACACTTATGGAAAGCCCCAAACCACGTAAAATATGCAAAGAAAGTAGAAGCGTCTAACTTTGTTTTGCAGGGGTGTGCAGTGATGTGATATGGCCATGATTGTGATTATATTTGATGTATGCAATGTTCCTTATTGTAAGTTGGCAACCGGCAGGAGCCATATGGTTGTCTTTAATTTCTGTTAAGACCTGCGTGTCTATTCAAAATAGTTGTAATAGTTGAAGCTGGTGGACGACAACCATGGAGAAGCGTCATTGACCTTGATGCTATGCCGGTGATGATGGAGATCATGTTCGTGCTTGAAGATGGAGATCGGAAGCACAAAGAAGAAAGGCCATATCATATCACATATTATGAATTGCATGTGATGTTAATCCTTTATGCATCTTGTATTGCTTAGTAGACGACGGTAGCATTATAAGATGATCCCTCATGCACATAAATTTCAAGTCTAAAGTGTTCGCCCTTAGTTAGCACCGTTGCTAAAGCTTGTTGCTTCGAAGCACCACGTGATGATCGGGTGTCTTTGATTCCACGGGTGAATACAACGTAAGCAAGCCAGATTTGCTTATGCGGTAGCTAAGGTTTGATCTTGACGAGCCTAGCATGTACAGACATGGCCTCAGGAACACGGATCGCCGAAAGGTAAAGCATGAATCATATAGCAGATATGATGAACATGTCGATTGTTCGCCATTGAAAACTATATCAACTCTCGTGATGATCGGTGTTGATGTAGTGGATTTGGTTCATGTGATCACTAAAACAATGTGAGGGATGTTGTTTTGAGTGGGAGTTCACCTAGTTTAATTTCATTAATTAATTTGAACTCAATTTGTCATAAACTTAGTCTAAACTATTGCAAATATGTTGTAGATCAATGGCAGCCCCTACCATCAATTTTAATGCGTTCCTAGAGAAAGAAAAGTTGAAAAACAATGGAAGCAACTTCGCGGATTGGTTCCGCAATTTGAGGATTGTCCTCACAGCTGGTAATTTGACCTATGTGCTGGATGCACCGCTAGGTGACCCACCTGCAGCTGATGCTACCGATGAAGTAAAGAATGTTTACCTTGCTCGGAAGAATCAGTACTCCATAGTTCAGTGTGCTATCTTGTATGGTTTAGAATCGGAGCTTCAGAAAAGGTTTGAAGAGTCAGACCCATATGATATTGTCGAGGATCTCAAATTAATTTTTGAGACTCATGCGGCAATTGAAAGTTATGAAGCTTCTGAAAAGTTCTTTAACTGCAAGATGGAAGAGGGTAGCTCCGTCAGTGAGCATGTGCTTAAAATGTCTGGGCACGCAAACAAACTTCAAAGCTTGGGTATAGTGATTCCTAATACTTTGGGAGTTTACCGCATCCTCCAATCACTACCACCAAGTTACAAGAACTTTGTGATGAACTACAACATGCAGAACATGAACAAAGAGTTGCCAGAACTATTTGCTATGTTGAAGTCTGCAGAAGTGGAGATCAAGAAAGAGCACCAAGTGTTGATGGTCAATAAGACCACCAAATTCAAGAAAGGCAAGTCTAAGCAGAAGGGACACTTCAAGAAGGGTGGTAAGCAAGTTACCATGCCGACGAAGAGGACCAAGGCTGGACCTAAGCCTGATACTGAGTGCTTTTACTGCAAAGGGGAAGGTCACTGGAAACGGAATTGCCCAAAGTACTTGGCGGATTTGAAGAACGGCAACATCAAGAAGAAAGGTATATTTGATATACATATTATTGATGTGTATTTCACTAGTATTCGTAGTAGTGCCTGGGTATTTGATACTGGTTCGGTTGCTCATATTTGTAACTCGGAACAGGAGCTGCAGAATAAACGAAAGCTAGCGAAGAACGAGGTGACGATGCGCGTGGGAAACGGATCAAAGGTTGATGTGATCGCGGTCGGCACGCTACCTCTTCATCTACCATCGGGATTAGTTTTATACTTAAATAATTGTTATTTGGTGCCTGCGTTGAGCATGAACATTATATCTGGATCTTGTTTATTGCGAGACGGTTACTTATTTAAATCCGAGAATAATGGTTGTTCGATTTATATGAGTAATATGTTTTATGCACATGCACCTTTGATAGATGGTCTATTCATATTGAATCTCGATAGTGGAAATACACATATTAATAACATTGAAGCTAAACGTTTAAAATCAAGCGATAACTTGACCTATATGTGGCACTGTCGTCTTGGTCACATTGGAGTGAAGCGTATGAAGAAACTCCATTCCGATGGACTTCTTGAATCACTTGATTTTGAATCACTTGAAAGATGCGAAGCATGTCTGATGGGTAAAATGACTAAGACTCCATTTTCTGGTATGATGGAGCGAGCCACAGACTTATTGGAAATCATACATACCGATGTGTGTGGTCCAATGAGTGTAGCATCGCGCAGTGGTTATCGTTATGTTCTTACCTTCACAGATGACTTGAGTAGATATGGGTATATCTATTTCATGAAACATAAGTCCGAAACTTTCGAGAAGTTTAAGGAGTTTCAAAGTGAGGTAGAGAATCAACGTAACAAGAAGATTAAATTTCTACGTTCTGATCGTGGAGGTGAATATCTAAGTTACGAGTTTGGCGAGCATTTGAAGAAATGCGGAATACTTTCACAATTGACACCGCCGGGAACACCACAGCGTAATGGTGTGTCTGAACGTCGTAATCGAACCCTCTTAGATATGGTTCGTTCTATGATGTCACTTACAGATCTACCACTATCATTTTGGGGTTATGCATTAGAAACAGCCGCATTCACTTTAAATAGGGCACCATCTAAATCCGTTGAAACGACACCGTATGAATTATGGTTTGGGAAGAAACCTAAATTGTCGTTCCTTAAAGTTAGGGGATGCGAAGCCTATGTAAAGAAGTTACAGCCGGACAAGCTTGAACCCAAAGCGGAAAAATGCGTCTTCATAGGATACCCGAAGAAAACTATTGGGTATACCTTCTATCATAGATCCGAAGGCAAAATCTTCGTTGCCAAGAATGGATCCTTTCTAGAGAAGGAATTTCTCTCGAAAGAAGTGACTGGAAGGAAAGTAGAACTCGACGAGGTTGTCGAACCTTCTCTCGAAATTGCGAGTAGCGCAGCACCGGAAGAAGTTCCTGTGGTGCCTGCACCAATAAGAGAGGAAGCTAATGATGGTGATCATGAAACTTCGGTTGAAGTTACTACAGAGCCTCGAAGGTCAACGAGAACTCATACCACTCCAGATTGGTATGATTCCGTTATGAATGTCATGTTGGTGGACAACACCGATGACCCCGAGACATATGAGGAAGCGATGATGAGCCCAGATTCCAATAAATGGCAAGAAGCCATGAAATCCGAGATTGGATCCATGTACGAAAACCAAGTATGGACTTTGGTAGACTTACCGGATGGCCGAAAGGCTGTCGAGAACAAATGGATTTTCAAGAAGAAAACAGATGCTGATGGTAATGTTACTGTCTATAAAGCTCGACTTGTCGCAAAAGGGTTTCGACAAATTCAAGGAGTTGACTACGATGAGACTTTCTCACCGGTAGCGAAGCTAAAGTCTGTGAGGATTATGTTAGCAATCGCTGCATATTATGATTATGAGATATGGCAGATGGATGTCAAAACAGCATTCCTCAATGGAGACATTGATGAAGAGTTGTATATGATGCAACCCAAAGGTTTTGTCGATCCTAAAGATGCTAACAAGGTATGCAAACTTCAACGGTCCATCTATGGATTGAAGCAAGCATCCCGAAGTTGGAATCAACGTTTTGATAAGGTAATCAAAAGTTTTGGTTTTGTACAAACTTATGGAGAAGCTTGTATTTACAAGAAAGTGAGTGGGAGCTCTATAGCATTCTTAATACTGTATGTGGATGACATATTGTTGATTGGGAATGATGTAGACCTTCTTAATAGTGTCAAAGAGTATTTGAATAATAGTTTTTCAATGAAGGATCTTGGCGAAGCAGCTTACATATTAGGCATAAAGATTTATAGAGATAGATCGAAACGCCAAATATCATTGTCACAAAGTACATATTTGGACAAAGTTCTAAAGAGGTTTGGAATGGAAGATAGCAAGAAAGGGTTCTTGCCCATGTTGCCCAATACGACCTTGAGTAAAACTCAAAGTCCGACATCGGCAGAAGATAGAGAAAGAATGAGTAAGACTCCCTATGCTTCAGCCATAGGATCTCTAATGTATGCCATGCTATGTACTAGACCCGACATTGCATATGCTGTTAGTTTAACTAGCAGATATCAAAGTGATCCAGGAGTGGATCATTGGACAGCGGTCAAAAACATCCTTAAGTACTTGAGAAGAACTAAGGATATGGTTCTTTCTTATGGAGGTGATGAACAGCTCGTTGTTAATGGTTACACCGATGCTAGTTGGAACACCGATCCGGATGATTCTAAATCACAATCTGGATACGTATTTATTTTGAATGGTGCAGCAGTTAGCTGGAGGAGTGCAAAGCAAAGCGTTGTGGCGAGATCTTCAACTGAATCGGAATACATGGCTGCTTCGGAGGCTTCACAAGAAGCGATATGGATGAAAGAGTTCATTATAGAGCTGGGTGTGGTTCCAAGTGCGCTGGACCCAATGTCTATCTACTGTGATAACATGGGCGCCATAGCCAATGCGCAAGAACCAAGGTCACACAAGAAGCTGAAGCATATCAAGCTGCGTTTTCACGCTATTCGAGAACATATCCAGGATGGGGATATAAAGATTTGCAAAGTACACACAGATCTGAATGTGGCGGATCCGTTGACTAAACCTCTCCCGAGGGCAAAACATGACCAACACCAAACTGCCATGGGTGTTCGGTATATTACCATGTAATCTAGATTAGATGACTCTAGTGCAAGTGGGAGACTGTTGGAGATATGCCCTAGAGGCAATAATAAATATAGTTATTATTATATCTTTGTGTTTATGATAAATGTTTATATTCATGCTATAATAGTATTAACAAGGAAACATTAATACTTGTGTGAATTGTAAACTTAAATTGAAGTCCCTAGTATAGCCTCTATACTTCACTAGCTTGTTGGTTAATAGATGATTGTGGTTTCCCTATCATGAACATTGAGATGTTATTAACAACAAGATCATATCGTTAGGAGAATGATATGGTGGACATACTCCTATAGACAAGCGTAGCATAAAGATCAAGTCATTTCAATAGTTCAATTGCTATATGCTTTCTGATACATAGTAACCTAATTCCTTCGACCATGAGATCATGCATATCACCTTTGCTGGATGGATGCTTTGATGTCGTCAAACACCACACCGTAACAGGGTGGCTATAAAGGTGGCATTGAGTGTTCGGAAAGTATTGGTTGAAACACATGGATCAAGAGTGGGATTTGTCCATCCACATGACGGATAGATATTCTCTGGGCCCTCTCGGTGAAATGTCATCCAATTAGCTTGCAAGCATGTGACTGGGTCACAAGGGATCACATATCACGGGAACGAGAAAAGAGTACTTATCAGTAACGAGGTTGAACTAGGTATACAGAGATACCGACGATCATAACCTCGGATAAGTAACATATCGTGAGACAAAGGGAAATTGGTATCGTATGTAAGTGGTTCATTCGATCGCAAAGTAATCGTAGAAATATGTGGGAGCCATATGAATTTCCAGATTCCTCTATTGGTTATTGTTCGGAGAAGTGTCTCGATCATGTCCGCATAATTCACGAACCGTAGGGAGACACACTTAAGGATTCGACGTTGTTTGAGTAGTTATGGTATTATGAGAAAGAGACCGAATGTTGTTCGGAGTCTCGGATGGGATCCGGGATATCACGAGGTGATCCGGAATGGTCCGGAGAATAAGATTCATATAAGGAAAGTTCCGTTTCGGAGTTGGGGAATGGTTCCGGTGTTTTCATCGGGAACATTCTAGAAGGTCCCGGAATGTCCGGCACTCCGGGGGGGAAGGGGTACATGAATGTGTCATTGCATGTTGGAATGATTGCATCATGTACTAAGTGTTCTCGCTGTCCGAAATAAAGGGTTAATTCAAATCCTAATTGGAAAAGTCAAACTGCCAGTTTTCGGTCAAACTGCCAGTTTCGGAAAGTGGAGAAAGAGGAGGAGAGGTGGAGGCCGAGTTGGAGGAGGGTTCCTCCCCTAGGCCGGCGCACCTCCCTAGGCCGAGTTGGGGAGGAACTCCTCCCCATGGCGCCGGCCCTCCCACCTATAAAAGGAGGGGCAGGGCCTCCTCCTCTAGACACAACACAAGTTTCCTATCCTCTAAACTAAACCCTAGATCTAGACCCCGGTTTAGAGCTATTCGGTTTAGAGCCTTCTAATTGGTTTAGAGCCTTCTAATTGGTGTGTCTAATTACAAGACCACTAATAGCCTCTCTCATAAGCTCCACCATACTCGCACCGGCTTAAGGCGAAGCCCTGCGGGATTTCCCCTCTACCTCCGGTACCACGCCGTTGTGCTGCCGGAATCGCGAGGAGAGTGCTACAACCTCCGCTGCCTGCTGGAACAAGGGAGAGGAAGGTCTTCGTCGAGTACCGAACGTGTGACCGACTGCGGGAGCGCTGCGGGAACGCGGCGCCGGAAGGATCGTCTACGCGATCTTGAGATCGGAAAGAGTACGACTACATCACCCACGAGAATCTGCTCTCGTTAAACACTTTGGAATCTTCGAGGGTGAGTTATTCCATCGACTCGTTGCTACAATCTAGTAGATAGATCTTGGCTTGTTTGTTTGTATGCGATAGAAAATTTTTGTTTTCCATGCTACGAACCCCTACATGTTCCAACTAGCATCGGTGTAACCATTAACAACGAGTTGTTCATCACCTACATAAGAAAGAACCATATCCTTAGTTCTTCTTAAGTACTTAAGGATGTTTTTGACCGCTGTCCAATGATCCACTCCTGGATCACTTTGATATCTGCTAGTCAAACTAACAACATATGCAATGTCGGGTCTAGTACATAGCATGGCATACATTAGAGATCCTATGGCTGAGGCATAGGGAGTCTTACTCATCCTTTCTCTATCTTCTGCCGTTGCTGGACTTTGAGTTTTACTCAAGGTCGTATTGGGCAACATGGGCAAGAACCCTTTCTTGATATCTTCCATTCCAAACCTCTTTAGAACTTTGTCCAAATATGTACTTTGTGACAATGATATTAAGCGTCTCGATCTATCTCTATAAATCTTTATGCCTAATATGTAAGATGCTTCACCAAGATCTTTCATTGAAAAACTATTATTCAAATAATCCTTGACACTATTAAGAAGGTCTACATCATTCCCAATCAACAATATGTCATATACATATAGTATTAAGAATGCTACAGAGCTCCCACTCACTTTCTTGTAAATACAAGCTTCTCCATAAGTTTGTATAAAACCAAAGCTTTTGATTACCTTATCAAAACATTGATTCCAACTTCGTGATGCTTGCTTCAATCCATATATGGACCGTTGAAGTTTGCATACCTTGTTAGCATCTTTAGGATCGACAAAACCTTTGGGTTGCATCATATACGACTCTTCATCAATGTCTCCATTGAGGAAAGCTGTTTTGACATCCATCTGCCATATCTCATAATCATAATATGCAGCGATTGCTAACATAATCCTCACAGACTTTAGCTTCGCTACTGGCGAGAAATTCTCATTGTAGTCAACTCCTTGAATTTGTCGAAGCCCTTTTGCGACAAGTCGAGCTTTATAGACAGTATCATTACCATCACCATCTGTTTTCTTCTTGAAAATCCATTTATTCTCGACAGCCTTCCGGCCATCCGGTAAGTCCACCAAAGTCCATACTTGGTTTTTGTAAATGGATCCAATCTCGGATTTCATGGCATCTTGCCATTTATTGGAATCTGGACTTATCATCGCTTCCTCATATGTCGCAGGGTCATCGGTGTTGTCCACCAACATGACACTCATAACGGGATCATACCAATCAGGAGTGGTACGATTTCTCGTTGACCTGTGAGGTTCCGTAGTAACTTCAATCAAAGTTTCATTATCAACATCATTAGCTTCCTCTCTTATTGGTGTAGGCGCCACAGGAACTACTTCCGGTGTTGCGTTACTCGCAAGTTTGAGAGAAGGTTCAACAACCTCGTCGAGTTCTACTTTCCTTCCAGTCACTTCTTTCGTGAGAAACTCCTTCTCTAGAAAGGATCCATTCTTGGCAACAAAGATTTTGCCCTCGGATCTATAATAGAAGGTATACCCAATAGTTTCCTTCGGGTATCCTATGAAGACGCATTTTTCCGCTTTGGGTTCAAGCTTGTCCGGCTGTAACTTCTTTACATAGGCTTCGCAACCCCAAACTTTAAGGAACGACAATTTAGGTTTCTTCCCAAACCATAATTCATACGGTGTCGTTTCAACGGATTTAGATGGTGCCCTGTTTAAAGTGAATGTGGCTGTTTCTAATGCATAACCCCAAAACGATAGCGGTAAATCTGTAAGTGACATCATAGAACGAACCATATCTAAGAGAGTTCGATTACGACGTTCGGACACACCATTACGGTGTGGTGTTCCCGGCGGTGTCAATTGTGAAAGTATTCCGCATTTCTTCAAATGCTCGCCAAACTCGTAACTTAGATATTCACCTCCACGATCAGATCGCAGAAATTTAATCTCCTTGTTACGTTGATTCTCTACCTCACTTTGAAATTCCTTAAACTTCTCGAAAGTTTCGGACTTATGTTTCATGAAATAGATATACCCATATATACTCAAGTCATCCGTGAAGGTAAGAACATAACGATAACCACCGCGCGATGCTACACTCATTGGGCCACACACATCGGTATGTATGATTTCCAATAAGTCCGCAGCTCGCTCCATCATACCATAAAATGGAGTCTTAGTCATTTTACCCATCAGACATGCTTCACATCTTTCAAGTGATTCAAGAAGTCCATCGGAATGGAGTTTCTTTATACGCTTCACTCCAATGTGACCAAGACGACAGTGCCACATATAGGTCGAGTTATCACTCAATTTCAAACGTTTAGCTTCAATGTTATTAATGTGTGTATTTCCAGTACCGAGATTCAATAAAAATAGACCATCTATCAAAGGTGCATTTGCATAAAACATATTACTCATATAAATCGAACAACCATTATTCTCGGACTTAAACAAGTAACCGTCTCGCAATAAACATGATCCAGATACAATGTTCATGCTCAACGCAGGCACCAAATAACAATTATTTAAGTATAAAACTAATCCCGATGGTAGATGAAGAGGTAGCATGCCGACCGCGATCACATCAACCTTTGATCCATTTCCAACGCGCATCGTCACCTCGTTCTTCGCTAGCTTCCGTTTATTCTGCAGCACCTGTTTCGAGTTATAAATATGAGCAACCGAACCAGTATCAAATACCCAGGCACTACTACGAGTACTAGTGAGATACACATCAATAACATGTATATCAGATATACCTTTCTTCTTGATGTTGCTGTTCTTCAGATCCGCCAAGTACTTGGGGCAATTCCAATCCAGTAACCTTCTCCCTTACAGTAAAAGCAGACAGTATCAGGCTTAGGACCATTCCGGATCTCCTCGTGATATCCCGAATACCATCCGAGACTCCGAACAACCTTCGGTCTCTTACTCATCATTCCATAACTACACAACAACATCGAATCCTTAAGTGTGTCTCCCTACGGTTAGTGAATTATGCGGACATGACCGAGACACTTCTCCGATCAATAACCAATTGAGGAATCTAGAAATTCATATGGCTCCCACATATTTCTACGATTACTTTGCGATCGAATGAACCACTTACATACGATACCAATTTCCCTTTGTCTCACGATAGTTTACTTATTCGAGGTTTTGATCGTCGGTATCTCTGCATACCTAGTTCAACCTCATTACCGATAAGTACTCTTTTCTCGTTCCCGTGATATGTGATCCCTTGTGAGCCAGTCACATGCTTGCAAGCCAATTGGATGACATTCCACCGAGAGGGCCCAGAATATATCTATCCGTCATATGTATGGACAAATCCCACTCTTGATCCATGTGCCTCAACCCATACTTTCCGAACACTCAATGCCACCTTTATAGCCACCCAGTTACGGTGATGTCATCAAAGCATCCTTCCGATGATGGTTATTAACATGATCTCATGGTCGAAGGAATTAGGTTACCATGTATAAGAAAGCTTATAGCAAACAAACTATTAAAATGACTTGATCTTTATGCTACGCTTATCTATAGGAGTATGTCCATCATACCATTCTCCTAATGATATGATCTTGTTATTAACAACATCTCAATGTTCATGATCGAGAAACCACGATCATCTATTAATCAACAAGCTAGTATTACAAAGAGGCTTTACCAGGGACTCTAATTTAGTTTACAAATCACACAAGTATTAATGTTTCCGGTTAATAATATTATAGCATGAATGTAAACATTTATCATAAACACAAAGATATAATAATAAATACTTTTATTATTGCCTCTAGGGCATATCTCCAACATTTATGGCCAACTGCATTCTTGTTCACCATCGATGGGTTGTATCCCTCGTACCGGGCAAGCCCCTTCTTCCGGTGGTCACAAAAGAGATGTTCCACATGATGTTGTTTTCGGGGTCCTAGATGGGATCCTCCCACTGCGCTGGTGTGAGCTCGCCTAGTAATATTGGTGGATCACCGCCTGATATAGGTATGCCCCGGAGGGCACCTACCTTTAGCCTACCTGGCTCGGCCCAACGGAAGGCCCACGAAGCCAAAGACGATTCGGCTATTACGAAGTCCACAAGGACACCGACTCCTTGCGTGTATGACAAGAAGAAGATTCTAATTAGGAAACTAGAACTCAATCTGTAACCGAATCAAACGGTACCTGGGACTTAGCCTCCTCACATATAAAGGTTAGGAGGGCCCACCGAGGAGGTGAAAGATCTAGTCTATAATCGCAACACCCGTAGCATGCGTCAGATACGATGTGCGCATTCATAGCCATCTTGGCGACATTGTAACATTGATCATCATCAATCAAGAACAGGCAAGCAGAAAGTAGGGTATTACCTTCCGGGACCTGAACCTGGGTAAACGCATGTCCCCTTGTTGTTTGTTAGCCAACGAACTCACTAGCACACATCCTCTTTCTGAAACCTAAGTCCATCAACCATGGAAGTTGCCATGAAGACCCTGCGGCAATTGAGGTTGTTTGTAAGAAATCTGTATGCTGGTGTTAGAGCAACTCTAGCAGCTACCGTAAAATCCCCAAAACCGTAAAATAACCGCCAGTTTAGCATACCCCGCAAAAAATCCGCTCCATGCAGCTACCGTATCCCGGACCGAACCCGAATTTTTTTGCGGGGCGCGGCAAATTCCTTCCGCGGAACAACACTTCTACGGGTTCCGGAGGGAACCGAGCGTGACCCGTATCCTCGTTCAGATTTTGGCGGGACAGAAGTTTCAGCTCCCGCCTCCCTCTCCCACCCAGCCGCTATCGTCGATCTCTCTCCCTAGTGAACCTCCAAGGCCGCCGCCACTACCAATCGAAGGCATGGACTCCTCCGACCTCCCGCCGGCTGCCGCGCAAGCCCCGCGGTCGACTGCCACGTTTCCTGTAGCCTCGCCGGTCCACGCAGGCACGCCGGCCTCCGCCGCTTTCTCCATCAAGAAGAGGAAGGGCGCGAATGTCATCGCCGCCGCCGAGCCCCGGTCGTTGCTTCCGTGGGCTCGCCATCCTCTGCTCTCGCCAGGGCCATCGTCGCCCCGCAACTCCCGAAGCCGTCCGCGGTGCGGAAGAAGGCCGACACTGGCCCGAAGAAGGTGGCGCCAGGCGGCACCACCGAAGAAGAAACCCGTGCAGCGCGCCGCCGCTCTGCAAAGCACCCCGCCGGCTCCACAGCGTGTACACGTTGTCGCAGACAACGTGCTCGAGGAAATGCCTTCGAGGTACGATGAATTCCCCTCGTCCTATGTGCAGCTGCTGAACGAGAGCGAGGTGTGCATCACGCAACCTCCTCTCCCTGCCTATGATTTGGATGGTGCAGAAGAGGAGGAAGAGGCTGTGGATGGTGAGGAGGAGGAAGATGATGGGGATGATTTGGAAGAGGTTGATCAAGGGGTGTACGATGATGCCAAAGCCGAGAAGAAGAGAAGGACCATCAACTAAACTCCAATGGAAGACACGGTCTTGTGCAAGGCATGGACACAAGTGTCCATGGATGCGATCTGTGGCATAGATCAAACCGGGAAGAGCTATTGGTTAAGGATCGAAGATAAGTTCTTCAAGCTCTTGACACCCGTGGAGAACCCGGTCGACCGCACCTATCGTTCACTACAAGGAAGGTGGGACGTGATCAAGGCAGCTTGTAGCCGTTGGAGTGGAGCCTTGGAGCAAGTGGTAGAACAATAGATGAAATTGATTCAATTGCTATGGATAGGTACAAGGAAATGGACGGCTCTAAAGGGAAAGCATTCAATCTACAACATTGTTGGAGGGTGCTCGAGCACACGGAGAAGTGGAAGTTGAGGGAGGAAGAAGGAAAACCAAGAAAGGGAGCGTTTCTCAAGTTGGATGATGAGGAGGAGGAAGGAGGAAGGAACAAAGGGGAGACAACTCGACAGACAAGCCTACATACCTACTTCGTCACGACAAGGTCTATAAACAGCTTCGGCTTGTGCGCACGACAAAATATGAAGAAAAATATAGGAGGCGTGCAGCAGCCAGCAGCCGTCCGACTTTGGTTCATACTGGACATCGGGTTTCCAGGCCCGTCTCCAGGATTTGGGGGTCCCGGTGCGAGTTACGAAATAAGGCCCTATTTTATGTTCAAACTCAATGACTAGTAAACGTAATCATATGTTTACATAATTATATGATTTTAGAATGTGTATTCCGTACAATGTTCAGAAAAATCGATGAGTTGTCGAGTTACGCATGAACGGCTGAACGTGATTGCTGATCTGATCGGTAGCCTTATCAGACGAACGGCGGAGCGGGGTAGGGAGCAGGCTGGAAAGGACAAGCATTCCAGGAACAATTCATGATTTAGACTTCAGAAGTTCAGATGTGAACTGAATCGATTTCAGAGCAGCAAATGCATACCAATCGATCAATCCATCTGCTGCTCCCAAGTACAGTACTATGCACATGCAATCGATTTCAGAGCAGCAAGAGCCTCAATCGATCTGAGCAGGGACAACATCGTGAGGTTCAAAAACTGAAAAAAAAGAACGTCCATCATCGGGGGAGGGGATTCAAAGTGGATGCTGATCAAGAGTGAATTACCAGACTGTTATGTATGCGATACTTCGATCTAATCTACGTGCGATGGCGATTGGCGAGCAGGCGGTGGTCGAGCCTCGAGCGAGCAACTGTCGAATGATACAATCACGATCCGACGGAGATGAATCGCTGGGAGCAAGGAACTGGGCCTCACGAGAAAACACTATTGGGCTATAGGAATTCGGGGGCCCTAGGAAATCGGGAGCCCTGTTCCGTCGCTCACATGGAACATGGTCATCGACGGGGCTGCGGGTTTCCAAGAGAAACCAAGTGCTAAAAAGAAGAAAGAGCAAGCTCCGACTGATTGATTGGCTCAAAATTCCAAGGAATACGTCTGGTGTTGATTTGGAACTACTCTCTCCGTTCAAAAATAAGTGACGTTGGTTTGTCTAAATTCGAATGTATCTGTTAGAATTATAATTAGACTCTAACCCCACACGTAACACATATACGAGAAGTATACATATGTAACTTGTACCTGTCGTGATTATACAACTGGAGCACATGCGGGACTTTAGGCCCACTCACAAAACCCTAAACCTGTTTTCTTTCTTGGTATTATAGTCGCGTCATCGCCGCTCGTGACTCGACTGAGCCACCGCCACCGCTCGAGTCCTTCCGAGCCGCTGCCGCGATGTGCTCCTCCGCACTTCAGTTGTCTAGCATGATGAACACCCTCGCCGCCTTGTCGTCCTCCTCGGTTCCCGTGGTCTCTTCCTCCGAGATCTCCGTCCGACTCAACAGCGGCAACTTTCCCTTGTGGAAGTGGATCGTGCTTCCGCACCTCTCCGACAACTACCTTCACGGGCACCTCGACCCCGTCGTTGCTGCCCCAGAGAAGACTCTCACCAAGGGGAACGGTGACAAGGCCGTCACCATCGACAACCCCGAGTACCTTCGATGGTGGGTCTTGTACTAGAAGGTCTTGAGCATCCTTCTTGGCTCAATGGACTGCGACATCGCCAGTCAGCTGATCGACTGCAAGACGGCCGCTGCCGCATGGAAGGCGGTCCACACCAAGCACAGTGCTCAAAGCCATGCCAACGTTCGTCACATCCGTCGTCTCCTGCAAAGCACTAGGAAGGAGGAGATGTCGGCGACAGCCTACATGCACAAGATGATGGGTTTCGCCGATGCTATGGTAGCCGTCAGTGCCCCCATCACCGACGATGAACTCGTCGACCACATACTCACTGGACTTGGATCCGCGTTCAACTCCATCACCGCCAACTACACGGTCGAAGACAAGTATGTCTCGTACTCCAATTTTTACTCTCATGTCTTGTCCTTTTAAACGCTCCAGGCACAACCGGCGTAGTACGAGGGGTGGTCATCCTTGGTGAATGTTGTGATGCACCCTAACCCCTCCCACCAAGGCGGTGGCGCTTTGTATTGACCCTACGGCAATGATGGCCAGCATGCGTGGGGCCACAACGGTGGTGGTAATGGAGGTTACGGCTGCAACAACGACGGCTATGGTCGCCAGGATGGGGGCCGCAATAGTGGCAACAACGATATGGCCGCTATGATGGAGGTCGTACTGGCGGCGGGAACGGCGTCCGCAATGATGGAGGCTGCAATGATGGTGGTCGCAATGATGGTGGAAACGGCGGTCAGCGCGCTAGAGGCCCTGCTGCCACCTCTGCGGCATCTAGGGGCACGACCCCTCAAACTGCGGCAACTGCTTCGACTCCAACTACTGACCTCCGCAGCAGCGGATCGGCAAATCTTCCATGACACACTCCAACAACTACAACCCCTGGATCATGGATTCAGGAGCGACCGATCACCTGACGAGCGAGCTTAGCACGTCTCCACACCCATGAGCACTATGATGGGAAGGATCAGGTTCAGGTGGCCAATGGTGCAGGTCTATCAATTTTGCATATTGGTCATTCACTCTTAGCTGGTTCATCCCTTAGTCTTAAAAATATTCTTCATGTTCCAGATGCTTATTTAAATATCCTATAAGTCTATTGTCTAGTTTGTGATAATGACGTGTTTGTTGAATTTCACATTTGTTTCTTTTGTGTTAAGGACAAGGCCACGAGGAGGGTTCTTCTTCTCGGTAGGAGTCATGGTGGATTATACCCCATCCCGTTCATCAGAGCATCGTCTTCATCGCGTCATGCGTCAGCGAGTGTCACTTCCCAACATTGGCATCATCTTCTCGGTCATCCATCCAATAATGTAGTTCAAAATATTGTTAGAACTAATGAGCATTCGTGTTCTCCTTTAGACAATAATTATCTAGTGTATGATGCTTGTCAGCGTGCTAAAAGTCATCAGTTGCCTTATTCTCCGTCTTCTCGTGTTTCCACTAAGCCTATTGAATTGATTCACTCTGATGTTTGGGGCTCGGCTAGTGTCTCTTCTAGGGGGTATAAGTACTATGTCAGTTTTGTGGATGACTACTCTTGTTTTTGCTGGATATATCTTCTTAAACATAAGTCTCATATTGAACAGGTTTTCTGTGCGTTCCAGGCTCATGTTGAGCGGCTCTTGAACGCCAAGATCAAGGCAGTTCAGTTTGATTGAGGTGGGGAGTACCATCGACTTCAACGTTATTTTAAGCATATAGGCATAGTCCATCGTGTCTCATGTCCCATACCTCCTAGCAAAACGGGATGGCCGAGCGCAAACACCGTTGATGACCCACAAGTATAGGGGGGGTATCATAGCACTTTCGATAAATAGGAGTGTCGATCCCAAAAAGGAGGAGAAGGTGTTGACTAGTGGTTTGGAGCAAGAAATCTCTGTAAATACTTAGCAAACAGATTTTTAGGGGTTTTCTGATAAAGCAAAGAAATAAAGTGCAAGTAATAAAGACAACGAACAATTGCAGCAAGTGGCCCAATCCTTTCTTAGCAAAGGACGAGCCGGTGGAAATACTTATAAGACCAAACATTGTCGAGGACATATGGGAATTCTGTCAAGTGCTTTCGCTTCATATAGCTGAGTAGTCTTCTTTGGTTTTGTAAGTGTTGTGGGTGAACATGTGCTAATGTACCGACCTTACTTGGACTAATACATACTTGTGATTAAACCCCTGCAAGTATCCGCAACTACAGGAAAGCAATTAAGATATAAACCTAACCACAGTCTTAAACTCTGGGATCCTACACTCCCTTGTGCAATGGTTTCCTAACGGGGGTTCAGGTTTCTGTCACTCAGGCAACCCCATAATTAGTAGCAAAATACACAATGCATTCCCCTAGGACCATAAATGGTGAAGTATTATGTAGTCGACGTTCACATGACACCACTAGAAGAATAACACCACAACTTAAATACTAAACCATTGAATAATTTCTCAACACAAATCCACTAGTAACAACATGACTTCTCCCATGTCCTCGAGAACTAAATGAACTACTCACAAGACATCATATGGATCAAGATCAAATATGATATGGTGATGGATAACAATCTGAACATAAATAATAATCCAATTGTTCCACTCACAAGCATCAACTACAATAGTAATCAACACCGGGAAAGTTTCCCCTAAGAACTATGCAAGTATTCAACACAACTATTACAGCGGGATGGAGTGATGATGATGGTGTTGGTGGAGATGATGGTGTGGATGATGATGATGATCCCTATGAAGTCTAGCTTGATGATGTTGTTGATGGCGACGATCTCCCCTCTTTGGGAAGGGATTTCCCCAACAGAAATATGTCTGCCGGAGAGCTCTTTCTCTCTCGGTGTTTTCCGCCCCACAGAGGCGGCGGAATCTTTCTATGGTTGCTCCCCGTGTATTATAGTTTCGAGGAGAAGATATAGGCGAGAGGGCGGAGACAGATGTGGACCAGGTGGGCCACACCCCCTATAGGCGCGGCCTAGGGGTGGCCCGCGCCTGGGGGTGTGGGCCCCCTGTGGCCCATCTCCGCCTACCCTTCTGGCGTTCTTCGTCTTCTGGGAAAATATGATTTTTCGTAGTTTTTCTCGTATTTTTCTGATCTTCGCGAAATTTCATCAAAACACCTCTTTTTCCATCAGAAACCTGACTCCGGCAGTTCATCCTCCAAAAATCATCCAACATGCAAAAACAGATGAAAGGATATAAGTAACACCTCTTAATAAGAAATATATCAATGAATAGAGGCAAATTATGATATATAATGGTGATGCAAATTGGACGTATCAACCGTCACTTGGTTGAAACATGTCTTTCTCTCCTTGCACACTCACAGCTTTCCCTGCGTTATTGGTATGAGGCGTTTCTTATGGCATGTTATCTCATTAACATGGCATGTTATCTCATTAACGGTATGCCCACTCCCGTCATCAATAAGGAAACACCCCTTTTTCGTCTTATGCATGTTCATCCCAACTACGATTTCCTTCGCATATTTGGGTGTGCTTGTTGGCCCAGTCTTCGCATATACAATTCTCACAAATTGGAGTTCCGTTCTAAGATGTGTGTCTTTCTGGGATATAGCCCCATGCATAAGGGGTATACGTGCTTGGATGGATTCATGGGACGTTTGTATATCTATCGTGATGTTGTCTTTGATGAGACTGTGTTTCCCTTTGCCACTCCCGGTGTGTCGGTCGATATTTCCACTCTTGAACAAGCTATCCCATTTTTCTTTTGATGAACCAGTTACTAGTGAACATGAATATGTCACGTGTTTCTATTGTTGCTTCCTATGGGGGTACATTACAACAAATCTTGTTTGACCCAATTGATGACTTTGTCAAACTCCGTAGGTAGGGAGGAGGCGCAATTATGACTTGTACTATTTGTCTACTGATCCACCTGTGCAAGGTGATGATGTTCCCTGCAGGTGCATGCGACCCCTCACCCACAAGATGATGCAGTGTCGATCGACGTGCATGGGGCGGCCATGCACAGGCCATGCTCAGGTGCTGGGTCTGAGCCGTTGGCGACGCCACCTTCCGCCGGCCTGCCTCCTCTCGTGCCATCCCATGGGACGCAGCCCGTGTCGGCTCCCGGCCAGCCCACGTCGCCTGCTGCCGCTCTGTCGGCCGCGACGCCTTCGGTTGGTCCTCCTGCTGAGTCACATCACACGATGGTTACGCGTTACCATGACCAGACTCGCCGAGACAATACATACACTGATGGTATTGCCCGGTATGATCCACGTCGTCATGCCTTCTTTGCTGCTCCTACGTCACATCAGGAGGCGCTTCTCGAGCCGGCGTGGTATGCTGCCATGTTGGATGAGTTTGTTGTGTTGCAGCAGACTAACACCTAGACTCAGGTCCCTCGACCAACTGGCATCAATATTATTGGCAGCAAGTGGATTTTTAAAACCAAGCATCGCCTAGATGAATGCATTGACAAGCACAAAGCACGTTTGGTAGCTCATGGATTTACACAACAGCATGAGATTGATTATGGAGACACCTTTAGCTCAGTGGTGAAGCCCGCCATGGTTCGTCTTGTACTGTCTCTCGCCGTTTCACGTGGCTGGAGTATTCGGCAGGTCGATGTCAGCAATGCCTTCTTGCATGGTTTCCTGGCTAAAGATGTATATATGCAGCCTCTGGGTTTTGAGGATGCCCAGTATCCCTCACATGTCTGCAAGCTTCAGCGGTCTATCTATGGACTAAAACAGTCGCCACGGGCATGGTATTCTCGCTTGAGTCATCTCCTTCATCAACTTGGGTTTGTTTCGTCCAAGGCTTATACGTCGCTATTCATCTACTCGCATGGGAGTGCAGATTTTCATGTTGGTCTATGTGGATGACATAGTTATTACTGGCTCTACTCTAGAGGTTGTGGATTGTCTTATTCATTCACTTTTCGATAGTTTTACCATCAAGGAATTGGGGCGTCTGGAGTAATTTCTTGGATTGGAGGCAACATACAATTCATGGGGGATGACATTGACCCAACAGAAATATGCTCTTGATATTCTCCATCGAGTCAACATGGAGAATTGTAATTCTGCTGCCACTCCACTTGCTTTTGAGACTTTGGTTAGAGACTCAGGCACACAGCTCAGTTCAGATGATGCATACAGGTATCACAACTTTGTTGGAGGACTACAGTACTTGACACTCACCCGTCTAGATATTTCATTTGCGGTAAACAAGGTTTGCCAGTTTGTGTCACATCCCACTAATGTACACTGGGAGTCTGTTAAACGAATTCTGCGATGTGTCAAAGGGACATTGCATACTGGCTTGTGCATTCACAAGTCACTGACTACTGTCATCGGTATCTTTACCGACACCAATTGGGAAGGGTGTGTGGACGATAGACATTCCACCAGTGGGTTTGCAGTTTTTGTTAGTCCCAATCTAGTTTCATGGAGTTCAAAGCAGCAACCCACAGTCTCGAGATCGAGTACCGAGGCAGAGTATAAAGCATTGGCTAATGGTGCTGCTAAAGCTATAGAGTAGATTCCCTACTCAAGGAGCTTGGTGTGACTCTGGCAGCGTACCCTTATATTATGGTGTGATAATCTTAGGACTACTTATCTGACGCGAATCTAGTCTTTCATGATCGAACTAAGCACATTAAGATCGACTTCCATTTTGTGCGAGAATGAGTAGCTACCGGTGAACTGGACGTCGGGTTCATATCCACTCATTACCAATTGGCTGATGTATTTACTAAGACAGCCACACCATAGATGTTGGATAGATTTAAGACAATTCTCAACCTTGTAAATAGCGGTTTATATTGAGGAGGAGTGTTAGAATTGTAATTAGACTTTAACCCCACATGTTGTGTAACACGTATACGAGACATATACGTATGTAACTTGCACCTGTCGTGATTATATAGGTGGAGCACGTGTGTGACTTTAGACCCACGCACAAAACCTTAAACTTATTTTCTTTCTGCACACTAACACACGTCTAAGTATATACGAATCTAGAGAAATTGACGTCTTATTTCTCGATGAGGAGGTACAAAACATATTCTACTCGGTGTATGCCAAAAGTACAAAATCTTCCACCTAAAGGAGCAACTAAAAAAAGGAATACAAATCATATCAGTCAATCGTACATGCATGCTCCTGCATGCTCCCTCCATCGTAATTTCTTTTGGATTTTTCTTTAGAGTTTAAGGCGCAGGCGACGACATGTGCGAAAAAATCGCTAAACTCCCTAAACTACCCCCACATTCCCCTCTTTCTCGCCACACCTCCACCCCTTGCCCCTAGTGCGCCGCCGCTTCTCCCGCATCAGCTCCCGCACCCAGCTCTATGCCTCCACAGTTTATTGCCAAATTGACTCTAGATGAGCGCCGACCACCACCGCCAGCATTCCTATCCTGGCCATGTGATACGTCCAAAATGTATCTACTTTCTAAACACTTTTGGTATTGTTTCTCATTTAAACTTGTGTGATTTGGATACAACTAACATAGATTGACGCTATTTTCGGCAGAATTACCTTAATGTCTAGTTTTTGTGCAGAAAATCAACTATCAGAAAAAATTTCAGAAAATACGCCAAAAATCCCATTTCACCGGAAGACTCACGGAGTCAGAACACGAGACAGAGTGGAGGCCTGAGGGACCCACACCCCCTGCCACACGGGTGGGCCCAGGTCGCGCCTGGAGGGGGTCTGGCCGCTCCAGGCACCCCCTCGGCCTTCCTCGTCGTCTATAAGTTGCCTCTTGACTTAAAAACCAAGGAGGGTTCGATCTTTTTCCAGAAAGATTTCCGTTGCACTGCCACCATCAGAAACCGTGATTCGGAACCAGAAACTCCGTTCTGGCATCCTGCCAAGACAGGGAATTTGGAGAGGATCATCGCCATCATCATCAACTCCTCTCCATCAACCATCCATGTTTCCCTCATCCATGAGTGAGTAATCACCCGTTGTAGGCTATGGGGATGGTAGGGATTGGATGAGTTCTATCATGTAATCGAATAATATTGTTAGGGCATGGTGCCTAGTATCTCTATTAGTGCTATTTTACTTTGTTACAACTTGTTGTGCTTAATGCTTGTCACTAGGGTCCGAGTGCCATGATCTCAGATCTAAACTTATTATTGATTCATGATGATAGTATTGCTTGTGATCTTATCTGCAAGTTGGCCGGATCCAAAGGCCCCGAAGTGACAGAAATTGGGACAGTCGGAGGGGATGGTTGTGATGTGAGGATCACATGGGTTCACAGAGTGTTAATGCTTTGCTCCGGTGCTCTATTAAAAGGAGTGCCTTAATTGCTAGTAGTTCCCTTAAGGCCCCCCTGCAACGGGCTGGCAGAACAAAAGATGTTGTGCAAGTTCTCATTGCGAGCACGCATGACTATATATGGAGCACATGCTTATGATTGTTTAGTACTTGTATGTTTTATCTTATTTATCTGCAATTGCCCTAGGCCTTGAAGTAACATGTTTAGTCTCGTCCATGCAACCCCGTCCATCCATCCCTATGCCTACCGCTCTCATATCCTACTATTTGCTACTACTGTCATTATTGCTCCTTGATACGTCAGAAACGTATCTATAATTTTTGATGTTCCATGCTTGTTTAGTATCTACTTTGATTTACTTGTCCACACTTTGAGGAGCTTTTTAAATTTTTCTTTGGTATTAACCTACTAACAAGTTGCAACAGTGTCAGATGCCTGTTTTCTGCTATTTTTGGTTTCACATAGTAAAGAAATATTCTCGGAATTGGACGGGACAAACATCAAAGTCAATTACTTTCCGTGGGGAACAAGAAGTTCACAGGAGAGCCGGAGGGGCCAGCCAGGGGGTCAGACCCACCCTAGGCGCGGGTGGGCCCAGCCCCGCGCCTGGCTAGGGTTTGCAGCCCCTGGCCGCCTCCTCGGTCTCCCCCTTTGCCTGTAAGAAGCCCCCGATGCAGAAACCCTGAGTACCCGATCAAATATCCACGAAACCGTCTGTAGCCGCCACCATCGTCCCTAGATCGGGGGGAGGGGATCTGAAGTTCTTCCCGGCACCTTGCCGGAGGGGAGATCATCCCGGAGGCCTTCTCTCCGGTATGACGCGTGAGTAGTTCCACCTTGGATTATGGGTCCATGTAGTAGCTAGATGGTTGTATCTCCTCCTTTGTGCTTTCATGTATAGAACTTGTGAGCTCCGTTCATGATCAAGATCTAATCTATTTGTAATCATGCATGTTGTGTTTGCGGGGATCCGATGGATATTGAGATTATTATGTTGGTTTGATTAATAGTTTTGTGTTTATGATTCTATCATGTCTGTGTTGTTTGTGATCTTGCATGCTCTTCGTTGTTAGTAGCTATCTTGGCCAAGTAGTTGCTAGTGACTCCAAAAGAGGGTATTTATGCTCGATAGTGGGTTCATGCCTCTAGTTTCCAAGGGAGGTGACAATAATCTCTTCGGTTGTAGATGTTCTGTTGCTACTAGGGAGAAAACAACGGTCTCTTGTTCATGGAACATGTGGACTGTTTACCTTACACACTTTGCTTAAAGTAGTTGTGTTGCTTGCAACTTAATACTGGAGGGGGTTCGGATGATAACCTTAAGGTGGACTTATAGTCATAGATGCAGTTGGATGGCGGTCTATGTATCTTGTTGTATTGCCCAATAGAATCTCATAGGATTTTTCTGACTAGTAATTGCATTGTTGTGCCTTTCTCAGTTCCTGTCAATTGCCCTTTTGTAATTTGTTTACCCTTCATGCCATGTTGTTTATCTAAGGAGAGCACCTCTATTGAACTATGGACCCCGGTACAATCTTTACCATTGATACATCTTACACTGTTACTTGTTTACTTGATGCAAACCACCATTACCTTCCACACCATACGTTTAATCCTTTGTTACAGCAAACCGGTGAGCTTGACAACCTCACTGATTTGTTGGGGCAAAGTCTTGAGTTTGTGTTGTGCAGGTCTCTAGTTCGATAACCTCGGTCTCTACTGAGGGAAGACTTGCTGCTGTGCTCATCACACCTTGCTCTTGGGGTTTCCAACGAAGTGCTCCACGTCAGCACCATCAACAAGATTTCTGGCGCCGTTGCCGGGGAGGCTAAGGACGTCTTCACTAGGGGAGTCCTTCACTTCCTTTCTCTTTACTTTGTTTTTAGTTTGCTTTGTTTCTTTTGCTTGGTTTTGTTTGCCTCTTTCCAAAAAAAAACAAAAAAAATTAGTCTAGTTTGGTTTGCTTGCCTCTTTCAAAAACACAAAAAAAATTAGTTCCTGCTCTAGCTGCTGCTGCTGTTTTTGGCTTGCCCACCTTTGCCAAAATGAACTCTGCTGAGAACACCAAGTTGTGTGACTTCACTAGCACCAACAACAATGATTTCCTTAGCACACCTATTTCTCCACCTACTCCTGATGCTACCTTTTATGAAATTAAGCCTGCTTTGTTGAATCTTGTGATGAGAGAGCAATTTTCTGGTGTTGGTTCTGATGATCCTGCTGCTCATCTCAATAGCTCTGTTGAACTTTGTGAGATGCAAAAGTATAAGGATGTAGATGGAGATATTATTAAGCTCAAGATTTTTTCCTTTCTCCTTGAGAGGAAAAGCTAAAGAATGGTTGCTTTATTTGCCTAAAAATAGTATTGATTCTTGGACTAAGTGCAAAGATGCTTTTATTGGAAAGTACTATCCTCCTGCTAAGATTTTTTCTATGAGAAGTGACATTATGAAATTTAAACAACTTGATAGTGAACATGTTGCTCTATCTTGGGAAAGAATGAAATCTTTGGTTAAGAATTGCCCTACTCGTGGACTCACTGCTTGGATGATTATCCAGACTTTTTATGCAGGTTTGAACTTCTCCTCAAGAAACCTGTTGGATTTGGCTGCTGGAGGTACTTTTATGGGGCTCACTTTGGGTGCTTCAACAAGGCTCCATGACAATATGATGGTTAACTACTCTGAATGGCATGTTGAAAGAGCTCCACATGGTAAGAAGGTAAATTATGTTGAGGAAACTTCCTCTTTGAGTGAAAATATTGTGTCATTATGGCTATGCTTGTTAATGGGAAAGCTCCTCTAGATGCTAATAGTGTTCCCTTAGCCTCTTTGGTTGCTCAAGAAGAGCAAGTTGATGTGAACTTCATTAGAAACAACAATTTCAACAACAATGCCTATAGGAATAATTTTGGTAGCAACAACAATTATAGGCTTTATCCTCCTAATAATGGCAATTCCTATGGAAGTTCTTACAATAATGATAAAAGTTCCCCCTCTGAACTTGAATTCATGCTCAAGAACTTTATTAGTAAAAACCACTTTCAATAAGACTATAGAGGAAAAGCTTTTAACTGTTGAGAAAAATATATCCTGTTTGTCTAAACCTCAGTCTTCCTTGATTAATAAAATGGCTGCTAAACCTGAAACTATGGAAAACACCTTTGCTACTGCTCATGCCATACAAGTTACTATTGATGAAAATGTTAGGCTGCTAGCTCAACTCCATGCTAAGTGGGAAAGGGAAGCTGAAATTGAAAGAAACAATAGTGTGTGCACCATCACCACTAAAACACCAGTAGTCCCTATTCCTACTCCTACTATGCCTAAGCCTGTTGAGCCTACTACTAGTGATGCCAAGTTTGACTTTGATATTGACGGTTGCAATATTTCTGAAGTGATTATGTGCTTGCAAAAGTGAAAGAACATGTTGGGCCCATGTGTGGTTTTGGTAATTAATGACAATCTTTATGGACTAATGTGTGTATTAAGTTATACTTGTAGGATTTGTCCATTGGCATCGCTTGGATCATGTGTTGGCTTCAAGGTCGATGAAATACAAAGAAGATATGTTGGGCAAGCTCAATATGCGTGGTCGATGATGAGGAATTAAGAAAGGCGTTCCATCTTGAGAAGGGCAAGACCGTCTACATCGAGCTCAAGTGGAATGCTCAAGGCAAAGGTATAATCTTGATAGGTTTCCCTTTTGCCGGTCTCACGTTGTGTGTGTGAGACCGGGTTTAGGATAGATAACTGTACTATCAAGAGGGGCTCTCGTATGAGTAATTCAGTCACATCGTTTGGAGAGAGCTCAAACCTTTGTATACTTGCATCATCGTATTTGGTTGTTATTTGGTCTTATCCATGTGAGGATATAGAGCTTGTGGTAATCTCCATAACAAGCTCTTGTTCATCAAAATCGGATCTCCCATATATATCGTGTTGCGATTTTGATTTATGCGGCTTTTCGGTTTCTCACCAAGTGGGGTATATCACATTATTCTACTTGATACCTTCTCACTTGGTGATAATCAATATTTCCACCTTTTATTGGGAAGCCCTTGTCGTCCTCTATCCAACACAATTTGAATCGGGTCAATCGGAGCTTCTAGTCAAAAGTTATTGCCGTTTGAATATTTGCCTGTCTGTCTGTTTTCTGGGCCGAGCAGTAGTACCGCCCGGACGGGCCGGTACTACCGCCCGGGCCTAAAAACGGCCCGTTTTCTTTCTGCCTCGCTAGGTACCTTTTTGCGGTAGTACCGGCCGGCCCGGTAGTACCGCCCGCGTGGGCCGGTACTATCGGTCGGCCCAGTTTTTCTTACCCAGATAGCCTGCTCTGCGCCGCTCGTTGCGCCGCCGCTGCTGCTGCATGCATGCAGCGACCCGCGCGCGCACAGCTGCTCCCTGGCCCCGCGTCACTGCTGCTCTTTCCTACTCGCGCGCACCTACCCGCACACATGCGCCTCGCTGCGCGCTGGGCCCGCTCGCCCAGCCTGGCCACGCCCACGCTGTTGCGGCGCTGTGCTGCTGCCGCTGCACTGCTGCTGCGCGCGCGCGCGTTGTCGCCTAGCTGCACTGCTGCTGCATGCCGCTGCCGCATCTGTGCTGCTGCCGCTGCGCGCTTGCTGCGCTGCGCTGCTGCGCGCGCGTGCACCTGCCGTTTGCATACCCGCGCGCTGCGTCTGCCTGCGTGCTGGGCCCACCGTGCTGTTGGCTTGCTCTGCGCCGCTGGCGCTGCTGGCTGCCGCTTGCTGCCCCGCTGGCGCTGCTTGCTGCTGCTGCGGCGCGCTGGGGCCTAGCTGTCCTGCCGCCGCGTTGACCGCTCGCACCGCTCGCCCCAATTTCCGTGCTCGCTCGCTCGTTGTATGGTTGTTGGGTCTGGTACTACCGGTTAAATCCGGTAGTACCGGTCCGTCCAGGAAAAATGCCCCAACGGGCAGATTTGGCCCCTCTCTCTAAATAGCTTTGCCCCTTTGTCTTTTAGGGTTGCTTATTTCCCCTCTTTCTTCAAGCTTTTCCCTATTACTTTCGACATATCACTTGCTTGATTTCTTCCTCCCCATCCAATGATTCTTGCACACATTTGAGAGGAAGATTGAGGGGATCTAGATCTACAATTTGACCAAGCCATATCATCTCTTTGTGAGTGTATCTTTGGGGATCTAGATTTTGGGGGATTTTGTGTCTTTCTTTGATTCCTCCTCTATTGTTCCCCCAATAGCTTTAGTAGCTTTGTTGGAACTTGAGAGTGAGGGATTTGAGCATCTTTGTGGTGGTCTTGCCATTTGCATTTGGTGCATCGGTTTGAGTTCTCCTCGGAGGATTTGGTTTGAGTTGCTCATTGGCGCTTGTCCCTCTTGGGTTCTTGGAACCCTAGACGGTTTGTGGCCTTGGTGGCATTGTGGCCTTTTGTGGCGTTTGTTGGGAGCCTCCAATTAAGTTGTGGAGTTGTGCCCCAACCTTGTGAGAGGTTCCGGTTGCCACCGACAAGTGCACCGATAGTGGAAGCGTGGATCGATCCCATTGGGGTGAGATTCACCGGAGAATAAGGGAGGCCTTTTGTGGCGTTGGTGGTTTGATACCACCCCCTCTCCAAACGAGACGTACTCCATGTTGGGAGGAACTCGGTAAAATATTGATGTCCCCGCGTGCCTCGGTTATCTCTATACCCGAGCTCTTTACTTATGCACTTTACATTGTGATAGCCTTCATGCTTGAAGTAATCTATATCTTTCTATCACTTTGTTGCTTGTATTGCTTAGTATAAGTTGTTAGTGCACATAGGTCAACCTTAGTTGTTCTAGGTTGTGCTTGACAAAGTAAACACTAGTTTTATTCCGCCTTTGTTGAGCCACTCTAGGAAAAGTTTTAATCGCCTATTCACCCCCCCTCTAGGCGACATCCATATCCTTTCAAAAAGCTTGGTAGAAGTCCTGATGCTAGTGATATGCATGTTGCTTTCACTAAACATATTACAGATGCTCTTGTGAAAATTAAGAAAGAGAAGCTAAAACACAAAGCTTCTATTCCTAGGAAAGTAGAAGATAGTTTGGAACCCATTATTAATATGCAAGTGAATTACTTTGATTTCAAAGTTTCATGTGATCTTAGTTCTAGTGTCTCTATTATGCCTAGGAAGATTTATGAAATGCTTGATTTGCCACCATTAGAAGATTGTTATTTGGATGTCCCACTCAATGATAATGCTAAGAAGAAACTCATGGGGAGTATCAATGATGTTCTCATTATGGTTAACAATGCTTATGTCCCTGTGGATTTCTATGTTTTGGATGTTGAATACAATGCTTCTTGTCCTATTACTTTCGGAAGACCTTTTCTTAGAACAGTTGGTGCCATCATTGATATGAAAGAAGGCACCATTAAATATCATTTTCCATTCAAGAAAGGTATTGAAAACTTCCCAATGAGAAGAGAGAAGTTGCACTTTGCTCCCCCTTTGAAAGCAAGATTTGATGTTAATGCTTCTTCATTTGAAAATACTTGATTCTTCTTGCTTCTTGTGCCTAACTTAAAGGCGTTAAAGAAAAATACTTGTTGGGAGATAACCCAAGAGTTTCCTTGAGTCTTGATAGTTATTACTTCAGTAATGACCTCTCCTTATCCTTTTTGTTTGCTTTTTGTTCCAAGAATGACCTCTAGTGAGACGGAAGTAAGATTTGGGGAGTTTCTATCCCGAAACAGATTTCTGTCCTCCACCAAAAAAAATTCGTGAGGAGGCTCTGTAACTCAGTTTGAGCTCAAAATTTACGAATAAATCCGCCAGTATATTAGCTCACTTTAGTTAGTTCAACACTTTTTGATTTGAGCAACAGAAGATGTTCGAAAAAAATCGGTTTCTACCTGTTGGTCTATTTTCACAGATTTCTGCCATTATTTGCATTTGCTTCTTATTGATTCCTTTTTGAGTTCTCTTTACGTGAATTGAGATTTTTGAAGGAGTTACTACAGTAGCTTGTGTTTTTAGTGAAAATCCTTGTTGTTCCAAATCTTTGCCAGTGGTCTAATATCTTTTGAATACACTAATGTTACTAATAAAGATTGTGTGAAGTTTTGTATGAAGGAAAAAATTTAGGTGTAGAGAGAGAATGATGCAATGAGATGAAGAATGGACAAAAGCTCAGGCTTGGGGATGCCATCATGGTGTCACCCCAATAAGTATCCAAGAGGTATAAGCGTCAAAGCTTGGGGATGCCCAAGGCATCCCCTTCTTTATCAATAAAAAGCTCAGGTTTGTCTAGACACTTCGTTTTTATTGTTTCATGCACAGTTGTGTTGTTCTTGGAGCGTCTTAGTTTTCGTTAGCTTTGCTTAGGTTGTTTAGTTTTCTAAAGTAGTTTGGACCCCCGTTTTCGTTGTGTTATTTTGCAAATAAGTTTGCTTGGTGTTGGAAAGGAGTAGTAAGTTCTTGCTTGAAGTGCAAGAGGAGCTTGCATTGACTATGCCTTAGACTTTAGCATGACATGATAGGTGTTGTCTTAGCATTATTCTTAGTGATTATTGTTATAGCATGTCTTTTTCCAAACAATTGGGATTGATTAGTGTGCCTTGAAGAAATTATGCGTTGTTTTACCATGTAAAAGCATAGTATTGTGGTATTCTCCTTTGATGCTTTGCTTGGGTTGACTTGGCACATGCTTACACCATGTTATGACTCTCACAAGTCACCATTATCCTCTATGATCATTTATTCCTTGACTTGTATTACCACTCTTTGCTTTGATTAGTATGCTTTGTTGCACTACATGATTATGGCCATTATTGCTCTCTTAGTTGGTTGCTCCCAGTCTTTTGCTAGCCTCCACTTGTATGAGTAAGTTCTACCCATGCTTCCAACCCCCAAGAAACCAAGTTATTACAAAATGTCCACTATAAACTCATATGCATGGTGTGTTACACCATTCCAAGTATATTCTTGTTTTCAACGATCTTCCAATTAAAAACTATTTTGTTATGTGAAAACTTAGTGATTAAAGCCCTCACGAACTTGATGGCACACTTTATTCTTTGCCCATAATAAACTTGAACCATTGTGAAAACTTTGTTGTATATGCTTGCACTTATAAGTTGGAATTAGCAGAACCGTGCTGTCACGGGGAACGTTTTTAACATTGCACTTGTACTCTGTACTCAGTTGATATCATGTTCTTTTGTCTATGGATGTCACCTGTGTGAAATAAAGAGGGAACTTGTAAGTCCATGGAGTTTGTATCTTGTGTTAGATAAACGCCTGGGCCGCTAGCCTAAGCCATGCCTAATCATGGTGGAAACTTGCAGCATCACCATAATGAGCTATTTATGAAGCATCCTCAATAAAAATCTATGCATATGGTAAATAAAAAGATTGCTGAGATGCTCATTGTCTGCTTGCCTTGTCATGTTGGTTATGGGAAAGCTCCTGTACCATGTGCAAGGGGTACCCCGTTGGAGGTTCTCAATGATATGCAAATACTTATAGTGACAAGAACTTACCTGGACCCAAAGTTGAGTATGCATGAGGTGTGGCCCTCGTATTCAAGGGACTTGAGATTGCCAACTTATACTTCGTCAAGCATATACTCCAGCTTTGCCACTTTTACCTTAACCACTTCAAGATGCTTATGATAGGGGCAATGAGGGCTGAAAGCTAACAAGTACCATAATTTTTGGAAGCTCTTTTTGAAACTTGTAATCACTGCTTCCTTTACAAAAAGGCCTTTCTTCCACCACCATTGAGTCTCCACCTTCTACCTTTAGGCACCATTAAGAGAGCATAGTTGTCATTTTATGTGCAGTGTTCCAAAGCTTATTAATTGATGCATATTGTGTTATTACTTGTTCTTGTGCTACTTGTTTCTAGTCACCCTTGTGAACTTTGCAGGTGTCCTATGCATCTATATTGCTACTCTATGAGGGACAAGCTGATTGCCACTATGCTATATTTTCTGCATGTGAAACAAACAAACATTTTTCAATGCATGTTATTCATGATATTTGTTTGTAGCTTGCCATGTTGCATGCATAGTTACTATGTCCTATTGTTAGAACTCCATCTTTCATGCACATGTTTAGAGTTCTTTGATCCCAGCTTTCAATGCTTGCAAATGGTTGGATCTTTATTGTGAGGGTGCATGTCACCTAAAAAATTATTTTGTTTATAACTTACCTACTCGAGGACGAGCAAGAGTTAAGCTTGGGGATGTTGATACATCGGAAACGTATCTATAATTTTTGATGCTCCATGCTTGTTTAGTATCTACATTGCTTTACTTGTCCAAACTTTGAGGTGCTTTTTACATGTTTTCTGGTACTAACCTACTAACAAGTTGCAACAGTGCCAGATGCCTGTTTTCTGCTGTTTTTGGTTTCAGAAAAGATAAAGAAATATTCTCGGAATTGGACGGGACAAACGTCAAAGTCAATTACTTTCCGTGAGGAACAAGAAGTCCAGAGGAGAGCCGGAGGGGCCAGCCAGGGGGGCCAGACCCATCCCAGGCGCGGGTGGGCCCAACCCCGTGCCTAGCTAGGGTTTGCAGCCCCTGGCCGCCTCCTCGGTCTCCCCCTTCGCCTATAAGAAGCCTCCGATGCAGAAACCCTGAGTACTCGATCAAATATCCACGAAACCATCTGTAGCCGTCGCCACCATCGTCCCTAGATGGGGGGATCTGAAGTTCTTCCTGGCACCCTGCCGGAGGGGAGATCATCCCAGAGGCCTTCTCTTCAGTATGATGCGTGAGTAGTTCCACCTTAGACTATGGATCCATGTAGTAGCTAGATGGTTGTATCTCCTCCTTTGTGCTCTCATGTATAGATCTTGTGAGCTTCGTTCATGATCAAGATATAATCTATTTGTAATCATGCATGTTGTGTTTGCGGGGATCCGATGGATATTGAGATTATTATGTTGGTTTGATTAATGGTTTTGTCTTTATGATTCTATCATGTCTGCGTTGTTTGTGATCTTGCATGCTCTCCGTTGTTAGTAGCTATCTTGGGCAAGTAGTTGCTAGTGACTCCAAGAGGGGGTATTTATGCTCGATAGTGGGTTCATGCCTCTAGTTTCCAAGGGAAGTGACAATAATCTCTTCGGTTGTAGATGTGCTGTTGCTACTAGGGAGAAAACAACGGTCTCTTGATCATGGAACATGTGGACTGTTTACCTTACACACTTTGGTTAAAGCAGTTGTCTGTTGCTTGCAACTTAATACTGGAGGGGGTTCGGATGATAACCTGAAGGTGGACTTCTAGTCATAGATGCAGTTGTATGGCGGTCTATGTATCTTGTTGTATTGCCCAATAGAATCTCATAGGATCTTTCTGACTAGTAATTGCATTGTTATGCCTTTCTCAGTTCCTGTCAATTGCCCTGTTGTAAATTGTTTACCCTTCATGCCATGTTGTTTATCTAAGGAGAGCACCTCTAGTGAACTATGGACCCCGGTCGAATCTTTACCATTGATACATCTTCCACTGTTACTTGTTTACTTGCTGCAAACCACCATTACCTTCCACACCATACGTTTAATCCTTTGTTACAGCAAACTGGTGAGCTTGACAACCTCACTGATTCGTTCGGGCAATGTCTTAAGAGTTTGTGTTGTGCAGGTCTCCGCGTTGGTTGCAACACCCGTGTGACGTTTCCTTCCTCCTTCTGGTTTGATAACCTCGGTCTCTACTGAGGGAAGACTTGCTGTTGTGCTCACCACACCTTGCTCTTGGGGTTTCCAACGAAGTGCTCCACCTCAGCACCATCACTCATGTTTTGCTGCTGCTGTTACTTTTCTATTGCTACTGCAAAACTGTTGCTACTAATAAACTTCTCTAAGCAAGAACTATTTCTAGGTGCAGCTGAATTGACAACTCAGTTGTTAAGGCTTATAAGTATTCTTTGTATCCTATTGTGTCAAATCAATAAATTGGGTAATACTACCCTCGAAGACTGTTGCGATCCCCTATACTTGTGGGTCATCAATACTATTTTCTGGCGCCATTGCCGGGGAGCATAGTTTTATTTGTAAGTTCACTTGGATCTATTATTATTCACTGCTACCTTTCATCATGGGGAAGTCTCATGATGGAAAGTTTCCTATTTTACCATCAACTACAAGAAGAGGTACAGTCCTAAACACCTCTGCTGCGCTTGATTCACCGTCTGTTATAAGTAAGCTTGTTACACCACCACCACATACACATGTTACACACACTGCTACTACTGCTGAATCTGAAACTGCTTCTGATACTCATGATGTTACTTCTACTGGCTTGATGCGAGTGGTTCTTTAGGTCCTTTCCTAGATGCTACTATTCCTAAAACTATTTTGGGAAACACTGAAACTCATAGTGAAGACTCTATTACACATGTTAGTTCACCTGGGTCTAGAGAGAGATATGATAGTGATGGCTACATTGAAATGACTGATGATTTTATTAAAGAGTACCAAAACACACATGGTGCTAGTGCTATTAGGAGCCTCCTTGAGAGACGTACCATTATTCCTAAACTGTCTTCTAATGCTAAGTTTGCCACTTCTCCCATAGATATTAAAGATAAAGATTATGATTTTTATCTTGATTTATCCTATATAGACATTATTGAGTGATACGTCGGAAACGTATCTATAATTTTTTATGTTCCATGCTTGTTTAGTATCTACTTTGCTTTGCTTTGTCTTTCTTTGAGGTGTTTTTATATCTTTTATGGAACTAACCTATTAACAAGTTGCCACAGTGCCATTTGCCTGTTTTCTTCTGTTTTTGGTTCCAGAAAGGCAGAAAATCAATATTCTTGGAATTGGACGGGACAAAAGCCAAAGTCAATAACTTTCCATGGGGAAAAGAAGTCCAGAGGGGAGAGGGAGAAGCAGACCAGAGCGGCCACACCCCCCTAGGCGTGGCCAGGTGTGGGACCGCACCTAGGCAGGGTGTGGGCCCCCTGGTCGCCTCCTCGGCCTCCCCCTTCGCCTATAAGAAGCCCCCGATGCAGAAACCCTGAGTACCCGATCAATATTCCACGAAACGTTCTGTAACCGCCGCCACCGTCGTCCCTAGATCGGGGGGATCTGAAGTTCTTCTCGGCACCCTGTCGGAGGGGAGATCATCCCGGAGGCCTTCTCTCTGGTATGATGCGTGAGTAGTTCCACCTTGGACTATGAGTCCATGTAGTAGCTAGATGGTTGTATCTCCTCCTTTGTGCTTTCATGTATAGATCTTGTGAGCTCCGTTCATGATCAAGATCTAATCTATTTGTAATCATGCATGTTGCATTTGCGGGGATCCGATGGATATTAAGATTATTATGTTGGTTTGATTAATGGCTTTGTCTGTATGATTCTATCATGTCTGTGTTGTTTGTGATCTTGCATGCTCTCCGTTGTTAGTAGCTATCTTGGCCAAGTAGTTGCTAGTGACTCCAAGAGGGGGTATTTATGCTCGATAGTGGGTTCATGCCTCTAGTTTCCAAGGGAAGTGACAGAAATATCTTCGGTTGTAGATGTGCTGTTGCCACTAGGGAGAAAACAACGGTCTCTTATTCATGGAACATGTGGACTGTTTACCTTACACACTTTGGTTAAAGCAGTTGTTTGTTGCTTGCAACTTAATACTAGAGGAGGTTCGGATGATAGCCTGAAGGTGGACTTCTAGTCAGATGCAGTTGGATGGCGGTCTATGTATCTTGTTGTATTGCCCAATCGAATCTCATAGGATCTTTCTGACTAGTATTGCATTGTTATGCCTTGCTTAGTTCCTGTCAATTGCCCTGCTGTAATTTGTTTACCCTTCATGCCATGTTGTTTATCTAAGGAGAGAACCTCTAGTGAACTATGGACCCCCGGTCCAATCTTTACCATTGATACATCTTCCACTGTTACTTATTTACTTGCTGCAAACCACCATTACCTTCCACACCGTATCCTTTGTTACAGCAAACCGGTGAGCTTGACAACCTCACTGTCTAGTTGGGGCAAAGTCTTGAGTTTGTGTTGTGCAGGTCTCCGTGTTGCTTGCAACACCTGTGTGACGTTTCTTTCCTCCTACTGGTTCGATAACCTTGGTTTCTTACTGAGGAAAAACTGTTGCTGTGCTGCTTCACACCTTCCTCTTGGGGTTCCCAACGAAGTGCTAACCAGCACCATCATTGAGAAAGAACCTTTTTGTGGGACTAAGAGTGAGAGTGATGTGGCACATATGAATGAGCTTTCCACTATGAGTGTCTTATTCTCTGATGATTTTAAGATGCGCAAGTACTTTGTTATAAAGATCTTCCCCTTTTCACTAAAAGGAGAAGCTAAAGCTTGGTTTAATAAATTACCTTCTGGATCCATTGATAGCCCTGATTGTTTGATTGCTTCTTTCTTCTAGAAATATTTTTCTCCCAGTGCTAGACATGCTGCTTTGCAGAGACTTTTGGATTTTAAACAGGAAGAAGAAGAGAAATTGCCTGAATCATGGACAAGGTTCCGTGCCTTGATTCATGCACATCCTGGATGTCCATTACCTAAAAATGAGCTTCTTGATATTTACTACAATGGACTAACTGATGATTCTATGACATACCTAGATAGTTTTGCTGATTGTGTTTTCAAGAAAAGAACTCCTATAGATGCTGAAGAATTAATGGCTAAAATAAGCAAGAATTATGATGATTGGACTTCAACTGAGCTAAATACACATGAGCCTATTACCCCTGAACCAGTTCAACACCAACACCAAGAAGAGGGGAGTGATTGCATTAAATGATGAAGTGATGAAAGAAGTTAAGAAATGTCTTAAGGAGAAAGGTATTAGAGCTGAAGATGTGAAGAATCTACCTCCTATAGAAGAATTATGTAAGCCAATTCCCCACTCATCTACTATTGAGCCATACTCTCTCCACTTTAATGAAGGTGATATTCCCTATGGTAAGCCTCATGATCGATGCTTAGATGAACTTTACACATTTATTGTTAAACAAGGTAATTTTAATAAACAAGTTCAGAATCATTTATTGGAAAACTCTAGAGCTATTAATGAGTTGAAAGATATTGTGGAAAGAACTGCTAATGATGTTAAAATGCTTTGTAAACACTTTCAAATGGTTCAAACTCAAATTGATCAACTTGCTAAGGTACAAAAAGATATGCTAGTTAATGCCTCAGGAGATAAATATGCTTATGGAATTAGAACTAGGAGTGGTATAGATACTCAAGATCCTTTATATCCTGAAGGACATCCTAAAAGAATTGAGCAGGATTCTCAACAAGGTGAAAGTAGTGGCAGTCCTCATAAGAGAAAGAAAAAGAAACATAAAATAGTTAAAGAATCCTCTGAACCTGCTGTAGATCCTAATAGTATATTTGTCTCTGATGATGAAACTGAAAGTGGTGATAAAAATGATGCTCCTGACAAGGAGAAAGTTGAGAAAGAACCTGAGAATCACACTAAGAACACTAGGTACACTGCAAAATTCAAAAACCTCTAAATTTGTCAGGATTTGTCATTTTTGTCTAGGCCGGAATACGAACTATTTTTTGTTAAAATTTTGCATGGCCATAGAATACATCGTTGTCAATATCTATGATTTTTTTCGAAATTGTTTGAAACTTCAAAATACCAATTTTAAAAAGTTTCAAAAAGGGACTCCATAGAGCCCGTCCTTCAAAGTGATTTTCCGCATATAAATTGGTCTACTTGTGGACCAGAGCAGGTCTCGTGGAATGATTTTCCGCTCTCAGCGCATAGTTAGTAAACCCGATCCCTATACTTGTTAGGTAGGCTCGATTTAGTTCTTGCACTTGGAATTTGCTGCATTTTGTCTGCGTACTTTTGAATTGGATTCAATTTAGTCCAATTCAATGTTTGCTGTCAAATTTGAGCTGACGTAGATGACACGTGGACTGAAATCTTGTAAGAACACCCTTCCGCATTGAATAAAATTGCAAAAAACAATCACAAATGTTACAAAATACAGGATTAGTCCATGCACTTGTCTGGATGACTCGATTTAGTCCTAGTACTTGTCAATTGGACTCGATTTAGCCAAATGCATGTTTGCTGTCAAGATTTAGCCAAATGCATGTTTGCTGTCAAATTTGAGATGCGGATGACACGCTTACGAAAAACTAGATGGCCTGAAAATTTGCAGATACTTTCTCACGCATCTAAAACGTTTATTTTTGCTACTAGATATGTATGTACCCACTCTCCATCTAATCAATAAGCTAGCACTCCACACCGTTATACTATCCATCAATTCAGAACTGTTCTATTTAAGAGAGAGGAAAAAGGAGGGAGTCGATGGAGAGGAAGACAACGGTGACGACGATCACTAGACCGGAATGTGTTACATTTTTCTATATAGGGAGATGGCGTCGAAGCGACACCTGCAAACGTGAAAATGTATGTTCTAGACGTGGGAGGGGTTCTACAAGTTTTCATGCTGCCTCTCTCCTGCAAGTGGAACTCGCGTCTACATGTCTTCCGTGTCGGCTCAAATCGATGACAAACATGTTTTTGAACTGAATCGAGTCCAATTGACAAGTATACGGATTAAATTATGCAAATTGATAAGTACACAAATTAAATTATGCAAATTACGAGTATAAGGACTAAATCGAGTCAAACAGACCAGTATAGGGACTACTATTATATTTAACCTCAATTGTGATAGTTTTTTATAATTTTATTAGATGTGGGAGGGTATTCTTGCAAGATTCCAATCCACGTGTCATACAAATCGGCTCAAATTTGATAGCAAACGTCGAATGGACTAAATCGAACACAATTTACAAGTACACGGGCAAAATATTCTGAGTACGAGGACTAAATCGAGCCAAATATAAGGACTATTAGTGTATTTATTTAACTCGTTAGCCAACACAGCCCATAGAGAGTAGTCAGGCTGTGCCACCGGGTCGATCCAGGTCCGGGAGCACAGCTACGAACGAACTACTTCATCGCCGCTCGCCCGCTGGCCTCCGCCTCCGCCGCACTACCCCGTGTCGCGCCCGGCTTCTGCCCAACTGCTTCGCCGCCGCGTTCACTCCGGCTCGCCGCACCACTGCTAACCACAACAGGTGACGAATTTTTCCAAATCACATACCCCAATCCCCATCAAGTAGTACTCTAGCCTGTCTAGAGCCTGGATGCGATTTATCCAATTAATTCTCCTTCCTTGAAGCTTGAATTGGTCATTTTTCTTGTCCATTTCATGCCATAAATACAAGAGGAAGAGATTATATAAGGTTCTTTTGTCATGTTTTACCGGCTTTAATGGATCGCTGAAATTGTACTGTAGTTGTGCAATTTTGCCATACTTTTTTGACAGTTTGGTTTGGGGTAATTTTCGGAAAAGGTACAGCCGCATAATTTTCGGCCTGGTTTCCTGGCTCGCCAATTTTCAGTTATGGGCTCCATGCTCTTTAGTAAGCAATTTTTTTTCTTCTGAATCGCAAATAGCAGGTACACCGCAACCTTTCATATCTAACTTTCTTATTCCCGAAATAACCACATCTAATTTGAAGGTCCAGCGATACCGGGCATTCCGATTTACTCCTTGGTCCAATTCGCCTGATATTATGCTTTGATTACTCAAATTGCTGAAACAATTTCTCATCGGCCTGTATCAGATTAATTCCAGGAAAACTTCTTTGTGGTTTCGGTCTTAACCAAGGAAGTAAAATCAGTAGAGCACAACGCGCTAGATGTACAAGTTGGCTATGATGCACTTATCTGTTGGTAGAAATATCTCCTTTAAAAGAGCAACTCTGCATTTGTTAAGTTTGTGATTATTAAACACTACTGAAGTCACCAGATGTGTGCGTCTCTGTCTTTAAATCTAATGTCAGTTTCTCTTCAGAATTTCAGGTCATTGAGTTAAGTAAGATGTCACAGGAAAGGACGTTGGAGGAAGTTGTGCCTCCCTTTCTTATGCAACTATTAAAAGCGAAAGTTCTTTCGTTGACACTTGGTGAGAACAGTTTACCTTCAGAGATCAGACTTCTGTTTGAAAATATCGAGAGAGAGGCTCGTGACATGGAAGATATACTAAAGCGAGTTTCTAAATGGGAAAGTGAGATTATTGATGACTTTGGAGGAATAGCTCGGCATTTAGATGACATCATAGAAGAAGATAGCCAACAACAATTCATACTTTCTAAGCTTCAGACTGTGAACACTGAAATGTCCAACTTAAAAGATCGCATGAAATTTCCTCTCCATGTTCCTTTGATCAAGCCATCAACTCCTGCATTGTTGTCATCATCTTTACCATCAAAAGTGCTGTGTGCAAATGCTTCAGAACAATGGAAAAAACTGGAGATCGAGAGGAAAATCCTTGAGAGCTCCACAATATCTGACTTGCAGCTCAGCTATTATAATCTTGATCTTCAGCTGAAGCTGTGCTTGTTATGCTTCTCTATATTCCCAGAAAATTCCATTATTAGCAAGAGGGCCATGATCTATTGGTGGATTGGTGAAGGGTTAGTAGAAGCCACAAGAAGTCAGACAGCCGAAGATATTGGGAAGGACTGCTTCCAGAGGTTGATCAATGCAGAGATGATTGAATGTGTATGTCATAAGCGTAACTGTAGTGTGAACCAATGTAAGTTGCACCCTTGGATTCGGCGTATGTTGATTAGTGTTGCAAGGCAAGAACAATTTTTTGAATTCGATTCCAATGGAAATGCAACATGGGACTTTTCAGGTACTCACCGTGCTTGTCTAGTTGGAGAACATATTCGGGTAATAGAAACGGCATCACCAAGAAATCAGTCCAATTCCAACCACCTTCTCACAATATTTAATGTGAGCGAACAGTACCTCCAGTTCGAGAAGAATTGGTTCTTGGAGTTGAGGAAGATCGAAGTTCTCCATCTAGGTCGGTGGAATAACTTGTACCGACACCATATTGAGGTTGACAGCACTGTATATTTGGATGGACTGCAGTCATCCAAACAATTGAAATATCTTTGTCTGCGGGGTATCTCCCGTATTACTGAGCTTCCTTCTTCTATTGGTGCACTCTCAGATCTCAAGATCTTGGATCTTCATGCTTGTCATAACCTTGAGAGACTGACTGAGAGCATCACGTCTCTTAAGATGCTGACCCACCTTGACGTTTCAGAATGCTACCTGCTGGAGGGCATGCCAAGGGGCGTTGGTTTTCTTACTGAACTCCAAGTGCTGAAGGGATTTGTGATTGGAGGATCTACAGGCAATTACAATTGTCGGGTAGCAGAGCTGGTCAGGCTGGACAAATTGAGGAAGCTAAGCATATATATTGGAAGCAAAGTTGTAGTGACAGAAGACAAACTGAATGAAGTTGAGAACATCAAAGCCCTTCGCGTGCTGACTATTACATGGGCTGTGTTGCTATCGAAGAAAGGAGCAGGCCAACAAGATTCTGCAGGGACAACATTGTTAACTTCGCTTTCCCTTCCTCCCCATCTTGAAAAGCTAGACTTGCGTTGCTTCCCTGGTGAGAACATGCCGGTTTGGTTGAGTCCAAGTAGGCTGTTGAGACTGCGGAAGCTCTACTTCACAGGAGGAATGCTACGTGCTTTTGGAGAAAAGAACATGTCCGAGCTGTGGAACATTGACACGTTGCGTTTGAAATTCTTGAACGACTTAGTGTTAGAATGGACCCAGGTGCATGAGATGTTTCCGAACCTGAACTTTCTGGAGGTCTTCAGATGTAGCAACATAAAGTCTTTCCCTTGTGACAAGGATGGAGTGTGGATGAACTGCGACACCCAGGAAAGCAGAGAGTAGAACGGAAGACCAAATCAAGTGAGTTCTCATTATTACTTCTGTAGTAAGTCAATTCCGCTCTCAGTGTTACAGACAAAAGTACAAAGAAAAAAGAGACGCACAAAGCCACAGTGTCAATTTGTTCTCTTTACTTCATATGCTATAGTACATCATACCAGCCAAACAGTATAAATTTGAGCATCGTGGAACAACCGTTTTATTCTATCTGTGGCCTTTTTACTTTAAATTTCTCCAAAATGTATGTTTGACTTGAATTTTTGTGAAGGTCGTAAAGGTGTGACACAGCGGTGTACCTTTTTCATAAAAAAAATGTCATATTTTTCATTTGACAATCCATTAAATCCATACACGGATATTTTGTAGTAGTATCTTTGTTGGTCTATTACAGACATGCTGCCTATTACTTCACAATTCCACCACTCAAGCTAAGTTCCTGGCTAGAAGTTGATGCTGCTGATGACAGACTATTTGCGAAGATTTCTGCCATCGCCTTGGCCATCGAAGGTAGCCCACTGCAGGTCTCAAGAATTTCCTCTTTCATGCTGTTAACAGCAGTGAGATCGATTGCCCAACTTCTCTTGGACAGTGCCCGTCTTTCCTTGGATAGTGCATCCATGAAGATCGCCCATGAGCTCTCTCTGTCGGCCAAGGGCTGCACACGATATACACTGGTCTTACCCACCATCATCTCTGCTGCCTGCTCCAGACGGCTGGTAACGACCACCACTCCGCCTCTCTCTTTGGGCAAGCTGAGAGAAAGGCAATTCGACCGCTGATTGCCGCCTGGCAAGGCATTATGGGGGCCTGCAACGTTGGCGTACCAGCCATCGATATTCCAGACGTCGTCGAATACTATGAGGTATCGCTTCCCCTTGAGCTGCTCGTGGACAGCCAACTCCAGATCTCCTAGGCTAGCGCCACCCCCATCAATATCCAATATGAATTCCTCTTCGAGCCCGAGAGCCATAAGTATGCTCTGTAAGACTTCCTCGCGCACGTCCTTCGCAGCGTAAGCGGTGCGTGACAGGCAGACCCAGATTCTGGGGAAGTAGCGGCCCCTGGCCTGCGGGCTGTTGAACAGGAGCTGCGCGAGTGCAGTCTTTCCGATGCCGCCCATGCCAACGATGCCGACACCGGTAAGTCGTCCAGGGCTGCAGTCCTTGAACGCCATGTACTCTAGCTCCGCCAGCTGTTGGTCGAACCCATGGATCATGCTCTGCTCAGGCCAAGAAGTAGTCCAACGGTTGAACCCAGCAGTGGTGTTATCCTCCTGCAAGGCTGTGGTGTCGCCGTTGGGAGCGCTCTGGACGCACTGCAGGACTCTGCCCTTCATGGCGGCCACCCTCTTCTTGACCTTGTTTGAATGCCATGCTTTGGACGGGGAGAAGCAGCTCGGGGTATTCGGCCGGTTGGTGAGCATGCGGCACTGGGAGAGCAGGTTATTGAGTTCATACATGCACTCTCGGAGCTCATCAGCGTTGGTGGAAGAAATGGCCGTTTTCTCCAACTCAGCCCTCATGTCGTAGAAGTCGGCGCTGAAAGGGAGCTCCAAGGCTCCTTCCTCCGCCAGGCTATCGATGAACTTTCTGACCAGAAACTGCACCACCACAGCCATGGATCCGTTCGGCCTTTGCAACCAGAAATTGCTACTAGTATTAAGAAGTTGTTTCCTGGACGAATGTTCAGTAGATGCTAGATTCAGGGTAAGGGATAAAGAGGGTGGAGCTAACCGGCCCACCAGTCCAATTACTGTACGCACTGAGTGCAAGAGTTTCAATTTTGGCGTCTGGTTTCTTCCTTGGTAGGTGAGATTCCAGACGCGTAAAGGCCCCATCTTATAATAATTAAGAAAACACATGACGCGTGAGGTTGACCCCATGGAAGACCACAAGTCAAGTCTTCCCATGAGGACTGGATATGATTTCTACAGAAGTGCGAGCCGCTGGAGTGGATGGCAGAGATGGAGGGAAACGGCATGAACACACACTCGGAGGCCTACTGACTGTGTGGAACGAGTGGGAAATCCGAGTGCTTGTGCTCACCAGCCTTGCCCTGCAGGTGTTCCTTCTCTTCTCCGCCGGCATCCGGAAGCGCAATGTCTCTGCCTTACTCGGGATGCTCCTCTGGCTCGCCTACCTGCTCGCAGACTCCATCGGCATCTATGCACTTGGGTACCTCTCGCAGACGCACGTTCCCAAAGGCGTCAGCAACCCACAGTTCTTCAACCGCAACCACCGCATCCAAGTCTTCTGGGCGCCCTTCCTCCTCCTTCACCTTGGTGGCCAGGACACCATCACCGCCTTCTCCATAGAAGACAACGAACTCTGGAAGCGTCACCTGCTCAGCCTGCTGTCACAGGTATACTTGCTTGAATCTTGTGCACGTACTGATCACTTCACAAAAAATTGAAATAACCATGTTCTGTCTTTTCTTGCGTTCTGCTCGCTATTAACAGGTTGCGCTTGCTGTGTACGTTTTGTCCAAGTCACGACCTGGTGCCGATATCCTATACCCGGCCGTGTTCATGTTCTTGAGTGGCATTCTTAAGTACGGCGAGAGGACATGGGCGCTTAAGTGCGCGAGCATGGACTACTTGCGGAGCAGCATGGTCACAACGCCAGACCCAGGCCCCAACTACGCCAAGTTCATGGAGGAGTACCGTTTCACACGTGAGGCGGGGCTCCAGGCGGAGATCGTCATCGAGCCAGAGCGACGGGCTGGGGTCACAGCCACAACCATCACAGAGGAGACCATGCCTTATACCATGGTCATCACCAAGGCGTGCTGCTTCTTCTTGACCTTCAAGCGCCTATTTGTGAACCTCATACTCAGTTTCCAAGACCGTACCAGGAGCCAGGCCACGTTTCTGCGGCTGACGCCAGAGCAGGCATACAAGATCATTGAGATCGAGCTGTCTCTCATGTATGACACCCTGCATTCCAAGGCGGCGGTGATACACACCTGGTATGGGCGCCTGTTCCGCTGTGTCACGCTCGTCTCGACAACAACAGCTTGTGTCCTCTTCAATGTGCTACACAGGGGTCGACACGGGTCATATAACGGCATCGATGTCCTCATCACCAATCTGTTATTCGGAGGAGCACTTTGCTTAGAGCTTTCTGCCATCGATATGATGCTTGTATCATACTGGACATACGCTGCTCTGCAAGGTTCCATCTGCCATTCGCTAGGCCATCTGATCTTCCGGTGCATAAAGTACTTCCGGCCAGAAAGCCGAGCCAAGTGGTCCAATCTGATGGCGCAACACAACCTGATCAGCTTTTGCCTCCAGGACAAGCCAACATTGCTCACCAAGATTCTGAAGCTGCTCGGACTCAAAGGACACTGGGACAGTTGGCTGTACATCTGGCACATAGACGTGTCATCCGAGCTGAAAACCTCGGTGTTCAGGGAGCTGAAAGATAAGGCGGTCAGCATTGTCGACACCGAGAGCTACCGCAAGTTCAGCAACCACAAGGGTCAGTGGGCTCTCCAGTGCAAGGGCTACTACAAGGAGCTGGGCTGGAGCATCGAGGTGGAGTTTGACGAGAGCATTCTTCTTTGGCACATCGCCACGGACCTCTGCTTCTACTCCGATGACAGCATCGAAGCCAAGCTCTCTCAATATGTCAGCATCAGCAGAGCGGTGTCAAACTACATGCTTTTCCTGCTCGTCGCGCGGCCGTTCATGCTGACGGCCGGAATCGGGCAGATCAGGTTCGGCGATACCTGTGCGGAGGCCAAGAACTTCTTCGCTCGGGAGATGGCACGGCCAGATGAGCGTGCCGCGGCAAGGATGGTGCTGGAGGTGAACGCGGAGATTGCGCCGAGGGACGTGAAGGGGGACAGGAGCAAGTCCGTGCTGTTCGATGCTTGCCGGCTGTCCAAGTCGCTGCTGGATCTGCAGCCCGGCAAGAGGTGGCGGCTTATTCGCGTGGTGTGGGTGGAGATGCTGTGCTACGCCGCGAGCAATTGCCGGAGCAACTTCCACGCCAAGCAGCTGAGCAACGGCGGCGAGCTGCTCACCGTCGTCTGGTTTCTGATGACGCATCTGGGGATGGGTGAGCAGTACAGGATAGAGTCTGGTCATGCGAGAGCCAAACTAATTATTGAGAAGAATTGAGATTATACTATCACCAATTCACCAAACGGTGGCATACTCCGTTGTATGTACTGTCCTAAAAAATACTAACACACTATGTGCACTTTTGGTTCTCGATGACATGAACCGATCTGGTCATTCGGGTGACATTTGAATGCAATGGCAATGTACAGTGTACCACGGCTCCATTGAAATCAATATACTACCCATGGCATGGCAATGTACTTCTGTGGTGTCGCGGGCGGCTGCCAGTGACCATTTGGCAAAAACTACATGATCCCGCCTCAGCAAGATCGGGCAATACAATATGCTTCGTGCCCTGTTAAAGGTGCTGGCTCGAAATTCGTCTCGGGTACGGGTATCCCAAGCCTGGCCTTTGGTTTGATTTGTTAACATTGGCAGCGATGAATCCTTGGAGCCAATATTAACAAATGTGTGTTTTGTGCTAGGATCGTGGAGATACATATCTGACCCATTTTGAAAGGCCCCAGATTTTCCTTTATCGATCTATGACTTAGTTCCTGAGATTTTCCCAGATTTTGTGCTCAGATTTGGGAATGATCAATGTCACTTCTGCAATAAGAAGTTGACAGTTGATCATCTCCTTTTTGCCTGTGTGCTTGCCAGATTCACCTAGCAGGTGGTTTTATGTGCCTTTGGACTCAATAGGCCACCAGATAGTGCCAATGACCTTATCTCTGGCTGGATTAATTCTTTTTCAGCAAATCAGGGAGGTTTGGTCCTTGTTGGTGCAGCTGCTGTTTGCTGGACTGTCTGGAAAACCAGAAATGTTGTTTGTTTCCGTAGAAAATTTCCTGATGATCCTTTGCAATATGACATCTTCTTGGGCATTGTTGCAGACAAGCTAAGGCAGAAAAAACCTTGAAGAAGGTGTGGAGATCCTGAAGCTGGTGATCAAAGAAGCTTATTCGAAGTCGCATGGCTGGAGAATCAATGTCAGTTAATCTTCTTGTCTTTTCTTCTGCTACCTTTTGGCCAGTTTGTTTTTGGGGTTTGGGGGGAGTGTGTGCGCTTGTCTTTAAAGTAGTACTATCACTCTTGTACTCCGGAAGCATAGCCAGGTTTGCTTGAGAAAATGTCTGGTCTGAGCCTTTTTGCTTAAACTTTCAGCTACTCCCTCCTGATGGTGGAGATGGAGCCTTTATCTTTTTTTCTTGTGTTTTTTTTAACTTGCTGTTTTTTTTATATGAAATCGACAGCGAGGTCCGTTTGGTCAAAAAGAAAATAGATAATCGATAATATATGGACGTGGGAATGAATCGATGCAGTGGTCATCCTCATTTTAGCAGAAATGGAGTACTACCTTCATTCTAGTTTATAAGCCAAATACGTATTTTGAGAAAATAGTTTAGCTCTAAATATAGTCAATAAAATACAAACTATATTTAACAAAAAATATATTATTAGATTATTATTTAAAATACGCTTGCAATGATACAATTTTTATGACATGTGATTCATACTCCTTCCATTCCGGATTATAGGGCTAACATATATCAAAAGAAAATAGTCTGACCGTAAATTTGGTCAATAATATATAAATCATGTCATAAAAATTGTACCATTGAAAGCGTATTTTGAATATGAATCTAATGTTATATTTTTTATTAAATATAATTTATATTTTGTTGACCATATTTTTAGTCAAACTATTTTTTCGAAATACGTATTTACCTTATAAAATGGAATGGAGGTAGTATGTTATTGACTAAATTTACCGTTAAACTATTTTAAGTTTTTAAAGTACGTATTTGACTTATAAACCGAGGTAATACTCAACGTGGCAATTAATGTGCCGGTATCCAGTGCATGCAGCAGACAGAAACTAGCAATAGCTAGTCAACGATCGATCTTATCTTAAACACCAAACGCCTAGATCTAGGCTAAACGGGCATAGGTGGGTTCGGACGACGTCGCCGGCGACTAACTTAAGACAGGAAATCATGAAACACACGATCTAGCGGCCCTACAGCTGGGCTGACCGGCGGTTATGGCCCTCCACTCCACCACCATCCACTACCAACCTCTCACTATATACCCGTACTGCGCGCTCGACGTACGTCGTCCCCCATCATCTTCAAGGCATTTGAACTCGTGTGTATCCATTCAAACCGGCCGCCGCCGGCGAGCGCTACTACACCATGTCCCAAACGCCGGACGCCGACTCCTCCGACGACCCCAACGTCTTCACGTGTGGCACGCTGCTCGCATGCCTCTGCCTCCCGGGCCTCTCCAAGAAGAAGCCGGAGGAGAGTGGCAAGAGCCGGCGGCAGCCAGCGGGGCCAGAACAAGACCAGCCCGCAGAGGCGGTGGTGGAGCAAGACCACCCCCAGTCGCCGAGCCGCGCCGCGTCGTCGTTGGATGAGAAGCTCGAGGGCTTCTCGCTCTACTCCGGGAGCAACATCGTCTTCGACTTCCTGGCCGTGGAGCCGGGGACGGAAGGCGCGGCCCACGGGTACTGCCCGTCCCCGTGCTTCGACCTGCCGGTGGAGCTGATACGGACCGGCGAACGGTGCGACGCGCCGGTCACGTCCGCCTTCGTGTTTGACGGCTGCCGAGACGGCGCCGCCCTGAAGAAGATGTCATCGTGCCTGGCGTCCGGCGTCGGAGATGGCAGGGAAGCGCGGCCAACGCATCTCGTGAGGTTCCTGTCCGCGTCGGATTCTGGCGGCGTGCGGGCGGCGGTGCGGTCTGCCGTCACGTCTGTTGTTGGGCCGGCGAAAGGCGGATGACGCATGAGGATCGCGAGTTCGCTGGTCGTGCCCGCAGTGTCATACAACGTGGAGGCGATGACGGTTGGAGGGGGGAGACCGTCGTTTGCATGCGGGCTGGTTGGTTGCTGCACGGCGCCGCCACGTGCACGGCGAGCATGTTTCTTGGTTATCTTGGGATGGCTGCATGAAATTAGAGCCGCATTTCCTTCTCACAATTTTGCCAACTGGTTTCCTGATTTTTAGTCGACTGAGATGTTCTCAAACTCTCACTTGATTTTAAAAAAGTTGCACTAAATTAGCATTGTATTTTGTTTGCACAATTTTATAAGCTATTTTACTAATTTTTAGTCGATTCATATTTTTGAAGAGCTTAACGGGCAATTGTCCTGAAACGGCCCCAAAAAGCCAAGTAGGGGTTGGCCCCTTCTTTGTCAGCCTACAAAAGTCTCACAAGCTCCTGCAGTGGCACCTAAAACACGGACTCCATGGCACCTAAGACTTAACCGTAAACGATCTGATCTAAACTATAAAGATCAGATCGATCCCTTTTATCTTGCCTCGGTTGATGTGCAGGTGGAGCACCCGTAGAAAACCGTTGAAAATGATGTTGTTGTTCAGGATATATAGAATGACAATATTGATGATTATGTTATTCAGCACTCATCTACTGTTTTACAACAGCCGCATTATTTCATTGTTGCTGATAGACTAAGTCATAACAAAGGTCCTCGTCCTCATTTAATTGAAAAGTATAATCTTGTTCAATATGCTTTGAGTTGTGATAAACATGTGGAGAATGATTCTGAACCTTTTATGTATACTAGAGCCGTTGCATCTGTTGACCGCGGGAAGTGGATTTCTACTATGCATGAGGAGATGCAATCTCTTGAGAAAAATGGCACATGGGTGTTGTGCTCAATTTCCTAAACAAAATAAGGCGGTCTAATGCAAGTGGATTTCAAAAGAAAGTAAGGTTTGTCTCCTAATAAGCTTCTAGGTACAAGGCATGAAAATCCATATGCATTTTGCATTCATTGCTTTGCCCATCAGTTGTAGTTAGTAGTGGTTGTTGTTTTCAAGTGTTGTTCCTCCATATTGGATTTCTTTAATACTGTCACTTTGATTTTCAGCACTGTAAATGTTTCTTGTAAAAGACATGATGAAGTAGCGCAACATCAACATGACTATGGTGAGCCAATTGGAGTCTAAATTTTTTTGGGAAGAGGAAAAAACAGGCAACCAACCTTGTAAAACATGGGGATACACGGTAGGGCACATACCATAAAACTTTGTGTAGATTCGTTATGATGTGGAAATATCTTCATGCATTAGAGAATGCTCATGATGATGGAAAAAATCTTACACAAAGAACCACAACATGTGGCTTTATTTCTTAGATGGGGAGCTTTGAATTTATTCTCTTATTGCATCTTATGACAAGACTATTTGGTAAGACTAATGAGTTGTCACATTGTTTGCAAACTAAAAGTCAAAACATTGTTACTACTATGAGTCTGATTGGCGCAACATTGGACAAGATTCAAGATATCATAGAGAATGGTTGGGATGAACTCCTCGAAACAGGCATGCTCCTAGCTATATTAATATAGCAACCATTTGAGACCGCTGTTGGGCCAGACAGCACAACGCCCAAAAGAGAAACTAAGACAAAAAAAAGTCGACAACTGTGGCTTGACGAAAAAGAGGATGACCCGCAACCGTTGCGCCCTCCAGAGAATTTCCACCACCCTCCTATCGCTCTGAACCGTCACATACCAAGCAACACCTCTAAGAAGAAAAGAGACAACAATGACGATGTTGCCCGGAATGATCCTAGGGTTTCTCCCGATATGCTACATGAGGTGGGGAAGAGGTACACCCGACGCCCTTCAGGAAGGACGGCGACACCCACATGCATTGCCACGTCGGTGCTTAGAAGACAAGGATTTCTCCCGACCCCTAAAAAAACCACACTCCCGGACATTTCGGATTGCTCCTCCAAGCTCGCCTCCCACCAACACGCTCCACCAGACACAAATGACTGTTGTATCAAATATAACATTATGGTGTCAAACATGGATGATAAAATACCCTCTCAAGGTCGTTCAACGGGTCGTGGATGTATGATGGTAACTTACTATCACCACATCGATCTAAAATATTCAATGTTGTGCATGATCAAGTTTTGTTGAGTTGAATGCTCGCTTTGCTAAAAAAATCTACTCAATTATTGAGGTGCATTGCTTGTCTTTATCCAAATAACTCATTTGATAATTTTGATGAAGACAAACTTGTTGAACTCATTGATATGTATGTTGATGACTTCTCCATAAATGAGATTTCTTTTGTCCTTAGAAACCAACTTGAGACATTCATTGTTGATGTGGGAGGTGATCCGAAATTTGTGAGTTGTCGTGACCTTGATAATCTTGCTGGGAAGATGGTTTAGACTGGTAGACATATGTTTTTTTTTCTTTGGTGTATTGCCTGATTGAGTTGGCATTGATTTCACTGGTTGCAATAGCATCAATGAAGAGAGATTTCTTAGTTATTAACACAAATATGCGAACCTACTAAAAAGACGAGGAATTTTACCTCGTCTTTTTGATAAGTTCGCATATTTGTATCAATGATTGACTATTTGATTGCTGAGTTAAGAAAGTATGAGACTGCATATCATTGTATGAGCCGGCTACTCATCCATTTCATTTGCGGAAAAAAAATCCCATGGGTAGCACACAACACACAGCAGCTAGCCTTTGCAAACCTTGTCAAATTGTGACGGAAATGAGTTTACATGGACGCACGAGCTAAGAATGCTTCCTCCCTTTCATAATATAATATAAGATGTGTTAATTGTTGTGAAACAAATTTTGTAGTCTCCTTTTAGTGTGCAAGTTTATACTGAATCTACACACTAAAATATATTTATATTCATTCATTTTACAAAATCTAAAACATCTTATTTCAAAACAAACAGAATAATTTACTATCTCTGTTCCTAATTATAAGCTTTTCTAACAGTTTAGCGTAGATGGCGGATGAAGGAGTTTTCAACAGTGAACATAACTCCGAGTAATGAGCAAGATAGCCACTCCACTAACATAGTCAGGCTATATGCCGAGCCGCCATCTTATGCCGAATGAAATTTACCAAATGCGCTCGGCATATGAGGCCATCACTACTAGAAAAATGCCTATTCGTGGCGCATCTGAAAAGGCCTTCCGTGGCGCACTAGCAGTGCGCCACGGGCTTCGCGCTACGGCTATCTCGTAGCCGTGGCGCAGGGTGCGTCACATATGTGTTTTTCAAAAAACAAAAAAAATGCAAAAAAAACACCCTCGTTTTGAATTGCAAAAGCAATCGGGTCCGTGCATCGCCGCCGCAGTCGTGTCACCTCGCGGGAGCATGGCCGTGGCAGGGAGGTGCGGGAGGGGTCGTGGCCGCTCTAGTCCTCGCCGACGTCGAGGTGGTAGGAAGGGTGTGGTTGGAGAAAGGAAGGTAGGAAGAGAGGGAGGAAGGAAGAGATGGAGGAAGAGAGGGAGGAAGAGAGGGAGGAAGGAAGAGATGGAGGAAGAGAGGAAGGAAGAGAGGGAGGAAGGAAGAGATGGAGGAAGAGAGGGAGGAAGGGAGGTCGGACGCCGCCATCACTGCAAGGAGAGGAGGAGGCCGCCGTTGCGCCGCCGCCGCGCCACCATCACTGCAAGGAGAGGAGGAGGCCGTCGTCGCGCCGTCACCGCAAGGAGATGAGAAGGGGAAGGAGGAGAAGTAAGAAGGAAGAAGGAGAAGGAAGAAGGAAGAAGGAGAAGGGAAAGGAAAAGGGGGAAGGGAAAGGTAGGTGGGCGGGGTGAGGATTCGAAATTTGAATCCCGCCCAAGCTTATCCGTGGCGCACTAGGTGGTGGTGCGCTACGGGTAAGTCGCCCTCTATTTTTTTTCTGCAGGAAAAAACGGTCTTTTGACCGTAACTTTTTATTCTTTTTGAATTTTGAAAATCTAAAAAATCGCTAAATGACCAGAGGTGGTTGCGAGCAGATGCGAAATCTCGTTCTCGTCATTTTGGTATATTATACGATTTTTTTCAATATCGTATGCAAAAGTTACGGCCTTTTTACCGTGGCATGACTTTTTTTTGCAAATAAAGTCGAAACTCATGTTTGTTAATTTTACTAGAAGCTATACCACTTTAACTACCTAAATATGAAAGTATTTAATTTTTTGAAGTGTTTATCATTTTATTTTATTTTTTGCAAAGCCTAAAAAGACGATCGGGGGGGTGGTGGAGTTGGTGCATGCCACTTAGCCGTAGGGCACTACGGCAGAGTGTCCTACAGCTAAGTTGACCCAGCTGCAGCAGCAAACATGCCCGTAGCGCACTAGGTCAAGGTGCCCTACGGATAAGTGACACATCCGTAGCGCACCTTAACCTAGTGCACTACGGGTATGTGTGATGTGGCCACATGTGCCCTGGCCCACACATATCCGTGGCGCATCACCCTCATGTGCGCCACGCTTATGACGGTTAGCCGTAGGGCACCTATGTGCAGTGCGCCACGCCTATTTTATCCGTGGGACACCACTAACAAGTGCGCCACAGAAGTGTGGATTACCTATATTTTTCCTAGTAGTGCATAGGACTAGTACATACGGAAAAAAACTCTTGACAAACAAAAATGATTTCGAGGCCTACAAAAGCACTCGACAAACAAAGTTATATGCTAAGAATGGCACTTGTTAAACATATAACGTTCGGCGTACCCACCCGCCACATGTCACTCTCGGTCATCGTTCACGAAGACGACACATGGTTGTATGGCGAGCGCAATATCATACCCGCTGGGCAAACAACACGCTGTCAGTGTTTGAGTGTCACTCTCGGCATACCCATTTTATTTAGTGTATTTATTTTTATTATAATTTATAAAAAATATATTAATGTTTTGAGGTATATACATTTTTAGTCTCATAACTTGCATCGTAGGAGCGTTTAGTCCCACATCTTGCAAAGTGAATAAAACTAGTCCCACAACTTGCATCCTAGGAGCATTTTAGTCCAATTTGATTGATTTCAACATATTTGATCAATTTTCACCAAATTCATCCATTTATGGCATCCGAATTTTTTCAAAATGACCCTTGTATATTTTTTCTTTGCCGTTTGCAACCTTGGTACGGCCTGACAGTAGGGTTCCACCTGTGAGTGGTTGTGTAAATAATAAAATTTCAGAGTAGAGCGAAGAGATTTAAACTCAAGAGCTGCACTGCCTAATAAAATTGAAATCCTACACTTGCCACTACAGTACAACCCAAGGACGTGATAAACTGTAAAACGCTAGTTTATTATACATTAAATTCAGGCTAATGCTTGTAGTAAAACTTGATCAATTGAGTATATATACGTGTAACCTTAATTTTCCAAAATAAAGCTTTAAATTTGCATACAACTATATCAAAATCCTTTTTATCAGGCATTAATTTGGAACCGTATACATCTAAAGCGTCCTTTACTAAAATTAATGTACTTATTTTGCCAAAAAAAACTTTATATATACATTAAAAAATACGTGTTCTAGTTTTATAAACTATATAAAAATATAAGCTTATAGGGGATGATTTATGTTTGAAGTATGTAAATTTTCAATCTGAAATAATTTGTGTTTTAGACTACGTAGAAAATACAAAATTAGAGAACTAGGTACAAACGGTGCACCTTCAAATCTTATAGAATTGTATTTTCTTTTTTGTGTAGTCCCAAATACAAATCAATCAGGGTTGAAAATTTACATACAAAAAGCTTACATCATTACCCCACATTTTAAGAGGTACAAACGGTGCACCTTCAAACTAGAACACGTATTTTTGAATGTATATATAAAGTTTTTTTTGCAAAATAAGTACATTGATTTTAGTAAAGGACGATTTAGATGTATACGGTTCCAAATTAATGCCTGATAAAAATGATTTTGATATAGTTGTATGCAAGCCTAAAGTTTTATTTTGGAAAATAAAAGGTTATACGTATATATACTCAATCGATCAAGCTTTACTGGTGTGTAGTGCTAAGCATTAGCCTGAATTTAATGTATAATAAACTAGCGTTTTACAATTTATCACGTCCTTAGGTTGTACTGTAGTGGCAAGTGTAGGTCTTCAATTTTATTAGGCAGTGCAAGTCTTGAGTTCAAATCTCTTCACTCTACATTGAAATTTTATTATTTGCACAACCACTGACATGTGGGACCCTTCTGTCAGGCCGTACCAAGGTTGCAAACGGCAAAGAAAAATACAGAGGGGTCATTTTGAAAAAAATTGGATGCCATAAATGGATGAATTTGGTTAAAATTGATCAAATCTGTTGAAATCAATCAAATTGGACTAAAATGCTCCTAGGATTCAAGTCGTGGGACTAGTTTTATTCACTTTGCAAGATGTGGGACTAAAACGCTCTCATGATGCAAGTTGTGGGACTAAAAATGTATATACCTCTAATGTTTTTAATTTTTAGGGCTTTTTATTTGCTTTTCCATCTCTATTTTCTGCCCTTCATCTCTTTCCGCCACCCGTTCGAAACCCCTACTTCGAAGCTACAAAACCAAATCTTCTTATAGCTTGGTGACCTTTTTGGCTCTTCATGTTCATGTGACCTATTGTAACATGAATAAAGATAAAATTTCCATGGTCTAACCATATCCAAAACAAATCTAGGCGTAAATGACACGGGTCCCACGGATCCATGCCCTGTTTGTTACCAAGTTGTATATTGCTATGACAAACAATATTGCGAAAGGGAGTATCGATTTTACTATTTAAAAATACATTTTTAAAGTGTAAAAATGGGTTTTTTGTGCAAAGCAAGTGCAAATAATATGATGTGAATGGCATCATTATAGTTTTCATTCAAATTACACCACATTTCGTCGATAATTTCCAACTTATATGAATTAAAATCTTTCTAACTACTTTTACCCATTCGATCGTCTTTCTGCCAATTTCCTAGAAAATACATCAAATTTGAACTACATGTCTGTGTGAGATAGGCTAATCTAGTTTTCCCAAATATTATTTTAACATACAAAACTATTCAATGGGAGAGCCACTAAGATTTTTTTTAAATCAACCCCTTGCTACCAATGTTTATGCTGGTATTTTGACCATAGTTTGAAAACTAAATAAGAAAATAGAGAAATGAAAAATAAAAAAGGTAAACATGTGCATTTGGACACTTTATATGTAATAGTTGCAAGAAAAAATAATAAACATGGATTCGGACAAACTTTGTAAAAAAATCCCTTCACAGAACGGACTTTCATCTATGATCATTCATGGCTTTCAAACCAAATGACTATATTCATGGTCATATACATGCCAGAGTTCATGATAATATGACATATTTGGTACAAATGTGCATATTTACATGACAGACAATCTTGTTAAAAGGATTTTTAGTTTTTTGCATGAAGAATAAGTCTCCATTTTCTGAGTGCCAAAAATGAGTTTTTTGTGATGCGGTTATAAAAAATATGTGCTAAATTGTACCCTTGCAATTTCCTCTCCAACTAGTCCATATTTGATGGATAATTATCAACTTTTATAGGTTTCTAATCATTCTAGCTATTTTCGCAATTAAATGACTTCTTGCCTATTTTAAAGAAAGTGGGTAAAATTTGAACAACATGTGTGTGATAGATTGCTCTAATATTTTTCTAAAAGTAATTTGAAGATACAAAACTACTCATGGATGGGATATCCATGAAGATTTTTTCAAGATTTGACCCCTTCCTATGAATGGTCATGCCGACAATTTTTACCATATTTTTAAAACTACAAAAAAGAATAAACAATAAAAAATTTAAAACGTTCACATTTGATCCTTTAATGTGTAGAAGTTGCAAATAAAAATGATAAATATGGCTTTAGACAAATGTTTTATAAAGAACTTCACAAAACAAAATATGTTCTTTGTCATACACACGGCATAATTTGTGATAATATGTCCACATTTAGTACAAAGTGTGTATTGATACGACAAACAATGTTGCCAAAGATTGTTTTGAATTTCTGAGCAAATATCTTAATTTTCCATTATATAAATGTCAAAATGGGATTTTTGTGAAGCGGGTCAAAGAATATGGTGTAAAATGGCACTGGTCCAATTTTCTCTCAAACTAGACCACATTTGATGGAAAATCCCCAACTTTTTTGAATTTCCAAGTTCTCTATCTACCTTTTCCCATTTAAACGACATTGTGTCGATTTTATACAAAGTAGATCAAATTTCATCTATATTTCTTTTCTAAAAACCATTTTAAGATATAAAACTACCCATAAATGGAAGAAACTAATTTCTTGCAAGATTCAATATCTTGCTACGAATGGTTATGCCACCAAGTCTGACCACATGTTGAAAACTAAAATAAAAATACAAAAAAATTGCACAATTAGTCCTTTTATGTGAGTCGAGGGAAAAATGTCAATCTATTTTGCAGTACACACAACAATGCCTCCAGCCAATCAGATCACAACAACCGACCTCCCACGGATCACCCCACATAATCCAATCCCACATTTCATTTCTCCCTCGATCTGATACTCCATAATAACTCTCTCCCAAGACAAATACAAATGGAACATGTCCTCCCATCTCCCTCTCGCTTGCGACACTCTCCCTCCATCCTCTTTCTTCCTTACCGCCTGCGTAGCCGGCCGACGGTGCTGGTCCTGGTCGACCACCCTAGACCCACCCCTCAATGATACATCCCGCCTGACCACCCACTCATTGGTTCCCTCACCGACGTCGCTTCGTCGTGCCTCCAATCAAGCGATTGATAACCCTATAGTTTCTCGTTTGTTGGTCCACCCTCGCGAGGTGCAACTCACAACCAGCTGGGCCATCCTTGTCGAGCACGTAGACAGCCCCACCACCTTCAAGGTACCTAACTCTGCCACTGTATCCTCCATGGAGGTCTTCTAAATCTGGAGTCATCATCAAGCTGCTTACTCCCTCCAAGTACGATAAGTTAAAAGGCGATCATATTGTTGGAGATATGCCCAAGAGGCAATAATAAAATGGTTATTACCATATTTTTATGTTTATGATAAATATTTACATCCCATGCTATAATTATATTAACCGAAAACATTAATACTTGTGTGTTTTGTAAACATAAAAGAGTCCATAGTAAGCCTCTTGTTAAACTAGCTTGTTGGTTAATAGATGATTATGGGTTTCTGATTATGGACATTGGATGTTGTTAATCACAAGGTCATATCATTAGGAGAATGATGTGATGGACATACTCCTATAGTTAAGCGTAGGATAAGATCAAATCATTCAATAGTTCGTTTGTTATAATCTTTAAAATACATAGTAACCTAAATCCTTTGACCATGAGATCATGTTAATCACCATCACCAGATGGATGCTTTGATGACATAAAACATCACTTTGTAAATGGGTGGTTATAAAGGTGGCATTGAGTATTCTGAAAGTATGTGTTGAGGCACACGGATCAAGAGTGGGATTTGTCCATCCATATTACAGATAGATATACTTTGGGCCCTCTCGGTGGAATGTCATCCAATTGGCTTGCAAGCATGTGACTGGATCACAAGGGATCACATATCACGAAACAAGTAAAGAGTACTTATCAGTAACGAGGTTGAACTAGGTATGCAGAGATACCGACGATTAAACCTCGGATAAGTAAAGTATCACGTGACAACGGTAAATTGGTATCATATATAAATGGTTCATTCGATCACGAAGTCATCATAGAAATATGTAGGAGCCATATGAATTTCAAGATTCCTCTATTGGCTATTGATCGGAGAAGCGTCTCGATCATGTCTGCATAATTCACGAACCATAGGGAGACACACTTAAGGATTCGATGTTGTTTAGTAGATATGGAATGTGAGTTGGAGATCGAATGTTGTTCGGAGTCTCGGATTGGATCCGGGATATCACGAGGAGATTCGGAATGGTCCGAAGAATAAGATTTATATAAGGAAAGTCCAATTCTGGGGTTCAGAAATATTTTCGGTGTTTTCACCGGAAGCTTCTAGAAGGTTCTGGAAGGTCCACCACCCCAGGGAGAATGGGTATTTGAAATGTGCCATGATAATGTGGAATGGTTGCATAATACTCTAGGTCGCTTCGCTGGGCAATGGAAAGAGAGAAATCAAATTCTAATTTGAATAGTCAAACTCCAATTTGAAAAAGTCAAATCCCAACACTGAAAGTCAAACCAAGTGGAGGGAGAGGAGGCAACCTAGAGGAGGAAGGTTTCCCCCTCCCTCCCTTGCCGCCATCCATACAAGGGGAGTTGGGGGGAGCACTCCTCCTCACCCAGCCGCCTCTCCCACCTAAAAAAGGAGGGGGTGGGGCGCCCCCTTGGCCACCACTCTAAACCCTAGGTCTGCCCCTCTAAACGCCGCCGCCCTAGAGCCTCCTCTAAACCGCCGCCGCCTAGCCCTGCCCTAGCCGTCGTCCACCTCCACCCCTTGTCCTTTAAACCCTAGTTGACAAGGCCTCTCTACTCCACCATACTCGCTCTAGCTTACGTGAAGCCCTGTGGGATCTACTCCTTCATTTCACCACCACGCCGTCGTGCTGCTAGAATCGAGAGGAGATCTACAACCTCCGCTACCTGCTGGAACAAGGGAGAGGAAGGTCTTCGTCGAGTACTGAACGTGTGACCGACTACAGAAGTGCTGCCAGAATGTGGCACTGGAAGGATCGTCTACACGATCTTGAGATCGGCAAGTGAACGACTATATCAAACACGAGAATCCAAACTCGTTAAACGCTTCGGATCTACTAGGGTTAGTACTCTACAAACTCGTTGCACCGATCTCGTAGATTAGATCTTGGCTTATGTGTGTTCATGCGATAAATTTTTTTGTTTTCCATGCTACGAACCCCTACACATATCGTCCCTCGTTGTCATTGCTCGACGACATCCCTGCATGTCTCGATCAATGCAGCCATCCTGCATGGCTCGATCGATCCAGCCGGCAACGGTGAGCCGAGATTGGCAAAGCCATAGTTAATTATTATTTTTCCTTTATTTAGTTTCCAAGTGTTTGCACTCAGCACACTCTATTACGTGTCTCCGTCTAGGCGTACTCCGACAACCCTTTGCTGAGCTTCCTCACATTCAGAAAAATCCGTTGCCCATGTGAACATGGGAAAAAGTGGCAAAATACAAATGGTCACCTTGGTAGTCACCTACATAACTGGTCACCTTGGAGAGCACCTCTAGTGAACTATGGACCCCGGTCCAATCTTTACCATTGATACATCTTCCACTGTTACTTGTTTACTTGATGCAAACCATTACCTTCCACACCATATGTTTAATCCTTTGTTACAGCAAACCGGTGAGCTTGACAACCTCACTGATTCGTTGGGGCAAAGTCTTGAGTTTGTGTTGTGCAGGTCTCCGCATTGCTTGCAACACCTGTGTGACGTTTCCTTCCTCCTACTGGTTCGATAACCTCGGTTTCTTACTGAGGGAAAACTTGTTGTTGTGCTGCTTCACACCTTGCTCTTGGGGTTCCCAACAGGCTTCACATTAGCCATCAAGCTTTTCTGGCACCGTTGCTGGGGACTTAAAGAAGAAGAAGCTCCCTCGTCAACAGCCAGCCATCAAGATTTTCTGGCGCCGTTGCCGGGGAGGCTAAGGACGTCTTCACAAGGGGAGTCCTCCACTTCCTTTCTCTTTACTTTGTTTTTAGTTTGCTTGGTTTTGTTTGCCTCTTTTCAAAAACTCAAAAAAAAATAGTATAGTTTGGTTTGCTTTCTTTATTCAAAAACACAAAAAAATTAGTTCCTGCTCTAGCTGCTGCTGCTGTTTTTGGCTTGCCCACCTTTGCCAAAATGAACTCCGCTGAGAACACCAAGTTGTGTGACTTCACTAGCACCAACAACAATGATTTCCTAAGCACTCCTATTGCTCCACCTGCTCCTGATGCTACCTTTTATGAAATTAAGCCTGCTTTATTGAATCTTGTGATGAGAGAGCAATTTTCTGGTGTTAGTTCTAATGATGTTGTTGCCCATCTCAATAACTTTGTTGAACTTTGTGAGATGCAAAAGTATAAGGATATAGATAGAGATATTATTAAGCTCAAGCTATTTCCTTTCTCCTTGAGAGGGAAAGCTAAAGAATGGTTGCTATCCTTACCTAGAAATAGTATTGATTCTTGGACTAAGTGCAAAGATGTTTTTATTGGAAAGTACTATCCTCCTCCTAAGATTATATCTATGAGAAGTGACATTATGAAATTTAAACAACTTGATAATGAATATGTTGCTCAAGCTTGGGAAAGAATGAAGTCTTTGGTTAAGAATTGCCCCACTCATGGACTCACTGCTTGGATGATTATCTAGACTTTTTATGCAGGTTTGAACTTCTCCTTAAAAAACCTGTTGGATTCTACTGCTGGAGGTACCTTCATGGGCCTCACTTTGGGTGCTGCAACAAAGCTCCTTGATAATATGATGTTTAATTACTCTGAATGGCACACTGAGAGAGCTCCATATGGTAAGAAGGTAAATTCTGTTGAAGAAACCTCCTCTTTGAGTGATAAGATTGATGTTATTATGGCAATGCTTGTTAATGGGAAAGCTCCTCTAGATCCTAATAGTGTTCCCTTAGCCTCTTTGGTTGCTCAAGAAGAGCAAGTTGATATGAACTTCATTAGAAACAACAATTTCAACAACAATGTCTATAGGAATAATTTTGGTGGTAACAACAATTATAGGCCTTTATCATCCTAATAATGGCAATTCCTATGGAAACTCCTACAACAATGCTAAAGTGCCCCTTCTGAACTTGAAGTCATGCTCAAAGACTTTATTAGTAAACAAAATGCTTTCAACAAAACTATGGAGGAGAAACTTTTAACTGTTGAGAAGAATATTTCCTCTTTGTCTGAAGCACAGTCCTCCTTGATTAATAAAATGGCTGCTAAACCTGAAACTATGGAAAATACCTTTGCTACTGCTCATGCCATACAAGTTACTATTGATGAAAATATTAGACTGTTAGCTCAACTTCATGCTAAGTGGGAAAGGGAAGCTGAAATTGATTAAAACAATAGTGTGTGCACCATCACTAGAATGGATACCACTGAACCACAAGAAGTCTCTGTTCCTCCTCCTACTATGCCTAAGCCTATTGAGTCTACTACTAGTGATGCTAAGTTTGAATTTGATATAGATGGTTGCAATATTTCTGAAGTGATTCTTTTCTTGCAAAATCTTGCTAGAAGTCCTGATGCTAGTGATATGCATGTTGCTTTCACTAAACATATTACAGATGCTCTTGTGAAAATTAAGGAAGAGAAGCTAAAACACAAAGCTTCTATTCCTAGGAAATTAGAAGATAGTTGGGAACCCATTATTAATATACAAGTGAATGACTTTGATCTCAAAGCTTCATGTGATCTTGGTTCTAGTGTCTCTATTATGCCTAGGAAGAGTTATGAAATGCTTGATTTGCCACCTCTAGAAGATTGTTATTTGGATGTCCCACTCAATGATAATGCTAAAAAGAAACTAATGGGGAGTATTAATGATGTTCTCATCATGGTTAACAATGCTTATGTCCCTGTTGATATCTATGTTTTGGATGTTGAATACAATGCTTCTTGTCCTATTACTTTGGGAAGACCTTTTCTTTGAACTGTTGGTGCCATCATTGATATGAAAGAAGGAACCATTAAATATCATTTTCTATTCAAGAAAGGTATTGAACACTTCCCTATGAAGATATAGAAGTTGCTTTTTGCTCCCTCTTTGAAAGCAAGGTTTGATGCTAATACTTCCTCATTTGAAAATACTTGATTCTGCTTGCTTCTTGTGCCTAACTTGAAGGCGTTAAATAAAAGTACTTGTTGGGAGATAACCCAAGAGTTTTCTTGAGTCTTGGAAGTTATTACTTCAGTAATGACCTCTCCTTATCATTTTTGTTTGCTTTTTGTGCCAAGAATGATCTCTAATGAGAGGAAGTAAGATTTGGGGAGTTGCTGTCCCGAAACAGATTTCTGTCCTCCACCAAAAAAAATCGCGAGGAGTCTCTGTAACTCGGATTGAGCTGAACATTTACGAATAAATCCCCCAGTATGTTAGATAACTTTCGTTAGTTCAACACCTTTTGATTTGAGCAACAAAAGATGTTCAAAAAAATCGGTTTCTACCTGCTGGTCTCATTTGCTTCTTATTGATTCCTTTTTGAGTTCTCTTTAGGTGAATTGAGATTTTTGAAGGAGTTGATATAGTAGATTGTGTTTTTAATGAAAATTCTTTCTGTTCCAAAGCTTTTCCTAAAGGTCTATTATCTTTGAATACAATAATATTGCTAATAAAGATTGTGTGAAGTTTTGTATAAAGGAAAAAAATTCAGGTGTAGAGAGAGACTGATGTAATGAGATGAAGAATGGACAAAAGCTCAAGCTTGGGGATGCCACCCCGGTGTCACCCCAAGAAATATCCAAGAGGTACAAGTGTCAAAGCTTGGGGATGCCCAAGGCATCCCCCTCTTCATCAATAAAAAGCTCAGGTCTGTCTAGACACTTTGTTTTTATTGTTTCATGCACAGTTGTGTTGTTCTTGGAGCGTCTTAGTTTTTGTTTGGTTTGCTTAGTTTGTTTAGTTTGCTTGAATAAAGTAGTTTAGACCCTCGTTCTTGCTGTGTTGTTTGCAAATAAATTGCTTGGTGTTGGAAAGGAGTAGGAAGTTCTTGCTTGATAAGTGCAAGAGGAGCTTGCATTGGCTGTGACTTAGACCTTAGCATGACATGCTAGGTGTTGTTTTGACCTTATGCTTAGTGATTATTGTTGTATCATGTCTTGTTCTAAACAATTGGGATTGCTTAGTGTGCCTTGAAAAAATTATGCGTTGTTTTAGCATGCAAAAGCATAGTATTGTGGTATTCTCCTTTGATGCTTTGCTTGGGTTGACTTGGCACATGATCACGACGAAGTATTGTGGTATTAGTGCCATACAGGATGACATTAATAAGTTGCAAAGGATACACACGAAATGAAGTGTTCATTTGTTAGACTTAGAACTCTTCCATGAGCAAGAATAATCAAAAGCACCAAGGAGTGTGCTACTTATGATTGGATAACAAATGCACCTAGTTTATTTATACTCTAGTGCAAGTGGGAGACCGAAGGGAATATGCCCTAGAATCAAATATTAGATGACATATTTCATAAAGTGTATGATTAAGTTTTGTATCATGCTATAATTGTACTGATAGGGAAACATCAATACACGTGTGATATACAAAAAAAAGTAGTTCCTGGTGAAACTCTAATCACCGGTTCATTGGTCAACTGGTGATCAAAGATTTCTTTATCATCAAGGATCCTCGTCCCCTAATTGACAATGAGGTCATTTCATTAGGGAATGAGATGGTGAACATACACTATCTATAGCATCGTATCACGATCATGTAACGAAGTTCAAGTTATGATGTCTAGTAAACATTCTGACTCTTTTCTTAGACTGTGAGACCATAAGAAATCACTGTTACCCGAGGATACTTTGATGGCACATAACATCACTTAGTAATATGGTGATCATAAAGGTGACGTTAGGTATCCGAAGGAACATGTTTAGGAGACTGCGTCAAGAGCAGGATATTTCCATCCGCGTGGCGGAAGATACTCTTAGACCCACAAGTACCGTTACCTGAGATTTTATGGGCCAGGGGCGAAACTAAAAGTTTGGTCCCCTTATTATAAATTTTTTATGCATATATGAGATGATGAAAACAGGGTAAATATTATAAGTATACTCCCAACTATAATATTCATATAAAAATAACAATGTTTACATGTTATCTTAAAATTTCCTCCAAAAATTCCTAGAAGCAAGCATAGAGTTGTCAAACCATTTAACCTCTCCTGAGATATTACGGATCTCAAATAGTTCTTCAATAATTTTAGGCGCCATAATCAGTTAACTTCGCTCGTTACAAATAAGAAGTTAAGAACGGCGGTTACTAATTAGAATTAAGAACTAAAATTAAGGCGTAACCAGCAGAGGCATGGGCTAGGCGGGGGCGTACCAATAGGTAGGCAACCGCCGAGGATCCGAGGCGGTCGATTGCGATCGTCGATGGCCTTTTTGAATTCTGCGTGCCTGGCGACATGTGGATTGTCGAGGAGGATTTTTTGGTCATGGCGGCAGGGCGATCCGATCCAGGTGAGGTGATGAGGCGAGGGGACCTAGATGGGACTTGGGAGTCGGGAAGACGTGACCTGGCCCCTGGGAAGCGATGCCATCTGGGACTAGGGCTAGGAGTTGTCAAGTCGATGCCTGGGAGAGTGGGAGTCGATTGATGCCTGGGACTGGGAGTCCAATCGTCGAGGATCGGGGAGTCGAGAAGTTGCTAGTTGGACACCATCCCAATTAAAAAATTGTCTTTTTTACATGCATACTAGGCCTATACTTTTTTGGGCCCCTACTTTTTTGGGGCCTGGGGCGGCTGCCCCGCCAGTCCCCCCCCCCCCAAGGGCCGGCCCTGAGGCCAACTCGGATAAGTTATATCCATAAGTTGTGCAGCATGTGACTAGGTCACGGAGATATTACTTATCGAATCGAGTAAAGAAGGTATTGTCTATAACGGGGTTGAACACTGACATGGGGATGTCACTTGATCAAAACCTCAGACAATACAATATCACGGAAACAAAAGGAATAAGACACAGTGTTTACGATTCAACGACAAATATTGTTGAGTATACATGTGGTCACTATGGATATCCAAATCCCGATGTTGATCATTGATCATAGAGGAGTCTTGGCCATGTCTGTAGTATTCTCGAACTGTTGGGTAGCACGCTTAAGGCTTGACGAAGCTTGAAGATCGTTAATAAATAGTTTGAATCACTAAAGAAGTGAGAATAGAGAAACCAGAAAAGTTCTGGAAGATCTGAAGTCGTTTAGAAAAAGAATAAGAAAAAGGACCGAAAAATAGTTTTCAGGTAAATGGTTATTTAAATATGATTATTATATATTAATTATGAATTAATATATTGTAAAATAATATTTAAATAAAAATTTATAAAAGTTGTCTTAATAGTTAGGCAAAATTTCAGAGGGATTTTACATAAAAATAAACGGACGAAAAAGGATACAGAAAAGCTGTTTTTGAAACAGCGGCAGATACTATGTGCCGCATGCGTGCCAGTTGCTGAAGCAAACGGGCCAGGAGGCCGGCCCACCCGGCGGGGGGCAGGCGCTGTCGCGCCGGGCCGTGTGGGCCGGTGCCGGCCCACCTGGCCGATGGCTGCCACCTCCCCCCTCCCTCGTGGCTACTCGTTGCCGCCTGTTGCGCCGGGAGATCTACTTCGGCAATATCGGCTGGATTAGGAAGAAGCGGAGGTCGTCGTCAAGCATCGTATATGTGTGAATCCCTCTGGCGGCACCATGCTTTCGGTGCTAGGAGTTGTCGTGGAGCCGCAAGGACATTGTAACCTCGAGGTCAGCATCGGGGCGTCTTCTTCATCCACGTTCCTCGCGGTACGTTAACCGCGTTCGGTCTTCAAATGTATGAATATTGGGTCCCCTCCTGTTACTGCATTACTAGTAGATAGATCCTGAGCTTCCGGGGTTGCCGCGTAGTAAATTTTTTGTTTTTCTGCACCGAGCCCCAACATTCTTTTGGCCGTGGGAATCTTTGGATCGTTAAGGAGCTTCATTGGCAGTTCATTCTTCTTCATCTTCAGGATGGATGTGGAATTTTTTGACCTGTTCGGTGACTTCCCGTCCACAACCAAAAACATTAGGCCGACTCTGGAAGAGCGGCGATGCACCGTAGACATGGTATAGACGTTGGAGATGAAGGGCTTCTCAAGGATTTCAATGTAATTTTTGTTTTTGTTGAGTTGCTTTGTAATGTTCGATTTTTCTTTTAATGCTAAGTCATCTTCGCAAAAAAACCGAACAGCCACATTGGCTATGATGTCATAATGACAAAGCAAAATTGCATTGATTCTGGATCCTATATATTGTGATGTGGATGAATCATGGAATCTCCAAGATGACACAAGCCTTGCAGAATGAAGTCGTAAATAAGCGGGATAAAAAAATTAGCCGGTGTACACTATAGTAACAATGTTAGAGAATCTCCACTCGGGGGGGGGGGGGGGGGGGGGGGGGGGCTAAAGCCTCCCTAAAGGTCTATCGGGGGTGCCAACGTTCGAAATCACGTCCAGTCCCCCCCTCCCAATTCTTTTTTGGTGCTGGCACAACCTCTTTTGTTATTCGGCGGCCCCAGGGGCTAGCGAGGACGCCGGATGGAGCTGAAAACTGCACGAGTCATCCCTGTCGGCGACACATGCACACAAACCCACCCATTTTGCATTTCCCACACTCCCACCAGCACCAGCAACTCGTCGTCTCTACCATCCCTTGCCGCCTTCAGCCATTCATTCCGCTAGAAATACCTGCGCAGTCTCCTGAAAATACTTAACACGCCCTCCCAATCCGCCTCCGCGCCCGCTTCGTCGCCGCCGTTCCGCCTCCTGGTAGCTCCAATCTCACCCCAACCTCCTTGCCCACTAGGTGTTCGGCGGTTTGCCAAAGGGATGGATTCGGACGAGGAAGAGATGTTGGTCGCTCTGATGGACGATGAAGTCATCGTTGCTCCTAGAGCCAAACACACCGTCGGCAACGACTATCATCTGATGATCATCACTTCCCTCCTAGGCATGATTGTCGGCGCCGATGAGAAGTTGTGTGCTGGGGGTTCGAATCCTGAGCGACGCAAGAGCAAGCCAAGGAATATGATGGAAGGCTACGTCATGTTGTATGTCGACGACCCATTGCACGATGACATCATATTTCGGTGCTTTTCAGAATGAGCCAGAAGCTTTATTTGGAGATTGTCGAGCAATTAAGAGAGTTCGACGACTACTTCAAACTGAAGAGAGACGCTGTCGGCTTGCTTGGTTTCTCCATAATTCAAAAAATGCGTAGTTGCCCTTTGGATGCTTGCATATGGAATTCTTGTAGATGCACAGGATGACTACCTCCGCATATCCGAGTCCATAGCCATCGATTGCATGTATAGGTTTTGCAAGGCAATTGTGACAGTGTATGGGAAGAATTACCTGAGAACACTAATGCAGAAGACACAGCTTGGATCCTGACACAAAATACAGCAAGGGGATTTTCAGGGATGCTTGGAAGCATCGACTGTATGCACTAGGCATGGTAGAACTGCCCATTTGCACACCAAAGCATTTGCAAAGGTCACATGGAATCATGGATGTTGCTTGAGATTGTGGCAGATTAGGATATGTGAATTTGGCATGATTTTCTCGGCATGGCAGGATCACATAATGACATCAACGTGTTGCAGTGTTTAAATGTGTTCGCCAAGCTTGTTGAAGGCACTGCTCCTGCGGTGAATTTTGAGATCAATACCCATCACTACGACAAAGGATACTATCTAGCAGATGGTGTATATCCTAGATGGTCAACATTTATGAAGACAAACTCAAACCTTGTTCCTGAAGGAAAGAAATATTGGTTTGCGACACAGCAGGAGGCTCGCAAGAAGGATGCAGAGAGGGCATTCAGTGTGTTGCGAGCTCGATTTGCCATTGTTTACCTGGTCGAAATATCAGATATGGGAGGTCATGACTGCCTATGTGGTCTTGCACAACATGATCATTGAGACGAGTGAAAGACTCCAGTTTTTGACACTGAACTGTATTATCATCAAGTTCCTCTTGCAGATGTTGATTACAAAGTGTCCGCCGCGTTTTCTTCTTTTCTTAACAGGCGGCAAGAAGTTCGAGACACAAATACTCATAATTAACTGCAAGATGATCTGTTGGAGCATTTGTGGAGGCTCAAAGAAACCACCTAGTTTGTTTATTTGTTTTCTTTTGTTTGCTATACTAAAATTGTTGAATTGTTTGTTTGATTTTATGGACTTGTAGTAAATTTATATGTTGAATTATTTATTTGCTATATTGAACTTTGTTGAATTGTTTGTTTGATCTGATAAACTTGTAATAAATTCATATATTTTGAATGTTTGATTTTTTTTATATGGGGGCATGCCCAATGAGCTTGAAGACATCGCCTCCAATTCATGTTCCGGCGCCCTCCCGGGCGTCTTGCGGGGACGAGTTTCAATCGCAAATGTGTACAGATTATGAGTTGCAGGTAGAGTAATACAAGGTACAGAAGTGGAAGAATCAAAAACACGGAATACATCGATACGACCAGGGTGCCTGAAAAGCAGTAACTTGAGAGTACTTGGGTTCAATTTACAAGGAGTCGTCTGTCCCGCGCAGACTCTCCTCGATTCAGGACGGTGGCGACGACGGACTGGAGAAAGCAGGCGGCGACGGGAAACTGAAGTCGAGGTTGTCCGGCAGCAAGCTCTTCTTGCCGCCCCTTCCCCGGCTGCTGTCGAAGAGGAACGCCGCCGTGACCGGCGACTCCATGTCGACGCTGCTGCTCCGGAGCAGCTCCAGCGGGAGGTCGAAGTACGCCGACACCTCCTGATCGTCCTCCTCTTCTTCGCCGACGCGGCCGTCGAGCACCACGCGGGAAGCCGATGACGAGTTGTTCCCGAATCTCTCCATGGAGGCCGCCTTGGACGCCGCACTGTTCCGGGCAGGCTCGGCTGCTGGCCCGCCGGCCGTGCTCGCCGGGGCGTCCGGCTCGCTCAGGCTCATGGACTGCTGCTGCTGCATGATCGGCCGCCGCCTCGACAGGCCGGGCAGGTGCATGCAGAAGGCGCCGCACCAGAAGCTCTCGCTGCCGATCTTGTCCTGCCGCGACGACGACTTGCCGTAGTTCATGGACGCGCTGCCGCTCGAGATGTCGGTGACCGACGAGCCCGCGCGGGATCGCGGGACCAAGGAGCCGGCTCTGCCCGCGTTGAGCTGGTGGTCGTCCACGGGGATCTGCTCCTCCTCTTCATCGTCTGCTACACGAGCTCCTCTCTTGAAGGACGCATGGGAGGCCTGGAATGGAGTGTCTTCTTGGAAAGAACCCATGGCTCATGAGAGGTGCTGAATTTGCAGGAACTCCGTGCTTCTTCATGAGCACAAAACTGAGCGAGGTCGAATTGACTACGGGAATGGTGGAGAGCACGTCAGGGTCATGAGTTGTCTCCCTGTCATGTTCTCCTGTGATGGTGGGGGTAGCTGCTTGACCTCCCACGGTCCAACCTCATCGAGTCTGTTCCCCTGGGTACACAAATGTGTTCTTCTGTTCCCCTGGGTGGGCTGGTACAAACATGGTACGTGCATGCTACTAAGTGGCATTACTATTTCCTTAGAGAGGGCACACTGAAGAAATTAGGAAGCTTCTATGGCTTACTTGCTAAATTTAGTTTTTCAGAAAGAAAGTTTCCATGATAGAAATACGCTCTTCGGGATGGTACAGCTATTTTCACCAAAGAAAACTACAGAATGTATGCATCTTATTCAAAAAGATCATAACTGCATGTACAGTATCCTGGTGCAGTTTAACATACATCATGGTCGGATGGAAGGTAGGAAACATTAAGTAGACTATACAACACAGAGCTCGGAGAATCCTCATACAAGCCACAAAATGTTAAGCAGTTCCTGTCATGCAGCCCTTGAGGATACACACAGATATGGCGCAAAGATTGAAACGCAAAGAAAACAAAGAAGAATCAACTTTCAGTTTTCCTAGGAAAAGCCTATATTTCAAGACCTTTTATTTTTCCGTGTAGTGTACAACCTCAGGGCTTTACAATGTTGGCATATCATTGCAGAAACTACTTTACTATGAGACTAGACAGAGGTGCTCAGTAACTGGCACATAGCTCAGATTTACAAGAAAAAGGCAACATCTCCTCAAGAAGCAAAGGTGAGCAGATGTGGACTACTGCAGAGAGTTGTAGAAAAGGATCAGCACAACTGATATCCCAATGATAACAGGAAAGCCCGTCAACAAGTACAGAGCACCGTATCCCTGTAGAACAGAATAAAATTATACTACATGGCTAGTGACGATACAAGAAAATCAAGTCATAAGCAATTAGTTTAAATTTGTGCAACTATTTTACATCTGTAATAAATTTATGGAATATGTTGAGGACAACAACTTACCACTGCTGAAGGAACTTCATCTTCTTCATCATCATCCCCTCCTTCATCTATATCAGCAGCAGAATCGAAGTCAATGTTAAGCCTTTTGGCAGCTGCCACGGGATCAATGCCAGTATCTGTGGCCTTTGCATAGCTAGATCTCCCAAAAAAGCCCTTGTTTTTTTTAGTTTCTATCTGCACAAAAAAGTAAGAAATGAAAGTATATTTAGAATGGTTCTGTTAAAAAGATGTTGTACAGAAATACATACAGGATGAGACGTATTTAAAGTGGTTCTGTTAAAAAGATGTCGTACAGAAATAAATACAGGATGAGACATAAAGCATAACAGTGAGACGTAAACAGTGAACGATGACCAATCTACATAAACTTTAGGAAATAATTGCTAGTATCAGTCAAACCATCTAGGATTTGCATAGACAAAACTACAGCCATGGTACTCATAGGAAAAAATGATGGTAAGCATTTGTAGGAAGTAGAACGAATTGCCAGTGTTACCTTTATATCAACATCGGGCCATTCTGACATCTCCTTGGCAAGCAACCTAAGAGCATCACGGTTCTCTGGAATCCGTCCTTCATTAACCTACAATAATAAGAAGGCAACGTATATCAGTGACTTATGTACTTGCAGGGAAATACAGACATTATCAATTGTTAACTAGATGGCGTCATAATGCAGTTCATGTTTCTTATCCTGCATTATGAAGACAAGTGTGGTTAAGTTGTGTCAATTTGGTTGCGGCCAGCTGGACAGCAATAAGACTCGGGTGATCAAGGATTAATGGCAGGATAAGGAAAGAGTCCAATTTGTATAAGAAAAGGACTAGTAAGTCGAATCATATTAGGAGAGGTCAAGATCCAAGACATCAACTATATAACGTTGTCAGTATCAGGTATTTATGTTTGGGAGACAAAGAATGATCAAACTATTCTCCAAAGTCATTCTTTCATCTCAACATGTATAGCATTCTTTCCTCAAAAAAAGTGTATAGCCAATCCGCCATAGCCCTTCAACATGATAGTTATCCTTTTACATATGCACCCCTCTCTCCCCCGCGTCACCCCCTCGGAGGCGACTCGGGGGCAAACCCTAGCCCGCTGCCACACCACTCCCTCCCCATGACCTTTCTCTCGCCGCCGCCAGAAGCGACCGTTAGGAAAGCCCGCACGGCTCTGATGGAGGTGGCGGCAAGGCCCTAGTCATGCTGCCTCCAGCGATGGGCTCTGAATTCCAGGGCCGCGGCTCCGGGAGGTGGTGACAGCAAGCGGCGGCTGTGGGTGCTGGCCCGCATCCCCGGCCGTGCGGGCAGCGGGGTGGCGGTGAGCGTGTGGCGTGCCACGTTGGGCACCCGTTGGTCCTCTGCGTCAGATCTGAGGAAATCGCCATTACCGTCCAGTGAGGTTTGCTTCCCTCTGCTGGGCTCGCGCAAGTTGGCCGGGTGGAAGGTAAGTTGGCCGGGTGGAAGGTGGTGGGGCGCTCGGGACCAGAGGAAGCCCTTGACTGGCAGTGGCCACAATGCCGTCAACGCCCCGGGCGACAATTCCATCCTTGGAGGCTTCGTTGAGGTCTCTTCCCTCCCACCTATCTGGGGTGGATGGCGAGTTTCGGTGGTCGGCGACGGCTTTTGGCGGTGCTCTGCGATGACGACGTCCTGTATCAGATCTGGAGGTTCCATTTTGGTGTCCTTCTCCACCCTGTGGCCCCTGCCCACCAGCGAGAGGGGATAGGGTTCCTTCTACGGGTGGAGTGCTCCCAGTGGTGGCAAGTGCCCAGTGCTTCGACGAGCTCCGTTCTGCTAAGGTGATGTTCTTTGTGTGCCGGTCTCCTCCTGGGCGCCTTCGTTCAACAGCTGGTGGTGCCATGGTGTGGCGGTGCTTGTGGGGAGTTCTCTGGTGCGACAGCCATGCTCGATCTCTCCCATGGCCATTTGGTTGACTCTGCTCTAGCATGTTCTCAGGTGAACCTCTCTGCCTGCCGACAGTGCGACGCTCTTCGAACCAGGGCGAGAGGGAAGGGTCCCTCTTCGCAGACAGAGTCGGTGAGTTGGGTTAGCGATGGTTCATTTGGAGAAGAGAGCGTTGTTCCGCTGATGGTGCCTCCTACTTCCCCCGCTTCTCCTCTGGTGTCCGCCGCTCTGGAAGACGATGGCTTCAGCAATTCAAGTGGAATTTCTTTTTTCTATCTTGTCTATGCTTGTTGTTCTGAGGCCTGTAAGCTGTGTGTATGCACTCTGTATCTACCATTTTCGGCGTTATTAATTTAAAGCAGAGCTACGGCCTTCAGTTTAAAAAATAGTTATCCTTTTGTGAATAAAGGTTTGCAACATTAACAGTGTCAATGACGCATGTCTAAGCTAAACTAGAATTGCGACTAGTGAGGCATTCTGTTGAGACCCACCAAACAGAATTACTATAACAATCTGTTCAGCGTTTTCATATGAATATGTTATTCACGGTCGAGGGTGAGAACAGAAACCATAAGAAGTATTTATCAAGTAGCTTACCTGCAGATTTCAGTCCAATGTAAATTTGGCGTGAACTACCAGCTTCTTGAAAGCTATAAATTCACGAATAGGCAGCAAGGGGAAAACCATGTAACCCTCACTCCTCATGGTATCAAATTGTGAATATGGTAACAGGGCATTTGGTCGAGATTACTGATTCATAATCTCGTACAAGGTAGCAGGTCGAATAAACATGATATACTGACCACGGAACACACGATTACTTGTGTTGGGGTAGGAAAGGACATGCATAGGCTTACATCTGCGCACTATCATTTGAAAATCAAATAATAGTACAGTATGCAGGTAGCATGATTAGTGGTCGTTCTAGATATAGCGTAGCTAGACAACTAAATTACAATAATATTCGTCCGGTCATACAGATGGATGAAGATATTGGTTACCAAGAAACAATATTTATTCACAAAAGGAACATATGCAAGCTGCACGTCACAGGGAAGAGTAATTTACCTCAACCAAAACATCAGCTAAATCATCCCTGGTTAGGTCGTCGGGATCCTCTATGCCTAGCAGTCTCTTCCTCTCTACATCTCTAGGGTCCTCGATCATGATAGTTAACTTAACCTGCGATCCAACATCAAACAAAGCTAAATATTCTAAGTTCTCGGTGGCAATAGTCAATAGGGACGGGTAAACTACAAGTCTAAGCACCATTAAAAAAAAACGAACAATCGTGGCTAGTACGCACAGGCATCCCTCAAAGCGTGGCTATTCTACTGAAACGGGAACAATCGATGCAGTTAGCTCTAGTACCCGCAGAAAATTAAGTAACAGAGGGAATTGCGTACCTCGCCGAAGGTCATGTCCCTGTTCTTCTGAAGAAGCTCCAGCACCTAATACCACGTCCAAACAACATAAAAGTACCAAGTAAATACGAACTCATCCCGAGAATCACAACCCAACGAAAATACGATGGCAGAGTGCCACGGACCCTTTTGATCTCGCGGATGCTCTCCAAGTCCTCGGGGCTAGCGTCCGCCGGCTCGGCGGAAACCGAAACCGCGACCGCGCCTGCCTCTGCATCGAAGGAAATGGGCGGCACGGGGGCTCCCTCTCCCACAGACGTGGTAGAGGTGTCGGTGAATCCAGGCTCTTCCTGCCCAACGGAGGCGGCTATGCCACGGCGGCGGTGCCGGCGGAGCGGCCAGGCGTTGGCGGCCGAAGGGAGGAGGAGGCTGTGGTGGTAGTGGGGGAGAGAGAGGAGAGAGCTAGGTGTCTCCGGGACAGCGAGGAGATGGTGAGAGGCTAGGCGGTGGCGAACAGGCGCGAGCAGGGGAGAAGAGGAGGGTGGCGATAGAAGCGCCATTTGGCTCCGGCCAGCGGCGGTGGCGGCTTATCTCTTTCGGGTCGGGCATCTCGTCTCGCGGCCTCACGGTTCGAGGGATGACGCTGTTGATTTTCTTGCGGGCCCGACCAGCAGAGCGAGTAGGAAGTAGGAACACAGGAACAGCCGCCGGCGGGCTGATGGCCATTTCAGCCCATTTTGTATAGGCCAGTGTTGGGCGTCGCCGGCTGATGTTGGGGAGAAATCGGCCCTTTCTCTACGGTAAGATCATCCTAATAAAGAAACGAGAAATCTAGGTAGCGACTTCTCTGAAAATTTTCGAACTTGGCGGACGCACGTATAATGTATTGTCCCATGTACTGCATGCCACTAAACAATAAACCGAATCAAAGCCAGCTAAGGAGCAAATCAAAAATTCAAAATATTTTCTAGACCAAATCATTTGTCCGATTTAGGATCCGTTTTCATCGTTGGACTAATCGCGATGAGATCTTCGAAACTAGATCTCATGTTGATATGTTTCGATAAAAAAATTCGGACCAAAAAGTTATCAAGCCTTAACACGTGAGTTATCCATGTCATAGTATGTAAGTTATCCATCTAAAATATATAAATTATCCAACATATAAATGGGTCGGATCGAGACGTTCTCGTATTTCTTATGTGGGTAACTTTTATATCTTTCTCACCTCATAAAACCTCGATTGCCCATGTATTTCAGTACAATTAATTAAATATAAGCTACGAGCTAGTTTAATTGAAACGCCGTAGGATAGGTATTAGGGTACCGAGAATTCGTGTTAGGGCATCAACGAGTGGTGAAGGCTTGGTAGCCTAACACCCTTTTGAGACTTCGTCACCCGCACGCCGTGGTAGCGACCAGTTGGCGACGAGAGATGAAGGTAAATCTACTCTTAGACTGGTCTGAGAAATTTAAAACCTAGCGGACATGAATAAAGTACGCTGCATGCGCTGGTGTACTAAAAGACAAATCGAATCAGAGCCAGCTAAGGTATGAACGCTTGCTGTCAGCCAGCTTAGAATCATATCGAAAATTTAAACTATCCTGTAGATCAAACCGTTTATCCAATTTAAGATTCGTTTCTACCGTTGCACTAGTCGCGACGAGATCTTCAAAATCAGATCCCATGTTGATATGTTTCGAGAAATATTTTTGGACCAAAAGGTTATCCATCCTAAACACGTAAGTTATCCATGTCATAATATATAAGTTATCCACCCAGTAACACATTAATTACCCACCATATAAACATATTGGATAGAGGTGTTCTCGCATATGTGTTGAGCAAGTTTAATTGAAACGCGGTAGACTAGCTGTTAGGATACTGAGACTTTATTGCCATAAATGTGTTAGCGTCGACGAGCGATTAAGGATTGATATCCTAAAACCCTTCGAGACTTCCTCACTCGTCCACTACGGTAGTGGCGACGGCTGTCAATAAAGTCGAGTCGCTAGATTACAGGTTGTACGTGGTGGGTGGGCTATGCAAAAGAAGCTTAGATTTAGTTCCTTTTAAAAAAAGTATGTTTGATGTTTGGTGCGGTAGCCTTTCGAGGTTGAGTAGTCCGTAGCGACGAACGACAATACCGTGTCGTTAGAAATCTTTTTATATTCTATCCATTAATATAATTTTATAGTGATGGATAACTTACATGTTATTTTTGGTGTGTAACTTATATGTTAAAACCTGGATAACTCTCATATTACTGATGAATAACTTGTTGGTAAAAAAAAAGTTACCCATCTCTAATATATGATCTCTATGTAAATTTTATAGTAGTGGATAACTTATATATTATTGGGTGAATAACTTACGTGCTGAAGTCCGAATAACTCGTGTGTTACGGGTGGATAACTTTTGGTCCAAAAAAATGTTGTCAGAATATACCAACATGGGATTTAGTTTCGAAGATCTCGTCGCGACTAGTTTAATGGTGAAAACGGATCTTAATTCGGACAAACAGTTTGACCTAGAAAACATTTTGAATTTTCACATATAAACTGAGATGCTAATCAAAAATCTTGTTGTTTAGTGATTAGGCAACTGAGGAATCGTTGGGCTCCCATGATACCGCTTTGGCCAAAACGTCCGCCACGTTTGTTTTTTTTTAAACCGGTCTAAACATAGCACAGTCATAAAGAAAATCTTATCCTGTCTCATAAAATAACCCAAAAAAAATATTTCTCCTGGTACTGGGGGTACACCTCATGGATGTACAACCCATATTGGAGACAAAACTTATCTCCCTCTTCCTTTGGGCACTTTAGTTAGCAATAATATGGTTTCACCCACTGGATCATAGGAAAAAAAGTCAAAAATTATGTGGAGGATGGATCTCCACCTCCCACTCCTGATGTCTTATAAATTTGATGAATTAGATGACTACAGTGATAGACTGTGGACAAAAGTAGGTAAACACAAACGGGACAAGCACCCTAGGAAAATTGTTTATCATGATTAGCCTGAATAGCCTCTCCTGGAATATTAGAAGCATTTCTGAGGTAGGAAAGAATGCATTCATGACATTCTTGCTAAAACTCAGGCATCTATAGTTTCTTTCCAGGAAACTAAAAATAAAAGCTTCACTGTATCCTTATTAGGCGCCATTAGTTTGAATAGGAACTATTCCTGGAATTTCCTCCCAACCAAAGGGACTGCGGGAGGAATTCTAGTTGGAGTTGATCTTGATTTGTTTGACATTTTGTCATGGGAAATCAAAGTATTCTCAGTTTCATGTGTTATCCGAAACAAGGTAGACTACAAAGTTTGGAGACATATTTCTCTTTATGGTTCCCCATATGAGGAGGGAAAGGAAGAATTCATCTCAGAAATACATAATCTGTTCATGGATAATTCCTTAACTACTCTCATTAGTGGAGACTTTAATTTGGTTAGATATCAGAGGGACAAAAGCAATGAGGTTGTCAACCAAAAATGGTGTGACAAATTCAATGCTTGGATTGATCTTTGGGGGATGTTAGAGGTTAAAATTGGCAACATGAAATTCACTTGGGCCAATAACCAAACAGAACTGATCATGTCCGCCATTGATAGGGTTTTATGTAATACTGAATTAGATGATTTCTTTCCTTTAGATAGTACTCAAGCTTGTACTAGATTGGACAGTGACCACACCCCACTCCTCTGGGATTCTAGGATTGGCCTCACCCCTATAAAACCTAGCTACAAGTTTGAGAAGTGGTGGTTGCTCAGAGATGATTTCTCTGAACTAGTCACTAAAATCTGGAGTGCTCCTACCAAAGGGAAAACATCCCTAGATAGGTGGAAGGAGAAAGTTAGAAGATTTAGGAAGAATACTAAAGGTTGGAGTAGAAATATTGAAGCTGATCTAAGACAACTAAAAAAATAAATGATGGAGGAATATGATTGTCTTGATATAAAGGCAGAAACAAAACCTCTATCAGACCAAGAACTAGATAGAATGAAGGTCATTAACTCTGAGGTGCAAGCTATTTGGCTTAAAGAAGAGGTCAAAGCTAAGCAGATATGCAGATATAGAGACATTCTTGAAGGGGATAGAACCTTGCATACTTCCATGCAGTAGCAAACCAGAGAAGAAGGAAAACTCTTATTCACTCCCTAGATGGAGATGATGGACCTACCTCTGACCTCGGAGAGATGCTTGACATTGTTGTAAGCTTTTACAAAAAAATCTTTAGCCCTGAGGACAGAGGAGGTTTTTCTTTAAGTGAAAACTTTTTCAATGAGAATGAGAAAGTTTCACTTCAAGGAAACTCTTCTCTAGACTCACCTTTTTTTGAAGAAGAAGTGAAAAGGTCTCTTTTTAATTCCTACTCTGATGGAGCTCCTGTCCCTCATGGGCTTTCTTTTATTTTCTATCAAAAAAATTGCAATGTGGTTAAGAAGATATAATGGATATGTTTCATGATTTCCACACTGGAAAGTTGGACATATATAGGCTTAATTTTGCAGTTCTTACTCTCATTCCAAAGGAACCATATGCTACTAATATGAAAAAATTCAGACTGATTAGTCTTCTTAATTGCATTTTTAAGCTTTTCACTAAAGGCTTGACTAATAGGATTGCTCTCCTCATGGATCTACTCATTTCCCCAAATCAAACTGCCTTTATAAAAGGGAAGTATATTTTGGAGAGTGTTGTGACTACACATGGGGTTTTACACTCTGTTCACAAGGGTAATGAAAAAGGGGCAATTCTTAAGCTTGATTATGAAAAAGCGTTTGACATGGTTAATCTGGATTTCTTAGATGAACTTCTGCTTAGAAGGGGTTTTAGCCCCTTCTTTAGAAATCTGATCTCCCAAGTCACCAGGAAACGATCTGTAGATGTTAAAATAAATGGGGCAGAAGGGGGTTCCTTCATTACTGGGAGAGGTCTCTGACAGGGATATCCATTGTCCCCACTCCTTTTTGATTTTGTGGTAGATGTTTTTTCTATAATGCTTCATAAGGCATCTTTTCAGGGGCTGATTGAGGACCTCTGCCCTCAGTTCGTTCCTGACGGAGTGGTTAGTCTACAATATGCAGATGACACCATCCTATTTTTTAGTAATAACCTAGAAAAAGCCAAAAAATTAAAATGCGTAATGACTTGTTTTGAAGAAGTTTTAGGCATGAAGTATGGAAAAAGTGAGCTGATCCCCATCAATCTAGATGCTGAGGAAACATATGATTTCCAACAAATCCTGGGTTGTGTGGTAGGATCTTTTCCTATCAAATACTTGGGCATTTCTTTGCATTATGATAAGTTGAGAAGATAAGATCCCTAACCAATCATTGATAAAATCCTCAAAAGGATCTCTGTATGGAGGGGGGATCTTCTTTCTCATGTTACAAGGGTGTTACTAGTTAGAACTTGTCTAGCTAGCATTCCTGTTAACCTCCTATCCTTTTTCAAAATCCCTGAATGGGCTTTACAACTCATCAACTCCTAGATGTCATATTGCTTGTGGAATGACTCCAAAGAGGATAGAAAACTCCACCTAGCAAATTGGCATATGGTTTGTCTTCCAAAAGAACAAGGTGGGATAGGTATCCCTTCCTTTAGAGATGTAAATATATGTTTGCTTGCATCCTGGTTGAAGATATACATTAGTGGAGAAGGGAAACTTTGGAAGAACTTAATAGATAATAAGTATAATACCAGTAGCCCAAACATCTTTGCCTATAGAGAGCTGGGATCTTCCAAATTCTAGAAAGGATTTCTATGGGCTGTTAGTGTGGTTAGATTTGGGTACAGATGGGTAATTGGTAATGGCAGATAGGTCAGATTTTGGGAAGATACCTGGTTCGGTACCTCCCCCTCTCTGTCCAGTTTTGGGATATCTACAGTATTTACAATGAATAATTGGCCATTGTTTCGGAAGTGTGGGATGAAGGGGCTGTTAAGCTTTCATTCAAGATAAACTTTAATCCTTCAATGATGGAACAGTGGTATGAAATTGAGCAAATATGCTATAGTATTTTCTTTAGTGATATCCGTGATTCGCTTATCTGGGAACACACTGCCAATAGGGTCTACTCCACTAGCTCTTTATACAAAATCATTAGTTTTAGGGGAGTGGTTCCCATCTATATCCTAGCTATCTGGGATTTAGTGGTTCCTCCTCGGGTCCACATATGTCTTTGGTTGTTTGCTCACAACAAGCTAATGACGCGAGACAACTTGAGGAAAAGAGGCCTAATGAAACCTTTGGATTGTGTGTTCTGTAATGATAATGAACCTATTAAACACCTTTTCTTTGATTGTGTGGTGGTCAAAGAAATCTGGAAAACTACTTCCACCTTCTTTGGCTGCTCTTTAGGTTCCTGTTTTGATTCCATAGCCAAGTTTTGGGTTGCAAATAAAAAACATTCCGTGCTAAACACTATCCGCGCTTTGATTCTCTGGGGTATTTGGAAATCAAGCAATGCTCTTATATTTGACAACCAAACATGGTTATGCATCAAACAGGTCTAGTGGCTCATTCTAAGAACTATCAAGAAATGGCGTCTGCTTTACAAGGAGCACATGCTGGAGAAAATGGATCTATTCTCGATGGAGATCATGAACTTGCTCCGAACGCCAAGACCCCTCGAGTGGAGATGAACTTGGAAACATCTCCATGGCTTCATTGGTGGATTCCATGCACCTGGAGGTATCCCCTACACTTCTCACTCCCAAGAGTACCGACAAGATGTTGCCTGCCTCTCCCCTCACACTTTACTGGCGTAGTGTGTGGGTGAAGCCTCAGGGGCTGCTACCTACGAACGAGACGAAGGAGAAGCTAAAGGATATCTGTGGGCGTTTTGGAGTCTGAAGACTCCTTTTCGGTTTTTAGTTTAATTGTCATGAGACTATGTTTTTTCCTGTAGTAGTTGTTATGGGATCCTCTGAACTCTCGCTGTAAACTGTTTGGACAGTTTGTCTGGTTTTGTTTCTATAAAATGGGACCGGGGATCCCCTTTTGGGGCCCTTTTGATCCAAAAAGAAAGAAAATCTTGTCCGTTGGATTCATGCAGCATACCCCTTTCGTGTAGTGCAAAATTTTGTACTATCACAACATCGTTATAGTCTTTTCCTCGTGGGTTAAAACCATACAAAAAATCATCTCAGCAATTTGAACAACAATTCACCAAAAACAATATGAGTATACAACAAATCCCTGTTTGTCGTATCAAATCACCATCTATCATAGAAATCCCGAGAAAAAATTCCACACAAGTTGGCACCATAAGAGAATAACATTTGAAGCTGCTTGTGAAAACATTTCCAACTTTTAAGAAACATTTTGCAGCAATGATCAGAATCATTCCAACATCTCGCTAGTGTTTTTGCAGCAACACTCACACGAGGAGTTCCCAACATTTCAAAAACAACCGTGCATCATTGAAAAATCGCAAAAACTAACCTTGTGTTGAAGCACTAACTACATTAGAGCGGGCTCACGTATGACAAAATCTGGCTTGCGAGATCCCTTTGGCATCAGATCTCCTCATCATGGACTCATTCCCCTTAGGTGTATTATGCCTTCCCGAGCTCGAAACTATTCAGAATCTTGGATTTGGAGTTTCCGTCGACTTGCATGCGATGAGGCATGGACCAGGTAAGCAAGTAAGCGAAAAGCACTACCTTCCATCTTCGTCCCTAGAGCACCACCGCGAGGCTAGCACCTTGCCAATGTTGCTCCCCATGTATATGTGTACGACCGCAGAGGCACCTCACCGACCAAAGATGGAACCCGTTTGATAGTGGATTAAACGTGTGTTGCTTGCCCGGAGCCGCCGCCCATCCTCCAGGCTCTGCCACGTCACGCGACCAAAGGATCACCGCCCGTCGTTTGGGATGGGGGCCCACCACCAACGTGGTAGAGCCGGCGACGGCAAAGATAGGCACGAGAAGGGCGTGCCGATGGGGTTAGGGTTTGTCACCCCTGGGTCACCACCCTAGCGACATGGGGCCATTTGGTAGTAGATTGAACATGTGCATGATCCGCGATCGACTTTGAGAAGTAGGTGGTGAATGAGACCGTTGTACCGTGCATGCAGAATGTAACATGTACGACCAAAAAATCTGTCTAGTTTCAAAAGGTGGCCTTCCTGGGCAATAAGTAGGCAACAGTGGAAGAAAGAAGTGAGCTTTTGGAAGGAAAAGAGCGCATTATTAGGTGTGCATATCATTGTACATCACCATCATTGCACCATATAACTTGCCAGCCATCATGGAAGCAAACTCATGCCCATCTTCGCATGCATGCAGGCACGCATGCGCGTACGTGTATCAAGTTCTTGCGCTACGAGCTAGCTAGCTAGAACGAAAAAAAAAGGTTACATGATCTAATTAAGCAGAAGCAAACTCCAAAACCTGATTCTAAAAGAGCTTAAACATGCTGCTAGCTTGGAAAAGAAAAAACAAAAGCGGGAACATGAAAACATAAAGTCCGTACACTTGTCGCGAGGATCAGTACTGATCGACGCGCGCATGCAATGCTACTCCAAGAACGTCTCCATCAGGTCCGAGTAGACGCTGCCCTCGTGCGGCACCCTGTACTCCATCCCTTGCTGCTGCTGCTGCTGCTGCGGCGGCGCCGGCCCCGTCGAGCCCGACACGGACGGGGACGTCGAGGCGGCCGAGCCCATCCTCGCCGGCAGCGTGAAGCTCCTCTTGAACTTGGCGCTCTGGGCGCCGTCCATCCTCCTCGCCTTGTTCGAGTGGCTCTCCAGGCTCAGGTACTCCTCCACGTTCTCGGCGCCGCCGTGCCCCGTCTGCGCGTCCTGCCCTGGCTTCCCGTCATCTGGCTCGCCTCCTCCGCCACCGCCACCGCCGCCTTCGAACAAAAGCTTCGCGTCATCCGAGCGCCCGGTGAGCGCCGTGAAGAACGACAGCCCGTTGGGCCACTTCAGCTCGCCGTCGGGCGCCTCCCCGTGCGCCATCTGCTGGTGCTGGTGCTGGTGCTGGTGTTCGTCCATGTGGGGCGGCTTGCCATGGTGGTGAGACGGCGGGAGGTGGTACATGTGGCTCTCGTCCTGCTTGTTGCCGCCGCCACCCGGGTAAAGCGGCATCGACGACCGCGCGGACGGGTGGTACGCGGCCGGTCCCGGCGGGAACAGGGGCGACGCGCCGGAGTGGGGGAGCTGCGGCTGACCCGGCCAGTTGAAGAGCTGCGGCGGCGGGCGCGCCGGCGGCGGCTGCTTGAGCGGGAAGGACGGCGACGGCGAGGTGCCCCGGGAGGAGGAGAAGAGCTGGGACAGGAAGAAGCCCGACTGGTAGCCCAGCGACTCGAACATGTGTCGCATCCGCAGCACGAAGTGCAGGTCCTCGGGTATCTGCGCGTGCACAGTGGTACAGCTTGCTTAATGTCGACACGTCCACCTCGGCGTGCTGGCTTGACCAAAACGACAAAACATTGTAAAGGGGAAAAGCTCGAAGCAATATTATGCTGCACTTACGATCTTGCAAGAACCCAGCTGCAGGAGGCCATGGCCAGCTTGGATGACAGCTATGGTCTGCAAGTTAGTTAAGCGCAACAAGTTTATGATGAGCACTAATAAATACCCATGCTGTACTGGCTCCTATGCTGCTAGATGATTAAGAATACGAAGTACGTAAAAGATGAACAGTAGGGATAGGGGTGGGGCATTGCCTGGATTCCTGAGGCGAACTGGTCAGTCCATTCTGTAGGAAGCTGCAAAGGAAAAGCGGGGAGGTATTTACGTAAGTGCACAGGAATAAAGGTTTGTCATGACTGTGACGTAGCGTTAGTTCTTCTTGACAGTCACGGGTGAGGCGCAGCTCAGTCTCAGTGAGAGCATCTAATTCTTCTCTTCTTTTTGGGAGAGCAGATTTGTTTTTTGGTGGAGCAGATTTGATGCAAAGGTTGCAAACTACGTACCAAGAGATATGTCTTTTCCATATTCATGCATGAGGATTTTCCATGAATTAATGGACGAGTAAAACCTTGAAACCTAGTAACAGTGAGTATTTATATGAAGATGAGGCTAACTAATTTCTTGTTTGCAAGTGATTAATGTGGTGCTCAGTGCTACGTAAGCAGGTCTCCCCCAAAGCATGGAGGCATGGAGTGGAGAAAGAGAAAGAAGGGGGTGGGAGCAGGCATGCAGAGAGAGACAGTGGATGATGATGGTACATACTGCATCAAAAGAGCTCTGCCAGTAGTTGGCGATGTTTGGCTCGCATTCAGAAGGTTCCTTGAAGACCCATTTGTGACATTTATCAGATGCCACCTTTCCCATCAGCCTGCAACCCGTCCAAATCAAATCGACTTAGCACATCATGCTCAAAAGCTCGGTGAGGAACAAAGTGAAAGAAGACCATAACGCACACAACCCGGTGAGACCCTCTCTTTCTCTGTTGGTGTACTGTACATTACTACTATTCGTTATAACAATCTTATAAAAAAATTGTATCGCATTCAACCACACTCTCAGGAAGAATTTTGTTTACATTGCTCAATTAGTGAAAGACTGATTAATTTGGAGCTTAAGAAGCAAGTTCATCTAAACTGATGATGCATTGATGCTTGTAGTACCAATGTCTCGAACCCCTACAGTCAGTCCAACTCCTCCTACATGCCCTACTGTGTAAGGGTTGCTTGTGCGTGTAGCATCAGCCGTTCGTTGATCGGAGAGAGTAGTAAATTAACCTCCCAATTAGCCCTACTGACGCTCGGCGATTGTTTATGTGTAACGAGGCACCGCCCCACTTGACCGAACGTGTCGCACGTGACGGCGCCCGTCCTTAGTCCTCGCTAGCCAAAAGACTCGACTGAACCTCGCCGTTAATCTATGCGTTCTACCCACGCCCTCTGACCCCTCGCCCGGCATAATCACCGTCGCCTCCACGCGTGGTTCTGCGCCGCTGCCTCCTCCTCCCTCCCGCGTCAGAGCAAAACCAAAAAACTCAGAGGTTAAACTAAATTAGGCGTGGTGCCGTACCGCCGTGTCAGTAAAAAATCAGGGGGGAGTACCGCGCGAATTAATAAAACTGAAAAGCTGGGCGCGGTAGATACAGAACAAAGTGAAAAGATGAAAGCGCACGCGCCCATCCCATCTCATCTCCTTTCTTTCCTTGGTTCGTTCGTCTCTCTCGCTCGCTCTGCAGGTAATGGTGGTGGCTAAGCCAAATTAATCCAGGCATGAACGAACTGTTGGGCGTCAATGGAGCACATGGGGACTGGGGCAGGGTCCTAATCGGAGAACAGGGGACATGACGGGAACTGGCACGAAAATCCGCGGGGCTAATTAGAGCAAGGCTGGTAGTAGGAGTAATAAGGAGGAGGGTGACATGACTGCTGGGGCTGCTTGCTGCGTGCGACGACCGTCGACCGGGCCGGCCGTGGCCCGTGGGGGGAAAAACAAAACTGCACACGACTGCCTGCACCTACCCAGTACCCACCCTTCTCCGTAGTTGTAGAGCTGGATGGACATCTTGCTGAAGGCCTTGCGCACCGGATCCTCGCCGTCGATGTCCTCCAGGCACTCCGCCACGCGCGGCCGGCAGAAACCGTCCTCCCACATCAGCATCCTAAAGGAACGCACACGAGAACATTCGTTAGCACCGGTGGTTCGATCAATCCTCGCTCACATATGTATACAAATTAATCAGTAATAAGTAAGTAGAGGAAACATTACTTACAGGCTGCCGTTGTCGTCGCCGATCTTGCACCCGTTGCCGCCGCGGCACCGCCTAGGAGGAGGAGGGAATAAACAGGATCAGCAAGCGTTGGAACCGTACTGCTAGCTGCACGAAAGGTTGCTGGTGGTGTGTCCCTTTCATGTCTCACGGCGGCGGAGAGATTCAAGAGAGGCATGTAGAAACATGGAAGCAAAGGAGGGGGGTGGTGGGCACATACGGGCGAGGACGGATGGTCCAGAAGACGGAGTACGTCCAGTCCGAGTTGAGGCAGACGTTGCGGAGGGCCTCGTGCAGCGCCATCATCCCCGCCGCCTCTTTGCTCCGCGCGTGATCCCCTCCTCCACCTCCTGCCACCGCCCCCGAGCCCACCATTTTACCCTTCTCTCTTCTCTCTCTTCCTCACTGCGGCGGCGTAAAAACCCTTGTGTTATCTATCTATCTATCTATCTATCTATCTATCTATCTTTGTGGTCTTTCTTGTTCGGAGGAGCTCGGGAGAAGGCTAGAGAGGTAGGGTGCGCCTTCTACCTAGCTACCCGGCCGGGTCTCTTTTTGATCGCTTCTTGGGTTTTTCTCTCAGAAGAGAGAGAGAGATGCTGTGTGACCTGAGAGCTAGCTCAGCTATACCTCTCTCAAGCTCAGGCTCTCAGCAGTCCTTGGCCTGTCTCACTCTAATTGCTGTCTTTAACTTGGGCAGGGGGAGGGTAAACGGAAAGGCGCTGGCCTCTGTGCTCTGCCGGAGTAGTCACTGCGCGCGGTCGCTCACGGCACCCTATGTTTTTTTCCTGGCCTCGGCTTGGCGGCCCAGAAGATGGCAGCGCCAAAAGTAAAAGCGGCTCTGCCGGGTCCCCCATGCCCTTCTATGACCAGCTTTTATTTTCGCCCTCCCCCGTACCATTCCATGGAGGCATGGAGCCGCTATACCTCGGTTTGGCAAAACGGGGACGACCGCCAAATTTTGTTTCTTCCTCGACGAGTTAAATACACAGTTAGTCACCGTACTTATCCGTATAACTTGTCACGGCTACTGTATATTGCAATACACAAATTATGGTCACTGAATATGTGCTAGCAAGCCGTACATGGTCACTGCAACGGTACGTTGCAAATTTGGATGACATGGACCTCAGCGGACCCCACTTGCAGAGTTTTGGTTAGGGGGTTTGAGTAGGGTTTTCATAGATTTTGTTTGTCATACGAATCCTTCAATAATGAACATGATTTTGATGAAAGTTTGTGTTTTTACATCTGGCATGACCTCGTAGCCAATATTTCTCAATAGCTATCAACCATGGTGGATATTTCATTGGCAGTGGTAAAAACATAAGCTACACTGGTGGTTCAATTATATGGTTTGATCATGTGGACACCATTACTTGGTCGCCACTGATAGTGGAGAACATTATGAAGGATATAGGTTATGAGATACATGGTAGGGTCAAATGGTTAAGTTTGTAGACATTGGTCACCATTTCATTTAGCTTTGTATTGATCATGATGAATCTATTAAGGATATAGTTTGGGATGATGTGATATAGTTTGTTGTTGTTGATCTACCTCCAGTCATCGGTCCTTGTAAGCCCCTACAAACAGTTGAATCTTCTCCCAAAACAAATGATGATGCACCTGTCTAGAGGAATGAAAATGCACATGTACAAAGGAATGAAGATGGACCTGGCCACATGAATGAATAAACACATGTTCCAGTGCAGGTTTTGTATCCAGAGATAATTGAGAAAGAAAGAGCAGCAAGAAGGGGAGATTTGAGGCCAGAGAGCAAGCTTACCACGAAGGGTATTAATGTAGAGGAAGCAACTTTGTCTAAAGATGATTCCGAGGATAATGTAAATTATGTTGATTTTGAGTATGACTTGACTAATGGTGATGATGACTTGGATGCGGACAACCCTGATGCCGATGAGGAGAAGGCACAAAGGAAGATGAGAACCAAAGTAAAGGTATAGATTAATCATTGCAAGGATGGTGATTCATAAGAAGATGACTTATGGGAACCCGACTCTGAAGATGATAATGTACAATTGAGGTTTAAGACTTTTAGAGAAGAGGATCTAAAGTTTGTCAAGTTTCATGTTGGCCAGGTATTTGAATCTGTTGAAATGGTTAGGAAGGCTATCAGAGAGTACAATTGCCAAAATAGGTGGGACATTGATGACCCACAAGTATAGGGGATCGCAACAGTCTTCGCGGGTAGTATTACCCAATTTATTGATTCGACACAAGGGGATCCAAAGAATCCTTGCAAGCCTTAACAACTGAGTTGTCAGTTCAGCTGCACCTAGAAATAGTTCTTGCTCACAGAATTTTATCAGTAGTAACAATTTGTAGTAGCAACAGCAAAGCAACAGCAGCAGTAACAGCCACAGTGAAACAGTAGCAATAGTAACAGTAACGGTAACAGTAGGATTCGAGTGCGGTAGGCATAGGGATGGATGGACGGGCGTTGCATGGACGAGTCTAAACATGTAACTTCAAGATCTAGGGCATTGCAGATAAATAATAACAAGCATCCAAGTACTAAACAATCCTAGACATGTGCTCCAAATATAGTCATTCATGCTCGCAATGAGAACTTGCACAACATCTTCTGTCCAGCCAGCCCGTGGCAGCGAGGCCTCTAGGGAACTACTGGCAATTAAGGTTCTCCTTTTAATAGAGCACCGGAGCAAAGCATTAACACTCCGTAAACACATGTGATCCTCACACCACAGCCATCCCCTCCGGTTGTCCCAATTATTGTCACTTTGCGGCCTTTGGATCCAGACAATGATATGTGTACACAACTTGCAGATAAGATCACAAACAATACTATCATAATGATTAAATAATAAGTTCAGATCTGAGATCATGGCACTCGGGCCCTAGTGACAAGCATTAAGTACAACAAGTTGCAACAAAGTCAAATACCACTAATAGAGATACTGGGCACTATGGCCTAACAGATCTTATTCGATTACATGATAGAACTCATCCAATCCCTACCATCCCCAAGCCTACAACGGGGGATTACTCACTCATGGATGAGGGAAACATCGGTGGTTGATGGAGATGCGTTGGTGATGACGATGGCGATGATCCTCTCCAAATTCCCTATCCCGACAGGGTGCCAAAACGGAGTTTCTGGATCCGAATCTTGGTTTTTGGTGGCGGCGGCGGAGCGGAACTCTTTCTGGAAAACTATCGAACCCTCTGAGTTTTTAGGTCAGAAGGAAACTGATAGGCGCGGAGGGAGGCCGGGGAGCTGCCTGGGGTGGCCTGATGACTCCTTGATGGCGCCAGAGAACTTGGTGCTTGATGTGGAGTCTTGTTGGGAACCCCAAGAGCAAGGTGTGAAGAGCACAACAATAAGTCTTCCCTCAGTTGAGACCGAGGTTATCGAATCAAAAGGAGGAAGGAAACGTCACACAGGTGTTGCAAGCAACACGGAGACCCGCACAACACAAACTCAATACTTTGCTCCAACGAATCAGTGAGGTTGTCCAGCTCACCGGTTTGCTGTAACAAAGGATTAAACGTATGGTGTGGAAGGTAATGGTTTGCAACAAGTAAACAAGTAACAGTGGAGGATGTATCAATGGTAAAGATTGGACCGGGTTCCGTAGTTCACTAGAGGTGCTCTCCTTAGATAAACAACATGGCATGAAGGGTAAACAAATTACAGCGAGGCAATTGACAGGAACTGATCAAGGCATAACAATGCAATTACTAGTCAGAAAGATCCTATGAGGTTGATTGGGCAATACAACAATATACATAGACCGTCATCCAGCTGCATCTATGACTAGAAGTCCACCTTCAGGTTATCATCCGAACCCCCTCTAGTATTAAGTTGCAAGCAACAGACAACTGCTTTAAGTAAAGTGTGTAAGGTAAACAGTACACATGTTCCATGAACAAGAGACCGTTGTTTTCTCCCTAGTATCAACAACACATCTACAACCGAAGAGATTTCTGTCACTTCCCTTGGAAACTAGAGGCATGAACCCACTATCGAGCATAAATACCCCCTCTTGGAGTCACTAGCAACTACTTGGCCAAGATAACCACTAGCAATGGAGAGCATGCAAGATCACAAACAAAACAGACATGATAGAATCATAAAGACAAAACCATTAATCAAACCAACATAATAATCTCAATATCCATCGGATCACCGCAAACACAACATGCATGATTACAAATAGTTTAGATCTTGATCATGAACGTAGCTCACAAGATCTATACATGAAAGCACAAATGAGGAGAAACAACCATCTAGCTACTACATGGACCCATAGTCCAAGGTGGAACTACTCACGCATCATACCGAAGAGAAGGCCTCTGGGATGATCCCCCCTCCGGCAGGGTGCCAGGAAGAACTTCAGATCCCCCTGATCTAGGGACGATGGTGGCGGCGGCTATAGTGGGTTTCGTGGATTTCTGATCGGGTACCCAGGGTTTCTGCATCGGGGGCTTCTTATAGGCGAAGGGGCGAGACCGGGAGGCGGCCAGGGCCACCAAACCCTAGCCAGGCGCGGGCCCACCTGCCCCCGAGCCTGGGGTGGGTCTTGCCCCCCTGGCTGGCCCCTCCGGTTCTCCTATGGACTTCTTGTTCCCCATGGAAAGTAATTGACTTGGACGTTTGTCCCGTCCAATTCCGAGATTATTTCTTTACTAACTTTTCTGAAACCAAAAACAGCAGAAAACAGGCATCTGGCACTGTTGCAACTTGTTAATAGGTTAGTACCAGAAAACATGTAAAAAGCACCTCAAAGTGTGGACAAGCAAAGCAAAGTATATACAAAACAAGCATGGAGCATCAAAAATTATAGATACATTTCCAACGTATCAGCATCCCCAAGCTTAACTCTTGCTCGTCCTCGAGTAGGTAAGTGATAAACAGAATAATTTTTTAGGTGACATGCACCCTCACAAAGATCCAACCATTTACAAGCATTGAAAGTTGGGATCAAAGAACTCTAAACATGTGCATGAAAGATGGAGTTCTAACAATAGGACATAGTAAATATGCATGCAACATGACAAGCTACAAACAAAGATCATGAATAACATGCATTGAAAAACGTTTGTTTGTTTCACATGCAGAAAACATAACATAGTGGTAATCAGCTTGTCCCTCATAGAGTAGCAATATAATGCATAGGACACCTGCAAAGTTCACAAGGGTAACTAGAAACAAGTAGCACAAGAACAAGTAATAACACAATATGCATCAATCAATAAGCTTTGGAACACTGCACACAGAATGACAACTATGCTCTCTTAATGGTGCCTAAAGGTAGAAGGTGGAGACTCAATAGTGGTGGAAGAAAGGCCTTTTTGTAAAGGAAGCAGGGATTACAAGTTTCAAAAAGAGCTTCCAAAAATTATGGTACTTGTTAGCTTTTAGCCCTCATTGCCCCTATCATAAGCATCTTGAAGTGGTTATGATGGAGGGGTTAACCTCTTGGGTGCCCGATCTTCACGGTTCTCGTGGTCAAATCGATGGGAAAGCGAGGGGAAAGGGAGAAGGTAGCGGAAGCAAACTCACACCTCGCGAAGAACATGATGAACACACGCAAAACTCACACGATACAAGGCCGATTGCTCCCGAACGGCGGCCACCGGTCCGATAGAATCCTCGCAAGGAAAGATCGGTCAACGTGCTCCCTCAAATCCACATCGGAGAGGGAAAAACACCTTGGGGAGGGTCTTGACAACTTGGAGACGAGACATCGAACTCCAAGGCCTTGTTCAACGATGGATGCGTGATGCAAAGTCCAATCGAGGTTGGTGACAATAGTCGGTCCCCTTGGTAAAGGGGATGAGGCAAAACTAGAGATTCCACAATGGGGGTTGTCTTTAGTCTATCATCTATGCCTAAGGGATACATGAGGGGTGGGGGCTCTATTTATAGGCCAACCACTAAACAAGGGTAGTTTGGGGATAAACTAGGCGAATAGGTAAGTAAGGGGAATACATGGGCTGTGGCCCAACAGGTGCGCGCAGGCACATACATGCCCGGTAGTACCGGACCTAGGACCGGTAGTACCGGTCATCACCGGTAGTACCGCTCATGGTATCCGGTAGTACCGCTTGCGGACAGTAGTACCGCAAGCCAGTACCGGGGCATCCAGTGGCGATGGCGCAGGCTTTAGTACCGGGCGGTAGCAGGGGGCGGTAGCAGGGGGCGGTAGTACCGCTAACCGGTAGTACCGGTCCCGCCGACCGGTAGTACCGCTTGGACCTGGCAGCTGCCGACATGTCTTCTTCCGTCTCCTCTTCCAAGCCTCCGTCTTGTCGGGCTTGATGCTCCGGGCTTCCTCCCTGGCCTCCGTACTTGTCAATGTGAACCTATCATGCATATGTGACGGAGTATGAAGTAGCATACCATTCAATAGGGTAGGAAGGGGGCTCGCATAGAGGAACGGATTCACCTTTGGAGTCCATGACGACTTGGCGTAAGTTGGAGACCAAGATGTGGTAACGACCATAGGTCGGGCTACATCAGCTCCCCCCCTTCAAAAAGAGTCGTCCTCGACTCTACATGCTCAGCACAAAGTAGAAGCGGTCGAGAGACCTTCTTGATCCTGGGGTTCACCATATAGTCGTCCTCGAGAATATTGACTTGACAACACTTCAATGTTCCTTCACCTTCCATGAAGCCTACAAAGCTCACAACAAAAGCGAAGCAACACTCAAAGCGTAGCCAATTCATGAAGATTATAGCATGAGTCCTCAAGTAGAAGGAAGTCACCTTAGCTTGTAGATATAGCTCGATGAAGGGTAGCCATAGGTAACTCTCTTCGGTTCTTCTTGTCAACATATAGTCCATAGAGGTTGACGTGTATGCACTTGTACCTTCACACAACAAAGACCAAGCAAAATATTTTCGTGCGTGATAGAGGAGCATGTCAAATGTGGCATGTCCATTCTTGTTCACAACACTATTAGTACAATGCATGTATAGCAAATGGGATGCATATGCAAGGTCAAAGTGCATGGAAATCGTTTGAACATCATCCAAATGTGGAAACACAAAAACTCCATATAATGTATTAGTGGGGCATTCAAAGCATTGGATCCAAATTTCAAACAACATCTTTGATGCAAGAATAGGAGAATGTGGCAAAAACACACGAGGAAGAATGTCCAAATCAACAACAATATGTGTGCAAACCAACCATTGGAAAGAGAAATTGTTTGACATGTTGGATGTCACACACAAATCATCGAAAGCAAATATCATGGGAAAATGAGTATCCCAAGCGGAAGCAAAAACAACATATTTGCATATAAACCAAATGAAAGAGCAAGTGGTCCTTATGTTTGTTGCAACAACAAGACGAGATTCTTGGAAGCTCTCATGACAATACATGCTCTTAATGGAATTGTGGTTGCACCCAAAACATCGGAAAGAGAAAATGTTCAACATTTTTGTTGCAACACACAAAGCATCATTATCTAAAAGCGAAGAAGCATGAATGTCACAAGGTGAGATAATACCATCAACATGCTTGCAATCAAACCATAGGAAAGAGCAATTTGCCAACATGAAAGATGCAAAGCATGCAAAAGGTATCAGAGCTGGGTTCGATCTTGAACTCACTTGTGGGATGCTCCCTAGAGCTCTTTTTGTCAACTCGTGCTCAACCAAGGTTGACATTCTCGTGCGGGTACCTACACACATCATATGTAAAAGAAAGAACGTGTGTGCATGGTAGAGATACACATCATCCATCATGACGTATCTCTTTTTGTGCACATCACCATTAATTTCAATCAAGTATGAAATAGATGCATGGTGAGTATGCAAGTGGGGAACATGCTTATCATGGCCATCATCAAAATCTCCAAAAATTGAGAAAGCTATGGGGGCCATCTCATTAGAACGCATATGATCAATATTGTTGCAAGCAAAACAAGTGAAATAGCAAGCATTCATCTTATCGCAAGCAACGGGAGAAATTGAATGACTAGCATGCCAATGCAAGTCCAAAGCAATTGGAGGATACACACAAGATGCATAGCATGGCATGTTTATGGCAATGAGTTCGCAATCAAACAATTCCACATGATCAATATTATGCAAAGGCAAAGCATCACATGGGAAAGTGGATGAAGCATATGTAATGTCACAAGTATCATCCATAGCATGCATATCCTCACAATTCATCATGTCCACTAGTGGGATCATGGCATCATCAACACCCTTATTGTTACCTTGTTCATATATCAAGTGGGTGTTGTGGAAGTAGTGGCCTCCTTGTGGATGACTTCATCTTCTTGATGTATCCATGGCGTAGCATCTACCATGTACATCTTCTCCAATTGAGGCATCATTGCTTCATGGCTTCGGGCGTCTTCCTCCATGGAACCTAGCACAACACAAGAGAACACGCTAGAGGTAGAGGGTAAGTTGTTAGAAATCGAAATGGTCTCACTTGACCTATAAACTACCACGCTCAACTCACTAGGAGTATCACTCATGCCCTCCAAGTGGAAGCACTCAATCTCACATAAGGTGGAGTCACTCATCGCACTCTTGTTCTCACTCAAGTGGGCTAAGAGGCTCTCATACTCACATGGGATTGGTACCACATCATCACTCAAGCATGTGGGGATAGGCTCGGTTTCCTCAACTCCATGCGCCTCCTTTGGTGAAGGGAAAATCCCATGCTCACCATTCTTGACCTTGTCGCCTTCAAGGTTGGATGCCATAAGGTGGGCATCATCGCTCTCCTCCATGGTCGAAGGGAAAATCCCATGCTCGACCGTCTCGTGGCCATCGCGTAGTAGTGGTGGAGGTAGGATCATTCTATCCAACTTGGCGAAGTAGAGGTCTTCATTTTCCTCGTTCATGAGGTCTTCAAATGCAAGCGTAGTCGTTGAAGCTTGATGGCGTGGACGAAGGCTTGCTCTTGGTGCCATTTTGGTGGTGGCACAAGAAGTTGAAGGTGCCTTGTGATGGTGTCGATGGAGGTCATTGGCGTGCCTTGCCGATGGTTGATGTAGGTGGCGCACTTGGTCATCCATATGACGCTCACGACGATGGCCCTTGACCTTGGCACTCTTCCTTGTAAGTTTTTCTAATGAGCGCAAAGCATCATTAGTCTTGGCGACCATCCTCATGTTTTTGTCGAAGTCGTTGTCCATGTCCTTCTTGAAGTTGTGGAGGTCGCTTTGGAACTTGTCCATTTGATGATGGACCTTGGCTCACTCGAGTTGGAGGCTCCGTCTTGGTCGGTGCGACTTGAGGAGCTTGTCGTTGTCGTTCTTGAAGTCGTTCATGCTTGGGGAGTCATTATTGTTGTATTACTCCATATCACCCAAGCATGTGGAGCCATTGTTGGTGTAGTGCTCCATCATGTTATCCATGCTTGTGGAGACATATGCATGGTGGCTCATCATGGATTCTTCATGGAAATCATCCTCGGTCCCGGAGTCCCTAGACATGCTTACCAAGACCAAGCAGTGTATATGGAAGTTGTAGAGGGTGTTAGGGATACAACGTCGAACCTTACTTTACCTTGGAAGATCGTATCGTCCAAGTGGCCACACTTGAGAGCAATAAACCAAGCAAAGTGAAGTTCACGTGGAACACCAAAACCAACTACCAACAAAAAAACAAACACACACAAGGCCTATGGTGGATAGGTATGGAAAGTGGCATGTCAAGAACCAATCTGAAATCAAGATGTTGTATTGGCAAGTAAAGAACCACAATGATCACCAAGCAAACAAGTCAATCCACAAGATAGGAAATATGTACAAGGAAACACACACGGTGGGATAAATGGGACTTGTGCGACGGATAAAGTGAGCTAAGAACCAAATGATTACCTAGCGAAGACTATAAGCTCGTGTCACAACAAGTACAAGGAGAGACGCTAGTTCGATTGCACAAAATTGGTGGGCTACAAGATATGCACAATAAGTACCACCTATATGATGTTCATCGAGCTTGCGCTTCCTATTCTATAAAGCACATGTATAATTCTTTCTTTTCTTTTTATTTTTCTTTTTCTATATTTTTTTTCTCTTTTTCTCTCTTTTCTTTTTCTTTTCACTTGCCTCTTCCTTGTGCCAACAACTATACAAGATAACTATATGAGATAGCGCTCACACGTTTGCTCTGAATCTACAAGGTATCAAATGTGCATAGCCCAAGCAATAATAAGAGGAACTAGTCTCAATAGGTGTTTGTTGCTCGCAAAGATAGTGGGGTTCAAAAAGGAATGCAAGTGGGGAGAAGTCACGGAATGTTTATACCTTTCGTCGACGATCGTCACCCTTTATTGTTGGATTCCGCCTTGCTCACGGAATTTGGATGGAATAGATAGCATGAACAACGTGGATGATGATGTAGAGCTCCTTCTCCTCTTCGAAACGAGCTAAAGAACACCAAAATCCGAGTTCGAATGCAAAAGTTATGCTCAAAACGGTGAGGGGCTGAAATCTGGGAATCTGTTTTTTTTCTGTTCAGTACTGGGGGGGTAGTACCGCTTGGATGAGAGGTAGTACCGGTTGTGAGCGGTAGTACCGGATTTTGGGACCGGTAGTACCGCTTGGTCCTGGGACGCCCAGATTTGACGCGTTTTCGCGATTTTGGGGTGATTTGGGCGGAAAATCTTCAAGAAAAACACCAAATCGAAGGGGGAAATCAAGGAATTAGGCTATGGGAACGCAAAGGAAGGTAGATCAACAAGTTTAGCAAGTAATCCACGGATCAAAACCTACCAAAACGCACTCAAATGACAGATCGATCCAAAACACGAATTGGGGCTATTTTTGGTGGAATTTTCGAATTTATGGGGAAAAGACCAAATCAATGAGAAATCCGTGGCAACCAAAAGCTGCTGATACCAGATGATGGAGGGGTTAACCTCTTGGGTTCCCGATCTTCACGGATCTCGTGGTCAAATCGATGGGAAAGCGAGGGGAAAGGGAGAAGGTAGCGGAAGCGAACTCACACCTCGCGAAGAACACGATGAACACACGCAAAACTCAAACGATACAAGACCGATTGCTCTCGAACGGCGGCCACCGGTCCGATAGAATCCTCGCAAGGAAATATCGGTCAACGTGCTCCCTCAAATCCACATCGGAGAGGGAAGAACACCTTGGGGAGGGTCTTGACAACTTGGAGACGAGACATCGAACTCCAAGGCCTTGTTCAACGATGGATGCGTGATGCAAAGTCCAATCGAGGTTGGTGACGATAGTCGGTCCCCTTGGTAAAGGGGATGAGGCAAAACTAGAGATTCCACAATAGGGGTTGTCTTTAGTCTATCATCTATGCCTAAGGGATACATGAGGGGTGGGGGCTCTATTTATAGGCCAACCACTAAACAAGGGTAGTTTGGGGATAAACTAGGCGAATAGGTAAGTAAGGGGAATACATGGGCTGTGGCCCAACAGGTGCGCGCAGGCACATACATGACCAGTAGTACCAGACCTAGGACCGGTAGTACCGGTCATCACCGGTAGTACCGCTCATGGTATCCGGTAGTACCGCAAGCAAGTACCGGGGCATCCAGTGGCGATGGCGCAAGCTTCAGTACCGGGCGGTAGCAGGGGGCGGTAGTACCGCTGACCGGTAGTACCGGTCCCGCCGACCGGTAGTACCGCTTGGACCTGGCAGCTGCCGACATGTCTTCTTCCGTCTCCTCTTCCAAGCCTCCGTCTTGTCGGGCTTGATGCTCCGGGCTTCCTCCCTGGCCTCCGTACTTGTCAATGTGAACCTATCATGCATATGTGACAGAGTATGAAGTAGCATACCATTCAATAGGGTAGGAAGGGGGCTCGCATAGAGGAACGGATTAACCTTTGGAGTCCATGACGACTTGGCGTAAGTTGGAGACCAAGATGTGGTAACGACCGTAGGTCGGGCTACATCAGGTTAAGGTTAAAGTGGCAAAGCTGGAGTATATGCTTGACGAAGTATAAGTTGGCAATCTCATGCCCCTTGAATACGAGGGCCACACCTCATGCATACTCAACTTTGGGTCCAGGTAACTTCTTGTCACTGTAAGTATTTACATATCATTGAGAACCACCAACGGGGTACCCCTTGCACATGGTATAGGAGCTTTCCCATAACCAAAATGACAAGGCAAGCATACAATGAGCATCTCAGCAATTCTTCTTATGTACCATGGGAATATGGTGTTTTTTTCTCTCTTTCCTCTTTTCTCAATGTGTCTCTTTTTTAAGAAGAATGCTTCATAGATGTCACTATGGTGATGCTGCAAGTTTCCACCATGATTAGGCATGGCTTAGGCTAGCGGTCCAGGCATTTCTCTAAGACAGGATACAAACTCCATGGACTTACAAGTTCCCTCTTTATTTCACACCGGTTGAAAGAACACTTCATAATCCCTAGTGTTTTGTGTGTTAGATAACAATATCAAGGATTATTTAATGTGTATTGAAGTGCTATAGATCTTTATATTGAAAAAGGAAAAGGAAACTGCTTTTGGGGGGCGGATAATCCGCCTCTACCAGGGGCGGATAATCCGCCCCACCCCATACCCAGAAGGGCGCAACCCCCAGAGAGGGGGCAGAGAATCGGCCGGATTTTCCGGCGTGGCTGGATAGTCCGCCCCTTGAGGGGGCGGAGAATCCGCCCCTCGGGGAATTTCAACAAGTCTAGACCTGCGTCGTTCTTTGTATGGGGGCGGATTTTTCCCCGGACTCTCCGGCTCGAGGGCGGAGTTTTCCCCTAGGCCGGATAGTCCGCCCCTTGAGGGGGGCAGATAATCTGCCCCTCAAGGATTTTCACCAAGTCTGGACCTGCGTCGCTCTCTGTATGGGGGGCGGATTTTCCCCCGGAGTTTCCGTCCTGGGGGCGGAGTTTTTTCCCAGGGCGGATAATCCGCCCCTAGTGGGGGCAGATAATCCACCCCTAAACCTCGTCAACGGCTAGATCTGGGCAGGGGGTATTTAAGCCTGCCTTCCCCCTCCCGCCAGATCTCTTGGTTCATTCGAAAAAGTCAAGATCCGATCTGCAACCTTCATCCAAGAGAGCTCCACCTAGATCCACCCAAAGTCCCCGTCCCTTGGGGAATCGAAGGAGGAGGAATCGATCTTCAACAATTACAATCAAGCACTTCATCTCCTCTCCATTCCTTTGGAGAATCTCCGATCTAGTATTTCTTGCAAATATCTAGATCCTTTATTTTGATTATATTGATAATCCTTGTTCTTGTGACAGCTTGTTGTCATTACGGGAGCCCCCAATTAAGTTGTGGGTGTGTGCCCCGGTAGAGTTGTAAAGGCACCGGTTCCTGCCTCGAAGGGTACCAATAGTGGAGAAGGTGGATCAGGCCTTTCGTGGAGAGATCCATCGGAGAATAGGGTGAGGCCTATTGTGGTGTGGTGATCTTAGAACCGGCCACCCCTCCAACGCAGATGTACTTCCATTAACAAGGAAGGAACTGCGGTAAAACAAATCCCTGTGTCTCCGCGTGCTCCAATACAGTTTCCTCGCTCCTCTCTTTACGTGCTTAGAAGCTAGGGTTGCATATAGGGAAATTCTCGTAGTTGCATATCTAGAGAATTTACTTTATGCCAAGCCTAAAATTGAAAAAGAACTAAAAATTGAGTAGCACCTATTCACCCCCCTCTAGGTGCACATACGATCCATTTCAATTGGTATCAGAGCCACGGCTCTTAATTCGGGCTTAACTTCCTAAGAGAAGTATGGGTTCCAAGGGAGATGGGAGTGATGCTCCGGAGGTAGTCACCATGAACGATCTCAAGACGTTGGAAACAACGTTGCTTAGATCAATGGAGGCTAAGATGTAAGAGATGCGTCAATTGATATTGCGTCTCTCCACATCCGCAGCATCACCTCCATCTGCTTTGGAGGATACCACTCCGCAATCCAAGGAAACGGGTAAAACCGATTCCAAAGATAACGAAGTGGTTGGTGATGGCACTAGCAAGAGCTCCGCCTCGAAAAAGGATAGTGGTAAGGAAGGATACAATGAGATTTCCCATGTGTATTCTCCTGATCCACCTATCCCACACCCACATATACATAATAGGGGTGATCCACCCAAACTTTCAGCATCTACTTTTATTCAATGGCAATTTTTGATGAAGTCTCATGTGTGCAGCTCCTCCATTGAGTTGTGGAAAATCATCGAGAATGGTATTCATGTTGGAGATTCCAACAACCTAACAAGAAGAGAGGTTGTTGATAGTCAACTCAACGCTACAGCTCTACACATGATCCAGCTTGGTGTGGGTGACAAAGACATGCCACACATTCAGCATCTTAGTACAGCCAAGGAAGCTTGGGATGCCCTCATTGAGCTCTTCATTGGAAATGAAAGTGTGAGAAGGAATAGATATGATGCTTTGAGCAATGAAGCTAAAGGATTTTATATGTTGGATGGTGAAAACCACGAGGACATGTATAGGAGGCTCAAGTCAATAGCCACCACTTTCAGGAATCATGGTGCCTCTCATGTTGATGATGCATGGATCAAGCGCAAGTATGTCAGTGCTCTTATGCCATTTGAGCCCACGGATTTGAAAAGTCTCCAAGGAAGGCATAACTACCACCTTATGACATCCAATGAGGTAATGCAAGAAATGGCCGCTTTCAAAGTGGCTACCAAGAATGCCGAAGATGCTCGTGCACGAGCTATGGGGATGCAAAAGGGGGTCAACATGGCCTTAAAGACTAGTGTGATTGATCATGATGAAGATGACATAGAAGGTATGGACTGTGAGGATGTAAAAAGAATCCATGGACAATACATGGCCTTCTATGCCAGAAACTTTTGGAAGGACCCATCCAAGGCAAAATCTGAACTAGAACGCAAGAGTGGAGCTTATGGAAGAAAGGAAAATGGTCCCAAGATAAGAACATGTTTCAACTGTGGAGACCGGCTGCACTTTGTATCTGAGTGTCCATATCAAAGTAGGGAAGATAACGGAGGAAGACTTATTCTCAAGGAAAAGTCAAAGGCTCCACGCAAGAAACAGTTTGTAAAGAAGAATGCTCCTTTCAAGAAGCAACCAAAGATTGTTCTACAGGCTCAAGAAGAATATTCTTCGGGAAGTGAAGATGAGGACGAGGATGATATCTCTCGAGAGGTGGCTGCTATAGCTACCACATCTACACCAACATCACTCTTCGACTCTCCGAATGAAAACGTCATCAACAAGAATGCTACTTGCCTCATGGCAAGAGGTTCCGAGGTAACTACTTCTAACTCTTATTTTCCTAAGGCTATGATTGACATGGATGATCCTACTAGTCTTAAGGTTAAAGAAGATATTATTGCTTTGGACTATTTCTTCACTAACTTGCAAGGTGCGCACAAAATACATTTTGAGGCTCTTATGGACTAGCTGGCCCAAAATGAAGTGCTCCTCGAAGAAAAGGGCAGAATTGAAAGGAAGGATGCAATGGAAGAATGCTCTGGAAGATGAAGAAGAGGCTCGGGCTTCTCTTGAAGAGAGGCTTGAGTCCATTGAAGATTCACATGAAGAAATGGTGGCAAAGCTTGTTAAGGAACCTGACAATGCAGTTTACAAAGCAAAGAAGTTAAAGAAGGAAAAGATTGACTTTGGGGCTGCTCATGCTAGACTCTCCGAGGAATTGGAGAAACTTGACATCGCTCACAAGGCATTGAAAAGTGAATTCTCCACTCTCAACGAGTCACATGATCTGCTCCAAACTCGATTGAGCAAGTATGATGTTCCTAGCACATCTAAATAAACATATGGTCACAAATAAAATGCTTGTGTGGAAGAAGGGCTTGTCAATGACACTACTCCCAAAGACAAGGGAGTTCTTGATGAGGTGCTTGGCAAGCAAAGATCAAATCTGGGTAAAGAGGGACTTGGGTATGTCACCAAGTCCAAGAAGAAGAAGAAGAAGAAGACCAAGAATGTACAATCAAAGACAAGCACCGCTGAGAAGAATGTCACAAAAGACAAAACTAACAATATTGGCTTTGCAGGGTCTCACAATCCAAATTATGAACTCTTTTGTGATTATCATGGTGATGTTTATGCTTATTATGTTGGTCCTTTTGATGAATATGTTGCTTGGTCTATTTGGGTTCCAAAGACCCTTGTTACTAACATGAGAGGACCCATTGAAAAATGGGTACCTAAAACCAAGAAGTAATTGTCTTGCAGGGCTATGCTTCTGGTGGGTCGAAATGGGTGCTGGATAGTGGATGCACTAGTCATATGACCGGAAGCAAGGAGATCATCATGGAGATGCGTCCCAATCATGATAATATTACAGTCTCCTATGGTGATAAGTCTAAATCTCAGGTATTGGGTCTTGGCAAGGTTGTGGTTGCCCACGATATCTCTCTCGTGGACGTCATGCTTGTTGAGACCCTCGGTTACAACCTTCTTTAAGTTCGTGCCCTTGGCAAGATGGGTTTTGCTGTTTTCATTGATGATGATTTGGTGGTACTCTTGTGGAGCAAGTCTCTAAAGATCGCTTTTGTTGGGTACGTCGAAAATGACCTGTATGTGGTGGAATTTTCGGGGAAAACCACTTCGGGTCCGATGTGCCTATTTGGAAAGGCCGACGTGGGCTGGCTATGGCATCGCCGTTTATCCCATGTCAACATGAGAACTTTGCAAAGTCTCCACAAGGGTGGCCACATCCTTGGACTAAAAGACAATGTCTCCTTTGCCAAAGATCGTGTTTGTAGGGCTTGTGTTGAAGGAAAAATGCATGACTCTCCCCACAAGAGGAAGACTATTGTGTCTTCAAAGAGAATCTTGGAATTAATTCATGTGGACTTATTTGGTCCTCCATCTCATGCCAGTCTCAGTGGGAAGAAGTATTGCTTGGCCATTGTCGATGACTACTCAAGATATACATGGGTCTATTTCTTCAAGCTAAAGAGTGAGACTCAACAAAAGGTCATCGACTTTGCCAATGAAGTTCAATGTCAACACAATGTTCCTATCTTGGCAATAAGAAGTGACAACGGATCCGAATTCAAGAACTAAACTTTGAATAAGTTTCTAAGTGAAGAGGGGATAAGACATCAATATTCCGCTGCGTACACCCCTCAACAAAATGGTGTAGCCGAGAGGAAGAACCGCACTTTGATGGATATGGCAAGATCAATGTTGGCTGAATTCAAGTCTCCTTACAACTTTTGGGCTGAAGCCATATCCACCGCTTGTCACTCATCTAACTGGCTCTACCTCCGAAAATCTTGGACAAGACTCCATATGAAATACTTATCGGTAACAAGCCCAACATCTCATACTTCAGGGTATTCGGTTGTAAGTGTTTCTTTCTTATCAAAGGTGTTCGCTTGTCTAAATTTGAGTCCAAGGCTTTAGAAGGTATTTTTGTTGGTTACGGTGTCGAATCCCACACCTATAGAATCTACAACAACCTCACCGGGACTGTTGTAGAATCTTGTAGTGTGGAGTTCGATGAAAATAATGGCTCCCATGCGGGGCAAGATGATGTTTGTGATGCAGATGTTGAAATACCCCAAGATGCCATAAGAAGAATGGGCGTAGGATTTGTCCGCCCCATTGAGGAACCCCTTGTGGTGGATCGGGAAGGACAATGCTCCACTCAAGTGGAGCCCTCATCTACACAAGATCAACAAGCCCCTACTGCTGGAGAAAACTCTGCACCAACACCACAACCTGCTGAAGATCATCAGTCTTCTGGGCAAAATGATAGTCCCAGGACGGACTATCCGCCCCCTCCAAGGGGCGGACAGTCCGCCCCTGGCACTCCAACACGTCCCAAGGGATCAGAAGGAGAAGAAAATAGCCAAGAAAACTCCAGGCTGGATTCTCTGGCCCCAAGGGGCGGATTATCCGGCCATGGAACTCCCAGCTCTGTCACGCATTCACATGAAGAAGAAGTTTCAGCCGCATCTCCTAGGCCGGATAGTCCGGCCCCACCCAGGGGCGGATTATCCGGCCCTGAAGAACCTATTCAGCATCAAGCTCCTGTTATCAGCTCAGATCAAGATCAAGGGCAAGGTAGTGGACAAGACAAGGATACAAATGCTGAATCAACTCCTTCTAGAAACAATAAGGACATTGAGGCTCGTCGCAAGGCTTGTGCTGATCGGAACCTTGATCTAAGGGGTCACACTCTTGACAAAGTTTTCGGTGATCTACGAAGAAGGGTGTCTACTAGAATAGAACTTGCAAGATTCTGTGATCATCAAGCTCACATTTCTATGGTTGAACCAAATAAGGTCTTTGATGCTCTTGAAGATTCCGATTGGGTGGTTGCAGTGCATGAGGAATTAAATAACTTCAAGCGCAACAAAGTTTGGAAGCTCGTAGAGAAATCCAAAGAATGCCGCAATGTTATCGGCACCAAGTGGATTTTCAAGAACAAACAAGATGAAAATGGAATTGTTGTGAGGAATAAAGCAAGACTCGTGGCCCACGATTTCTCTCAAGTGGAAGGAATTGATTTTGGCGAGACTTATGCTCCTGTGGCTCGTCTTGAGTCCATCCGTATCCTTCTTGCCTATGTTGCTCATCATAATTTTAAATTACAGCAAATATATGTTAAGAGTGCATTTCTTAATGGTCCATTACATGAGTTGGTATACGTCAAGTAACCCCCGGGTTTTGAGGATCCCAAATTTCCAAACCATGTCTACAAACTCGATAAGGCGCTCTATGGCCTTAAACAAGCCCTACGTGTGTGGTATGAGCACCTTAAAGAGCTTTTGTTAGACCGTGGATTCGAAGTTGGGCAAATTGATCCCACTCTTTTTACTAAGAAGGTTAATAGGGAGCTTTTTGTATGCCAACTATATGTAGACGACATTATTTTTGGATCTACTAACCAAGCTTTTAACGATGAATTTTCAAAGCTTATGACTGACAGGTTTGAGATGTCTGTGATGGGAGAATTGAGGTTCTTTCTTGGTTTCGAGATCAAACAACTTAGAGAGGGAACTTTTATTAATCAAGCTAAGTACATCCAAGACATGCTCAAGAGGTTCAAGATGACGGAACTCAATGGTGTTGCTACTCCAATGCAAACAAAGTGTCATCTTGAGCTTAATCCCAAGGGTAAAGACGTGTATCAAAAGGTATACTGATCCATGATCGTCTCTCTCCTTTACCTTTGCACATCTAGGCCCGATATCGTGTTAAGTGTAGGAGTGTGTGCAAGGTACCAAGCCGCTCCTAAATAAAGCCACTTAGTGTCAGTCAAACGAATCTTCAGATATTTGGTTCATTCCCCAAATTTTGGGTTATGGTATCCCAAAGGTTCAAGTTTCTCTCTCTATGTGGTTACACTGATTCAGACTGGGCTGGTGATAAAGATGATCAAAAATCAACTTCTGGTGCATGTCAATTCTTGGGCAGGTATCTAGTGTGTTGGTCTTCAAAGAAACAAAATTGCATATCACTCTTAACCGCTGAATCTGAATATGTTGCTGCTGCAAGTGCTTGTACACAATTATTATGGATGAGGCAAACTTTAAAGGAATATGGTGTCAATTGTGACAAAGTGCCTCTTTTATGTGACAATGAAAGTGCTATCAAAATTGCTTACAATCCGGTGCAGCATACAAGAACAAAACATATTGATATTCGTAATAATTTCATTAGGGGTCATGTTGCTCGTGGCGATATTGCACTATCCTTTGTGAGCACGAAGAACCAACTTGCTGATATCTTCACGAAGCCTCTTGATGAAGCAAGATTTTGTTATTTGAGGAATGAGCTAAATATCATAGATTCAAGGAGCTTGGCTTGACTACCCTTGCACACTCACTTGCTCTTATTCATGTATTTGGTTTAGATGCGGGCATAGACATAGGGGGAGTGTGGTCCTAATTGATTGGTCTAACCCTCCCCACATAATGCCGAAATCAAGACAAATCATTTCCCTTAATATCATTTTGTGATATGTGGGTTATTGATGAGCATTGGTTTTGAACTCAAGATACATCTTCGCGGTGTCATGCCATGCGCTCCAACATGGTGGCTTCGGCCACCACCCTCTTCCTTGAGAAGAGTTGGTTTCTAATGGCTATCTTTGGTTTTTCTTGTATATCTTTTGTTCTTATGGAAAACACACCCAACTGTGGCTCTTGTTTGATTTGTTCTTGCAACTTTGGGTGTGTAGTACCATCATAGTTTGTTGCTCTAAACCCAGGCCTTTTTCCCTCCTTGAACCATCTATTCTTGCACACAAGTCCTCTATACACCATCGAGGGGTTTTGCAAGGATGCTCCGACCTGAATCTGTTTTTTACAGAAAATTCAGAGGGGGCGGACTATTCGCCCCAAGTGGGGGCGGATTTTCCGCCCTGGGCGATTTCTGCCTCTAAAGGGATGGGTTAGGGAGGCCAGACTCAAACAGAGCAGCCATCCCTCCCCCAACCCTAGCTCTGCCCCCAGCCACCGCCGGAGCATCCGCCCCTCCCCGGAGTCGATTTGACCACCGGATTCTCCGGGCCCTCCCCGGATCTTCTTCCCCTCGCCTTCGGGTATCTTCTCCTCCGCAATTTTCCTCCAATGAGTGAGGGTAACTCCCTCATCTCTCTCCTTTTGTATGGGATTCATTATTTTTGGTGGAAATCTCGTTGTAGAAGATACTATGTGTTACCCTTGCTTGTTAGAATCAGTAGTATTGTAACCCTAGTGCCCGATCTGTTTTGCCTTGGTAAATCTGGGCCATTCCAGAATTTTTCTGCGGGGGGCGGATTATTCGCCCCTGCCATGGCCGGATAATCCGGCCTGGAGATTAAAAACTGGTCTGGTTTGGTCTTGATTTCCGCAATGCACATCCTTGGCTCATGGATTGCTTTTCTACTATTTCTAACATTTTTCCCGGACTTATGTGTGTGCTTACCTCCCTGCTATCCCTCCCATGCTTTTCACAGGTGGTTCCAAGGCTACTAAGACCTTCACTCGTCGTCCCCGTGCCCGTTATCTCAGGCCCACTATAGAAGGGACGTTTATTGACGAAACATAGGTTCGTAGAGCAGCAAGAGCGGCTAAACGGATGGCAGAGGCAGCAAAGAAAACCAAGAGGACTGCATATCGCAAGGGAAAAAACTCACGGCCCAACTATAAGGCTATGCACAACATTCAATATTCCACCATTCGCCAAACTGATTACTATGATGAGGCTGACAGTGATGGTCCTCCAGAGGACTCTATGTTTTGGAATGCACACTTTCGGGCTATTCATGATGATGTGTATGCTACTCTCAAGCTTCGCCCCATGCATCCCATCAATATGACTGAGGCCCAATCCAAGGCAAGACTCCGTGAAGCTTTGGATGTGACTAACAAGATGGGTCTTCACCACCTTATGAATCTCCAATGCAACTATGATTCCTCGGTGGTGTGGTAGTTTTTCTCGACACTTGTGATTTGCGGTGATGAGCGCCGCATTATGAAGTGGATGAACGGGACAACAATGATTCAGTCGTACTTCCGCATTTTTGGGCAGGTTTTTGGGTATGCTTTCCATGGCCGTGACACTCCTTCTGGCCACCGCATCATTTCTCCACTCAGGCCATCCAAGGACACTGTGCTCGCTCCATGCCTGACATCTGATGGCATTGCTGGTACTTTCGCTGGACTCTCTCCTTTGTATGCCTCCCTTGTTGGCATATTTAGGGAAAGCATATCTCCTAGTGGGGGAAACAATGACAAGATCCGCGGTCACCTGGTTCCTCTCCTCGCATTTGCTCACGAGTGTGCCACCAATTCTAGTTCATCTACAGGTTACAAACTGGATGTCATGGACTATATATATCATGAGATGACGGATGCTATGATCAATAGGCTCTCCATCCCATATGCCCCTTTCATTATGATGCTCATCAAGCATATGTTGCCCCTTGAGGACTTTGGCACTGATTTGGATGGTGTTCACAAGCCCAAGAAAATCTACAACAAGGCTCAGAAGACCCATCACCCTTCCACTGCTCCTGAATCCTTCATGCGTGATGCAAGGGCTAGTGGTCGTCGTTCCGTGGTGTCCCCAATGGCACGCGAGTTCAAGCAGCTCAATTGGTTCCAACAGAACATCCTTTGCATGGACATAAATACTCACAAGGTCCAATATGAGGAATAACGGAGGAGCCATGAGATGACACACACTCAGCAGCTCATTCTACATCACGTGTCCGGTGCCACTGGCAATCCACCTCCTCCTACTGCTCCGGAACCATATGTTCAGTGGAACACTTCAGGGAACCATATGTTTCCTCCACCTCCGAGGGCACCTACTCCTCCAGCTGATGACAATGATGATGAGTATGATGAAGAGGAAGGGGATAGGGATGACTACGACGAGGATGAGGAGGCGTGATCTTCTGGGACGTTAGCATCGCTCTTCTTCCTTTTTGGCATTTCGATGCCAAAGGGGGAGAAGTAGTTCTATTAGGTCTCGCAGATTTGCATGGGTCGGGCACAAGCACTTGTCTCCTTTTCAGTCGTTTATTTGCTTGCTTGGGCCCCTTTTAGCGTGAACTTATTTGCTATTTGTGATTGGTTTGTGTAAGACTCTGTCGTGTGATACTCTGTATGGACCTCTGGATTTCTGGATTTATCATGTGGACCTACTCATATGGAATTCTCGATTTATCTATGGAGTTTGGTATTCTATTTGATGGCATATGGAATCATGGGATTATCTAGTGTATGCATCAATATTGTGGGATGTGCTTGGAGCCTCATAATCTCATTATTTACTTTGGGTATGTTCACATCCCGGTGGTATGATTTTGTCTCCTAACTCACCTTGTTTTAATTGTCTTTGTTATGAAAGTTGCATACTCTCCAGGGTATGCATTTGTATTCAAATGCAAATTTTAAATATGCACACATCTAGGGGGAGCCTCTTTCATTTCTTTAAAGGTGTTGTTAGTAGGTTTCATTCCAAATCCTAGTATTGTCATCTAACACCAAAAAGGGGGAGATTGAAAGAAAAATTTATAATCCCTAGTGTTTTGTGTGTTAGATAACAATATCAAGGATTATTTAATGTGTGTTGAAGTGCTGTAGATCTTTATACTGAAAAAGGAAAAGGAAACTGCTTTTGGGGGGCGGATAATCCGCCCCTACCAGGAATGGATAATCCGCCCCACCCCATATCCAGAAGGGCGCAACCCTAGAGAGGGGGAGGAGAATCGGACAGATTTTCCGGCGTGGCCGGATAGTCCGCCCCTTGAGGGGAGCAGATAATCCGCCCCTCGGGGAATTTCAACAAGTCTGGACGTGCGTCGCTCTCGGTATGTGGGGCGGATTTTCCCCCGGACTCTCTGGCTCGGGAGCGGAGTTTTCCCCTAGGCCGGATAGTCCGCCCCTTGAGGGGGGCGGATAATCCGCCCCTCGAGGATTTTCACCAAGTCTGGACCTGCGTCGCTCTCTGTATGGGGGGCGGATTTCCCCCGGAGTTTCCGTCCTGGGGGCGGAGTTTTTCCCCAGGGCAGATAATATGCCCCTAGTGGGGGGCGGATAATCCGCCCCCAAACTTCGTCAAGGGCCAGATCTGGCAGGGGGTATTTAAGCCTTCCTTCCCCCTCCTGCCAGATCTCTTGGTTCATTCGAAAAAGTCAAGATCTGATCTACAACCTTCATCCAAGAGAGCTCCACCTAGATCCACCCAAAAGCCCCGTCCCTTGGGGAATCGAAGGAGTAGGACTCGATGTTCAACAACTGCAATTAAGCGCTTCATCTCCTCTCCATTCGTTTGGAGAATCTCTGATCTAGTATTTCTTGCAAATATCTAGATCCTTGCTTTTGATTATACTGATAATCCTTGTTCTTGTGACAACTTGTTGTCATTACGGGAGCCCCCAATTAAGTTGTGTGTGTGTGCCCCGGTAGATTTGTAAAGGCACCGATTCCCGCCTCGAAGGGTACCGATAGTGGAGAAGGTGGATCAGGCCTTTCGTGGCGAGATCCATCGGAGAATAGGGTGAGGCCTATTGTGGCGTGGTGGTCTTAGAACCGCCCACCCCTCCAACACAGATGTACTTTCCTTAACAAGGAAGGAACTACGGTAAAACAAATCCCTGTGTCTCTGCGTGCTCCACTATGGTTTCCTCCCTCCTCTCTTTATGTGCTTAGTAGCTAGGGTTGCATATAGGGAAATTCTCGTAGTTGCATATCTAGAGAATTTACTTTATGCCAAGCCTAAAATTGAAAAAGAACTAAAAATTGAGTAGCACCTTTTCACCCCCCCTCTAGGTGCCCATACGATCCATTTCACCGGTGACATCCATAGACAAAAGAACATGATATCAACTGAGTACAACAAGGTACAAGTGCAATGTTGAAAACGTTCCCCATGACAGCACGGTTCTGCTAACTCCAACTTATCAGTGCAAGCATATACAACAAAGTTGTCACAATGGTTCAAGTTTATTAGGGGCAAATAATAAAGTGTGCCATCAAGTTCGTGAGGGTTTTAATCACTAAGTTTCACATAACAAAATAATTTTTAAATGGAAGATAGATGAAAACAAGAATATTCTTGGAATGGTGTAACACACCATGCATAGGAGTTTATAGTGGACACTTTGGAATAACATGGTTTCTTGGGAGTTAGAGTCATGAGTAGAACTTACTCATACAAGTGGAGGCTAGAAAAAGACTAGGAGCAACCAACTAAGAGAGCAATAATGGCCAAAATCATGGAGTGCAACAAAGCAAACTAATCAAAGCAAAGAGTGGTACTACAAGTCAAGGACTAAATGATCATAGAGGCTAATGGTGACTTGTCATAGTCATAACATGGTGTGAGCATGTGCCAAGTCAACCCAAGCAAAGCATCAATAGAGAATACCACAATACTATGCTTTTGTGCTAAAACAACGCATAATTTCTTCAAGGCACACTAAGCAATCCCAATTGTTTGGAACAAGACATGCTACAGTAATAATCACTAAGCATAATGCTAAAACAACACCTAGCATGTCATGCTAAAGTCTAAGTCACAGTCAATGCAAGCTCCTTTGCACTTCAAGCAAGAACTTACTACTCGTTTCCAAACAAAAAGCAACTTATTTGCAAAACAAAAGAGCGAGAACAGGGGTCTAAACTACTTAAGAAAACTAAACAAACTAAGCAAAGCAAACGAAAACTAAGACGCTCCAAGAACAACACAACTGTGCATGAAACAATAAAAAACGAAGTGTCTAGACAGACCTGAGCTTTTTATTGATGAAGAAGGGGATGCCTTGGGCATCCCCAAGCTTTAACGCTTGTACCTCTTGGATATTTCTTGGGGTGACACCATGGTGTCATCCCCAAGCTTGAGATTTTTTCCATTCTTCATCTCATTGCATCGTTCTCTCTCTACACCTAAAATTTTTCCTTCATACAAAACTTCACACAATCTTCATTAGCAACATTAGCTTATTCAAAAGATATTAGACCTCTGGCAAAGCTTTGGAACAGCAAGTCTTTTCACTAAAAACACAATATAGTGTAGTAACTCCTTCAAAAATCTCAATTTATCTGAAGAGAACTCAAAAAGGAATCAATAAGAAGCAAATGCAAATAATGGCAGAAATCTGTAAAAACAGACCAGTAGGTAGAAACAAATTTTTTCAAACTTCTTCTGTTGCTCAAATCAAAAAGTGATGAACTAACGAAAGTTAGCTAACATACTGGGGGATTTATTCGTAAATTGTGAGCTCAAACTGAGTTACATAGCCTCCTCACGATTTTTTTTGGTGGAGGACAGAAATCTGTTTCGGGACAGCAACTCCCCAAATCTTACTTCCCTCTCATTAGAGGTCATTCCTGGCACAAAAAGCAAACAAAAAAGGATAAGAAGAGGTAATTACTGAAGTAATAACTTCCAAAACTCAAGGAAACTCTTGGGTTATCTCCCAACAAGTACTTTTCTTTAACGCCTTTAAGTTAGGAACAAGAAGCAAGAAGAATCAAGTATTTTCAAATGAGGAAGCATTAACATTCATACTTGCAAAATCTTCAACTATGAAAGATATCTCATCCAAATGGGTTTTGGAGGATCCTTTCTCATCTCTCTTTGGTCTACTACCTTCATCAAAAATATTTTCAGGGGCAATCCAATCAAAGTTCTTTTCGAAGGCTTCATGCATTCCAACAAGCTTAAAGGGTATGGGTATATTGAATTCCTCTCTAAGCTTAGTTTTATCAGAAATACCCACAACATCTACACTTGAACCTAGCATATTGAACCGTTCAAAACCCTTTTTGGCCTCCCTAGCAACATCATGGAATTCTTTTGATAAAGTTTCAAGGATGAATTCCCTTTTTTTCAACATTCTTCTCTTCTTTTAGTTTTAGGAACAAGAATTGTATGAAGGGGTTAAGGCTAACAAACCTAGCCTCCAACATATGAACTAAAGTAGCTGCAGCAATCTCATAATTAGGAGCAAGTTCATCTATAGATTTATCCTCAATATCCTCATGCTTGCTAACATAATTAAAGAATTCTTCAATATTATCTTTCCTAATTATGGAGCCACTACCTATTGCAAGATCTTTCAGGGCAAACTGGGGGAGTAACATGGTGAGCTAGAGCGGGAACTAATTTTTTTGTGTTTTTGAATAAAGAAAGCAAACCAAGCTAGACTAATTTTTGGGTTTTTTTGAAAAGAGGCAAACAAAACCAAACAAAAGAAACAAAGCAAACTAAAAACAAAGTAAAGAGAAAGGAAGTGAAGGACTCCCCTAGTGAAGACGTTCTTAGCCTCCCCGGCAACGGCGCCAGAAAACTTGTTGATGACTCCTTGATGGCGCCAGAGAACTTGGTGCTTGATGTGGAGTCTTGTTGGGAACCCCAAGAGTAAGGTGTGAAGAGCACAACAGCAAGTCTTCCCTCAGTTGAGACCGAGGTTATCGAACCATAAGGAGGAAGGAAACATCACCAGGTGTTGCAAGCAACGTGGATACCTGCACAACACAAACTCAAAACTTTGCCCCAACGAATCAGTGAGGTTGTCAAGCTCACCTGTTTGCTGTAACAAAGGATTAAACGTATGGTGTGGAAGGTAATGGTTTGTAGAAAGTAAACAAGTAATAGTGGAGGATGTATCAATGGTAAAGATTGGACCGGGGTCCTTAGTTCACTAGGGGTGCTCTCCTTAGATAAACAACATGGAATGAAGGGTAAACAAATTACAGCGGGGCACTTGACAGGAACTGAGCAAGGCATAACAATGCAATTACTAGTCAGAAAGATCCTATGAGGTTGATTGGGCAATACAACAATATACATAGACCGCCATCCAGCTGCATCTATGAGTAGAAGTCCACTTTCAGGTTATCATCCGAACCCCCTCCAGTATTAAGTTGCAAGCAACAAACAACTGCTTTAAGCAAAGTGTGTAAGGTAAACAGTCCACATGTTCCATGAACAAGAGACCGTTGTTTTCTCCCTAGTAGCAACAACAAATCTACAAACGAAGAGATTTCTATCACTTCCCTTGGAAACTAGAGGCATGAACCCACTATCGAGCATAAATACCCCCTCTTGGAGTCACTAGCAACTACTTGGCCAAGATAACCACTAGCAACAGAGAGCATGCAAGATCACAAACAACATAGACATGATAGAATCATAAAGACAAAACCATTAATCAAACCAACATAATAATCTCAATATCCATAGGATCCCCGCAAACACAACATGCATGATTACAAATAGATTAGATCTTGATCATGAACGGAGCTCACAAGATCTATACATGAAAGCACAAAGGAGGAGATACAACCATCTAGCTACTACATGGACCCATAGTCCAAGGTGGAACTACTCACGCATCATACCGGAGAGAAGGCCTCCGGGATGATCACCCCTCCGACAGGGTGCCGGGAAGAACTTGAGACCCCCCGATCTAGGGACGATGGTGGCGGTGGCTACAGACGGTTTTGTGGATTTCTGATCGGGTACCTAGGGTTTCTGCATCGGGGGCTTCTTATAGGCGAAGGGGCGAGACCGGCAGGTGGCTAGGGCCACCAAATCCTAGCTAGGCGCGGGCCCACCTGCTCCCGCGCCTAGGGTGGGTCTAGCCCCCCTGGCTGGCCCCTCCGGCTCTCCTATGGACTTCTTGATCCCCACGGAAAGTAATTGACTTTGATGTTTGTCCCGTCCAATTCCGAGAATATTTCTTTACTAACTTTTTTGAAACAAAAAACAGCAGAAAACAGGCATCTGGCACTATTGCAACTTGTTAATAGGTTAGTACCAGAAAACATGTAAAAAGCACCTCAAAGTGTGGACAAGCAAAGCAAAGTAGATATAAAACAAGCATGGAGCATCAAAAATTATAGATACGTTTCCAACGTATCATGGCCAAACCCCCTCCAGGCGCGGGGTCAGGTGGGCCCGTGCCTGGGGTGCGTATGGGCCCCCTAGGCCTCCTCTCTGTCTCCCCTTCTGGCTCCGTGGATCTTCTGGTGAAAAATAGTTTTTGGCATATTTTACGGAATTTTTTCTCATTGTTGATTTTCTACACAAAAACAAGACACCAAGGTAATTATGCTAAAAACAGCGTCAGTCTGTGTTAGTTGTATCCAAATTACACATGTTTATAGAAGAAACAATAGCAAAATGTTCGATAAAGTAGATACGTTTTGGACGTATCAGACATCAAGTTGTCTGTCAATGATAAGAAGAGGATCAAAGCCAAATGTTATGGTGGTGTAGAGAAACCTTACAATTGGTACCTTTGGGCTTCTTATGATAGCAGGACACAGTGTTGGCAAGTGAAAAGATATGAAGGTAAACACACATGCAACAAAAATGGAAGTTGACCAAATTCATAGCTAACTTTCTTGTTGATAAGTATTTGGAAAGCTTTAGAGCAGACTAGGACATGAACATGAAGAACTTTTCTAGGGTGGTGCAGAAAGAGTGGAATTTGACACCTAGTAGGAGCAAGATGCAGAGAACAAGGATACTTGCAATGCGAGTTATTTATGGTGATGAAGAATCTCAATACAGTCTTCTCTGGGATTATGGCAATGATCTCAAAAGATCCAACCCTGATACCTCTTTCTTTGTTTCTCTTGATGATGCTGGCAGGTTCAAAAGAGCATGCATGTGTTTGGAAGCATGTAAGAGAGGGTTCCTTCAAGGTTGTAGATGGGTAAACCTGAGACTAGAATAATTGATTCTAGGCCCACCCCAGAATCTACATTCATCAATGATGCCCTTAACAAGATGGGTGCACCTGAGCCCACACCAAACATAATCAGACAAGGTGCAATGGCCCAGAAGCTCCTAGCAATGCAGAAAGAAAAGAACAAGGAGATTGAAGATTCTAAAATAGCACTGTTGGAGGCAAAGTATAGTTCTCAGTTGAAGAAAGCTCAAGATGTTGCACTAAGAAAGTTGGGATGAGAAGCAAAAGGCAGAGATGGCACAAGAAAGAGCAAGAGAAGCTGCTGAAAGAAGACAGAAGTAAAGGTATAATGCAGCAATAGAAAGGAAATCAAAAATTGAGACAAGAATGATTATTGCAGAAGTCAAGAAGGAAACTTCTCATAGGAAGAAGAAAGAAGCTCTAGATAAGAAGCTAGCAGATGAAGCAAAGAAGAAGGAAGAGTAAAGGCTAGCGGCAGAGCAGGCTGTTGCAAAGAGAGCTAGGTAAATCATAACAAATGAGGTTGAATGAGGTGATTGAACCACTCCATGGTGGTGATGAAGTGGTTCAAGTTCAAGTCCGGATGGCTCCTCTCCCATAAAAGGCCAAGAAAGTTAATATGATTGATGAATTAAGGCCTAGGAAGTAGAGTAGTTATGCACTATCAGCAGTTATGATAAATCTGTGTAAAACATTCCTTAAGTTGACAAATTTTAGTCCTTTTTTATGTTGCAAGCTTGGATATTTACTATGTTTGAATATCTGAATCTACGTAGTTGTCTGTTCATCTTTAAGTTAATAAAATGTGTAAACAAGGCATTTTCAGTGTTCCCAGGTTTTAGTCCTATTTGTGTTGCCAGCTTCTAGTGTTGCCATGTTTCAATCCTTTTTTATGTTGCTAGGTTTTAGTTGAAATTTTGGCTACTTGTAACTAAATGTGTGAGCTATACTTTACATTCCATTCAGTCCAACATAAACATAACTTGTCATTTACAAAAGCATCACTTGTCATCTTACAAAAGCATCACTAAAACATAGCTTGAATAGATAATCAACATTTCATTCCTGAGATAACCAACATTACATAACCATAACTTGTCATCTTACAAAAGCACCGCTGAAACATAACAAGAACTAACCAACATAGTTTCATACATAAGCAGTAGCTTACAACCATCTATAGACTCTAAAGAACCTTCTTAACCTCATTTCTTAGCAATAAGAAAAACACAAGATAAATCTAGAAGGGAAACACCAATCCTAAGAAGTATAATTGCTTCCTTGTACATATCAGCCAATACGCTCTACAACTTCATGTCATCTCTTCTTATACAAGAATAGTAGCTGGACGTTCAGCCTGCCGCAGAATCAGCTCCTCCCTCCGATCCTCTGCCCACCCCAGCTCATTCACACCTTCGTATCATTGCAGATAGTTGTGTTCAATCAAGTAGCCCACCTAATCAAGCTCCCCGTGCCAAAAATTATAGCCACACTGCTTAGATGACCAACAAAATTCAGTTGATCTGTGATAGAAACGAGAGACACAAAACAAAATCGGCAAAAGTCAGAACAGGAACGTTTTGCATCTAGAGAACCTACCCCATGCTTCTCACACTTGTAGTAGACCCATGTCGTGTGCTTGCGCGTGCTGGAGGTCTGCCGGTCGCCAGGAGACTATAGCTGGGACAATGGATGATGGGAATGACGAAGGGGCCTCGGCGGCGGCACAAGCTTGCAGACGACATCAATGGCGAGGGAACGAGGAGAGCCTCTAGCAGTAGCGAACTAGCTCCGACAGCTCCTAGGGTTAGGCTATGACAGGAAACGGGAATTGCGGGTATGACTTCTCGTGGATAAGAAGGGGGTTCTAGTAGCTGCCCCATATTTTCACAAAACCCCTGAGAATCGATGATTTGGAAATGTACCCCCCCCCCCCCCCGCCATCACACAAGTTCAGTGACCATGTATGCCACGTCGCCTAATACATGTGTCATACACTGAACAATGAACACTTATGGAACAATTGCGCATATTCAGTAACTATAATTTGTATATTGTAATGTATGGTGACCGTGGCGAGTTATATGGACGAATATAGTGACTAACGGTGTATTTAACTCCTTCCTCGCCATCGTCCTAACCGGCTAGCTCCAAACAGCACCTCAAATGACTATGGTAGTGAGACCAGAAAAGCACCCATCTGGATGCCCAAAGTTCATATCTAAAGATTAAAAAAATTCAAAAAAATACCGGATTATAGATGATGATTTATAATTAGCGGGGTGTTAAACATCATGTGAAAAAACTTTGCATTCTGGCATTAGGAAAAAAATAGAGAAATTTTTAGATCTGGACGTAAACTGTGCGACTTTGAGCGTGTCTCTGTTTTCTAAAATTTGTTATATTTATCCTTTTTGATGCATATGAAATATAAAAAAATCATAAAAGTTTTGCAAACATTGTATTTCGTATTGCTAGTTACATGTGGATTTTTTTTCAATTTTTTTGATGATTTAAAAAAGAACGGGCTTCATGGAGCCCGTCCACCAAAGTTATTTTACGATCTGGCGCATCCTATCTGCACCCGCCTCATAGGTATTACGAGCATGCCGGAGAAAACCTACGGTCGACATGGTAAGTGATGAGCTAATACTGTCATTGACACAAAGATTAGTCAGACTAACTTATTGCTGGCACCAACCTTCAGTCAACTTTATTAAATGGCGGCATCGGTTCCATAGGCGAGCGCATGAGAGAAGTCTCGTCATCCCTATGACGCGTGATGGGTGCAGGAAGGCAACGTTGTGACGCATGGCGGGATTCACACAACGTATTAATACACGCTACCGGCTCCTCGCCTGCCTCTCACGTTAAATAGGGTCCGGTGGGCACCGCTCTCGCACTCCACCGCTCTTGCCCTTCTTCCTTCTCGCCCTCCACAACTCACGCCGTCTTTCCTTCTCGTTTTCCGCCGGAAGATCATAGCATCCAGACCACCAATGGCTTAAGGCCACGCAACCTCACGATGGAGGAGGCGTTGGCATTGTACCATGTGCAGTACCTGACATCGCACGATAAGCGGCTTCCGGGCACCTGGATCCCACTACGTCGCGCTCCCCGACCTATGTCGCCGATGTCAAGTAGGAACTAATGTTGACGCAGAAGAAGGGCATGGCCACGTGAAGCAGCGACTGCATCGTCTTTCATGAGATGGTAGGTTGCCTACGTCTCATCACGGAAGGCTGCTCCTACGCCGATCGAAGTAGCACGGAGAGGACAACGAGCCATTGTTGGTCGTCGCTCAACGGAAGGAGCTGCTCCTTCACGTTACCGATGACCCAGTCGACAGTTCACTCATCTTGCCACTCATATGTGAGATAGCACCAACATGGGTTGGCACATATATGAACTTCCACACACTTGGGGTTTAAGATTTAGGGTAAATCTAGAATCTTACATGGGCCTAGGGATTATCCCATTATTTCTAACAATACCGCAACACATATCGAATTCCCATTTGAAGATTTTCCAATTCACGCTACTTGTTTATATATAAGTGTTTTAGTAGAGACTATTAAGTTGAACTTCCAACTAGAGCCTTAAGCTACATCCATTCACACTTGCACAATGGAATGTGCCTTGAATTAAAAAAATTGCGTCAACAGGCTTCATTCACAGTCATAATCAGTACCTGACTGCCGATAATCTATCCTGCGGGTGAAGCATATGCATCGTACTTCTTCGTCTCTTCATGAGTTTACTAGAGATCACCCAAATCTCATAGACAGTGATGTTTAACAATCAGGCACATATATGTGTGTTCTTTCAAAAATATCATGTAGGACAATATTTTTGCTAGTTATAGCCAACAAAAACACATTAAAACATATCGCCAAACTGCCTTACAATTTTTTTGAGTTATGCATCTTCACATAGAGAGAGTTACAAAATACTCTCCTCGGTCAAACTACTAGTTTATTCTTCACAGGTCCTAATTCATGGGATCTACGATCACAAAGGTTGGGTTAATACTATGTTATAACATCCATGGGTCTCAATCCTATCTCCCTCAATGCACTTCCTATCATATTTCATGATAGTCTCTTTCTAAAGGGATCTGTGAGGTTATTGTCTGTTTGAATATATGTAACAATTATTACTTCAGAGTTTCTCAATTTTCTTATAGATTTCAAGTGTCTCTTCACTTGTCTTGATTACTTCACGTTATCCTTAGAATTGTTCACTTTGACAATAACAGTATGGTTGTCACCATTTAAAAGGATTGTTAGCATAATTTTTTAAACCATAGGAAAAATCCATCAAGAGCTCACACAACCATCACGAATCAATAGTGGTTGTGTCTAAATCAGTAAGTTCTGCATTCCATGGTTGACCTTGTTAATATGGTATGTCTATGAGACCTCCATGACACCATGCCACCTCCAAAGATAAACACATACCTACTTGTGGCGTATAGTTCATTAACATAAGATATCTAGTTCAAACCACTATATCCTTCAAGCACAGCAGGGTGCCCAAGATAGTGAACCATATAGCTTATTATACGACATAGATATGACATGACCCTTCAAGTGAATTGCCAATGATCAATACCTGGGTTAGACATGAACATACTCAACTTGATCACAAAAAATAAGCTATCATGTATGCTAGCGCTTGCTAAGTACTTGAGAGAACCAATAATATGTGAATATTTCAACTGATATGTTGGTTCTTTCTTATTCTTTCAAAATGTCACGTTGGGGTCGTAAGGTATTGGAGAATGCTTGCTATCTACATAGCTAAAACGGCTCAAGACCTTCTCAATATAAAGATATTGCGTTAAAGTAACCATATTCCCGTTTTTAATAAGCTTGATATTTAGAATCACATCATCTTCCCAGATCTTTCATATCAAAGCTCTTTGAAAAGAAAGACTTGAATTCATTTATTGTTTTCATGTTTGTACCAAAGATCAGAATGTCATACACGTACAAACATAATATAACATATTCTCCCCCACCGTGGCGATAATAAACACACCTATCAACCTCATTAATGATAAAGCCAACGGAAATTAGTGTTTTGTAAAACTTCTGATGTTATTGGTTAGGTGCTTGTTTCAGTACATATAAATATTTTAACACTTACACACCTTTGTCTCTTCACCCTTTGCCACAAACCCATCTGATTGATCTATATAGATTTCCTCTTCCAACTCCCCATTAAAGAAAGTTGTCTTTACGTCCATTTGATGAACGATAAGACCATATAGGAGGCAATTAGGGAAATTAGTACATGAATGTTAGTCGATCTAGCGATAGGTGAAAAGGTGTCAAAGAAATATACACCTTCTTTCTAGGTGTAGCCCTTTTCTACAAGTTGTGCCTTGTACTTTCCAAAAGTACCAACAAGCCTTAGCTTCTTCTTTAACACCCACTTACAACCCATGGGTTTATAACCATAGGGTCGTTCTGATAATTTCTAAGTTCCATTAAAAAGAATCAAGTCCATCTCATTTTGGATAGCTTCTTTTCATTCATATGTGCCAGGAGATGCATATGCCTCAGCAATGGATCTGGGAGTATCATCCATAAGGTACATGATGAAATCATTACAAAAGGATTTCTCAATACTCTATATCTTACTCCTCGTGCGAGGTTCATCGACTTCCTTCTCAAGGACACTTCCTCATGTGGTTGCTCAAAATTTTTACTAGATGCACTATATTCTGAAAGTATTTTAAAGAAAATTCTAGCACTGATATGCATATATTTCATAGGAAAAATATTCAAAAAAAAATGCATCACGGGATTTCATTAGAGTATCAACATGCATATCAGGTACCTCAGATTTAACCGCTAAAAGTATAAAGCTAACACTCCACGGAGCATATACTGGAAAGATACAATATTTTCTTTGGTCTGAGCTTGCGTTTCTTGGGAATTTGTATGTTAACCTTCACCAATACCCCCAACTGCGCAAAAAACAAAGTGATGTTTTTCTCCTACCCCACTCCCCATAAGGGGTCTTATCTTTATTCTTGTTAGGAACTCTATTCAGGACATGATATTAAATTTAAAAAAATCCCCCTACCATGCCTTAGATAAACCGGCAGTGGTTAATGTGGAGTTCACCAAGTCAGTCAACATGCAATTTTATCTCTCGGCATCCCCATTTGATTTGGATGAGTATGGACGTATCCTCTCATGAATAATGTCATTTTCCCACATAATTTGTCAAATATTTTGGAAATATACTCGCCACCACGATCCAACCTAAGGCCTTATAAAATTGTAAAGTAGTATAAAGAATCATCTTTATTTTGCAATAAGTAAACACAACATAATTTAGTAGTATCATTAACTTCATAAAATATCTCTTTCCATATTTTGTCAACACACCATTCATCTCGTATTGATTAGAGTGTATGAGTTCTAGAGGTGCCAAGTTTCTCTCCTCGGCTTTCTTGTGAGACTTTCGAGGTTGCTTTGATTGCACATAACTATGACACTTAGAACCTTTGACGATAGTAAAATTCAAAATTAAACTCATACTAGACACCTGAGAAACTAAACCAAAATTAGTGTGACATAAACGAGATTGCCAAAAACTGGTATCACCTTTAACACCGCCACAAATATGGTTCATAGATTTATTACAAAACTCTAAAAGGGAAAATCAAAACAAGCCTCCAAACTCATAGGCTTTACTAATAAATTGTCCATGTTTCGAAAAACTGCTTTATTAGACACTAAAACTACATTAAATCCATATTTGCACAGAAGAGAGCCACTAAGGAGATTCTTATTCATAGTAGGGAGATGTTGCATGTTACTTAGCTGCATGATCTTTCCTGAAGTGAACTTCAGATCAACCATGCCAACACCATGAACATAAGCATGTGACCCATTCTCAATAGTACGGAAGAATCCCGCGCGACATGATAAGAAGTGAACATAGAGATGTCAGTACACATGAATATTAGCACTCTTATCAATCCACAAACATGGATATTGAAATACCAAAATAACATTAAATAAATTAACATACCTAGCATCGGTATTCCTAGTGGTCACGACGTTGATAGCCTTATCCTTTTTCCCTATATGATCTGCATGTTCTAGACAGTCCTTGGAAAAATGGTCGAGCTCTCCACAGGTAAAGCAACCTAGCTCATCCTTGTTCGGCTTCTTCTTATTTAAGGTTGTAGTCTTTAAAGGCTTGTTTAAGGAGGGCTTGTTGTCCCCTTTGTTCTTGCTGAAGGGTTTCTTGTGCACCAATGTTGGCGCAAGACTGACACTCTCCTCCTTTCTCAATAGTGAGTCTGTAGCCCGAGCCTTCTCCTCAACTTCAAGATACGCTATAAGGTTTCAACCGATATCTTATGTGTAAGGGTCCCAACCTTTAAATAAGGTAGAGTCCCCTGTGTTTACAATGCTAGTCCCTGGATCAATAGCTAGCATCCACAGTTAAGATGTAATATCAAGAAACAAGGGTCATAATATAACTTTATAACCAGGAATAACATAATTTTATTACATCTTACATAGCTCAATTGGCTAACACATTACATTGCAGCGGAATATCTATAACATGGGGTCCTTCATCTTCAAAGTGCCGCAGGCAGACATGTTGGTTGTAGACTTTGTAATCCTAATCAATCAATCTTCACTAAAAAAATCAATCAAACCTGCAACATTACAAGTTACAGCCACAAGGGTCAATACATTTGAATTGTATTGGCAAGTTTCACTACTATGATGAATATAAGTGGATCCTACCATTATATGCATATTTGGCTAAGTAGGGTTTTAGGCTCCTTTGCAGAAAGCAATAATTTATCCTATCTTTTCAAATGGTTTTGTTTCCTTTGTCAAATCTCTTTATCAAAATCCCTTGAACTCCTTGGTATCCCCAAGTATTCAAGTCCTTGTCAAAATCTCTTGAGCTCCTTGGTACCCCCAAGTGCATCAAGTTTTATCAAAATCTCTTGAGCTCCTTGGTAACCCCAAGTGCATCAAGTTTTATCAAAATCTCTTGAGCTCCTTGGTAACCCCAAGTGCATCAAGTCTTTTGTTGTCACTTATAAAATTTTCTTTTAGAAATTGGAATGTCGAGATTTCCCATAGCTTCAAACTTTAGTTGCTCGGTATTGTCCATAACCGGGGACACGGCTAAGTACTTAGATTTTATTATCTTCTGCAGAAGTAGTACACTTTACCCACATGTCACAATCTCATCTTTTTGCCACCAGTGGCCACTGGATTGGTGCTCACCAAGATGGAGTACTGGCAGATTGAGAATGTGACGAAGTCTTTCCAGAGGGTCCTCCCATACACCATTGCTAGCTTGTCTTCAGTACCCATGTAGGATTCCAGGTCCTCATGTCCAGTAATCTGAAGACAATGCATGGGTCTTCCCAATGTAGTTGACTAAGCCAGAGCCATAAATAGCATGTGGTTGCACACGAAAGCCACAATTTGGAGAAACATGTTCAATCTCTAAGTTTCCTGGGTGGTTTTCCTTTGGAGCACAACACAAAGAGATTGCCATAGACATGGTTCCTTTTGTTGCCACCTTCTCCAAACTCAAAGTATCCTTGGCCACCCAGGTGGTTCATTGAGTCCTTGTTTTATTATGTAAAAACACAAGTCCTTTTCTCAACTTCATAAAATCTCAACATGTATCTCTTTTCAAAATATATCATGGCTAAGCATGTAACAACTACATTGTTTTCACTAAGGAATGTATAGGGTATCCTATTAGGATTTAGCATAGCATAAGTGTAAAAATTCTTTTCATGCATGTTTCAAAATCCACTAAGTATAATGAAAATAGTAGGACTTTAGATGATAGTGTCACTTTCCTTTTTGGTAGGGAATGATGGTTCACTCCTTGATCTTGCTAGTCTCACACTTTTCTAACTTCACTACAATAAACACAATATCAACTAGCATTCCAAACCAATAATCAATCAAACAATTCACACACATAAAACAATGAAATCTAAGTTATGCATGCAAGCATGCAAGAGATAGTTTTATTTGCAAGGGTGGTTTCCACTAGGCTCTAAACTTTGTAAGGTTCAAAGTGGTCATTTTCCAAAGTGGCAATGTCATTTGAAAAAGGGTTTTATTCATAAACCATTTTTAAATCCATTCATTATTTTATGTGGTGGAAAATGTTTTTATCAAAGCAACAACTTTATGTTGTTCACCAAATAAGTTTTTGTTTCTCAAAACTTGGTGTTTAGGGTCAGTAGGTTTGCTCCAAATCATTTTCTCAAAGTTTTTACTTCAAAGTCATTTCCATAGCAAAATCAATATTTTTATTTGGCTAGAAATGGGTTAAATCAATTAATCCATCCTAAACTTCACCAAATTTATTTTTAAAACCATGGGTTGGTTCCTAGGGTCAGCAAGTTCACAACAAACCAATTTGCAAAGGTTTCAACCTCAAAAACATTTTTGAATAATTTTTCTAATCTAAACAAGCATACAAATGTTTCGGCAAAAACAAACAATCTAACAGATACTATTTACTAAACAAATTGCATGGTTGGCTAGGGCTTGTTCCACTGATTCCAATGATATAAAGTTGGTAATTTTTGGACGTGTGGATCAAAAGTTATAGGGTTTTCAAATCTGCAAACAATTCTGTTTTCAAATTTCTGTTTTAAACAAACTGGTGACACGCGGCGTGATATGACTGGCCGGTACCGGTTCGCACGGATCGTGCAACTGCAGCCGTTGGATCTAAACAGATCGCGTGGCTCAGACTAGCCCGTACCCTTTTGTTAAATGAATCTATCGTGGCCGCCAGATGGAAATCTAACGGTGCTGGTTTGCTTGACCAAACGCGAGCGGCGCCGGCGGTGGCTAGCGGCGGCGCACGGTCAGGCGGTGGCGCTACGGCGGCTACAGGAAGCAAGGGAGGATGTGAACATGCTTACCGAGATCGCAGGGACGTGGTGATGCTCAAGGTACGGTCGGCTTGGCAAGGGGCGCTCAGGGTCCGTCGGAATTCTTCACCGGAGTCAAGGACGGCGTCAGGCGGCTCTGGTCATGGTCGGAGGCGACGCTGTCGATCACGAGAAGTCAAACAAAGGGCATGGTTAGGTGCAGGAGAGTGAGGCGAGTGTGGGAGCGTGAACGAGACGGCGTGGGGCGGTCTGTGTTTACCAGGGGACTTCGCCGGAGAAGTTGCAGACGCGGCGGCGCTCAGAGCTTTGTCGAAGACGGCTTTCTGGGGCGCCCGCGGTTGAATGGAAGGTATAGGGAGAAGCGTCTGGGAGTGGGGAATGTTCCCGTGTGCTTGGGGAGGCAAGTGGTGGCGAGGCTCGGCCGGAATTGGTCGGAGACGGTGGTCGGAGTGGTGAAGTTGCAAGCTCGAATTGAGACAGCCTAGGGGCAGAGAGAGGGAGGCGCGTGAGGGGAAAAGGAGAGGAGGAGTGGGCGCTTTAACGTGCGTGGTCGCAGCGAGTAATGGCGAAGGCGTTAAGGCGAATTTAAGCGCGGCATAAACGGCAGGAAACGGCCGGCGTCGTCTGCGCGAGGAAGAAGAGAACGAGCTGGCTGTGTGGGGTCCGGGCGTCAGCGAGGAAGAGAGAGGGAAGGAGGGTCCACCAATCGGTGTCTCTGCGGGTCAGTTAATAGGTGGAAAACGTTTCGCTGAGGGAGAGTGGGAGTGGGCTGGTACTGGGCTTAGTGGGCTGGCCGGCTGGGCTGCTGCCTGTTTCTATTTTTTTCTTCCTGAATGTTTTTCTCTTTTCCAATTCTGTTTTATGTTTTGAAATTCAAACAACAAATCAACCATTCAAAACAATTCAAACATTCACCAAACAATGCAATTGAATTTGGTTCTGTTTCACAACATAAACCAAAGTCTTAAAAATAATATTTTTAATTTAGGGTCCATTATTAATTAAATAAATAGACCTTGTTTAATAATCAAAATAGATTTTGTTTTATTTAAAAACCTCCATTTGAAACAATCTATTTTCAAAACCAAAACAGTAGGTTTTATTTGAGAATATCAAATACTTGGAAAACTTATTTGAATTAAATAAATAAGTTTTGATGGTTAATTAAAATAGTAAAACCTTTATTTATAAAACTTGGATATTAAATCCTTATTAACTTATTTTAAATAGACCTTTACTATTTTTATCAAATAGAAATATTTTATTTCAAAGGCTTGGCCAAGTTTTAGTTTGGCTTATAAAATAATCCTTATTTATAAATCTATCTTTTCTTTTGGAAACCAAATCTTTTATTAAAGATCCAAAAATAGTAATTTAAATATTTTTAAGTTTTATTGTTTAAATATCTTTTTAAATTCCTTTAGGATTTTATTTGATCCAAATAGGTTTTGAAAGTTCCCAATTGGAAACAAAAAGTTTCTTCTCACCCTGAAAATCAACAAAGTTTTATTTTATTCATTTATTTTTCACATTACAAGATTTGGAAAATCTTGGGATGTGACATTATGTCTCTTGTATTTGAGAGATGTGGGAAAGTTCCTCCATGAAGGGGCAACTTTCAATAGTACCTAGCCACAAAATTATCGGGTAAGATACACTTAAGTAGTTCAATCTCTTTTGCAATGTACTGTATCCCATGAGCCTGTTCAACTATAAAACGTTGTTCACCATCCCGTTGTCATGGAAGCTCTCCATGATGTACAGCTCATTGCTTGCATCCATTACACCAAGCTTAGCGTTCAGTGCCTCCCGGACCTTTTTTATATCTGTGTAGTGCATGTACACAACAGTTTATTGTCAAAAACACTCATAATGCATCCCACAAAGGCAGATTTGGCTTCCTCAAAAAAATCCTGATCCTCGACACATATAGCTTCTTCAGATGGGCCTTTACTAACGCTGAATACTTACCAAATCTTAAAGCTAGAGTGTGGCCTTGTATTGCCACCTCTTAAAGTGCACTCTGGTAAACTTATCCGGCTTCAGTGCATGGGTCAAGTGTCGCATGTTTAACTCAGAAAAATACCAATTGTAAGGCTTTTGTATTGTTGGATTAATAGAAAATATTTTCATAATTAATTCTAAAATATAATTCATGACTATAGGAGCTACGATCACATGAAACTCACATGCTAGATGTACTAATCAATAGATTAGTACATACATGGCGCGTACTGGTCGTTTGAAAATGGAGAACCCATTGATGCAGAGGTTGGTCGAATAAGACAACATAGAATATGACGCACATATGCACTACAAAAATACCCCCCCACATGCCACTTTTTCGGAGCAACATAAGCTAAAAGTGCCTACAAAAGTTGGTTACCCGGCGAATGAGGGTTCACAACAGATATCGAGGGCGACACGAACATTTACGTCGTGATATTACCGATACCAGCACAAAATTACGTCGTGGTAGGTGGTAGGCAAGTGCGGCGTTGTTGATTGCCATGTTTGACTAGGCGCAAGCACATGAACCACCGTCGTGGATTATACGCGACCTGCACAATGGATCAGTTTGGGATGACAGGTTAACCCCGTCCCACTGACTGCTGAGCCCCACCACAGAAGGCAAGCGGCGACCATGCGGTTATAAAGTATGTCTTTTGTACTCTTCAAAATCTCACTCCCCACTTATCTTCACCCTCTCTCTGCACGAAATCTTCAGCCGGTGGCAGGGTGAATCCGATGAGAGCTAGGCGGCGTGCTAAAGAGATTGCCTGTGAGATGGACATAAGCATATTTTTTCTCGATTTTAATTTTGATACAGACGTATATTGGGGGTTTCTTTATCGAGATCCATCTAGGTTTTCACATTAGGAGGAATCTAGTTTATTCATATTTCATCACTCATCCAGCAGATTCTGCCTGGATTACCACCTGATGCTACTAACGACGACCCGAAATGGAATGACGTCAAGATGGATACACAACTTCGGTGTGGATGTGGACTTCTATCGTGTTGCAGAGTTATGTGTGACCGTAGACGAAGTTGTGACACCGGCTGCCGGTTCCTTGGATGCGGTCACGAGGATCCTATCTGTAGTGCCATTGTATGGGCTGATCTGAAGCACAAGTATCCGTACCTTTTGCGCGTGTTGCATTGTCTCTATAATCGAGGTAAACATAAGGAAGCGTGTTGCACTATCACTTTCACACACCACCTCTATATATTAATTTCACCCTCCACCTCTCTGGCGTCTCGATCACGGCTATGCAAACCGTTCCGACACCCTCAACCACGGTTGCGCGAACCTCTCCAGCACCTTTGACCATGACTGTGCGCACCTCTACGACATCCTCGAAAAAACCTGACCTCGGCTGCACGCACCTCTCCAGCATCCTCCCTGGTACCTAGTTCTTGTCCATACTTTGTACTAACATACTGGTTGATATGTTAGCCAATGATTAAATCTTGTTGATCTGAATGGTATTTGTATGTTACAAATTTCTGTTATAAGAGAAAAAGGTAGCTTTGTTGGACCCTGTAGGTTAGGAATGTATATGCGGAGAACAACCCTAACAAGGTACATATTTCTTGTCCAGCCGTGCCCTCTACCCTGTGAGGTATAGTGGTGAGACTTGATCAATAACATCTGAACTATATGTGTCAAATAATATAAATTCATTTCAGAATCAGATGCCCGAGTTGTAGACAAGTATGACATTTTCTATAGTTTTGGCAATGATGTCAACATGGCTAGAACGAGAAGGATAAACCCAAGGAAGATAGTCAGAAGATGCAAGACAATGATCCCTTACTATATTTGCACCATGAACAAGAACAACATATCCAAAGAAAACATGATAGATTTCTTACCATAACTAGTAATTATTTATTTATTTCTCTATTGATGTTCATACTTACCACAATCATTAATTGTTTCTTTCTTCCTATGTATCACTTTTCATGCTCTTTTGCCCACACGTTTCTCATTCCTCACATTCATGAAGACCGAGACAAGATGAAAGATCACAGCGGCAATGAGACCATCGTAGAAGTCCGTATGAAGCATGGAAATTACAACAATGTCATTTTGACTTCAAATTGGACAGACTGTGTTCTTCATAAGAAGCTACAAGAAGGAGATGTTTGTGCCTTCGAGTTTCAAGCAAAAGAGGGCTATTTGGATATGATAGTGCATACAATCTAAGTCAGTTGTTATAAAATAATTAGTTAGTTTCTTTGAGATGTATGCAAACTAAATTGGTGTGAAGTACTTGCATCTGAACTATGTGTATGATGCCCACAAGTATAGGGAATCTCTGAAATCTTTGATAAGAAGTATTACCCAAATTTATAGTTCGACTCAAGGGGAACACAAGAATATCAACAAGACTTTAGAAATTGATACATCACTCTCAACCACACTTGTATATCAATAAACTCACAAAGCAAGTGGTGATTTTATAGCAGTTGATTCAAAGCAGTAAAACAAACAGTAACAAGCAGTAAACAATAGCAACAGATTTCCATTTTTCACCCGAAGTAGTGGTGTGTAACTTCAGTGGCTAAAAGCGTAGGCATGAGATGATAGTGGGGTGTTGCATGGATGATATTAATCATATAATATATCCTAATAACATGAAATTCATCTCTAACTCAGTTGTGAATAGGTGTGTGTTCCTACTACAGTTATGCGTAGTAACCAAGAGAATTTGCATAACATTTTTTATCCTGTCTACCCATTTTACCGGGGCCAAATTGGAACCATATCCAATTAAGAACTATCCTTCGAATAGACCGGATCAAAGCATTAACACTTCATGGACACACAATATCCTCAAACTATAATATATTCTCATCTGCCACTTTAGGGTTCGCAGGTTCAACATAATAATAGGTAATACACTTTGCAAATACATACCAAACTCAAATATATGACGGGACAATAAAAGTTCAGAACTAATATCATGTCACTCGGGCCCTAGCAAGAAGCATTGAACATATCAAAGGTGTACAAACACTCATACATGAATATCCTCAAGATAAAACCCTTAAATCCCGATACATATGGATGATTACATGATCAATCTCATCCAATCCCCATCCATCTCACATGCCTACAGATAACTACTCGCACATGCCGATGGAGAGTGAGCACATTATGGTTGGTAATGGCGTTGATGATGATGGTGGTGGAGAAGACCTCGAGATTCCCCTCTCCAACGTGGAGAGCAGGATCAATCTGACCCCCGAAACAAAGAACATGGATGTGTCGGTGCTCTGCTTCGTGAAAGGCTCCCTCCTTCTGGATACCTAGGTTTCTCGGGCATATAAGGGGGTATGCCAAACGAGAGCACAAGGCGACGCTCCAGGGCCAAATGGGACTGGGGGTGCGCCCTCCCTTGCTGGGCACACCACCTAGGCTCTTTTGGTCCTGGTGGATCCCCTTGCGTGATTCCAAAGTCCATGCTCCTTGTATTGGTGAAAAACTTTCATGGTATTTTTTCTCGATTTTATTTTTTTATGAAAATAGACAGAAAGAAGACTTTTGTAAAAACAACGTCGGAATCAGTAGTTTTATCCAAGTATGGTGAGATTTCGACAGAAATCACTGAGCAAACTACTTGAAAAAGTAGATACATTTTAGATATATCGGTGTATTATGAGTTTTTCTTTATATTATGAGTTTTCTATTATTTTCTATATGTGATTTACTTATATATAAAACGTTTCTGTATTAGTTAGCAATTTAGTATTGTTATGCACCAACGCATATGCCCACATATATTGGACCAGATAGTCAGTTTGTATCATCGTCTCACACCTGCCACGACATGTATGTTGGAGATATGCCCTAGAGGCAATAATAAATATAGTTATTATTATATCTTTGTGTTTATGATAAATGTTTACATTCATTCTATAATAGTATTAACAAGGAAACATTAATAGTTGTGTGATTTGTAAACTTAAATTGAAGTCCCTAGTAAAGCCTCTATATAATACTAGCTTGTTGGTTAATAAATGATTGTGGTTTCCCTATCATGAACATTGAGATGTTATTAACAACAAGATCATATCATTAGGAGAATGATATGGTGGACATACTCCTATAGATAAGCGTAGCATAAAGATCAAGTCATTTTAATAGTTCAATTGCTATATGCTTTCTGATACATAGTAACCTAATTCCTTCGACCATGAGATCATGCATATCACCTTTATCGGATGGATGCTTTGATGACATCAAACACCACACCGTAACTGGGTGGCTATAAAGGTGGCATTGAGTGTTCGGAAAGTATTGGTTGAGACACATGGATCAAGAGTGGGATTTGTCCATCCATATGACAGATAGATATACTCTGGGCCCTCTCGGTGAAATGTCATCCAATTAGCTTGCAAGCATGTGACTGGCTCACAAGGGATCACATATCACGAGAACGAGAAAAGAGTACTTATCAGTAACGAGGTTGAACTAGGTATGCAGAGATACCGACGATCATAACCTCGGATAAGTAAACTATCGTGAGACAAAGGGAAATTGGTATCATATGTAAGTGGTTCATTCGATCGCAAAGTATAGAAATATGTGGGAGCCATATGAATTTCCAGATTCCTCTATTGGTTATTGTTCGGAGAAGTGTCTCGACCATGTCCGCATAATTCACGAACCGTAGGAAGACACACTTAAGGATTCAACGTTGTTTGAGTAGTTATGGAATGATGAGAAAGAGACCGAATGTTGTTCGGAGTCTCGGATGGGATCCGGGATATCACGAGGAGATCCGGAATGGTCCGGAGAATAAGATTCATATAAGGAAAGTCCTATTTCGGAGTTGGGGAATGGTTCCGGTGTTTTCATCGGGAATGTTCTAGAAGGTTCCGGAATGTCCGGCACTCCGAAGGGGAAGGGTACATGAATGTGTTATATCAAGTTGGTATGATTACATCATGTACTAGGTGTCATCGCTGAACAAAATAAAGGGTTTATTCAAATCCTAGTTTGAAAAAGTCAAACGCCAATTTGAAAGTCAAACGGCTATTTTGGGAAGTGGAGAGGGAGGTGGAAACCGAGTTGGGGGAGGAGTTCCTCCCCTCCACCGCCGGCCCACCTTGAAGCCGAGTTGGGGAGGGACTCCCCTCCCCTTGGCCGCGCCTCCCACCTATAAAGGGAGGGGCAGGGCTGCCCCTCCGAGCACACAAGATCCCTACCTCTAAACCCTAGCCGCCGCCCTCCATAGCCGCCGCCCCCTAGGGTTTCTCCCCTAGCCACCGACTTGGGCACCTCCAAGCCCTAGCCGCCGGCCCTAGCACCTCTTCCTCGGTGTGTCTAAACCCTAGATCGCCGAGGGCTCTCTCATAGTCCACCATACTCGCTCTGGCTTAAGGCGAAGCCCTGCGAGATCTCCCCTCTACTTCCGGTACCACGTCGTTGTGCTGCCGGAATCGCGAGGAGAGTGCTACAACCTCCGCTGCCTGCTGGAACAAGGGAGAGGAAGGTCTTCGTCGAGTACCGAACGTGTGACCGACTGCGGGAGCGCTGCCGGAACGCAGCGCCGGAAGGATTGTCTACGCGATCTTGAGATCGGGAAGAGTACGACTACATCACCCACGAGAATCCTCTCTCGTTAAACACTTTGGAATCTTTGAGGGTGAGTTATTCCATCGACTCGTTGCTACAATCTAGTAGATAGATCTTGGCTTGTTTGTTTGTATGCGGTAGAATTTTTTTGTTTTCCATGCTACGAAACCCTACAGTGGTATCAGAGCCGTGTCTATATGTAGATCTGTTGCACGAGTAGACCACAATGGTCATTGTGGGCGTTGATGCTTTTATTGTCGATTGCTTCTTGTGTACTTTGCATCTTGCAGGATGTTTGGATGAAGCGGCCCGGGCTAATCTTACATGACATCGTTCATGAGACTTGCTCCACGCTTTACATGCAACTTGTATTGCATAAGTGGCTTTGCGGGTGCCTGTTTATCCTAGCATAGTTAAGATCCAATTTACAATGGGTGATTGACAATACTAGTATCAATGTTGTGGTTCTTGTTCATAAGTTAGAACGACACTTATTGAAATCCCCAAACCACGTAAAACATGCAAAGAAAGTAGAGGCGTCTAACTTTGTTTTGCAGGGGTGTGCAGTGATGTGATATGGCCATGATTGTGATTATATTTGATGTATGCAATGTTTCTTATTGTAAGTTGGCAACCGGCAGGATCCATATGGTTGTCTTTAATTTATCTTAAGACCCGCGTGTCTATTCAAAGTAGTTGTAATAGTTGAAGCCGGTGGACGGCAACCACGGAGAAGCGTCAATGAACTTGATGCAATGCCGGTGATGATGGAGATCATGTTCGTGCTTGAAGATGGAGATCGGAAGCACAAAGAAGAAAGGCCATATCATATCACATATTATGAATTGCATGTGATGTTAATCCTTTATGCATCTTGTATTGCTTAGTTAACGACGGTAGCATTATAAGATGATCCCTCATGCACATGAATTTCAAGTCATAAAGTGTTCACCCTTAGTTAGCACCGTTGTTAAAGCTTGTTGTTTCGAAGCACCACGTGATGATCTGGTGTGTTAGATTCCGAAGTGTATACAACGTGAGCAAGCCAGATTTGCTCATGTGGAAGCTAAGGTTTGATCTTGACGAGCCTAGCATGTACAGACATGGTCTCGAAACACGGATCACCGAAAGGTAAAGCATGAATCATATAGTAGATATGATGAACATGTCGATTGTTCACCATTGAAACTATATCAACTCTCGTGACGATCGGTGTTGATGTGGTGGATTTGGTTCGTGTGATCACTAAAACAATGTGAGGGATATTGTTTTGAGTGGGAGTTCACCTAGATTAATTTAACTATTAATTAGAACTCAATTTGTCATAAACTTAGTCTAAACTATTGCAAATATGTTGTAGATCAATGGCGGCCCCTACCATCAATTTTAATGCGTTCCTAGAGAAAGAAAAGTTGAAAAACAATGGAAGCAACTTCGCGGATTGGTTCCGCAATTTGAGGATTGTCCTCACATCTGGTAATTTGACCTATGTGCTGGATGCACCGCTAGGTGACCCGCCTGCAGCTGATGCTGCCGACGAAGTAAAGAATGTTTACCTCGCTCGGAAGACTCAGTACTCCACAGTTCAGTGTGCTATCTTGTATGGTTTAGAATCGGAGCTTCAGAAAAGGTTTGAGAATTCAGACCCACATGATATTGTCCGTGATCTCAAATTGATCTTTGAGACTCACGCGGCAATTGAGAGCTATGAGGCTTCTGAAAAGTTCTTTAACTGCAAGATGGAAGAGGGCAGCTCCGTCAGTGAGCATGTGCTTAAGATGTCTGGGCACGCAAACAAACTTCAAAGCTTGGGTATAGTGATTCCTAATGCTTTGGGGATTTACCGTGTCCTCCAATCACTACCACCAAGTTACAAGAACTTTGTGATGAACTACAACATGCAAAACATGAACAAGCAGTTGCCAGAACTCTTTGCCATGTTGAAATCTGCAGAAGTGGAGATCAAGAAAGAGCACCAAGTGTTGCTGGTCAATAAGACCACCAAATTCAAGAAAGGCAAGTCTAAGCAAAAGGGACACTTCAAGAAGGGTGGTAAGAAAGTTACCGCGCTGACGAAGAAGACCAGGGCTGGACCTAAGCCTGATACTGAGTGCTTTTACTGCAAGGGAGAAGGTCACTGGAAGCGGAATTGCCCAAAGTACTTGGCGGATTTGAAGAATGACAACATCAAGAAGAAAGGTATATCCGATATACATGTTATTGATGTGTATCTCACTAGTACTCGTAGTAGTGCCTGGGTATTTGATACTGGTTTGGTTGCTCATATTTGTAACTCGAAACAGGTGCTGCAGAATAAACGGAAGCTAGCGAAGAACGAGGTGACGATGCGCGTGGGAAACGGATCAAAGGTTGATGTGATCGCGGTCGGCACGCTACCCCTTCATCTACCATTGGGATTAGTTTTATACTTAAATAATTGTTATTTGGTGCCTGCGTTAAGCATGAACATTATATCGGGATCTTGTTTATTGCGAGACGGTTACTTGTTTAAGTCCGAGAATAATGGTTGTTCGATTTATATGAGTAATATGTTTTATGCACATGCACCTTTGATAGATGGTCTATTCTTATTGAATCTCGATAGTGGAAATACACATATTAATAACATTGAGGCTAAACGTTTGAAATCGAGCGATAACTCGACCTATATGTGGCACTGTCATCTTGGTCACATTGGAGTGAAGCGTATGAAGAAACTCCATTCCGATGGACTTCTCGAATCACTTGATTTCGAATCACTTGATAGATGCGAAGCATGTCTGATGGGTAAAATGACTAAGACTCCATTTTCTGGTATGATGGAGCGAGCTACGGACTTATTGGAAATCATACATACCGATGTGTGTGGTCCAATGAGTGTAGCATCGCGCGGTGGTTATCGCTATGTTCTTACCTTCACGGATGACTTGAGTAGATATGGGTATATCTATTTCATGAAACATAAGTCCGAAACTTTTGAGAAGTTTAAGGAATTTCAAAGTGAGGTTGAGAATCAACGTAACAAGAAGATTAAATTTCTACGTTCTGATCGTGGAGGTGAATATCTAAGTTACGAGTTTGGCGAGCATTTGAAGAAATGCGGAATACTTTCACAATTGACACCGCCGGGAACACCACAGCGTAATGGTGTGTCCGAACGTCGTAATCGAACTCTCTTAGATATGGTTCGTTCTATGATGTCACTTACAGATTTACCGCTATCATTTTGGGGTTATGCATTAGAAATAGCCGCATTCACTTTAAATAGGGCACCATCTAAATCCGTTGAAACGACACCGTATGAATTATGGTTTGGGAAGAAACCTAGATTGTCTTTCCTTAAAGTTTGGGGATGCGAAGCCTATGTAAAGAAGTTACAGCCGGACAAGCTTGAACCCAAAGTGGAAAAATGCGTCTTCATAGGATACCTGAAGGAAACTATTGGGTATACCTTCTATCATAGATCCGAGAGCAAAATCTTCATTGCCAAGAATGGATCCTTTCTAGAGAAGGAATTTCTCTCGAAAGAAGTGACTGGAAGGAAAGTAGAACTCGACGAGGTTGTCGAACCTTCTCTCGAAATTGCGAGTAGCGCAGCACCGGAAGAAGTTCCTGTGGTGTCTGCACCAATAAGAGAGGAAGCTAATGATGATGATCATGAAACTTCGGTTGTAGTTGCTACAGAGCCTCGCAGGTCAACGAGAACTCGTACCACTCCAGATTGGTATGATCCCGTTATGAGTGTCATGTTGGTGGACAACACCGATGACCCTGCGACATATGAGGAAGCGATGATGAGTCCAGATTCCAATAAATGGCAAGAAGCCATGAAATCCGAGATTGGATCCATGTACGAAAACCAAGTATGGACTTTGGTGGACTTCCCAGATGGCCGGAAGGCTGTCGAGAACAAATGGATTTTCAAGAAGAAAACAGATGCTGATGGTAATGTTACTGTCTATAAAGCTCGACTTGTCGCAAAAGGGTTTAGACAAATTCAAGGAGTTGACTACGATGAGACTTTCTCACCTGTAGCGAAGCTAAAGTCTGTAAGGATTATGTTAGCAGTCGCTGCATATTATGATTATGAGATATGGCAGATGGATGTCAAAACAGCATTCCTCAATGGAGACATTGATGAAGAGTTGTATATGATGCAACCCAAAGGTTTTGTCGATCCTAAAGATGCTGACAAGGTATGCAAACTTCAAGGTCCATCTATGGATTGAAGCAAGCATCCCGAAGTTGGAATCAACATTTTGACAAGGTGATCAAAAGTTTTGGTTTTATACAAACTTATGGAGAAGCTTGTATTTACAAGAAAGTGAGTGGGAGCTCTGTAGCATTCTTAATACTATATGTAGATGACATATTGTTGATTGGGAATGATGTAGACCTTCTTAATAGTGTCAAGGAATATTTGAATAATAGTTTTTCAATGAAGGATCTTGGCGAAGCAGCTTACATATTGGGTATAAAGATTTATAGAGATAGATCAAGACGCCTAATATCATTGTCACAAAGTACATATTTGGACAAAGTTCTAAAGAGGTTTGGAATGGAAGATAGCAAGAAAGGGTTCTTGCCCATGTTGACCAATACGACCTTGAGTAAAACTCAAAGTCCGACAACGGCAGAAGATAGAGAAAGGATGAGTAAGACTCCCTATGCCTCAGCCATAGGATCTCTAATGTATGCCATGCTATGTACTAGACCCGACATTGCATATGCTGTTAGTTTAACTAGCAGATATCAAAGTGATCCAGGAGTGGATCATTGGACAGCGATAAAAAACATCCTTAAGTACTTGAGAAGAACTAAGGATATGGTTCTTTCTTATGGAGGTGATGAACAACTCGTTGTTAATGGTTACACCGATGCTAGTTGGAACACCGATCCAAATGATTCTAAATCACAATCTGGATACGTATTTACTTTGAATGGTGCAGCAGTTAGCTAGAGGAGTGCAAAGCAAAGCGTTGTGGCGAGATCTTCAACTGAATCGGAATACATGGCTGCTTCGGAGGCTTCACAAGAAGCGATATGGATGAAAGAGTTTATTACAGAGCTGGGTGTGGTTCCTAGTGCGCTGGACCCAATGTCTATCTACTGTGATAACATGGGCGCCATAGCCAATGCGCAAGAACCAAGGTCACACAAGAAGCCGAAGCACATCAAGCTACGTTTTCACGCTATTCGAGAACATGTCCAAGATGGGGACATAAAGATTTGCAAAGTACACACAGATCTGAATGTGGCAGATCCGTTGACTAAACCTCTCCGGAGGGCAAAACATGACCAGCACCAAACTGCCATGGGTGTTCGGTATATTACCATGTAATCTAGATTAGATGACTCTAGTGCAAGTGGGAGACTGTTGGAGATATGCCCTAGAGGCAATAATAAATATAGTTATTATTATATCTTTGTGTTTATGATAAATGTTTACATTCGTGCTATAATAGTATTAACAAGGAAACATTAATACTTGTGTGATTTGTAAACTTAAATTGAAGTCCCTAGTAAAGCCTCTATATAATACTAGCTTGTTGGTTAATAAATGATTGTGGTTTCCCTATCATGAACATTGAGATGTTATTAACAACAAGATCATATCGTTAGGATAATGATATGGTGGACATACTCCTATAGATAAGCGTAGCATAAAGATCAAGTCATTTTAATAGTTCAATTTCTATATGCTTTCTGATACATAGTAACCTAATTCCTTCGACCATGAGATCATGCATATCACCTTTACCGGATGGATGCTTTGATGACATCAAACACCACACCGTAACTGGGTGGCTATAAAGGTGGCATTGAGTGTTCGGAAAGTATTGGTTGAGACACATGGATCAAGAGTGGGATTTGTCCATCCATATGACGGATAGATATACTCTGGGCCCTCTCGGTGAAATGTCATCCAATTAGCTTGCAAGCATGTGACTGGCTCACAAGGGATCACATATCACGAGAACGAGAAAAGAGTATTTATCAGTAACGAGGTTGAACTAGGTATGCAGAGATACCGACGATCATAACCTCGGATAAGTAAACTATCATGAGACAAAGGGAAATTGGTATCGTATGTAAGTGGTTCATTCGATCGCAAAGTATAGAAATATGTGGGAGCCATATGAATTTCCAGATTCCTCTATTGGTTATTGTTCGGAGAAGTGTCTCGATCATGTCCGCATAATTCACGAACCGTAGGGAGACACACTTAAGGATTCAACGTTGTTTGAGTAGTTATGGAATGATGAGAAAGAGACTGAATGTTGTTCGGAGTCTCGGATGGGATCCGGGATATCACGAGGAGATCCGAAATGGTCCGGAGAATAAGATTCATATAAGGAAAGTCCTATTTCGGAGTTGGGGAATGGTTCCGGTGTTTTCATCGGGAATTTTCTAGAAGGTTCCGGTTGGTATGATTACATCATGTACTAGGTGTCATCGCTGAACAAAATAAAGGGTTTATTCAAATCCTAGTTTGAAAAAGTCAAACGCCAATTTGAAAGTCAAACGGCTATTTTGGGAAGTGGAGAGGGAGGTGGAAACCGAGTTAGGGGAGGAGTTCCTCCCTCCACCGACGGCCCACCTTGAAGCCGAGTTGGGAAGGGACTCCCCTCCCCTTGGCCGCGCCTCCCACCTATAAAGGGAGGGGCAGGGCTACCCCTCCTAGCACACAAGATCCCCACCTCTAAACCCTAGCCGCCACCGCCCTCCATAGCCGCCGCCGTCCCCTAGGGTTTCTCCCCTAGCCGCCGACTTGGGCACCTCCAAGCCCTAGCCGCGGCCCTAGCACCTCTTCCTCAGTGTCTCTAAACCCTAGATCGCCGAGGGCTCTCTCATAGTCCACCATACTCGCTCCCTGCGAGATCTCCCCTCTACTTCCGGTACCACGCCGTTGTGCTGACGGAATCGCGAGGAGAGTGCTACAACCTCCGCTGCCTGCTGGAACAAGGGAGAGGAAGGTCTTCGTCGAGTACCGAACGTGTGACCGACTGCGGGAGCGCTGCCGGAACGCAGCGCCGGAAGGATCGTCTACGCGATCTTGAGATCGGGAAGAGTACGACTACATCACCCACGAGAATCCGCTCTCGTTAAACACTTTGGAATCTTCGAGGGTGAGTTATTCCATCGACTCGTTGCTACAATCTAGTAGATAGATCTTGACTTGTTTGTTTGTATGCGGTAGAAATTTTTTGTTTTCCATGCTACGAAACCCTACAATGTACGCAGTGTCACGCTAGAGAAGCACTAGATCGACGGACGACGTTGTGCCAAACCAAAAAAAAAGTGTCGTTGTTGCACTTACCCTGACGCAGTTATCTCTCACAGCTTTTTTTGTCGCGCTAGTGCGAGCGTGGCAATTAGACGTGTGCTTCGGTGTCTATAAGTGCCAAGGCCTGACGTCCGTGTTGTAGTGGTGGTCTTGCTAAATGACCGAAAAGACAAGCAATGATGACTAACTTGAGCAGTCACCTAGAACGTTTCGGAAAAACCTTATACGCTCTTTCCCGTACATGATATAGTAGACTACAATGATGACGCAAGCAGAGAGGTAGCAAAATCCTAGACTTTTTAGATGCATGTGGGATGGAAACCTTTTGACACATTATATTTTTTGAGAGGACAATACAATAAAAATAAAGCAAGATCAAAGTGAAAAAACAATTAAAAAGAGAAACTTTAAGAATGTAAAAATAATGAATATTAGATTATTAAATCACAAGAAAATTTATTAAAATGATGTGAGATTTTTTCCGCTCATATTGGGTTTAAACATTGTATTTCCCAAAAGAAGCTCCAGCTTTTTAAATATTCCCATTTTATGATTTTCAAGTAGTTTCTCATCATATTTTATTTATTTTCCTACGTTCTAATTTTCCTATTTTTTTCTTTTTTCGCCAATATTATTGGAGAACTTTCTATGTTGACCCTATAGTTTCCAAAAAAATGATTTTTTAATTGTCCAAATGGATATTATATCAGCAAAAAATTGAAATGTATGTGTCATGTAAGTCGATCACACATCCTATGTGGAGGGGTCTAAGAACTGAGAGGTCTATTTAAACCGGTATTGAAATTCGAGGGTGAATGCTAAACTCATTTTCTGTGTTTGGACGAGCTTGCAAGCTATCCCGGGTTGCTAGTGACTCTGGTCCAAAGTTGCATCTGCCTATGTATTGCCTGCAAATCTAAAGTCATAGCTTCTAACGAGCAGCAGGCACTCAGCTTTTTTCCTTCTGAATTCTGATTCGTCTGGCCACATTTAACAGGGCAAGGGCAGGGGAATTAGGTTCGCTAGTCGACCAGTGAAGCCTGATTAAATGTAGGTCAACCAAATGGAGCTCTGCTCTCACTGCTCACCGCAATATGTACTGCTGCTGCTCCTGCACATTGGGCGGGTGCTAGAACACAGACACAGACAGGCAAAAATAAAGTGGCATCCTCCTGAACCAGCAGTACACACGACACTAATCCATCTCAAGCTTAAACAGTAACGGCAGGGTTTTGAGTGTTACTGTGCCACGAGAAGAACAAAAGGTCAGGCGTAGCGTCCTGCCCATCCTTCGGTTTAACCCAACAAGACGCCTAGAGATCAGCGCGCGCGTGGATTTGGAGGCGCCGTGTCTACGATGGAATCAAGTATAGTAGTAGTACAAAAATGAAAACAGAATCGAGTAGTACACAAAAATGAGAGAACAGATTCCATGTCCGCTCAAGTGGCAAGGATCTTTCCCTTTCTTTTCTGTTTACGGAGGGTATTGTAGATAGCAGTCCGAGCTAGACAGCCAGTGATCTGAAGATAATGGGTGATCAAATTAACTCCTCGCGTAAAAGTAACTGCCCATACTTTGTAGTACCAAATTCTCATAACGCCATCTTTTTCCATGAGAAGTTAGGGTCAAATGTATACACACGCACATACACGGTAGTCGTCTCGTTATTAATGAGAACGTCACCTTGCACTAAAATACACATGTTGACAAACCTGGTGTTTGATTCTCTGGTGAACCGACGATACAATGACTGTCCAAGCCCAGACCATCCGACTAATGATTGGTTGTCCTACTTCAATTTTCTATTCCTCCTATAATCAACTAGACCATATATAGAGAGAGTTGGGTGGGTAAACTAGCTGATTTTTCTGTCAAGTGCCTAACCTAGGTCCAAACGGTATATTCGTTGGGTTTCACTTGTGGAAAGTGCAACCGTTGAAGCAATCGTACAATAATGTGTGTTTTTAAACTTGTAGTAAGGTGCAACCGTTGCAATAATATATGATCCGAAGTGTAATTTACGCAACAGTGAAAGCCTTTAGGGCAAAAGGAATGATGCCACTATATAGAAGCATGCAGCAAAGACAAAAGATGGGGTCGCCTAGGGTCTGCCCGTCCTATACTCCTATCCCACTGAAGGATTCGTGACATTTGACGTTTCAGAGGGGGCACTTGAGGCACCCGTCGTGTGTGTAAAGAACGTCGATCGCATGCTGTGCTTTTGACTTGAATCTAGGTGCGCAGTTCTTTTTTCACATTAAGCAACTCCTAATTTTATGCAGAGCTAAGGATGCTACAACCACGAAAATTTCTATGCCCAGTTCTGAAAGAAGAGCTGAAGCTTAATCCCACGTTAGCAACTGTAACTCGAAATTAACTGTAACAGCTTAATTCGTGGGTTGAAGGGATTCTTTTTCTGTGCTCGGAGTAGGTGACAATATCAGTTAGGTGGTTCAGGAATAGTTTCTTGAGAAGATAAGAAGAAAGTTTCTTGTGCAATTCTCCATCAACATGAAGTCCTGAACCCACTTCGATTTTGATCGGCAATTGTTCGCCACGGTTAAAACCCCTCACAAAGAACCATATTGGAATGATCACCATGGACTTAACATAAGCGGATCAGGCACACCACACCTAGGTCCCAGCCTCCCAAGAGTCAACTAGGCATGGCCTCCGGGTAACCTACTCCCGAAGTATATTTGTTAAATACTAGTCCATCCGTTTCATATTAGTTATCATTAAGTACAAAGTTATACTAAATCAACAACAACTAATATATAGAACAAAGAGAGTATCAATTTAGCATTCTATAGCATTATGTGCACGGCTAACTCAGCGTCGCGTGGAGGCTGGTAATTACGATCTTGGGGTAAAAGGTCATCAAGACATGGGTTTGTTGTTCAAATGTAAGAAAAAATTCAAAGATTAGATGGCCCCTGTTCATACATAAGGCAACCAGGAAGGCCTATGGTTGCCTAGCAGATTGGGTGAAAGCTTTCATTTAGTTTAGCTTGTCTCGTTTCCTTGTTGTTCTCTTGATTGCTAATCTCTAGCCCCTGTTTTGTATTTTGAACCTCCTTCGTCTATTTAAAATTAAAATATAAGCAGTAAGGAAACCTACTGTACAGCTTGAAAAAAAAGACATGGATTTATTATGAACATCAGGACAGGGTACTATGTGCGCATGCACGTGACGTGCGTGGCAGTGAGCCGTTCCTCTTCCCGCGTAAACAATTGTGAGTGACAGTAATAAGTCAGGGCTTAATCGAGGAGTACTTTGACATTAGAACCAAACCTAGAGAGAGTCTAAGAGAAAACAGATACAGTACGTATAATAATTATCACTCTTGATTCCAATATTTTTACCGTTCTCATCAACAAGAAAGAACTCGGATCGTTATGGCTCTCTCCTTCAAATACTAAGAAAAAGGGAAAAAAACTAAAGAAGATATTTTAAACGCTTATTACTCTAACTTGGGTAAGCCTGGAAATCTTGTACTGCTACATAACTAACTTTTATGCGATTTAGAACATAACTATATGGTAATTTACGTGATTAAAGCATAGTGCTGCTGGTAACAAAAGCTGCAAGTTGCAATGGATCATGATTAGAGAAGAGAGAGATGTAAACGTTCGCGCACGGATCGCGGGGAGGTGTCCCCTCTATCCAATTCATGCTCTTAAACTAATCCTCCATCACATCTGCTTTGACCGTCTGTCTGCAGTTCTCTGACTACGATAGGACTCTCTTTGGCAACAATATCCCAAAATTTGTTAAGTTTCGTGGAGCTTCCATTGGAATACATCAGCAAGAACCTGTTATTTGAATATCCAGTTAGAATGAGAAATCCGTTGAGATTATCAAAACCAGGCGCCAAGTTGTCGGGTACTCCCTCCGTTTAGAAATATAAGATGTTTTAGGTTTGTAAAGTAAATATATCTAGACATCTTTTAGTGTGGTGAATCTACATACTAAAAGGTGTCTAGATATATTCGCTTCACTAACCTAAAACATTTTATATTTCTAAACGGAGGGAGTACAAGCTAACTGTATGAACATAGCATACGCTAAACTAGCCGATCGAACATGTACAATTAGTCCTTAGAGCATGTACACAACACAAGTGGTTAAAAGAGATGTTAGCTAAGTTAAGTAAATAAATCTAGCATGCATGATAGTGTTGGTGTTTGTATTATAGTGCTTGAGAAATTGATTAGACGTCAATGATCAAGAGGCCTCTTCGATTTGCATGATGGTTAAAACGGTGGTTTGTAAATACAAGGTTAGATGTTATATATGTATATTCTTGAATCCTATAAAATTTAAGAACCATACTAAAGACATCACATAATGTTTGACACACCAAAGAAAAACAAAATAATTATAGCAAGAGAACGAGTGGATGTACATTTTCCTCTAGAAGAGGGAGCAAACAATCCTTATTACTTGGAATTCAATGAAATGACCTACCTCATAAAGATTCAAATCTTTCAAAATCATATAGATATACTTTGTATCAATAAAGTCCTATGAGGTTCACTATTTAACATGTAGCAAAATTATCTAAACAACTATGAGAAAGATGTAGCATTAAACACCACATGGATGCTTGGTGATACGGCTATATGTTTATCTTTCATGGGTGACTAGTTGTGTAACTTACAATACTAGATATGTCTTTTTATGGGATCTTTAGAAAATATCTACTAATCTACATCATTAAAATTAGGTCCTATTAGAATAAATGGTGGAGACATAATACTTCTCTACTGAAATTGATCATTTTTATAATTTTGTCCGCCAATGGTGTAGCTTATTTCTTGTTTTGTTGATTAATATGCCAAATCATAAATTTCAATTATGTAGAGAATTTCTTCCCTCATATATCAAGTGGTCTATTGTTTGCACATATATAGATAGGTGCATGAGGTAACTACCAGGATTACCCACAAAATATTGCGCAACTCCTATTTTGTTAACTTATACTTTGTACAAATTGAACGACTTATTGTTTTTAAAAACATTGTTAAAATTATTATGCAAATGCATAGGACTTGATACAGATTATTTTCCAATAATTCAATTATTTACGCCCAACAAAGCAATCACCACAGCCAATTCAAGTTTTTGTAAGTTAAACCGTGTACTACCATGCATGAGCACAAATGTGTGAAGTGATTTGAAAACTACTTTGAAGTAAAAATAGCTAAAGTTGGAAGCCTCAATGCGACTAAGAAAAAGTGTTATGTTCACAGAAATAGCTACACTAAGATACAAAGTGTGTCCCAATTTTACTAATTAGACTTATATTATCAGTAATAAACTATTTGCTTCATTATGGGAAAACAACAATTGAGATGGTGCGAAGTCATTTGCGATGACCATTTTATGTGAGTGCAAGAAAAACAACATGAGGATTTAACCAATTAAATAGATATCAATTTGTATAACTAACATAAAGTTTTCTTTTCTTGCAGGATGTAAGCAACAAATTTTATAATGTGGCATGTTATTTATATATATAATTATAATAACTGTAAAACAAAATCAGACAAATGTACGTGGATTGGCCATATATTCCTCCCGGGTGCAGGTGGTGTGCCGAGTATGTTTTCTTTTCAACTTTTTCTTTAAATTTTATTCATTAATATCATTTTCATAGTTTATCCTTTTCTTTCTCCTTTTATTTGTATTCATGTTTCATCTATTTTATAATTGAATTTTACTTTTCAACTTAATTTAGAAAATTGCATTCCTTGCTTATTCTCTTTTTCTTTATACATGAAAAATATGCATATATTTATTCTAATAAACATTATCATTTGATCCAAAACACACAAACAAAATATCAAATTCGAGACTATTTAGTATGATATGCATAAATGATTATCTTAAATTACATGACTAATTTTGGTAATCACAAGCATTTTATCATTACTTTAAAATAATAAGGACAATTAGGGGTACAGTTTCATAAATCTCTAATATCTTATTATTTTCTCTACAATTGCTTAAATAATAAGGACAAATCTATATGTGTCGTGGATTACAAATTTTCCTGCATAGTAGAAAAATGTTATCTTATCTAAAAGTAAGTATTCATGTATCACGAAGAAAATAAATATAATTAAAATAAATTTCCATGTTCAATAAAAAGATTGTTCACGTATGTATAATGCATGTATAATTAATTTAAAAGATCATATTTTTAATGTAAAAATTAAATAGGAACAAAATATTGAAGAAAGTTTTAAAAAGTAGTACTCCCTCCGTCTCAAAATAGATGTCGCAATTTTGTTAAAATTTGGATAAATCTATATACTAAATAGTGTCTAGATTTATTCAAATTTTGATAAATCTGAGACATCTATTTTGAGACAGAGGGAGTATAAAAATACAATAAAAAACATAGACACAGCAAAAATAGAAAACAAATTGTGAATTGCACCTGGGCCCATTTCCTGCCGTGCGTGGACGTTGGACCTCAAGTTTGTAGGCGGAACATGGATCATTACATTCTCTTCTATTTCTCTGGGCCGATCTTCCGTTTGGCCCGTTTCTAACAAAAAACGTTATTTTCCGCCCGTGCGCGCTCTGCTTGAAGGAGGAGGTCGTCAATCTGCTGGCATTCGGCGAAGGCGCCGAAACCACAAATCATACGGACCTTGTATACCGGCGAGCATTGGATAGGCCGATCTTTTTTCTACTGGTATACATACAGTAGTAAGTTTGCAGCGCGTGAAGGAAACTACCAACCTCACCTGAAATTCTCACATTTTACTCACTTGGCAAATGATGAACAGCTGCTTTTTTTTAATAATGGAAAGATGGTAGAATACGGTTGAACGTGCACAGTGCACTGTTGATCTCGCTAGGTCTGCGATGTCTAAGGTTACAGGGGTCTGAGAACTTCTCTGTGGAGAGTATTCTGGTGCTGCAGGGCAATAAGAGCTGAGCCAGTGATCAGGGCCGGCTCTATGTTTTTTAGGGCCCTAGGTAAAGTCGACAGCATGAGCCCTTAAGCCTAATGTATATATAGACATATTAATTTTTTATCATATATGTATCTACTAGCACTTTTAAAATAAAAGTTAACATCCAACCAAACATTTTAGTCTCAAAATATAATAAGTAGTATTAGTTACTAGTTTGATTACCTCAAATAAGAAATAATTCCAATGATAATAAGTCAGGGGTGAGGATCAGAGCCTGCCGCTAGTGAATTGGTGATCCCCGATAGACGACCTGCAAATCTGCGATCGTCGGTCGAGTCAGGGAGGCAGGGCCCTAGAGATCGAGGCACTGAGTCCGGCCAATTTCTAAAGAGTCGAGGAGAAGAGAAGAGAAGTGAGATCACAAGTTCGCGACGCGTTGTAACCCATGCAGCCAACATCGTAACGCGTCTTAACTCGTAAGCCTGGTGCCTCGTGTCGTAGTGAGCCTTTTTGATTTCCTGCTCGCGTGATGCGTTATGCCCGGTTTTCAGAGTCCTGCTCGTTTCTCGCGTCATGGGTAGCATATGTATACCCCTATATATATACTCCCTCCGTTTGCAAATAAGTGTATGTCTAGCATTTGGCCAAGTTAAAGTTTATTAAATTTTACCAACTTTATAGATAAATATAGCAACATATATTACATCAAATTAACATATTATAAAACTAAATTTAAAAACATATCTATTGGTATTAATTTAAAGTCTTAAGTATCACTATGTTTTTCTACTCCCTCGACCCATATTAGTTGACTCAAATTTGTCTAGATTTGGATGAATCTAGACACTATTTAGTATACGGGTTTATCCAAATTTTGACAAATCCAAGTCAACTAATATGGGTTGGAGGGAGTATAAAAATTAATCAAACATTATTAATTTTGACTTAGAATAAAGCTAGAAGTACACGTATTTGTGAGAGAGTACGTACACAAGTGAGTATAAATTTTTGGGCCCCCTCCGACCGTGGGCCCCTGGCCGATGCCAGGGTCGCCATACCTCAGCACCGGCCCTGCCAGTGATTCAGAATTAGCATATGCATAGACAGCCATAACGTAATCAAACAACGCCGGCAGCAAGCACGTTGACATTTGACGATGCTCAACAGATAAGCACGATATTAGTGACGTTTAAAATACTAATGGCGTTCCATAAAAATAAAAGACCATAATAAGCGCTACCAGTAAATAGGACCTGGCAGTCTGACAAAACAAAACTAGTAGTGGCGTTTAAAAATATTAAAACGCCACTAGTATTTTAGTAATGCGCTGTTAATATGGATAGGAAGAAACCTGTCACGTGACTTAATAAAATTTTCAATAGCCAACCGCCCACTAGCCGCCTTGTCCTATCACTCTCTCTTCTCAAGTCTATCTCCCTTATCGCTTATTCCCCTGCGAGCGAGCACATGTAGCTGTAGCGAGCGGTGAGCGCCGGCCGAGACGCCCACAAGTCCTGCCGCTCGCTCCCCTCCCCACATGAACACAACGCCGCCGCTTCTCTTCCTTCGCGAGCACCACCGTCTCCAGCCGAGCGTGTGCGCCACCGTCCCTGCTTCTTCCTCAACGACAGCAAGTGTCGGCTCACGGCTTCGCCGCGTCTCCCCGTTGCTCTGGCCGCTTGGCCTAGCAATAACCTAACATCGTACATTCCCTCAACCCACAGGTATATGACCCCATGTTCGTGACGAGGAGCTCGCCGGACAAATCTATGACAAGGAGTTCGCCGGCCTCCATGACAACGAGCTCGCCGGTGTCCCCTTCCTCCCGCAGGTCCACGACCCTATGTCCGCGACAAGGAGCTCTCCGGCCTCCACGACAAGTAGCTCGCTGGCGTCCAAAACGAGGAACTCGTCAGCCTCCGCGAAGAGGAGCTCGCCGGCATCCGCAACGAGGAACTCACAGATGTCTGCAACGAGGAACTCTTTGGCGTCCGCGACGAGGAGCTCGCCGGTGTCTGCAACGAGGAGCTCCCTGGCGTCCGTGAGAGGATCTCGCCGGCAAAGCTCGCCAAAATCGATGACATTTTTTTAATTCTCAAAATTTGTACTGACAGAGTTTAAAATCTCACACGTCATGACTGTTAAAAAATACAACAGACGTTTCGACCCAAATGCCAGCGCTAACAGATACTAGTGGCATGAAGTTTGTGGCGTAGATACTAGTGGCATGAAGTTTGTGGCGTGTGAGTTGAATGCTACACATTCTGCTTGTGTGAACATGTGAAATAACTACGAATGCTTCAGCTAGTGAAACAGGTACTACGAGTAGAACACATACCAAGTGTTTGGAAAAAAGCGGAAAGTCGTCGCGGGCACATTATATTCGTGGGAACTACAAACCGTACCCGAAACTATTGTTTCCTTTATCCGAAAATAAGTGACTTATCTTTGTATAGATTCAAATATCTATATAATAAAACATGTTTACATATAGCCGGATTTAGATAAATTCAGGTTATTTATTTTTGGACGGAGAGAATAGTATTTTTGTTGAACTGGCTACTGGTCCTTGGTTGTTGATTAGCACGTGCCTTAACATAGCTAGGTTGTAGCAGGGGAATCTTGTGCCTTAACATAGCTAGGTTGTAGCAGGGGAATCCTGGGTAGCAGAGTCGCGACTACTTTTCATTCCATCCCCATGTGCAACAAGTTTATGGCAATGGATCGGCACATGCACAAAATCGGCGGAAGAGCGCCTGAGCAAAGAAGTACAGCGCGCGCCGCCTGCGTGCCCCTGTGCACGCTGCGCCCGCGGGTGCGGCGAGTCGTCGCAAACAACATGCAAGACCACAGGCCAACGTTTACGGCGCTAAACAGTCTGGTCGCACCTCCGGCAAAGTCGTAAAGAGACACCCACAGCCACCATTACCGACGGCGAGACGAAACAAACGGGGTAAGACCGAGAAGAATGGCCAAACTTTCCATAAATAGGTATATACAGCTAGCCGGACCAGCACGCTCATCTCAACTCAGCCGTCTCACCGTGTCACAGAACTACACTACCATCGATAGCACGGATCAGGACCCGAAGAGCAGCGGCGGCGGCTCGTTGAGGTCGAACGGGAGGCCGCCTGGGCTGGTGCCCATGCCGAGCTCGAGCGCCGTCGACGGCGGGAGCGGGATAGGCACCGCCTGCCGAGACGCTGCTTGGGGAAGACAGCAAGGCACCGGCGCAGCCGGTTGCGCGAAGTAGACGAAGTGCCACTGCGAAGGGGAGTTGAGGTCGATGCCACCGAACGGGACAGGCCGCTGCTGAAGAGGCAGGCTCTGGTGCGGGTGCGGCGGCACGTGGTGTAGCTGTTGGTGGTGGTGGTCCGGGAAGTTAGTCTTGGCCTTCGCGCCGCGGAGGGTACGCGCGGCGCGGTCGTAGGCGAGGGCGGCCTCGACGGGGGTGTCGAAGGTGCCCAGCCACACGCGCGTCTTCTTCCACGGGTCGCGGATCTCCGCCGCGTACCGTCCCCACGGCCGCTTCCTCACTCCCCGGTAGTGCGCCTCGCCGCCTCCTCCTCCTCCCGCACCACCTCCGCCGGCACCGAGGCTTCTCACTCCACGCAGCGTCGGATCCATCAGCTCAGCTCAGCGCCAGGCGGCCGTAGGGCGTCGAGGAGTGGTCTTCGGTGTGCTCGCTTGTGTCTACTAGGCTGGGTGTTCCTTTCTTTGGCGACGACGTGTACTGGTATTATAGACCAGCGAGCGCCGCACCTCGTAAAACGGAGGTGGCGTATGTACTACGTAGCCGTATGTAGCCACTCCTTGTCCTTGGGTTGGGGTTTGGGGGGCTGGGGTGTGCTTGCTTGGGGGAGCACCGCTGAGGCTCAGGCTCAGGCTCAGCCAGCCGCCGCACGACTTGACGTATCGGCGGGGACCGCCTTTTCTTTTTCCTCTCTCACTTGTGATTCACTCCCCCTGTGCCTGTGCGCATGACGACATCCCACCTAATACGACCAGGCCGCGCCCCCACGATCGTCTCAGTCTTTGACGACTCCACACAGCAGCTGTGGTGCGTGCGGCGCCTGAGCTGGAACAGCACCCCTGCCCATGTCCGGTGGGGTCACGCTCGTCTGGGCCTGCATGTCAGTGAATCTTGCATGCCTGCACCATCCTCCTGTCCTGCCCTGCCCTGCTCCCCGCCGGGACTGCTTTGTCGTTTATTCGCCGCGACGAATAAAGGCCGGCGGAGCCGAGGCACGAGCGAGCGGTACAATGTCCCCACACCACAATTGCACTCACCCGTGTAGGGATGGCTGGGTCCAAAACCCGCAAACCCGATATATACATGCTTTAAATTAGAAGGATCTATTATATACTAAAAGCAATATAAGAGTGTTTTTCGAGGCACCACGTCGATCCACATCACCTTAATTATATAGACAGTTGGATTTAGAATTAATGGTCAGGATTTAGAGTTAGATATTATGTTGTAAAACGTACCCGCACACATTTGTTACGCAATTGATAGGCCTGACAAACAAAATCACGTGAAGAAAATCTAGGTCCCTGCACGACTTCAATGCCCTAGCGCTGCCCGACCATCTCCGCCGGGATCCCCTCCGCCCTATCATCTCCGCCGGGGTTCCCTTTCTAATCTTTCCGTTTCTCTTTCCGCAATGGACAGGAAGTCTCGAACAGGCTGCGCTAGGTAGCCAGCTGGAAGTCCCCGGCTCTCCCCACGGTGGTAGCGAGATCGATAAGATTCATGAGGAACATGAGAGGAAGTTGCTTGATCAGGTACCCCGGTCTTCCGTAAGTTGTTACCTTTTCCTTGCACGTAAACGTATTTAACTCTTGCATACCCTTGATTCTTTAATGAAACACAGCAACGAGAGGTGCTTAATCGATTATCCATCGGGTATCCCATTCTGCCGTAAGCTAGCTTCTCCTTGCATGTAGACGTATTTTAATTCTTCAATGAAAAGCACGTACGGATAAAAGGTTAATCATATGTTTGGGTACGGGCACAGACTCTAATTGAGTGATAAGGAAGCGATCATGGAAGGCGAATACACAGGAGGAAAATGATTGTTTCCTGGCTTGATTATTTAGGTACTTCCTTAAATTTAATTAACCTCTTTGAAATTTAATTATCTAATCTAATACATACTAAAAATAATATACAAATAGCCGTTCATCAATCTGCGATCTACATCAGATTACTGGCCATCACGTTGAGTCCCGTTGTGCCGTTGCTCATTGAAATCAAGTACAAGAACCAAAACCCACCAATTTCAAGATTAATCCCTTTTCACAAAAGAAAATCCAAGCTTAATCTGCACGGGAACCTAGGGTGTGTTGAGATGATATTGACCTGGTGTTAGCTCCTGGTAACATAACATGTGTGTCGATGTCTAGAATCGGAAAATCCATGGTCGAGTAGGCGGCATAGAAGATTGAGTTGCATGCATGACCGGCCCGTTGTGTATGCTGCCCTGCAAACCCTCCGATGATCCATCGACGGTTGGTGAATCGACCATGACTAGGCTTACATGAACACATACAACCATTATGCGTCTCCTTGCAATACGGAAAGTCAAGCAACTGATTTCAGGCGTGTGGTATGCACATGTTGTAATGTAGTTAAATATTACTACTAATTTCGTTCCATAATATAGAACATTTTTGCAAACTAGATTAGTTCTACATTATTCTGCAAGATTTGGCTAATCCGTGCTTAGAGTATCATGTTGAGGGACACTTCGATCAAGTAAAATTGTGGAAGCATGTGTTGGCTGATGAAGCTAAATGCACCATTTATGTACATGCTTACTATGCTACTCAAGTACTCATGAAACTAGATGTACAGTCTATAAGATCATCTAGAACATGTTATACTATCTATATGGAAGCAAACAATTATTGATTGACTTTCTTAGCAAAATTACAGTCTGATTCATTGATGCATAGGTGCTACAATATACATGGGTACTCCAGGATGATTTTTGACTGTTACATTCATACCAATCTATCGTCAAGCATTTAAGAACACAAAATTTTAATATCCATAAGATTGAAGTAATTTTGCCTAAACAATATTGTAAATTGCAAAAGAAAATTTGATAAAACAAGATAATGGCAGCGTTAAATTTATGTGTTCGAACTCCATTAGTAGCACGTCAAGGTCACCCAATGGGGAGATATTTCACAATGCACTGTAATGGGATATTTTGGCCATAATAAAGAAGTAAATATGATACTATTTTTAACATAAGAAAAAGCTATGGTTGATATTTTGGGAAATATAGAGTAATAAATAGGTAAGATACACAAATTTCAAATATGAATTTATATACCTTATATATAAATATTAGTTGGAAATAACAGTTTTTGACATTGCTCAAAGAGAAGTTCTGACTATTAAGATTAATTACTTGATACATCGATACTAACAAATGCACATGCTTTTTAACCTATGTGTATTAACTATACGAAATAATGTTAATACGCTCTAATGTTTTCTATTTTGGTTGATGTAATTCGTAATGTTTTAAAAGGTTCTTAGTCAAAGATAAATCTTAGTAAACACATTTTCTTATTATGGTTGGCTTAATCAGATGTTAAACACAACATATATAATGATTTTTTTTTGTAAAACTCATTCCTCACAAATTTAAGATGCTTTCCACATACATGATCTTTTTTAGTAAGCATCAACAAACACAGGGGTTGCCCTCGCATTTGCGAGGGCCACCTTGCTAGTTTGGTAAAAAGTTAGACGTGCCCATTCTAACGGGGCGGATATGAGTGTGGTAAATCCGTATCCGTAGATTCGTTCTAAGTCTTAATCATATCTCTAATAATTCTATGCCTAACCACACGTCCTGGTGCGACAATACACGCATGAATGTGTCTATTTTCACCAACGCCATTCCAATATCCCATCGTTTTCTTCCCGCATGCGCTAGCGTTTCTACCGTCTCATGCGCTGGCAGGTACCCGTTGGGGCCCCAAACCCGGTCGGGTCACGGGTCTGGTAAAAAATAAGACCCGATAACTTAAATGGGGCGGGTATGGAGGGGCCGGACCTAGCCCCGAACCCGACGGGTGCCATCCCTACACCAGTGGGCTGTCAGGGTAATCTCCAACGGGCCGACCCAAACTATCCGATTTTTGTTCATATAGATCGAGTCGTGGTCATTTTTTGGCCGAGTCCGGTCAGCCGTGTCCAGCGACGTGATCCATTTGTTCGTGCCTGGCAAACAGGGCGACATAGTTTTTTCTTTCAAATTCAAACAGACACGGTTTGCGCTAAAAACTAACAAATTTGTAATTTATATTCATAATATAAAAAGCGAAAATAAACAACCCTAGCCGAAACCCTAGATACCGATCTTCGTGCTTTGGCGCCGTCGCGTCCATCTACGGGTCGAGGTCGATGTATTCCAGTGGCGTATAGAGGTTGGGAGGTGGCAGGGCGCGAGTGCAGGCGAGTCGATCACCTTCCTAGGCCATGCTGCCGATGACGTCGTGCGGTGGTGGAGGTGCGCCACCTCCATCCCCTCCCCTCCGGAGAGATCCGCGGCACCCATCCTGGCAGTGGAGGCGGTGGAGGCAGCTGGTGGGTGTTTGCCTGCACTACCAGGCTGGTGAGCTAGACAGCCTCTTGGTAGCCGTCCCAGAAGGCATCACCGTCCCGCGCGCTGGACACAATGGCCTGCTCGATGAAGGCGTCCTTATCGTAGCCCCGTTCCAGGACCTCTTGGTACTCCGGGGGCAGGTGCGCAGCGGCAACTACGAATGAGTCCACCGGCTCCTGCTTGACGACGATGTCGTCGTTGTCACTGACAAGCTCGTCGTCGGAGTGGTTGAAGGCACTATCGTCGGAGTACTCGATGGTGGGGACATCGTAGACCTGCCACGGCTGCAAGTCGATGCGAAAGGTGTTCGCACGCCGCACCTTGTGCTCCTAGTCAAGAAACTCTATCCAGAAGTCCTTTCTCTGGTAGACGCTCTCCGATTGCATTGCCGGCAGGAGGTTGCGGATGCAGCGGTGTATCTCCTCCTACAGCCCTTTGTCCTGCTTGGACATGGGCGGCAGTGGGACCCGCTCCCAATTGAGGTGCCAGCCCATGGGAAGGGAGACATCGTGGCGGTTGATGCCCACGCCCTTCCTCCATCTGCGCTCGCACTCCGCAACACGGAAGTATCCCCGACGATGACGGTCCCGCAAGGGGCGGTGGGGAAGTCCCCTGGTCGTGGCGGAGGCGGCACGGCGACGTCGCGAAGGAAGGTCGGCAGGCCACTGCGCCGACCGCTCGAGCCAGAGCTAGATCCGATCTTCTCGTGGCCGTTCTTGTCCTTCTTAAACCATCCCGGCGTCTTCATCATTGGCGGCGCTGGTGATGGCGAGAGGTGAGAGTGTAGCATCGACGAACATAGAGTTAAATAGCCTCTTCGTCTGCAAACACGAATAAATGGGTCAGAGTCGAGTGTACCAGTATGAATAAATTGTGCCCTTGGGACGTCATGCACGTCTCGCGTATCCATGCGGGACGCGTTCAAACAAGCTCATACGGGTTGGATCGCCTGGTAAAGATGTGCTCCGCTCGTTGTCGCCGTGCTCCAGTCAAAGGAGCGTTCCACCGGGAGGATGCACGGTGAAAGCCAATCGCTGGCATGGGGACGTGTCGAGGATCGATTGCGCGCAGGTTCACGTGCGAGGAGACGTGTCGTGGGGTGGGGGACAGCACGGGCGGGGCGGAATGGGACGCGTGTGGCTGGCGCGTCCGTCGCCGCTAGCGAAGCCGGATGGGGCCGGCCATGGCGATAATAAAAGGTTGGTGTTGTGCGGCTGGTGGGGAGTACGGCGTTGGGTGCGCGCGGCGGTGTGGGCCTCGCGTCGGCTTTACTACCGGGGCTCTGTTTCTCCGGGTCTTCCGCTCGCTGACGCTGAACAAGCTCTTTGGATGTGTGCGGGGTGAAGAAATCAAACAGGAGGGAATTCATGGCGACCTGGAGGTTTTCGGAACAGCCGCAGCGCAGCAAGTGGGCTTGTCAGGAGACCATTTATATTGGCCGCGTTGGAGTCAAGCGACAAGTTTTTTTTTTCGTCCTCTGGCCGATCGAGAGTGTCTACTATTTAATTGGAGGAGTATTTCGTTAGATGTATATATTTGTATTATAGTTTTCCCCATACGTTAATGAGGCTTCCTGCATATTCACATTTGTATCTGTATTATATATTATGGCCTTTAGCCTCCAGAGAAATACAAGTTGTCTATTCCTAACATGGTATCAGAGCCTAAGGTCTCGAGTTCGAGTCCTGGCTTTCGCAATTTATTCTAAAATTGTTGTTGACCCTTCTATGTCCACGTATAGGACTCTTGAGTCATACGTGAGTTTCGCGCGCCGTCGCTCTCTTTCGGTTGCACGTGCTGACTTCTCCCCGTCACACATGAGAGGGGGTGTTGAAGGTGTATAAGTGAATTGCACTAGCCCTTTCCACCAGTTCGGACTTTTGGTTGCGTTGGCTAGTGCATGAAGCTTGACATGGTATCAGAGCCAATTTAGCCTCTTCGTACCCGCAACTTCGTCGCTGCAGCCGCCACCGTCCCTGTCGCCGACGGCCTTGCCGTCGTCACCGCCGCCGGTCGCCGCCTTTCTCAGTGTCCTCCAGATCGGTCGCCGACCGTTCAGTTTCTGTGCAGATCAGTCCCCAGATCGATATACAGATCGATCCCGTACTCTCCCGATTGATCTCGTTCCCCACACGCGAGCCACCAGATTGATCCCGCCCCAGATCGATCCTCCACGCGCGGGCCTCCCAGCCGACGAGCTCCAGCCACGCGTGGGCTGCCAGATCGATCGAAGCCAGTCCGGCGTACGTGTGCTGCCAGATTCCCGATCGGACACGCGTGTTGTGTAACACCCTCAGAATCGGACCTATGCAAGTTTTAGCAAAACCCGCCAAACCTGCATAGAAACGATTCAAGGTGCCCACCAGGCACTTTCGTGCGGGAGGAAAACGAAGTAATAACAACAGTCCTCGATGGGACCCACAGAACAGATATATATAACAGCGACTCAATAAGTCAAGAATACAGATATAAAATACAAAGATCCAAATCACCTTGAAAATGATAAAGCGTCCAGCTACGGACAAGATGCAAATGGGGCTAAGAGCCCTGATGAATAACCGGTGGCGTCCATAACCCTGCCCAGGCCAAGCCGGAAGGGTAACCCTGATAACGACGTCGATCTCAAAACCTGCTTAAACAAAAGGGGTGCCGACAAAGGGCAAAGGAAAAAGAGGAGCGTCAGTACCGAGGCCAGTACACGGCGAGACTAGAATTCGGCGGTCCTCGCCTACATAGGTATGGTGGACTGAAGCAGCAGCGGCAGCATGCACTGAACAACCTATAGAGACTCGATACAACTAGCGGCAATCAGAGAGGGGTAAGAAAGACCTATTCGGATCCAACCTGATTCTAACATCAAACAAACCCATCCTGGTGTTTCCCCCTCGAGACCAAACGAGGAAGTCAACCGAGGAACTCACACCGTTGGCAGTTTTATTTATTCAGTTATTGTTGCAGCAATTACTAGTCAGGTATAGATGATCGTCCTGATAAATTAAACCGTGGGCCGTTTTAGTTAACCATTCTGTTGTAGTTGCAACACTTACTAGTCAGATACAAATAGCATGAGATATCCCAAAACCCAGCAGTTGTTGGTACTTTTATTTAGCCATTCCGTTGTAGTTGCAATACTTACTAATCAGGTACAATGGTCGCAAGCGACACCCAAACAAGCAATTGTTGGCAGTTTTATTTAGCCATTCCATTATAGTGAAGCTGATTACTAGTCATTATAAAGTCAAATTTATAGCACTACTTTAGTTATAGTTGTCTATGATCGAGATACTGTGCTCCAAGTCGTCCATAACCGCGGACACGGCTTTCAGAAAGTTTTAACCCGGCCGGGGTGCACAAATAGCAACACACACACGATCAACCTCGGAAAAACCAAATCAAAACCCAACGAGGCTTTCACGACAAAGCAATCACAGGATTCAGAAATATTTCAGGGGGCCACCCCATTGAGTAGACCCGCAACGAAGTAAGCTAGCTCCGAGACGGACTCAAGGTTTGCGTCAATGGCTGTAAACGACTGGGAACCCAAAACTGGGATTGTCGATACCGCGAAAACATTCCGCTTACCTAAACAGTACAGTGTGCTCCTCGCACAATCGTAAATAAAGCAGTAGCATGGCATAAGTACAAGATCGTAAATAAAACCTCAAACTAGTTTGTGGCCCCAAGAAATAAGACTGAATCAAGCTCTGGCTAAGGGGGGCCCATAATTCCCCGTATGTGGATAGCGCGAATATTCAAGGAACAAGTATCAAGTACTCGGGGTCCTACGGGACACAAGTGGGCGGTCGGAAACCAAATATTATCTAACACCCACTGATGCCTCTGCTTACTTACTTCAATTTTAGTTGTTAAACAGGAATTAAAGTGAACGATAAGTAAAACCATGATCATCTCCATCATCAACATGCGGCCATACACCAACAGCTGTGGCACTTGACGACACGCAACAGCACTTGAGCAAGCGACTACGACGCGCAAGTCCAACTATCTACCAAACAACAGGTAATAGGAGGTGTCCAAGGCAATATAAGGCGGCAAGGGATATCACGGGTACGAAACTAGAGCATCGCAACATAGATAGCAATAGATCAACAAGAGGGAATAAATACTATAAAAGTAAGATAGGTAGAAAGGGGAAGATGCTCGCCTGAAAAACATTGCCGAAGGTTCAACCGAAGATCGGGTCGACACTCGCATCAACTCATCGGCCTAGTCCGTGAAGAAGCAAAGCACTAGCAAAACACCGGATGCAATATTTAATACAACGGCGGAAGATCGGGCATGATGCATGTATGATGCATGACATGGCAAGGGTGCGATGCGATTAGGTCATATTAAGTGGAACCGGGGTCCCGACAATTAATGAGTAGGTTCAAGTTATTTATCTACCCCGCAAATTAAACGTTGTTTTAACATGGCAAGAGATAGCACCGGTTCGCTACACCAATTTAAATGAGGCCAATATAAGACTAGATTTGCCCGCATATGGGCCCCATATTTAATTATTAGGTGAATCGGCATAACGCCCCCAACCACACAAATATACATGCAAGTATGGCAATTAATATGCGACAAGTTGTATTATATTATAAAATAGGGTTTTCGGGAAGGGGTGCACACTTTAGAAGGTTCTCGACGGTCTTGGGGTTCCGGGGTTCGGGGTTCGACAGGGTCCGGGGTCCGGTCTCTGGGTTCAGGGTTCGACGGAAGCGGTCTCGGCAGGAACATTCTCGAACAACGGGGCAGATCTTGTCGCATCCGGGAAGAAGGACTTGGTTCGGTGTCAGGGCGCATCGGATTCTTCCGGGTTGGTGCCGATCTGGTCGTCGATGACGAACTTGAGTGGATCGGGTTCCGGGGTCTTCGGATCCGTGAAGACGAGCTTGTCGACCTTGGGTCCGGGTAGGCGATCTTCTTGTCCATGTAGGGGAACTTGAGGTCTCTCGTGGCTTTGATTGTCGTGTCGGTGTCGACCTTGTCTTTGGAGGGCGGCACCCACATCGCAGCACCACAAGAACACAAACACGCACGGGGGCGGCCAAGGCGTGCCCAGAGAGGACGTTGGCCACTTGCAGGTGAGTCGGGGACGACGCGCTACAGGAGACAGCTCGGGGGGAAAGGGCGCGCAGGCGCACGAGGTGGCGGAGCAGCCTCAGCGGGCAGCGAGGTCACGGCAGAGGGCCACGGCGGCTCGACGGAGGGGCGCGGCCAGCGAGGAAGCGGGGCTCGAGAACGGCGCTGGCGGCCTGCGGCCGGAGAGGAAGGGCCGTGCTCGGGCCGGAGCGGACGCGCGGAGGGGACCGACGGGGAGGGCTCGAGTCGGCCGGCGGAGGGGAGAGGCGGCGGACGCGGAGGGGAGACGCGGGCGGTGCGGGAGGAGGAGGCTGCGGGGAGCTCGGGCCGGAGCGGACGCGGCGGCGGCGCGGGGTGGGGGCGCGCCGGAGGAGGCTGCGGGGTGGGAGCGTGGCGGCGGAGGAGGCCGGGGCTCGGGCGGCGGCGGCGCATGGAGGAGCGGAGGCGAAGGCGGGGCGGCGTGCAGACGCGGTGGAGGAGGCGGGCCGCCGGAGACGGGCGGGAGGAGATGGGGCCTGGCGGCGCGGCGAGGAGCTGCGGTGGTGGTCGGGGCAGAGGAGGCGCCGGAGAGGCGGGGGCGAGCGCGGGCGAGGCTGAGCGGGAGCGGCGGTGGAGGGGGCGAGGTGGGAGGAGGTGCAGGGCGGAGCTCGAGTGGCGAGCGGAGCAGAGAGGGAAAGGGAGGAGGGGCGGTGGCCGGACGGGGGAGAGGGAGGGTGGAGCGGCGGCGTCGGGGTGCTCGCATGGGGAGGGAGAGAGAGGAAGAGGGAGGCGCGGGGACAGGGGGCCAGGGGTGGGGCCCACGTGGCAGGGTGGGGTTGACCGCGTGGGTAGGGCTGGTAGGGCGGGGCGTGGCATGCGTGCGTGGGCAGAGGGAGTGGTGTGGGGTTGGTTGTGAGGGTGCGAGGGAGTGGGGTGGGCTGATGTGGCAGATGGGGATTGGGTGAGGGAGAGAGTTGGGATGAGGTGGCGAGCCGCGAGTGGCTGGGGTGAGGTGGAGGGGGTGTGGTAGATTAGGTTGGGTAGCTTTAGGATTATGGGTGGACCGATTTTATTTCTGGGGGTGGTCGTTCGGGTCGATTCGGCCCGTTCGACTGCCCCCTCAAAAAGAATTAAATGTTTTATTTATTTCAAACAAGCCTTTGCAAACTGATAGCAGACAAAGTAAAAATAATCCGGAGACCCGGGTTTGCATTTGAAGACAAGACGGGGCGTTTTAGAAAACAAAAACGGGCTTTGCGAACATAGTTTTAGACAAACAACGCATGATGATGACGATGCAATGCACAAATTCAACGCGATTTTCTAGTAGTGGTTTTGCGGGATGCCACAATTCGACACCACTAACAATGGATCTCGCCCTCGAGATCCGCCTCATGGTACCGGGAAGAAGGTCGGCGATCTGGATCTCCTCGCTTCGTGTAGATCTTCGCGACACCACTAACGAGAGGTCGTTGTCCGTGATCGTCGAGAGAACACTCCGGAAACAAAAGGTCGAAGGTAGAGGTATCAGCAAATAAAGCCACCCCTAGCTTCGTTAGAAAGAGGGAACCGATGCATTCTCATCCACTGCAATGTACAAAAGCGAATAGAAGGGGTAGTCGGCATGGGGGCCAATCCATCACGCACCCAAACTATTACTCTGCACAATCAGTAGAAAAGAGTACAACCATTCTCGGAATCAGACTGAAGATCTCGACAAGCGAGGTTCGGAAACAAAGGAGTGATGCAGACTCTGCATCGGATCTGGCGTAGATGATGTCGTCGCGTCGGAAAACACCGGAAGGCACGAGAAGGAACAAAGAGAAGTCCGCCAAACGAAGGATTCCTCGGATAGCATGAAGACCAGATGTAGCAACACCGTTACCAAAGAGGAAGCGAAACCCTGAAGGTACGACGGAAAACCCAACCACGAGAAGTCCTGGACTCGAAGCAAGAGAAGAGAGCAGATTCAAAACACGCAGAGGTAAGAGGAGAATAGCAGGGGGGTAAGGAGTAAAATCAGACCTAATCAGAACTATCCCACCGGTTTTGCAAAAATAGTTTTGACACTCTACTTCGGCCGTTAGCTAGGTTATCCTACAGGCTGGACTTGTGGGGTATCGCAACTGCTGAGCTCTGATACCACTCTGTAACACCCTCAGAATCGGACCTATGCAAGTTTTAGCAAAACCCGCCAAACCTGCATAGAAACGATTCAAGGTGCCCACCAGGCACTTTCGTGCGGGTGGAAAACGAAGTAATAACATTACACAACAGTCCTCGATGGGACCCACAGAACAGATATATATAACAGCGACTCAATGAGTCAAGAATACAGATATAAAATACAAAGATCCAAATCACCTTGAAAATGATAAAGCGTCCAGCTACGGACAAGATGCAAATGGGGCTAAGAGCCCTGATGAATAACCGGTGGTGTCCATAACCCTGCCCAGGCCAAGCCGGAAGGGTAACCCTGATAACGACGTCGATCTCAAAACCTGCTTAAACAAAAGGGGTGCCGACAAAGGGCAAAGGAAAAAGAGGAGCGTCAGTATTGAGGCCAGTACACGGCGAGACTAGAATTCGGCGGTCCTCGCCTACATAGGTATGGTGGACTGAAGCGGCAGCGGCAGCATGCACTGAACAACCTATAGAGACTCGATACAACTAGCGGCAATCAGAGAGGGGTAAGAAAGACCTATTCGGATCCAACCTGATTCTAACATCAAACAAACCCATCCTGGTGTTTCCCCCTCGAGACCAAACGAGGAAGTCAACCGAGGAACTCACACCGTTGGCAGTTTTATTTATTCAGTTATTGTTGCAGCAATTACTAGTCAGGTATAGATGATCGTCCTGATAAATTAAACCGTGGGCCGTTTTAGTTAACCATTCTGTTGTAGTTGCAACACTTACTAGTCAGATACAAATAGCATGAGATATCCCAAAACCCAGCAGTTGTTGGTACTTTTATTTAGCCATTCCGTTGTAGTTGCAATACTTACTAATCAGGTACAATGGTCGCAAGCGACACCCAAACAAGCAATTGTTGGCAGTTTTATTTAGCCATTCCATTATAGTGAAGCTGATTACTAGTCATTATAAAGTCAAATTTATAGCACTACTTTAGTTATAGTTGTCTATGATCGAGATACTGTGCTCCAAGTCGTCCATAACCGCGGACACGGCTTTCAGAAAGTTTTAACCCGGCCGGGGTGCACAAATAGCAACACACACACGATCAACCTCGGAAAAACCAAATCAAAACCCAACGAGGCTTTTACGACAAAGCAATCACAGGATTCAGAAATATTTCAGGGGGCCACCCCATTGAGTAGACCCGCAACGAAGTAAGCTAGCTCCGAGACGGACTCAAGGTTTGCGTCAATGGCTGTAAACGACTGGGAACCCAAAACTGGGATTGTCGATACCGCGAAAAGATTCCGCTTACCTAAACAGTACAGTGTGCTCCTCGCACAATCGTAAATAAAGCAGTAGCACGGCATAAGTACAGGATCGTAAATAAAACCTCAAACTAGTTTGTGGCCCCAAGAAATAAGACTGAATCAAGCTCTGGCTAAGGGGGGCCCATAATTCCCCGTATGTGGATAGCGCGAATATTCAAGGAACAGGTATCAAGTACTCGGGATCCTACGGGACACAAGTGGGCGGTCGGAAACCAAATATTATCTAACACCCACCGATGCCTCTGCTTACTTACTTCAATTTTAGTTGTTAAACAGGAATTAAAGTGAACGATAAGTAAAACCATGATCATCTCCATCATCAACATGCGGCCATACACCAACAGCTGTGGCACTTGACGACACGCAATAGCACTTGAGCAAGCGACTACGACGTGCAAGTCCAACTATCTACCAAACAACAGGTAATAGGAGGTGTCCAAGGCAATATAAGGCGGCAAGGGATATCACGGGTACGAAACTAGAGCATCGCAACACAGATAGCAATAGATCAACAGGAGGGAATAAATACTATAAAAGTAAGATAGGTAGAAAGGGGAAGATGCTCGCCTGAAAAACATTGCCGAAGGTTCAACCGAAGATCGGGTCGACACTCGCATCAACTCATCGGCCTAGTCCGTGAAGAAGCAAAGCACTAGCAAAACACCGGATGCAATGTTTAATACAACGGCGGAAGATCGGGCATGATGCATGTATGATGCATGACATGGCAAGGGTGCGATGCGATTAGGTCATATTAAGTGGAACCGGGGTCCCGACAATTAATGAGTAGGTTCAAGTTATTTATCTACCCCGCAAATTAAACGTTGTTTTAACATGGCAAGAGATAGCACCGGTTCGCTACACCAATTTAAATGAGGCCAATATAAGACTAGATTTGCCCGCATATGGGCCCCATATTTAATTATTAGGTGAATCGGCATAAGGCCCCCAACCACACAAATATACATGCAAGTATGGCAATTAATATGCGACAAGTTGTATTATATTATAAAATAGGGTTTTCGGGAAGGGGTGCACACTTTAGAAGGTTCTCGACGGTCTTGGGGTTCCGGGGTTCGGGGTTTGACAGGGTCCGGGGTCCGGTCTCTGGGTTCAGGGTTCGACGGAAGCGGTCTCGGCAGGAACGTTCTCGAACAACGGGGCAGATCTTGTCGCATTCGGGAAGAAGGACTTGGTTCGGTGTCGGGGCGCATCGGATTCTTCCGGGTCGGTGCCGATCTGGTCGTCGATGACGAACTTGAGTGGATCGGGTTCCGGGGTCTTCGGATCCGTGAAGACGAGCTTGTCGACCTTGGGTCCGGGTAGGCGATCTTCTTGTCCATGTAGGGGAACTTGAGGTCTCTCGTGGCTTCGATTGTCGTGTCGGTGTCGACCTTGTCTTTGGAGGGCGGCACCCACATCGCAGCACCACAAGAACACAAACACGCACGGGGGCGGCCAAGGCGTGCCCAGAGAGGATGTTGGCCACTTGCAGGTGAGTCGGGGACGACGCGCTACAGGAGACAGCTCGGGGGGAAAGGGCGCGCAGGCGCACGAGGTGGCGGAGCAGCCTCAGCGGGCAGCGAGGTCACGGCAGAGGGCCACGACGGCTCGACGGAGGGGCGCGGCCAGCGAGGAAGCGGGGCTCGAGAACGGCGCTGGCGGCCTACGGCCGGAGAGGAAGGGTCGTGCTCGGGCCGAAGCGGACGCGCGGAGGGGACCGACGGGGAGGGCTCGAGGCGGTCGGCGGAGGGGAGAGGCGGCGGACGCGGAGGGGAGACGCGGGCGGTGCGGGACGAGGAGGCTGCGGGAAGCTCGGGCCGGAGCGGACGCGGCGGCAGCGCGGGGTGGGGACGCGCCGGAGGAGGCTGCGGGGTGGGAGCGTGGCGGCGGAGGAGGCCGGGGCTCGGGCGACGGCGGCGCATGGAGGAGCGGAGGCGAAGACGGGGCGGCGTGCAGACGCGGTGGAGGAGGCGGGCCGCCGGAGACGGGCGGGAGGAGATGGGGCCTGGCGGCGCGGTGAGGAGCTGCGGTGGTGGGCGGGGCAGAGGAGGCGCCGGAGAGGCGGGGGCGAGCGCGGGCGAGGCTGAGCGGGAGCGGCAGTGGAGGGGGCGAGGTGGGAGGAGGTGCAGGGCGGAGCTCGAGTGGCGAGCGGAGCAGAGAGGGAAAGGGAGGAGGGGCGGTGGCCAGACGGGGGAGAGGGAGGGTGGAGCGGCGGCGTCGGGGTGCTCGCGTGGGGAGGGAGAGAGAGGAAGAGGGAGGCGCGGGGCCAGGGGGCCAGGGGTGGGGCCCAGGTGGCAGGGTGGGGTTGACCGCGTGGGTAGGGCTGGTGGGGCGGGGCGTGGCATGCGTGCGTGGGCAGAGGGAGTGGTGTGGGGTTGGTTGTGAGGGTGTGAGGGAGTGGGGTGGGCTGATGTGGCAGATGGGGATTGGGTGAGGGAGAGAGTTGGGATGAGGTGGCGAGCCGCGAGTGGCTGGGGTGAGGTGGAGGGGGTGTGGTAGATTAGGTTGGGTAGCTTTAGGATTATGGGTGGACCGATTTTATTTCTGGGGGTGGTCGTTCGGGTCGATTCGGCCCGTTCGACTGCCCCCTCAAAAAGAATTAAATGTTTTATTTATTTCAAACAAGCCTTTGCAAACTGATAGCAGACAAAGTAAAAATAATCCGGAGACCCGGGTTTGCATTTGAAGACAAGACGGGGCGTTTTAGAAAACAAAAACGGGCTTTGCGAACATAGTTTTAGACAAACAACGCATGATGATGACGATGCAATGCACAAATTCAACGCGATTTTCTAGTAGTGGTTTTGCGGGATGCCACATGCTGCCAGATCCTCGTGACTACAAGTCCCTCCACCTGACGGGACTCTTCTTCCCAAGACGTGACCCACACAAGCGGACCTCCCAGTTGCCGATCTCCAGCCGCCTGCTCCACCCGAACACGCCCTTCTCCAACCGACGGACCTACAGGTGCGGGCCATCCAGCCACCGAGCTCCCTGTGCCTCGGTCTCCTCTTCCGCCCAGCTTCCCGCTGTTGCTCTCCTCTTCGCCGAACCTCTGTCGTCGCTGGCCGTCACCGCTGTTGGGAATCGATCACCGGCGGCCGGAATTGGTATCCTCCGGCTCTTAGGCACTGCCCCTTGCCCTGGTTAGCCGGAATTTGGCCGGATTTTGGCTGCTATCTGCCTGCAGGTTCGGCCCAAAAAAAATACAAAAAAAAATTGAGAGAGATGTCTTCTGCATAGGGTTATGTTGCGATTCCTCGCTGCCCGATGATCTTCGATGGCGCGAATTATCCTGATTTCACTGCCTTTATGCGCGTTCACATGCGCGGTCTTTGTCTTTGGGGTGTGCTCTCCGGCGAGGTCTCCTGTCCGTCGTGCCCCCCTGCTCCTGTGGCTCCTCTTCCGCCGACGTCGATTGTTCTCGGCGCTGATGCTTCTCAGGAGGCCAAGGATGCTGCTCAGAGTGCTGATGATAGTGTTGTTGCTGCTTATGATCTGAAGTTCAAGCAGTACTCTTCTGATCTCGAGGCCTATCGCCACGCACTGACTGCCTACACTCAGTGGGTTGATGAGGATGCTCGTGTTGCTGATGTTCTCACCTCCAGTGTTCTGCCCCAGTATGCTGCTGAGTTCATGAGTCTCCCTACTGTTGCCGCTCAGTGGGCACATCTTTGTCAGCGCTATCAGCCGTCTGGGGATGCTCTTTACCTGTCTGTGGTTCGCCAGGAGCATGCTCTTCAGCAGGGTGATTCCACTATTGATGAGTTCTATACTCAGAGTGCTGCTATCTGGCGTCAGCTTGATTCTCTCTGTACTGCTGTTTGTGGCACATGCTCGTGCTGCCAGATTGTGCGCTCGGATTTGGAGTTTCACCGCATCTATGAGTTTCTATCTCGGCTCCGCCAGGAGTTTGAGCCCCGACGTGCTCAGCTGAATGCTCGTGGTCGTGTTCCGCTCTCTGAGGTGTTGTCTGAGCTTCGGGCTGAGGAGACCCGTCTCCGTGGTGCTGGTCTTCTTGCGATTCCATCTGTGCTTGCTACCCGTGGTCCTCCTATGCCGTCTGTTCCCTCGACTCAGCTGCGGTCCTCTGTGCCGCCGCCGATACTACCTATTCCTCCAGGTCAGGGACAGAGTCAGCACCAGCAGTTTCAGGGTCAGAGTCAGCACCAGCAGTTTCAGGCCCAGATTCAGCACCAGCAGGCTCGTGGTCAGGGTCGCCGTGGTTCTCTTCGTCACTTCTCTTACTGTAACAAGGATGGCCACACTTGGGCCACCTGTTATACACGGGATCCCAGTTTACGTCAGCAGCACCAGACTCGTGGGCAGTCGGCTCCTTCTGGATCTTCCGCAGTTGCTCTCTCTGATCAGGACATTATCAGGAGTCTTCGCGGTCTGCTTGCTGCTACAGGCTCTTCTTCGACATGCACTGTTGGTTCTGTGACTGATTCTTCAGGCCCTGTGCGACCACCACCTTCTACACAGTCAGGTACGTCCCCATGGTATCTGAATTCTGGAGCTTCTTTTCATATGACCTCTGAGTCTTCTTTTCTGTCCGCTCTTCGTTCTCTCCCTTCTCCTGTCCGTGTTTTCACAGCTGATGGTACCTCTCTCCCTGTTTCTAGTCGGGGCACCCTCTCTACTTCTTCCTTTTCTGTTCCTGATATTTCTCATGTCCCTCTTCTTAAGATGAATCTGTTCACTGCTAGCCAGCTTACTGACTCTGGTTGTCGCGTCATTCTTGATGCTGATTCCTGTGTTGTCCAGGACTGTCGCACGCAGGTCCTGGTTGGAGCTGGCCCTCGCAGCCGTGACTCTTCAGGACTCTGGGAGTTAGACTGGCTTCGTGTTCCTTTCGCTGCCACTTCATCTACCAGTTCTTCTCCGGTCGTCGCCTCTGCTACCAGCTCCTTTCAGCAGTGGCATCATCGTCTTGGTCACCTTTCTGACTCTCGCCTGTCATCATTATTTCATTGTGGTCTTCTGGGGTCTGTCTCAGGAGATGGGTCTTTACATTGTCAGGGCTGTAGGTTGGGTAAACAGATTTAGCTTCCCTATCCTACTAACGCGTCTGTATCTCAGCGACCTTTTGATTTAGTTCATTCAGATGTTTGGGGTCCGGCTCCTTTCGCTTCGAAAGGGGGTCATCGCTACTATATTTTATTCATCGATGATTTTTTTCGGTACACTTGGTTGTATTTTATGCGCTCTCGTAGTGAGGTGCTCTCCATATATCAGCGTTTTGCGGCCATGGTCCATACTCAATATTCTACCCCCATTCGTGTGTTTCGTGCTGATTCTGCTGGTGAGTATATCTCCCAGATGTTGCGAGGTGTCCTTGCTGAGCAGGGCACTCTTGCTCAGTTCTCCTGTCCTGGCGCCCATGCCCAGAATGGTGTTGCTGAGCGTAAGCATCGTCATCTTCTTGAGACCACTCGTGCCATGATGATTGCTTCTTCTCTTCCGCCGCATTTCTGGGCTGAGGCTGTTGCTACGTCTGCTTACCTCATCAACATTCAGCCTTCTCTTGCTCTGCAGGGTGGTATCCCTCTTGAGCGCCTCTCTGGATAGTCTCCAGACTACTCCATGCTTCGCTTGTTTGATTGTGTTTGCTATGTTCTTCTTGCTCCTCGCGAACGCACCAAACTGACTGCTCAGTCTGTTGAGTGTGTTTTTCTTGGATACAGTAATGAGCATAAGGGCTATCGCTGTTGGGACCCCGTTGGTCGTCGAATGCGTATCTCTCGTGATGTTACTTTTGATGAGACGCGCCCTTTCTATCCTCGTCCCACCGCTGGTACCTACCCGGTGGAAGATCTCTCTTTTCTTCTCTTTCCTGACACACCTCCTTCTACTCCCATTGTGCCTTCTTCAGGATCTCCTACCCCTGATGTCTCTTCTTCCCCATCATCGTCCTCTGCTTCGTCTAGTTCTCCTAGTTCTCCTCGTTCTCCGGAGTCTTCCTCTGCTATTCCTTCTTCTTCATCGTCGTCTCCTGAGTCGTCTTCTTCTGATGAGCTTCCCTCTACTCATCCTGTTCGTCAGCGTCGTGCCCCCAACCGTTACTCTCCTAGTCAGTATGGTCTTTCTGTTGCCTCCGAGCCGACTTCTTATCGGGATGCTGAGCATCATCCTGAATGGCAGCTGGCCATGGCTGAGGAGATTGCTGCGCTTGAGCGCACTGGCACCTGGGATCTTGTTTCTCCCCTCCCGGTGTTTGTCCTATCACGTGTAAGTGGGTCTATAATATTAAGACCCGCTCTGATGGATCTCTTGAGCGCTATAAAGCGCGTCTTGTGGCTCGTGGTTTTTAGCAGGAGCATGGTCGTGACTATGATGAGACCTTTGCTCCTGTGGCTCATATGACCACTGTGCGTACTCTTCTTGATGTTGCTTCTGTTCGTCACTGGTCTGTGTCCCAGCTTGATGTTCAGAACGCCTTTCTTAATGGTGAGTTGAGTGAGGAGGTTTATATACAGCCTCCTCCTGGGTATTCTGTTCCCGAGGGGATGGTTTGTCGTCTTCGACGTTCTCTTTATGGCCTCAAACAGGCCCCTCGTGCCTGGTTTGACCGCTTTGCTTCTGTAGTGACTGCTGCTGGTTTCTCCCCTAGTGCCCATGATCCAGAGCTGTTTTTTCACACTTCCTCTCTCCCGAAACCTCCTTTCCCCAGTTTTGAGAGTCGGCTTTGACCGGCCGGATCCGGCCCCTCTCACCGCCGGCAGCCTTGCTGGCTGGTGTAGAGATGGATCGGAGGCCCGGCTACCTCCCTGTAGTAGTAGTTTTAGGATTAGATGCAGTCTTTGGGTCAATCCCGTGTTTCCCCTAGTGGAGTCTGAGGGTAGGCCGGTGGCCTTCGTCGGCCGGAGCCACCGCGTCTCGAGTCAACCTCCTCCCTCTTCCTTCCGCTAGTGGCAGGTGGTGAGGCAGATGGAGCTGGCGGACTCCTGCATCCCTCTCAATAAGGCCGAGTCTACAAGTTACTCTTTGGCGCAACCGAGCTGTGCCAAGAGGTTGCGGTTCTTCTTCTTCCTAGTTGTGCTCTGGTGGGCAGAGCCTGTGCTGGGGAAGAGGAGATGCTGCAGCTTGCCAAATAAGCTCGGTTTTAGTCTGGTACGTCTCTATCGCTATCTTCTACGCTCGCCGCCCCTGGTCCGTGGCAGGTTCTTGGGTGTTGATGAGCCGCTCTATCTGGCGCGGTGGTGGCGTGCCCTTGCTACTCTGGCTATTCTTCTTGCCCTGCTTCCTCTCTTCCTCTTGGTCTCCATGGTGGGGATGGGGGAAAGTGGTAGCGGTGTCAAGGATTCGCCGGAGTGGCTTAGGAGCTCAAGAGCCTCTTCTTCCTGGAGCATCTTTTCGTCGTCCATGTGGGCGCGAATCTTCATTACGCCGGTGAGCTCCGGCATATTCTCAACCTCCATTAGGAGGCCCTTCTCGAGGTCGGGCTCTAAGGGCTTTGCTGGGCCGGCGACAAGTGGTCTCGTCCCCGTCGTCGTTCTCGGCTGCAGCGCTCGCCTCGCTCTGCTCCACGGTAGGGAAGAGATAGGATCAGTTTGTAAATGCAATCTTTTAGCAAGGTCCTATCTACAAATGCCAGGGACCCATGTTTTATTTTTCTATCCTGATGGGGTCCTTTGTAATATCACTGTACACCCACTGTTTCATAATTAATGACAGGCTCTAGCCCCTTCTGGGGCGCTCCGCTGTTTCAAAAAAAAAGATACTTTATTGGGATTGAGGTTTCCTCCACTTCTGATGGCTTTTACATCTCTGAGGAAAAGTATATTCAGGATCTTTTTGCTCGTGCTGCTCTTGGGGATGAGCGCACTGTTGAGACCCCTATGGAGCTTAATGTTAAGCTTCAACCTACTGATGGTGATCCTCTTTCTGATCTGACGCGTTATCGTTATCTTGTTGGGAGTTTTGTTTATCTTGTTGTCACTCGTCCTGACATCTCTTATCCTGTTCATATTCTGAGTCAGTTTGTTTCTGCTCCTACCACTGTTCACTATAGTCATCTTCTCCGTGTTCTTCGTTATCTTCGTGGTACGATCACTCGTCGCCTTTTCTTTCCTCGTTCCAGCTCCCTCCAGCTCGAGTGCTATTCGGATGCTACGTGGGCGAGTGATCCTTCGGACCGTCGTTCACTTTCTGCTTACTGTGTGTTTCTTGGTGGTTCGCTCATTGCTTGAAAGACGAAGAAACAGACAGCGGTTTTCCGTTCGAGTGTTGAGGCTGAGTTGCGTGCTATGGCCTTGTTGACTGCTGAGGTGACCTGGTTACGGTGGTTACTTACGGATCTTGGGGTCTCTATTACCATACCCATTCTGGTTTTGTTTGACAGTACGGGTGCTATTAGTGTTGCTATTAGTACATGTACACATTTGACACTCCATCAGCTGTTGTTGATCGTTGCACAGTACGCCATCACTCCTAAAAGAAGGACAAGTCTTATCCGATGACGCCTTGGACGTACGTACGTACGTACGTACATGAGGCAATACCACGCGCCGTACGTACGTACATGAGGCAATACCACGCGCCGTGCAGTGCATGTATGTATGGATGGATGAAGCCGAGGACGACACGGTCCGCGCGACCAGATTCTCCGCTACTCCAGCTAGCTTCAGCCTTGAGGCATGGGCAGGCCGCAGGCCGCAGGCCGCCCCCCGAACTCGACCGGCGCCGCTGGCGCAGACTGACCACGAGACCGTAGCCGTGATGTCATCTGACCGCGCGCGGGGCTACGCCCTACTAGTCTACGCTCCACGAGCCCGTCCGCAGCCCGCGCTTCTGTCCCGCAGTCCTATGCATGCATGCAGCCCCACTGATCGATCCCTCTCGTCGCCGCACCGCAAAAGCTACTCTGCCGCTTTCTGCGTCTAGCGGCGCCTGCCAATCTGCCACGCATCCTGTGGCCCTCCGGTCGTCGTGGCCGTATACACGAAAGGCGCCGCGCGGGCGGGACGGAGAGAGTTATCCATCCGGCCAAGGCGGGGAGCAGCAGTGCTACGAATCTGATCGAATGGCGTCGCTCGTCGAGCCGCAAGTATGGACGCGTACTGTCGCGCCCAAGGACGGATGGGACGGCCGGAACGGTGTGTGCGCGAGTCAGGGCACGGCGGGTCCCGCGACGGAGGCCGGAGCACAGATGCCGTGTCGCGGCGATGGGAGCAGGTCGGGCCGTGCCGCACGTGGTGGGAAACGTGGGGGGCGGCTGTGCGGCGGACTGTACTATTTTGACCGGATCTGTGGCTGCCGCGGCGTGGGGATGGGCCTGAGTCCCTTTCGTCTTCGCCGTCTACAGAGGCCCGGTTGTGGATGGGATACAGGAACACTGCACATTCGGTGCATAGGCCGGCCATCATCTCTCTCATGCATTTGGCGGTCATCGACGTCCGGTCCTGTACATATTCACGGCAATCAATCCGAATTTCGTTCGCTTTATAAATAAAATAATATTTAATATAAATTTTACGAAATCATCAGCACCGTTACGCTAAAAAACGGTTTTGCTAGGGCTATATCACAAGACCACCCAAAACGAAAAACAAAAAGGAGGACGAGCACGCCCTCTAGACACGCTCTTCAGAAACAGACTAAACGGGAACTGCTGCGCCAACGCTCTCAAGACCACGAGGATGTTGTCCAGCTGTTCTTGGTCCTGCTGTTTAGCTAGCGGATACCATTGCTGAGGTTAGGGATGAAAACGGAACGGAAACGAAAGAAAGTGAATGGTGCTATATTTATTTTCATATTCATTTATGGAAGAAAAAAAGAATAGATAATCCCCGAAACAAAAACAGAAGCAAATATTATCAGAAATAGATAAGGACCGAATGCGGTGCACACTTTCTCTTACTGCTTGGTTCCGCATTGGATTTCGTCAACTTTTGTTTCGAAAGTGGTGCCACGACCATGGAGATCAAATGGATGGTTCAGAAAAGTCTAGTGAAGCGGGACGGTCTAATCATATAGATGACCATAGTGGTATGGTTCCATAGAAAACTACTGGAGGCCATTACCGCCACCGAAATGGTTTCCATGCTCCGTTGGATGATTTTTCGATATCGCAGTATCTTAAAGAACGGTTTCAATTAAGTAAAGATGTGGATTTTATCCAAAACCAAGAGAACCCTAGTATTATGCGACAAATCTTAAGCATTCAAGAAAACCAATAAAATTGTGGCCTAATTACCATGTTAGGTTTACAAGGGAATAATGAAAATATAAAAATGTGAAAACCTCCTCGAATGCATAAAGATATTACATGGTCACTGGTTTTAGGATAAGCAGCTTTGCAAGTTTGGCTTGACAAGATCATATAATGGGCCAGTCGGATTTTTCTACACACATCCATCCTCAAGAGGATATTCCATATTATACGGGAACGGAATTTCCGTTTTTATTTTTGTTTCGCCGGAAAACGCGGTTCCGTTTTTATTCCGTTTCCGCCAAAAAAGTCCGTTTTCAGTTTTGTTTTGCAAAATTCCGTTTCCATTTTCGTATTTTTATTTTATTTTTGTTTTTCCATGGAAAAGTCATAAACTTCCTGCTCCACTTTCATCCCTAGCTGAAGGTAGACAAGAAAAGCAAAAGCAGAGTCAGACACGAGGCTAGAAAAGATCATTTCTATTACCATTTTTATTACGAATGTTCCATTGGGTCCAGGTAAGGGCCGCAAACACTAGCCAAAAGAGGTGGCGCCCCCTTCCAGGCCGGTTTGCCTCAGTTTCCACGATTTCGCCTAGGTCTTGGGCCTGCCACCTGTGCTCAAGCGCTTCCCGGAAAACGTTCCATAGAAACTGAGCGGCGAGACAAGTGAACATAATGTGGATACATGTCTCCAGCGTCCCACACAATGGACACATTCCGTTACCAAGCCCATTGCGTTTTAACACCTCCACCCACGAGGGAAGTCGATCTCGTAGCAGCTGCCACAAGAAGATCCGCCGGCTAAGAGGAAGAGGGGCCTTCCAAAGCTAGGTCGTCCAAGAAACCTCTCGGTGGGTTTTGCCCGTTGATATTGAAAAAATTATCCAGATAAAACCTTCGCCTACAAATGAGCATGATACCATAGATTGGAATCTAGATAGCAAAGGTTTGTTCTCGGTCAGGACTGCGTATCGGCTAGGGATGGAGGCAAATATACGGGAGAGGACAAAGGAACATCCAGTGATAAACCGTATGGTGACAACAGAGAATGGAAGATAATATGGCATAGCCTGGCACCCCCAAAAGTTAAAACCTTTGCCTGGTAATTAGCTAGGAATGGCCTGGATACAAGGACAAACATGGCGCGGAGAAAAATGATAAACGAAGAAGCCAGTCCTATTTGCGCAAAGGTTTTATAAGGACCGAATACGATGCAGACACATAACGATGCAGATTTTATAAGGAACCAAAAGAACCCTAGAATTATGTAACAAATCTCAAGCATTCAAGAAAACCAACAAAATTGTGCCCTAATTACCATGTTAGGTTTACAAGAGAATAATGAAAAGAAAAAAATGTGGAAGCCTTCTCGAATGCATAAAGAGATTACATGGTCACTGGTTTTACAATAAGCAACTTTGCAAGTTTGGCTTGACAAGATCCTATAATGGGTCAATTAGATTTTTCCATACACATCAATTATACGGAAACGGAAATTTTGTTTTCGTTTTTTGTCAGAAAACGCTGTTCCGCTTTTATTTCCGTTTCCGTCAAAAAAGGTTTGTTTCCAGTTTTGTTTTGCAAAATTCCGTTTTTGTTTTCGTATTTTTATTTTGTTTTTGTTTTGCCACAGAAAAGTTAGAAACTTTTCGCTCCACTTTCATCACTAGCCGAAGGTAGAAAAAAAAAGTAAACACAGAGTCAGACACACGGCTAGGAAAGATCATTTCTATCACCATTTTATTACGAATGTTTTATAGGTTCTGGGTCCGGCTAGGCATTCGGTTAATTTGGTTAAATTGGTTCGGTTTATATGATTTGTAGGTAAATACGTTTTTAATACTTACGTAAATTTGGTTTTGTATAAAAATACGGTTCGGTTTCGGTAATAACCAAACAAATTCGGTTCAGTTTCGGTAATAACTTAACTAACCAAAGTTGACACGATTTTTAAAATAAAAACTAAATTTTATAGACATTTATTTTGATTTTGTATCTTTTATAACCCAGCTCTGAATGTATTTTAAGAGATATAAATAAAAGATAACAAAATTATGGTTAAATAAAAAATTGAGAATTAGTAGGACTTAAACTCACGACCTACACAATAGACAACAATTATGTAGGGTTTCGTAGCATGGAAAACAAAAATTTTCTACCGCATACAAACAAACAAGCCAAGATCTATCTACTAGATTGTAGCAACGAGTCGATGGAATAACTTACCCTCGAAGATTCCAAAGTGTTTAACGAGAGCGGATTCTCGTGGGTAATATAGTCGTACTCTTCCCGATCTCAAGATCGTGTAGACGATCCTTCCGGCGCTGTGTTCCGGCAGCGCTCCCGCAGTCGGTCACACGTTCGGTACTCGACGAAGACCTTCCTCTCCCTTGTTCCAGCAGGCAGCGGAGGTTGTACCACTCTCCTCGCGATTCCGGCAGCACAACGGCGTGGTACCGGAAGTAGAGGGGAGATCTCGCAGGGCTTCGCCTTAAGCCGGAGCGAGTATGGTGGAGTATGAGAGAGCTCCTCGGCGATCTAGGGTTTAGACACACCAAGGAGGAGGTGCTAGAGCCGGCGGCTAGGGTTCCGGGGACCCCCAAGTCGGCGGCTAGGGCAAAACCCTAGGGGGCGGCGGCGGCTATGGTGGGCTGCAGCTTCTAGGTTTGAGGTGAGGGACTTGTGTGTGCTAGGAGGGAGTCCTGCCCCTCCTTATATAGGTGGAGGGGCCGGCGGCCAAGGGGAGGGAGGGGAGTCCCTCCCTAACTCGGCTTGGGTGGTGCGCCGGCTTGGGGAGGAGGACTCCTTCCCCAACTCGGTTTCACCTCCTCCTCCTCTTTTCCACTTTCCAAATTTAGCCGTTTGACTTTTCAATTTAGCTATTTGACTTTTCAAACTAGGATTCGATTAATCCTTTATTTGGAACAGCGATGACACTTAGTATATGATGCAATCATACCAACTTGATACAACACATTCATGTACCCTTCCCCTCCGGAGTGCCGGACATTCCGGAACCTTCTAGAACATTCCCGATGAAAACACCGGAAACATTCCACAACTCCGAAACGGGACTTTCCTTATATGAATCTTATTCTCCGGACCATTCCGGATCTCCTCGTGATATCCCGGATCCCATCCGAGACTCCAAACAATATTCGGTCTCTTTCTCATAATACCATAACTACTCAAACAACGTCGAATCCTTAAGTGTGTCTCCCTACAGTTCGTGAATTATGCGGACATGATCGAGACACTTCTCCGAACAATAACCAATAGAGGAATCTGGAAATTCATATGGCTTCCACATATTTCTACGATTACTTTGTGATCGAATGAACCACTTACATACGATACCAATTTCCCTTTGTCTCACGATAGTTTACTTATCCGAGGTTATGATCGTCGGTATCTCTGCATACCTAGTTCAACCTCGTTACCGATAAGTACTCTTTTCTTGTTCCCGTGATATGTGATCCCTTGTGAGCCAGTCACATGCTTGCAAGCTAATTGGATGACATTCCACCGAGAGGGCCCAGAGTATATCTATCCGTCATATGGATGGACAAATCCCACTCTTGATCCATGTGTCTCAACCAATACTTTCCGAACACTCAATGCCACCTTTATAGCCACCCAGTTACGGTGTGGTGTTTGATGTCATCAAAGCATCCATCCGGTAAAGGTGATATGCATGATCTCATGGTCGAAGGAATTAGGTTACTATGTATCAGAAAGCATATAGCAATTGAACTATTGAAATGACTTGATCTTTATGCTACGCTTATCTATAGGAGTATGTCCATCATATCATTCTCCTAACGATATGATCTTGTTGTTGATAACATCTCAATGTTCATGATAGGGAAACCACAATCATTTATCAACCAACAAGCTAGTGATGTATAGAGGCTATACTAGGGACTTCAAATTAAGTTTACAAATCACACAAGTATCAATGTTTCCTTGTTAATACTATTATAGCATGAATGTAAACATTTATCATAAACACAAAGATATAATAATAACTACATTTATTATTGCCTCTAGGGCATATCTCCAACAAATTAACCACAAGGTCAAACCACCACGATGAAGCATTTTTCTTTCATAAAATCACTTTAAACTCTATATAAGACATACACGTCAAGTTGGAATTATTTGGTTTATTTTGGTTTAACCATGGTTTTTTGGTTATAAACTGAAATAACCAAAGTGCATTCGGTTTGCGCATTTGCTAACTGTAACCTTAACCACAAACCAAAAAAACCAGAAATTCGGTTGCGGTTAGGTTTTTTCTGTTCGGTTTTTGATTTCGGTTCGGTTATGCGCAACCGTAGGTCTGGGTAAGGGCCGCAAACACTAGTCAGAAGAAAGGACGCCCCTTCCAGGCCGGTTTGCCTCAGTTTCTAGGAATTTGCCTAGGTCTTGGGCCTGCCACTTGAGCTCAAGCGCTTCATGTACAAAGTTCCATGGAAATTGAGTGGCAGGACAAGTGACCATAATGTGGGTACACGTCTTCGGTATCCCACACAATGGACACATTTCGTTACCAGACCCATTGCGATTTAACACCTCCACCCCTATGGGAAGTCGATCTCGTAGCAGCTGCCACAAGAAGATCCACCAGCTAAGGGAAAGAGGGGCCTTCCAAAGCTGGGTCGTCCAAGAAAGCTCTGGTCCCTAGAAGAGGGACCGATAAGCCAAACTAACCAAAAATTCTTCCAAGGGAGTCTGATGCCACATCACCTCGTCCCTCTCCGGCATGAGGGACAAGGGCAGGGCACCCCACAGTCTTAAGAAGTCCGCAGCCTCTGCGTCATTGAAGGTACGCCGGAACGATATGTTCTATGTACCTCACAGTTCCACCTCGGCCACTAACGCAATTGGATTTGTGCAGATGGAAAATAGGGCTGGGAACTCCTCAGGTAAGGGGTTCTCAAGCGAAGGGTCCAACCAGAAGAGCACTTCATGTATGTTGCCCACGGCAAACCGACCCTCCTGGTGGATGGTATGATTTATATCTTGGAAAGCTCATCAGAACAAAAAAAAAATCTTAGTAACCAATTTTTTTTGTCTCGCGATATTTTATTTATCCGACATCTGATCATTTGGTATCATCCATACCTAGTTCAATCTCGTTACCGAAAAGTACTCTTTTACTCTTTTCGTGATATAACCAAGAGGGCCCAAAGTCAGGGGCAGACCCAAGTAGAGGCTAGCGAGGGTCAATGCCCCCACTCAAATTTCAAATTCCATGATATTTCCTTTGAAGTTTTAAAGAAATTTGCCAAAAATTGTTAGATTTAAGCAAGATGTGCCCCCACTCCAATGATTTTCTCCCACTCTAATTTTTTTTTGGGTCTGCCCCCGCCAAAAGTATATATCTCCGTCATCGGGATAGACAAATCCCACTCTTGATTCACGAGCCTTGCGGTGATCCAGCATACCACTTAATATTTTAGGATATTATAGTTGTTGACATAACACTCACGAAATACTATTCCAGAAATATTATATCCATTAGAGTGGTACAACAGAAGCAAAGCGGGTCCACATACATACATTATTGTTACAACCAAAAATTACAAGATGACTTCGAGATCCTTCTAGGTCCATAGAGTTATCTCGATGACTCAGAACTAAATTTTAATAACTTAAGAACAAGGTAATATAAACCTTAAGATTTATACGATACTAATATATAAAGGATAGATATCTATACTAGTAGACTCAATCAACTATATCTGACACATCTACACTTCAGACTCCTCAACCTCCATTCCATAGACGCTTCCGTAGTTGTTCCCTTCGACACCTCCGGACATTTCTGGCTCCTCATAGCGGAATTTTGTTTGGTCTTCAACTGAATAGAGTGTTCCCTGTTCTTAGTCTTCAACGTTTTCAGAATCTAGCAAGGATTAAGAAGGTACGGTTGAGTACGAGCGTACTTAGCAAGTTTACTAAAAAGGACTGTTCGATGCACTAACTATAACCATAGACAAAATGTCATAGATGACACACATTTTCGTAAACATTTCTTTAAAGGTTGCTTTTATTTTGATGGTGACTGCAATCTCAAGCAGTGTTCTGGTGATGGTGTTGGTAGTTTGCGTGAGAGTGAAGAGAATGACATCGCAGTTCAGCTACGGCTGGTGCTCTTATCCTCCGTCCTGAGGTGCTCTTGCTATGTTGACAGCACACAGGGACATGCATGTGTGTAAGCTGCTTGCTTTCTTACATGTGGGACCTATGATGATTCAAGTTTCCATCCTTTGTAACCTTCCCTTGTGGATCAGTTTGACTGTGAAGATCTTTCCTAGATGTTTATCTTTTGCCTTTTACTTTTTTGGTGAAATTTGCTCCTTTACTATCAGTGATTTTGTGCAGAGACACAAGTCCGATCTGAACAAATACTACTCTATTTGGCCATTCTTGTTGGGGAGATAACCCCGGATAGGGCAAAGACGGGGAAAGACGAAAGGATGTTCCCCGTCTAGTTTCCGAGTTACAGCCCGAGTCGACCGAATCATGTAGAGTTCGACCGAGATAGGAAAGGGCAAGACCCTTGTAGTGAAGACAAGGCCTTACCCGGCCGAGATACTTCGTAACTCGGCTGGGTCAACCCAAGTAATCTCCATACAGATAAAGGACAAGCCGAACTACGGGAGGCAGGGCCGAATGATACGAAGCTTGCAGGAGAAGGAGAAGCCTGAAGTCAAACCCTAGCCGCAGGGTAGGGGGAATCTGAGTCAGGCCAAGCACTACGGACAAAGACACAGAGCGACAGCGAAGCAGAAGGAGGTCACGGAGGTGACAGTCCTGAAGCCCGAGGCGCGCAGGAGGGGCCCTCTGGAACCTTGCCGTCATTAGAGGAGCGACAGGGAAAGGGGGGCGCCGAACTACTATATTGGGACAAGCATATTCCTCGAATATGCTTGCCACATCAGCCCTAAAGGAACCCAAGGCACTCCTTTATAAGGGGAGGCTTGGGCCCTGAGGAAGGCATCGACTCATTTTTAGCACCGTTAGGCTGGTGAAGTTCTTCTCTTCTCCCTGTATACAGCTCAAGGAGCACTTGTAGCCCAAGGAAGAGGAAATAAAGATCTTTGCCTTAGTCTTTTGTGTGTAGAATCAACTACATCTTCCCTCCCCAGATCCCACTAGCATCCATTGGCCCCAAACTTTAGCCTACCTATGGCATCTTCCGTGCCACCACCACGACAGTTGGCGCCCACCGTGGGGCCAGCAGCGGTGCTAGCTGGAGTTATGATCCGGACGGGAAACTTCATCAACACTGGCGAGCGCGTCGTTTCTGGATTGGTCCAGAGATTTGATCTCTGTGACTACGTCAGCGACAATGCGGGCAACTTCAGGGGAAAAACTCCCCCGCGCAACGGTGTCTTCATCAGCCTGGGCGAGCACAGAGTCTACGTCGGCGTAGACATCTCCGGCGTTTATCCTCACCAAGTTGTTGATGCAGGAGAGCCACCTCTTAGCGCCGCGAGCTGTCCACGCGGAGCGCGTCCCGTAGACAGCGTCGAGGTGATGGTCGCGGCAGGAGTGCAAGCGGGAGTAGCGGCTACCGGATCGACCAGAGACCCCGCCACGGGCGTACAGGGCGCGCCCAGGCAGACAGCTCCGCAACCCACCGAGGTAATCCCACCAGTAACCAACCAGACCGAGGTGCAGGACACTACCCCAAAGGCACCAAGAGTAAGAGGGCCACCTCTGGAAAGGCCAGAGAACATTCTTCAGGCTACCATAGAAAACTTAACAACACTTGTAGCGCCGATACATGATCCGGCGAATGCTCAGGGAGAGTTAGAAGAAACCAGGCAAAAGGTGCTGGTAGAGGCCAAAAAGGTGTCGGCCTTGCGGGAGTCCTTAAACAGGACCCTGCGATAATATGCCAAAGCCAATAACCTTGACGTCGCACCCGAACGGGTGGACGAGTTAAGATTGAGAGGGAAAAACCTCATAGATGATATCAACAAGGAGCATGATGCTCATAAGGCAGAATCGGTTGATTTGGGCCTGCCGAGGTACAGTACCCGGCAAAGAACCTAAGAGCGGCAAATGCCGCAGCCTTAGAGTTAGAGGGGTTGACCGGCGAAGCCCGGCAGAAACAGCAAGAAAGAGTGAATGAGCTGGTGCGCATCGCAAACCAGCAAAACGAAGAGATGCTCAGGGCAGACCCGGCAAGGCCGGGGGCATCGCGGATGGTTCACTCGGCAGGTGCAGCACCTGCCTTGTCCGTGGCAGCTGCATCTTCACCCAAAAATAATGCACGAAGGGACAAATCAGTAACTTCAGGAAAGAGAAACAAGCAAATTGTTCCGTATGATCCGGCAGTAGCCGGGAAGGCAAACGAGAATAGAGGCAATGGAAGCAGGGGTAACAGTGGTGAGAGGAACCCCGGCCGTATTGATAAAGACGGCGGAAGCCGAGGCAATGGAAACCTCGGCAGGAGAGAACTCGGAAGAGGAAATCATGAGAATAATACCCCGGCCGAAGTAAGAAGAGAACCACCGCTCAATCCGCAACAAAGACATGAACCCCGGCAGGAAAGAGAAGCGAGGCCAGCTCGCCACAATCAAGTGAATGAAAGGTACAATGATGGTTATTCCGAGATGGAATATGCGATCCATGGTGGAAATAACCATTACGGATCGCAAGACAGAGTTCTGTACAGAGATTTGCCATCGAATGATGCAAGAGTAAAGCCGGACCGGCTATACCGGTCCGAGTTGTTGGAGGAACAGGGTCCGCCAGGTCCGACATGCTTTGGACCACGGATCATGGGCGAACCACCTGTGCCGAACTTTCAGCTAGCAAGAGGGACGAAGACATATAATGGGAGTACCAAACCTCAAGACTGGTTGATTGACTATGCCACTGCTGTGAAAATAGCGGGTGGGAACTTACGATGGGTAGTACGGTATGTCCCACAAATGTTGGAAGGACCAGCTAGGGTATGGCTAAATAATCTACCAGTGGGCAGTATCAACTGTTGGTTGGATTTTGAAGAAATTTTCGTCAGCAACTTTACCAGCACATACAAGAGGCCAAACAGACCGCAACAATTAGCCATGTGCAAGCAGAGGCCAAATGAAACAGATAGAGAGTTTTTAACTCGATGGTGTAACCTGAGAAACTCATGTGAAGGAGTTATCGAGTCGCAAGCAATAGCCTTGTTCGCTCAAGGATGCCGTTATGGCAGCCTGTTATGGCAACGTCTGCAAAGAGATATGCCGACCACATTGGCACAAACTATCAGAATAGCGGATTCCTACGCATTAGGAGATCCGACGCAACCAGAATTAATGTCGGCAGATCATCGGGAGCAACAAGACCATTATGTAAGAGATTTGGCCGGTTCATCCAGGCGCAGCGACTTCAGAGGAAGAAGAAGAGAAGAAAGGCCGGATTATAGATATAATTCGGCCCAAGTGGCAGCAGTAGCGCAGGATCCGCCGAGTCACGGACCGACTCAACGGCAGAAAAATGGTCCTCAGCAGTGGACACCAAGGAATGAAGGAAAAAGACAATGGACCCCGGAACAAAAGAAACAGTGGCAAGAGAGGCCGAAGTACACGTTCGAATCTATGTTAGATCAGCCGTGCAAATTCCACACGTCAAACCCATCCAGGCCAGCCAACCATATGACCCGCCAATGTGCATGGATGAAAAATGCAATGGGAAACCCCGTAGGTATTCAGGCAGCGCCCCATCAAATACGGCAACAGCATCAACCACAGTTGACTGGAGCAAATGCACAGCAACTGATGTTACCACCTCCTCCCCCGAGGTACGATAACCCGGATCGGAGAGATGCGGTACATCAAGTGATGAACCAAGTCCAGGATGGAAGGACAGATCCAGCGAATACTGGACGCAATGATTACAGAGAACATCATCAGTCTTATTGCGTGTTCACAACGGAACAGCAGGACAAGCAGAGTGTGCAACGCCGGCATATGGAAGTAAATGCAGTTATGCCGGCAGTACCAAGAATTGTGCCTTGGTCAGATCAGGAGGTAACTTGGAGCATAAAGGATCACCCCAAGATAATGCCGAATCCCGGGTCATATGCACTCGTGTTGGATCCGACATTTGTTGGACCAAGCATCAATGTGAAATTCTCAAAAGTACTCATTGACAATGGAAGCAGTATCAACATCATGTACAAAGATACCATGCACAAACTCGGAATATCGCAGAACATGCTGCAATCCACGAGGACCACTTTCCATGGGATAGTGCCAGGACTTTCATGTGAACCCATTGGTAAGGTCCGAGTGGATGTGTTATTCGGTACAAGAGATAACTGCAGAGCAGAAAACTTAGAGTTTGAGGTAGTGGATCTAGAGAGTTGTTATCATGCTTTACTCGGACGGCCCGCGTTGGCCAAATTCATGGGAAGCTGTCATGTAAGTTATCTGAAAATGAAGCTACCCGGACCACAAGGAGTGATAACAGTAGCAGGTGATTACAAGAAGTCAATGGAGTGTGCTTCAGCCGGGTCAAATCTGGCCGAATCATTGGTTATAGCAAGAGAAAAAAGAAGGATTCAGGAGGTAGCAGCCCTAGCTCAGTCGGCACAGCTGAATATGCCGGCACTAGCCAATCCACATGGAAGTGTCTCCTTTCAGCCGACTAAAGAAACAAAGAAGTTTCAGATAGATGAGCAATTCCCAGAGCGTACTGTTACTATTGGTGCAGGCCTAGATGCTAAATAGGAAAGCGAGCTCACCAACTTCCTCCGTGAGAATCGGGATATCTTTGCATGGTCAACTCAGGATCTGCAAGGTGTTCCGAGGGAGTTGGCTGAGCACTCTCTGAATGTAAGGCCAGAAGCAAGGCCGGTGAAGCAAACTCTCCGCCGCTTCGCCGAAGACAGGAGAAAAATAATATGGGATGAAATAGCTCGGCTCCTCGCAGCCGGGTGTAGGGGTTCGTAGCATGGAAAACAAAAATTTTCTATCGCATACAAACAAACAAGCCAAGATCTATCTACTAGATTGTAGCAACGAGTCGATAGTGGAACTCACCCTCGAAGATTCCAAAGCGGTTAACGAGAGCAGATTCTCGTGGGTGATGTAGTCGTACTCTTTCCGATCTCAAGATCGCGTAGACGATCCTTCCGGCGCCACGTTCCAGCAGCGCTCCCGCAGTCGGTCACACGTTCGGTACTCGACGAAGACCTTCCTCTCCCTTGTTCCAGCAGGCAGCGGAGGTTGTAGCACTCTCCTCGTGATTCCGGCAGCACAACGGCGTGGTACCGGAAGTAGAGGGGAGATCCCGCAGGGCTTCGCCTTAAGCCGGTGCGAGTATGGTGGAGCTTATGAGAGAGGCTATTAGTGGTCTAGTAATTAGACACACCAATTAGAAGGCTCTAAACCAATTAGAAGGCTCTAAACCGAAATAGCTCTAAACCGGGGTTTAGATCTAGGGTTTAGTTTAGAGGATAGGAACTTGTGTGTGTGTAAGGAGGGGAGCCCTGCCCCTCCTTATATAGGTGGGAGGGGGCTGGCGCGCCAGGGGGAGGGAGTGGAGTCCCTCCCCAACTCGGCATTGGAGTTGGCCGCCGGTTGGAGGAGGTCTCCCTCTCCAACTCGGTTTCCCTCTTCTCCTCCTCTTTCCACTTTCCAAAACTTGCCGTTTGACTTTCAAACTAGCCGTTTGACTTTTCAATTTAGGATTTAAATAAACCCTTTATTTTGGACAGCGAGAACACTTAGTATATGATGCAATCATTCCAATATGTAATGACACATTCATGTACCCTTCCCCCTCCGGAGTGCCGGACATTCCGGGACCTTCTAGAATGTTCCCGATGAAAATACCGGAACCATTCCCCAACTCCGAAACGGGACTTTCCTTATATGAATCTTATTCTCCGGACCATTCCGGATCACCTCGTGATATCCCGGATCCCATCCGAGACTCCGAACAACATTCGGTCTCTTTCTCATAATACCATAACTACTCAAACAACGTCGAATCCTTAAGTGTGTCTCCCTACGGTTCGTGAATTATGCGGACATGATCGAGACACTTCTCCGAACAATAACCAATAGAGGAATCTGGAAATTCATATGGCTCCCACATATTTCTACGATTACTTTGCGATCGAATGAACCACTTACATACGATACCAATTTCCCTTTGTCTCACGATAGTTTACTTATCCGAGGTTATGATCGTCGGTATCTCTGCATACCTAGTTCAACCTCGTTACCGATAAGTACTCTTTTCTCGTTCCCGTGATATGTGATCCCTTGTGACCCAGTCACATGCTTGCAAGCCAATTGGATGACATTCCACCGAGAGGGCCCAGAGTATATCTATCCGTCATATGGATGGACAAATCCCACTCTTGATCCATGTGTTTCAACCAATACTTTCCGAACACTCAATGCCACTTTTATAGCCACCCTGTTACGGTGTGGTGTTTGATGTCATCAAAGCATCCATCCGGCAAAGGTGATATGCATGATCTCATGGTCGAAGGAATTAGGTTACTATGTATCAGAAAGCATATAGCAATTGAACTATTGAAATGACTTGATCTTTATGCTACGCTTATCTATAGGAGTATGTCCATCACATCATTCTCCTAATGATATGATCCTGTTGTTAATAACATCTCTATGTTCATGATCAGGAAACCATGATCATATATTAACCAACAAGCTAGTTTAACAAGAGGCTTTACTAGGGACTCTTATTTTAGTTTACAAATCACACAAGTATTAATGTTTCCGGTTAATACAATTATAGCATGGTATGTAAACATTTATCATAAGTATGAAGATATGATAATAACTTATTTTATTATTGCCTCTTGGGCATATCTCCAACAGTCTCCCACTTGCACTAGAGTCAATAATCTAGTTTCAAATCTTTGTGTATTCAACACCTATGGCTTTCCGGTGTTGTATGTACACGATTGCTAGTGGTCAACTGATCTCCGGATCTGACACTTCCAGGTCCGTGTGTAATTGCATGTCTTTGCGTCTCTACGCATCACTCATTCTCTAATGAGATGGCTTTGTATAAATTTGGTCTTTCGGTGTGACCTTTAGCTCTTTGGGGTTAAAACATGTTGATAATATTGTCGCACAATATATCTTCATAGTATTATCCCACTGTGAACTACACCTAGTTTGATAACAAACTTCTTGACACAAATGCCCTCTTTTGCTGCTATAATAGCAGTCATATACTTAGCCTTTTGTTGTAGTATCTGTCACAATGTCTTAACTTTGGAAATCATCCAAATCCATTATGGAACTCACTTTCCATTATATTGTGCCACCCTTAGTTTAGATTGAGATAAACTTAATTTGTACTTTGCGACAAAGCTAGTATCAATGTAGTACTTTTACAATGAACTAACCATCTATTTGTCACTTCTACAAATATTATACTCTTAGTTCTTTCAGAAGATCATAAGAATATCCTTACTATTGTCCAATGATCATCTTACGAATCATTCTGGTATATGCTCTCAACATTTAGAGCATAGGACATATCTGGATTTGTACATATCACAGTATGATTGATATAAATACTCTTTGTGATTTCATACATCAAGTATCAATCTATACTTGATTATTCGTTTCACTTTACCAAATGTCAATACACTTGAATATATCATCAACATTGAACTCATTCAATCCTTTCTGTGCGACAAGAACCTTCTCTTATATTGAACTCATTCAATATCTTGTCTATGTACTTCTGGCACAACCATATTAGCGTCTATTGATGCCAAATATTTGGGTTTTGCCTAAGTCTTTCATCGGGATGAAATTCTTAATATGTGTTAATAAAAGATACATTATTTCCAATCAACAATATGTCTTCCACATAATGTATTAGAAACATGTCTTAGCGCTCCCACTTAATTTCTTGCAAACGCAAGCATCTTCATTGTCTCTGATGAAATTAAACTCTTTTAACAGTTTCATCATAGTGAAGATTCCAACTCCGCTATGCTCACTCTAACCATTGAAGTTTGCATATGTTTTTAGCATCCTTTGAATTAACAAAACCCTATGGACCGTGTTATGCACATGTCCTAGGTAACGATTCTATTAGAAGAACTTGTTTTGTTTATTCAACTACCATATAACAAATTATATGTAGTGGTTGCTACATTAATCCGTCTAGACTAAATATCACTATGAAAGATAAAAATCTTGTCATAGTCAACCTTTGAACATTGTTGTGAACTTTTTCCCAACATGTCGACTATTTCATAGATGTGAAACATCCATGTCTATTTCTTTATAGATCCAGACACAACTATAAGGTCTTACACCTTTCTCGAGGGTCCTTCAAGTTCAAAACTTGATTTCTCGTGTATGGAACTATCACGGATTTTATGGCTTTAAGCCATTTTACGGAGTCAGGGCCCATCATCGCTTCTCTGCATGTAGTCGGTTCATTATTCTCAAATAATGATTCAACCCTCAAATCTTGGTATTTGATTGTTCATCCGACCTACTTGTTTCAATAGGAACTTGGATCTCTGTGACCACAACCTTTGAGGTACGTGAACCATGAGCATTGTTGCTGCCTCCGAAACACTTTTCGGCGCTGCGCAACTCTGCACATATAGCTAAGGTTCTTTTAACCTTATCAAAGTTTCTATTGTCCTCCCACTTAACTTTTCACGAAAAATTCCTTCTCAAAGAAACTTGACGTTTTAAGTGACAAACACTTTTGTCTCTGATGTTATGGAGGAGTACTTAACAGTTATTCGAAATAACATACAAAGACAGGTTCATCCGACTTTGGTTGCAAACATCCTTTTTATGCATAGCATACCAATGTTTAAGAAAGGACAACTTGGGTTTTATCCCAAACCATAACTTTATATGGTGTCATTTCAACGGATTATGATGAAGCTCTTTTCAGTGGAAAAACGGTAATCTCTAAAGCTTTTAATCTTTAAAATACAATGGCAATTTTATGAATTATACCTTTGATCTTACCATGTCAAACAAGGTTTAATTACATATCTCGAACGCTCCATACTCTTATGGTGTTTCGGGAAATGCAAATCCACGGAACGATTCCTTAAATCTTAGGTATTATGCTAAACTTGTAACTCAAATATCTTCCTTTATGATCTTTATCATAAACTGTTTATATTCTTGTTACAATGATTTTGCACTTCATCTTGAAAGTCTTTGAACTTTTCAAATGTTTCATACTTCATCCTTATTAAGTAAATATTCATATATTCACTCAAATTTTCGGAGAAAGCATATGAAGTTGAAATCCATCGCTCTTGACTACACATAATGGATTTCATACAACAATATGTACAATTTCCAATAAGCTAGTCATTCGTTCCCTTTCGGCCTATTAACAAAGTTTTAATTATCTCTAGGAAAGTTTCACAAGCGTCATTTGATCAAAATCAAATAGACTCCAAAATTCCATCCATATGGATTTTCTTCATGTTTTCTTTCCAATATAATTTAAACGGCGATGTCACTTCCTAAGTGATCTTTCAATCAATTTGTCTTTCGACATCTTTAGCACTAGTTTTATGGATGTGATGTCTCCAACGAGATTTGCGAATCATCCATCTTTTATGGATTACGGCAATTATTTGAACAACCCTTTTGTTCTCATAATACCTGATAAAACAAATCTTTGAAGGCAAGCTTTGATGTTTAACAAGCAACACAATAACCCTTTATTTTGTTCTCGATGAACATCATCACATATTCTTTTGCTAGTTACTTAGGCCATTGTAGTTCATGAATTGTGTTGTTTCGTATGACGATTCACACCAACAAATTCAGTATCAAATACTTAAGAACCACATTGTTTAACAAGCAAAGAATATAGCCATAACATGTATATCATCTATATACTTAAACTGAACGATTCTAGTCTTTTCTTTTCTGCCATATATTTATGAGATTCTCTTTCAGTATCTCCTTTTCTGTTTGAAAGAATCTATCAACATCAATAGTGGAGTCATACATATGACACATAATCCAAAGCGTGTATAGTTAAATACCAATGTCTTTGGACTTGCACTTTGAAGTAGATCACCATCATCAAATGTTTGGTGTTCTTTCAAATTCCTTTCTTTAGTAATCTCTTGGTGTAGTAAACATTTTACCTACATCAAATATTCACCCTTATCATGGAATCTTCCATGATCAAGCTACTTTTAGCTTATAACGATGAATTATGAGTATAATGTTGCTATCCAAATCCTTTTGGACGATTAGGACAACTAGTGTCTCCAACCTTTTTGCAAATTCTCATCAAATATGAGAACATGACTTTTGCCATATTATACTCTATCATGTTGCAACCAAAACTTCGTTTCAGATATCACAATATCTTCCACACATCATGGTTTCTGAAACAACTCTTTCAGATCCTAGATAACCTTGATATTAAGGGAATCCTTTGAATATCAAGAATCATGGATACAAACATGATACTTATATACTAACACTTGGAATTGTTACTCTTGATTTAATACTAATTATTAAACTTCATGGAGTAACCGGAACTTACTGAAAGTTTGCAATAGGACTTTTAAACTTTAGATTAACACTTAAAACAATACGATACCAGTTCGTAAAGTATCTAACCAGAATTCTATAGTTCTATCATCTCAATTATAACTAAGCGCAAGGTGGTAAACGGATGCCAATGACTACAACAACTATGCAAATTCACTTTGATTTAGTTTATGATAAATTGAGTTCTAATTAATAATTAAATTAATCTAGGTGAACTCCCACTCAAAACAATATCCCTCACATTGTTTTAGTGATCACACGAACCAAATCCACCACATCAAAACCGATCATCACGAGAGTTGATATAGCTTCAATGGCGAACAATCAACATGTTCATCATATCTACTATATGACTCATGCTCTACCTTTCGGTAATCCGTGTTCCTGAGGCCATGTCTGTACATGCTAGGCTCGTCAAGATCAAACCTTAGCTACCGCATAAGCAAATCTGGCTTGCTTACGTTGTATTCACCCGCGGAATCAAAGACACCCGATCATCACGTGGTGCTTCGAAGCAGCAAGCTTTGGCAACGGTGCATACTAAGGGTGAACACTTTAGAACTTGAAATTTATGTGCATGAGGGATCATCTTATAATGCTACCGTCGTCTACTAAGCAATACAAGATGCATAAAGGATTAACATCACATGCAATTCATAATATGTGATATGATATGGCCTTTCTTCTTTGTGCTTCTGATCTTCATCTTCAAGCACGAACATGATCTCCATCATCACCGGCATTGCATCAAGGTCAATGACGCTTCTCCATGGTTGTCGTCCACCAGCTTCAACTATTACAACTACTTTGAATAGACACGCGGGTCTTAACATAAATTAAAGACAACCATATGGCTCCTGCCGGTTGCCAACTTACAATAAGGAACATTGCATACATCAAATATAATCACAATCATGGCCATATCACATCACTGCACACCCCTGCAAAACAAAGTTAGACGCCTCTACTTTCTTTGCATATTTTACGTGGTTTGGGGCTTTCAATAAGTGTCGTTCTAACTTACGAACAAGAACCACAACATTGATACTAGCATTGTTGATTACCCGTTGTAAATTGGATCTTAACTATGCTAGGAGAAACAGGCACCCGCAAAGCCACTTATGCAATACAAGTTGCATGTCAAGCGTGGAGCAAGTCTCATGAACGATGTCATGTAAGGTTAGCCCGGGCCGCTTCATCCCAACATACCGCAAGATGCAAAGTACACAAAAAGCAATCTACAATAAAAGCATCAACGCCCACAATGACCATTGTGTTCTACTCGTGCAACAGATCTACATATAGACACGGCTCTGATACCACTGTAGGGGTTCGTAGCATGGAAAACAAAAATTTTCTATCGCATACAAACAAACAAGCCAAGATCTATCTACTAGATTGTAGCAACGAGTCGATAGTGGAACTCACCCTCGAAGATTCCAAAGCGGTTAACGAGAGCAGATTCTCGTGGGTGATGTAGTCGTACTCTTTCCGATCTCAAGATCGCGTAGACGATCCTTCCGGCGCCACGTTCCAGCAGCGCTCCCGCAGTCGGTCACACGTTCGGTACTCGACGAAGACCTTCCTCTCCCTTGTTCCAGCAGGCAGCGGAGGTTGTAGCACTCTCCTCGTGATTCCGGCAGCACAACGGCGTGGTACCGGAAGTAGAGGGGAGATCCCGCAGGGCTTCGCCTTAAGCCGGTGCGAGTATGGTGGAGCTTATGAGAGAGGCTATTAGTGGTCTAGTAATTAGACACACCAATTAGAAGGCTCTAAACCAATTAGAAGGCTCTAAACCGAAATAGCTCTAAACCGGGGTTTAGATCTAGGGTTTAGTTTAGAGGATAGGAACTTGTGTGTGTGTAAGGAGGGGAGCCCTGCCCCTCCTTATATAGGTGGGAGGGGGCTGGCGCGCCAGGGGGAGGGAGTGGAGTCCCTCCCCAACTCGGCATTGGAGTTGGCCGCCGGTTGGAGGAGGTCTCCCTCTCCAACTCGGTTTCCCTCTTCTCCTCCTCTTTCCACTTTCCAAAACTTGCCGTTTGACTTTCAAACTAGCCGTTTGACTTTTCAATTTAGGATTTAAATAAACCCTTTATTTTGGACAGCGAGAACACTTAGTATATGATGCAATCATTCCAATATGTAATGACACATTCATGTACCCTTCCCCCTCCGGAGTGCCGGACATTCCGGGACCTTCTAGAATGTTCCCGATGAAAATACCGGAACCATTCCCCAACTCCGAAACGGGACTTTCCTTATATGAATCTTATTCTCCGGACCATTCCGGATCACCTCGTGATATCCCGGATCCCATCCGAGACTCCGAACAACATTCGGTCTCTTTCTCATAATACCATAACTACTCAAACAACGTCGAATCCTTAAGTGTGTCTCCCTACGGTTCGTGAATTATGCGGACATGATCGAGACACTTCTCCGAACAATAACCAATAGAGGAATCTGGAAATTCATATGGCTCCCACATATTTCTACGATTACTTTGCGATCGAATGAACCACTTACATACGATACCAATTTCCCTTTGTCTCACGATAGTTTACTTATCCGAGGTTATGATCGTCGGTATCTCTGCATACCTAGTTCAACCTCGTTACCGATAAGTACTCTTTTCTCGTTCCCGTGATATGTGATCCCTTGTGACCCAGTCACATGCTTGCAAGCCAATTGGATGACATTCCACCGAGAGGGCCCAGAGTATATCTATCCGTCATATGGATGGACAAATCCCACTCTTGATCCATGTGTTTCAACCAATACTTTCCGAACACTCAATGCCACTTTTATAGCCACCCTGTTACGGTGTGGTGTTTGATGTCATCAAAGCATCCATCCGGCAAAGGTGATATGCATGATCTCATGGTCGAAGGAATTAGGTTACTATGTATCAGAAAGCATATAGCAATTGAACTATTGAAATGACTTGATCTTTATGCTACGCTTATCTATAGGAGTATGTCCATCACATCATTCTCCTAATGATATGATCCTGTTGTTAATAACATCTCTATGTTCATGATCAGGAAACCATGATCATATATTAACCAACAAGCTAGTTTAACAAGAGGCTTTACTAGGGACTCTTATTTTAGTTTACAAATCACACAAGTATTAATGTTTCCGGTTAATACAATTATAGCATGGTATGTAAACATTTATCATAAGTATGAAGATATGATAATAACTTATTTTATTATTGCCTCTTGGGCATATCTCCAACACCGGGTTCATCATGGAGGTGTTATATCCGGATTGGTTGTCAAATCCGGTGCTAGTAGAAAAGAAGAAAGATGATCCGAATGTAGCCATTGTATGGCGAATGTGTATCGATTACACGAACCTGAACAAGGCGTGTCCAAAATATCCTTTTCCATTACCTAGAATAGACCAAGTCATTGATTCGACCTGTTCTGGTTTCCACCAGATACCGTTAAATCCGGCCGATCAAATAAAGACTGCATTTATTACCCCTTACGGGGCCTATTGCTATCGCACCATGCCATTCAGCCTGCGAAACGCAGGATCAACGTATCAGAGATGCATGCAAAAATGTCTACACGACCAGCCAGGAAAAAATGTACAAGTATATGTAGATGACGTGGTCATCAAAACTAAGGAAAGCAAAATGCTACTGGATGATATACGGCAGACTTTCGCGAACCTAAGAAGGTTCCGAATGAAGCTCAATCCGGAAAATGCACATTTGGTGTGCCGACAGGGAAATTACTCGGCTTCCTTGTATCTAGCCGAGGTATAGAGGCCAACCCAACAAAGATAAAGGCAGTAGAAAGAATGGAGTTGCCAAAGTGTCTAAATGATGTACAAAAGTTCACGGGATGTCTAGCCTCGCTCAGCCGATTCGTATGTCGGCTGGGGGAAAAGGCACTACCTCTCTATCAATTAATGAAGAAATCAGATAAGTTCATTTGGACTCCACAAGCAGACAATGCATTTCATGAGTTGAAAAATATGTTGGTCACAGCACCCATTTTAGCTTCTCCATTATCAAAAGAGCCAATGTTACTCTATATAGCGGCTACCAACAGAGTAGTAAGTGCTGTAGTCGTCGTAGAACGACTCGAAGATGATAAGTCGGTTCAAAGGCCGGTGTATTATTTGAGCGAGGTGTTATCCGCTTCAAAACAGAATTACCCACATTATCAGAAGATGGCTTATGGAGTGTATATGTCGGCAAAGAAGCTAAAACATTACTTCGAAGAACATCCCATCAAAGTGATCTGTGAAGCACCCATAGCCGACATATTGAGCAACAAAGATGCAAGTGGCCGAATAGCAAAATGGGCAATCGAATTGTCACCATACGCTCCATAATTCGATAGAAGAGATGCAATCAAGTCTCAGGCGGTCGCCGACTTCTTCGTAGATTGGGCCGAAGTGCAGTATGAGCCACCATTGCCAGACCCAAATTATTGGACAATGCATTTCGATGGTTCCAAACTAAGAAATGGTTTGGGGGCAGGAATAGTGTTAACATCGCCCAAAAGAGATCAGCTGAAGTATGTGCTACAAATACATTTTGCCACATCAAACAATGTAGCCGAATACGAAGCATTGGTCCATGGATTGAAAGTAGCAAAAGAGATTGGCATACGCCGAATTTTATGCTATGGGGACTCGGATTTAGTAGTACAGCAAGTCTCAGGCAATTGGGATGCATTGGATGATAATATGGCATTGTATAGATTTCATGTGCAAAAGATCAGTGGATACTTTGAAGGGTGTGAATTTCACCACATACCTCGGGCAGAAAATGATGCCGCAGACACGTTGTCAAAACTAGGATCAAGCAGGCAGTCAATTCCACCGGGTATTGCCCTGGAACACCTCAGAAAACCATCAATAACCCCATCACCAGAATCCGGGTCTATCTTTATTCCGACAAATTCGGCAGAAGATAGTGTGCCGAGGGAAGGAGACCAGCAATATAACTCGGGATTCCCCAAGAGAAGGAAAGCAGAGGCATGCATAATCAGGGAAAAGGCCGAGGTAGCCATGTCGGCGGAAAACATGGAAATAGACCATGAGATCGCACCAGGAAAAGTCACACCGGTATGGGCGCAACCCATATTCTTTTTCCTTAAAGATGCGACGCTACCGAATAATGAAGTATTAGCAAGACAGACTGTAAGGAGAGCAAAAGCTTATACAATCATAAACAATGAGCTATACAAAAGAAGCGTCACAAATGTATTACAAAGGTGTGTGAGTTCGGCAGAAGGCCAGGAGATCCTCCTAGAAATACATCAAGGAGAGTGTGGACACCATGCCTCATCTCGTGCCTTGGTAGCCAAAGCATTCAGGCATGGGTTTTATTGGCCAACAGCGTTGACGGAAGCCAAAGAGCTGGTTGAAAAATGCAATGACTGTCAGAGATATGCAACTAAGATACACATGCCATCGTCCGAGTTAAAAACGATACCCATTACTTGGCCGTTTTCTGTGTGGTGCCTAGATATGGTGGGACCGTTTAAGCCGGCCCGAGGGGGGATGACCCACATATTGGTCATGGTAGACAAGTTCACAAAATGGATTGAAGTAAAGCCAATAAAGAAATGTGACGGGCTCACAACAATGAAATTCCTCAAAGATATTATCTTAAGATATGGGTACCCGCACAGTGTTATTATAGATAACGGCACAAACTTTGTAGAAGGAGCTTTCGCTAGATTTGCCAAGAGAAACACATAAGATTAGATGTCGCGTATGTTGCTCATCCAGCATCTAATGGGCAAGTGGAAAGAGCTAATGGTCTAGTGTTGTCCGGAATAAAACCACGACTTGTCGAACCATTGCAAAGGTCGGAAGGGTGTTGGATCGAGGAATTACCAGCAGTATTATGGAGCCTCAGGACTACTCCAAATAGATCAACAGGTTACACTCCATTCTTTTTGGTATACGGGGCAGAGGCCGTGCTTCCAGCCGACATACTGCATGACTCGCCAAGAGTTACTCAATATACAACTTCAGAGATAAATGAAGTGGCTCAGCAAGATACTGTTGACCTGCTAGAAGAAGCCAGAGAGCTAGCACTATCACGATCAGCTATTTATCAGCAGAACTTGCGATGATATCACAGCAAGAAGGTGAATCCAAGGGTATTCAAAGAAGGAGACTTAGTCCTCACACTAGTGCAACGCACGGCCGGCATGCACAAGCTGTCACCTCCATGGGAAGGACCATTCATCGTGAGCAAAGCACTGCATAATGATGCCTATTACCTAATCGACGCTCAATCCCCTGGAAGGAATAAGGCAGACAAAGCCGGCGAAGAAACGAAGCGGCCATGGAATGTAGCTTTACTTCGTCCATTTTACTCATAGCATAGTATCTCAAGGTCAAGAACCAATGGTGTATTAAACCTCGGCATCCAGAGCAGTGACTCGGCGACTGCCGTATGTTATTTCAATTTTATCTTATGTATTGAACCTCGGCATCCAAAGCAGTGACTCGGGGACTGCCATATGTTATTTCAATTTTATCTTATGTATTGAACCTCGGCATCCAGAGTAGTGACTCGGGGACTGCCATATGTTATTTCAATTTCATCTTATGTATTGAACCTCGCCATCCAGAGCAGTGACTCGGGGACTGCCATATGTTATTTCAATTTCATCTTATGTATTGAACCTCGGCATCCAGAGAAGTGACTCGGGGACTGCCATATGTTATTTCAATTTCATCTTATGTATTGAATCTCGGCATCCGGAGCAGTGACTCGGGGACTGCCATATTTTCTTTGGACTTCATCTTACGTATTCAACCTCGGCACCCTGGGCAGCGCCTCGGCAACGGTCTTATATTATTTCTGAAATTTGGTTCACACTAGACTTCGGCGCAATAGGCCGTGACTCGGGGACTGCCATATATTGTTCCCAAGTAGTAGTCAACCTTTGGTACAAGGAAGGTATCACACTTCGATACTCAGAATAAGAGCAGCTCAATCTCATATGATATTCGAGGCTCACACCTAGATTAATTGGTTAAACCACGAGAATACAAAGACAAAGATACATCTTAAAATCAGGAAATCGCAGATCATCAAAGCAAGAATTCGATCGAAAACCCACTTAAACAAAGTTATAACAACTACAAACATATATGTCGGAGCAGAACACGACAAAAGAAATTCAGGTCATACAGAAGACAGACAAATGTTCCACGTACATCGTACGCCCGGCATACCAGGGACAAGAAATAACTTAAAGATTTTCAGCTGGAGAGGCAGCAGCTGGGTCAGGGGCTGGATGCTCCGAGATAGGTGGAGCCTCGGCTGAGGTTGCCTCGCCTTCCACAGACCCAGGGGCGACTTCGGCCGAAGCTTGAGGCTGCTGAGGAACATCAGTTTGTGCAGTTGAATGCCCAGTACCTTTGGAGGAGGATCGCGCGTCACCGTTGTCATCCGAGCTCGAACTAGAATCACCGGAAGAAGCCGAATCATCTTCACCTTCACCTTGTTCAGCCGAGTTATTGTCTGATGCATCCTCGACTACGACCTCATCGTCCGAGTTCGGGAGGAAGCTCGGACCTTCATTCCAGGTATGCACGTCGGCATACTCAACAAACTGAAAGGCGCGAGCTTGACGAAGAGCAACAAAAGTGGGGTCCTCAACCCAACGAGAACCTGTGCGCAAATTTCTCAGGATATCAAGAGAAATGTCTTCATACCATGACATGATAACAGTAAGGGCCATATCAGCGCCAGCTCGCCCGGCTGATTCCCTCCAGAGACTCAGTTGCTTCTCTGATGCCATCAATCTTTTCACCAGCAATTCGACCTCATTGATATCAGGAGTCCCAGAGGTATTCGGCCAGAGAACATGGTAGGCTCGGATAGCTGCCTGCACCAAGTCCCTACCCATAATCTTCATCGGACCAACTGCAGCGCCCACACCGACCAGGAAATCCTCCATCGAGTACTCCGAGTCAACGTCAACAGGGATACCTCGGCGCGCACGAGCTGCAAGAACCGCTTTAGACTCACAGGCTTGGCTTCTGGAAAATGACCTGCGCAAAACACAAATGCGTCAGGAGGCAGCAGCGACAAAGAGAAAAACATAATCCGGCCATGCTAAGAAACTTACAATGAATATAACTCATCATTATCTGAAGGTCTTTAGCCCAGATGCTCTTGCTCTTTTTAAAGCGAGCGATCTCCTCGCTCATTCCACGAGTTTTTAGTTCGGCAGCCTCGAGGAGTTCTTTATTCTTCTGCAGCTCCAGAGCTAGCCGATTCTTATCCTCGGAGAATTCCTGGTCGACCTTTTCTAGTTCGGATTTCTGAGAAAGCTTAAGGGCCTCCACCTCGGTGCGCAGGCGAGCTATTTCATCATCCTTTTCTTTCAGCTGCGCCGAATGAGTAGCGCTTTGTTCTAAAAAATGCAGCATCACGTCAGGCATGGGCGTGCAATCTTGGTGAGATGCTGCAAAGGTTTGTAACTCGGCTTTACCAAAGCCAAAAGAGATAAAAGAAGCTTAGCTCACATTTTTTTAAAAAAAAAAAAAAAAAAAAAAGCACAAGGTGTAAAGTACAAGGGAAACTAACCTTCCAGGCTCTTGACTTTCTTCGCAACACGAATGTTGAGATTATTGATATTACCTGTTCACCAAAAAAGTGAGCCGACGTCTCGCATACAAAACAATAAGAATGTCGAAAATGACGAAAAGAATTATCGACTTACCAGTCTTTTTCGCCACAGGCAGAACTTTCTCATATTTTTCTTCCAATTTTCGGTGTGAAAAAAGCATTCTTTGAAATTCGGCAGTCCGCCGGTCATGAGCAACCTGGACAATGGAGCAAACAATTATTGGATATTCGAAGCTAAAACAGATCCGAGGTAAGTGAAACTTAACCCGGATCTAGGTGGCTGGATATTTGAAGCTAAAACAGATCCGAGGTAAGTGAAACTTAACTCGGATCTAGGTGGCTGGATATTTGAAGCTAAAACAGATCCGAGGTAAGTGGAACTTAACCCGGATCTAGGTGGCTGGATATTTGAAGCTAAAACAGATCCGAGGTAAGTGAAACTTAACCCGGATCTAGGTGGCTGGATATTCGAAGCTAAACCAGATCCAAGTTAAGCGAAACTTAACCCGGATCTAGGTGGCTGGATATTCGAAGCCAAAATATATCCGAGTCAAGCAAAACTCTAACCCGGATCCAAGTGGCTGGATATTCCAAGATCAACTAAACAAAAGTCCAGCAAGATTTAAGGCAGATCCAGGCGAATATATACCCGAACCCTAAAGTTAAAATTAAATTATGTAGAGCATTATTAAACTTCTAAGCAAATAACAAATTATTTCCCTGCAAGTTTCGGGGACTAGAGTGTATAGTAGCATACGAGGAACTAATCGGAACTCCGCAAAACAGCAGTTACCTCGTTCATCTTGTTGGTATCAAGGATGATCTTGGCAGCTTGATCCAAGCGGCCGCCAATGTCGAAAGCTGAAATGGCTGATTAATGGGATTACCCTCAAACTAATCGGCAGCATTCCAATTATTGGCATATTCCACCAGCGAGCCGAGGTTGTTCCCACTAGCCGTCCGAGTTAGAACTTTACCCCGGACCTGCTGCGTAACCACCACGGCCGCAGGGCTTTTATGAAGAGCAAGCTGGGTACTGGCGGCCGGAGTAACGGAAGTTTTGGTGGAAGCAGTTCTTTTGCGCAGCACATCGGCGATACTCGGCTGAGAGGATCCAACAAGACCTTTCTGGGAAGTGGAGGCCTTGGCGGCGATAACTTTAGAGGCGTCAGCAGGAGCTGATACCTCGGCAATGGGAACAATGTCTTTAGGATCCGGAAAGATCACGGTCGCAGAAGGCACCGAGATATTAACGTCCTCGGACGGGGCGGGAGCTGCTATAGAAACTGCTGGAGTAGAATGAGGCTCGATAGAGACGCTCGGATTCATAGAGGAGACAACGGGTTCCACGGAAATCTCGGAAGGCCAAGTGGAATCAACGTCAACAGGAGCAGTCTCAGGTACATCATGGTGAGGGGGCGATTGATTCGGAACTGGAGGAGATGCTGCACGAGCAGGACTCGGAACCCTGGTATCTTCGGCAGGCAGAGGAGACGGCTGCCGAGTCACACGGCTAGTCATGCTAGGACCGCCGGGCATAACGGAAAGTGGAGCACTGTGGAAATAAAAAAAAAGAAAACGTCAACAGGTTAAAAAACAGAAAGAGAGAAACAAGAAATACAAACAAAAGGGAACTTACCCTGCAACTCCAGGCATGATCTTGCGCCGGGGAGGATTCGGCGCGGATTTCTTCGTCCGTTTCTCGGGAGCCGCCTCTGAGGCATCAGTAGGAGCCCCGCGTTTCCCCAAGGTAACAGGGGGCCGGGAAGCAATAGGCTCGGCGTCGTGAACCTGACCGGCCGGATTAGCTAGGAAAGTAGAAGCCGGAAATGCATAAGAAATAGGCATTGCGGCAACTACCTCAAGAACTTGGACCTCGTCCGAATCACCTTCCTCCTCGTGGGCCGAGGTCTTGCCTCGAGCGCGAGCCGGAGCAGGATCCGACTTAGGGACGAACTCTTCCGAGTCCGGCTCACCAGTGTCTGGGGTACTCCGGTCTGCAGGCCACGGAAGCAACAAAACTTCGGCATCCTCACTCTTCTGCTCTGCGAACCTCTGCAAGACAAGAAAAAGGAAAAAATAGCGAAAACCTTTACGAAAGGAATTAGATAGCAGAGCGTTGTTAGCTAAGCTTACTTTGGGAGGAGGATGCTCGCGCGTAAACGGTTTCAACCCCCAAGCCCAGTCCTCAGGCATCTCCGTCTTGAAGATGGCTCGGACTCGCTTAAAAATGAGATAGTTGTCCAGCTCCACAGTCGAAACTCGGTTGGGATCGAGAGGACCGCTCATGTAGCAGAGTTTGTGCGTCCGTTTCTGGAATGGGCAGATTCGGCTACTGATAAAAGTAGCCATCAAATCCTCGCCGCATAACCCGGCACGGATCAGTTCTTTAAGCCGAATCTCAAAAGCTTCGGCTAAGGCATGACTCTTCCTCGGATTGTAAGTCCAATTCACCTTGGAGGGCGGGCCGATGGAGAATGTGGGGAGCCGGATCTTGTCCTCCGTCCCTCTGTTCTTGACGTAAAAGAAGGATTTGTGCCACTTCTTGCACGACTCTAACCCGGTGACACGAGGAAATACGGACTTCCTCCGAGGTGTAATGGACGCTGCTCCACAATGAGTAAGCAGTTTCTCGGAAGGGTGAAGAGACTTGTCAGGAACTACGTTGGAACGAATCTGAAATAACTTCGACCAAACATGCACAGACGGCCATAGGCCGAAGTATCCTTCCGAGGCAGAGATAAAAGCAGAAAGAGAAGCGATGGCATTTTGCAGGAAGATGATGCGGCTGAAGGCCGAAGTAGTCGAGAAACTCTCTAGCAAAGTCGCTAAGAGGAAGACCAAAGCCGCGCGAGAAATGCGACATAAAAACTACATACTCGCCCTCCCTAAGATCCGGAGAGGACTCGCTGCCGGGTAGGCGACAGGAGACCTCGGCGGGAATCCTCCGAGTTCGGATAAGACACTCGATCTCACGGCGTGTAACGGAGGAGCCCTGCCACGAGCCTCGCTCGGGCCCAGAGCCAGCATCCTCATCTTCTACCAGGGCACCACTAAAGCAGCTAGACATGGGTTCGCCGGAAAGTTCGACGGAGGAGGAACTAGCGGCGGAGGAAAGTTTAGAGCCACAAGGCCCCGTCGTGATTTTGCACAGAAACGGCGGCGGAGGAGCAAAGGAACCGCTGCACGAGTACCAAATCGAAGCAGAAAGATCTAGGGAGAAGCCTAAGCTACGCGGACGGAAAGAACTCACCGGCGATGACGGCGAAGATAGTAAACGCGGACGTGGCAGACGGAGCAACGCGGCGGAGTCCTCGTCGTCGGAGGTTCTGATGAACACGCGACGGCGGAGCAGCGAGCGGGCGCGGAAACGAAAGGAAGAAGAAGGGCGCGGGCAAACGGAAAGGGGAAAGTGAATCCTCCAACGCCGCGCCCCTCTTTATAACCTAGCCACGAGCAAGGTAGTGGGATCGTGCGTGTGGCGGTTGGCCGCGTAGATCGTGTGCGCAGCACGACCGCACGTCGTTGAGCGGAACCACACCAAGGGCCACACGGTGGCAAGGAAGATCACGATCCCCAACGGAAACGGTGCACGAGGCGTCGCAGCGCCGGCGCGACAGGCACAGTAGTAACTGTAGCCTGTCAGTAAATACTATAGAGGAACAAAAAACTAGAGAAACAATGATGGGGATGACACGTAGGACAAGGCGTATGCGAGAAGATACAAGGATAGCTCAGACGAGAAATAGAAAATAACTCGGAAACAATACGAAACGTGTCGCATGAAACTGGTAAGACCCGGCCGAGGTATCGGCGGGGCCATACCAGCTTTGGGGACTAATGTTGGGGAGATAACCCCGGATAGGGTAAAGACGGGGAAAGACGAAAGGATGTTCCCCGTCTAGTTTCCGAGTTACAGCCTGAGTCGGCCGAATCATGTAGAGTTCGGCCGAGATAGGAAAGGGCAAGACCCTTGTAGTGAAGACAAGGCCTTACCCGGCCGAGATACTTCGTAACTCGGCTGGGTCAGCCCAAGTAATCTCCATACAGATAAAGGACAAGCCGAACTACGGGAGGCAGGGCCGAATGATACGAAGCTTGCAGGAGAAGGAGAAGCCTGAAGTCAAACCCTAGCCGCAGGGTAGGAGGAATCTGAGTCAGGCCAAGCACTACGGACAAAGACACAGAGCGACAGCGAAGCAGAAGGAGGTCACGGAGGTGACAGTCCTGAAGCCCGAGGCGCGCAGGAGGGGCCCTCTGGAACCTTGCCGTCATTAGAGGAGCGACAGGGAAAGGGGGGCGCCGAACTACTATATTGGGACAAGCATATTCCTCGAATATGCTTGCCACATCAGCCCTAAAGGAACACAAGGCACTCCTTTATAAGGGGAGGCTTGGGCCCTGAGGAAGGCATCGACTCATTTTTAGCACCGTTAGGCTGGTGAAGTTCTTCTCTTCTCCCTGTATACAGCTCAAGGAGCACTTGTAGCCCAAGGAAGAGGAAATAAAGATCTTTGCCTTAGTCTTTTGTGTGTAGAATCAACTACATCTTCCCTCCCCAGATCCCACTAGCATCCATTGGTCCCAAACTTTAGCCTACCTATGGCATCTGCCGTGCCACCACCACGACAATTCTTAACATACTCAATGATAAGATTAGCAATGCAACACATTGCAAGTGTGAGAGTAAACTAACCCCCATAACTCATTTTCTACTTTACTTTGTTTGCTTTATGCTTTTACGGGAACAAGAGCAAGGAAGAGTTGAGAAGATTAGAAGAGAAGGCTAGTTAGATTTAGTGTAGAGTTTTCTTTTCTATTATAATTTTTTTATTAATTTCTTGTATTTATTTTACTTTTGGGATAATGCCAAGACATTGTAATAGTATAGTTTGCCATAATATGATAATCCTTTTACTTTATTATTTTATTGTAAAGAGATATTGTAATATTTGTTTTAGTTAATAAAGTTAATCTTTGTAACTTCAACTCCGTGTTGTAATATTTCTTTTTATTCTTTTATTATTAAAGAACAATCTAATATTTTCTTAAGTTATATGGTTAATCCCATCCTTGTATTTCTGTTTATAATACTTGTATTCATATTATTGGAAATAGTTGCTTAATCCAATTTTTATATGGATTACAATGAACAATACCATTTTATTTTAGTTTTTGTATTCAATTCCTTTATTTCCTTTACTTACTTATAATATTGTTTATTTATTTGCTATATATTTTCATTTTATTTAATTCCTTTTAACTTATATATTGTTTATAATTATTTATAATTCAAATCTCTCCCCTCATAATATAATAAATAAATAGAAGTCATGTCAAAATTCATCACACTCACCTCAGATGACCTAAGCCTAACTCATTAAAGTGAGAGAACTCTGATCACTTTAGTCTTTTAGTTTGGCGAAAAATCACCCTGATTTTTAGATGAATGAATGCAAATGCATAAAATCCTAAATCCACCGTTCGTTTAGTCCTATATGTTGGGACGTTACAAGCCTCAACTAATACTTTCTTAGTACCCACCGATATCTTTATAATCACCATGTTATGGTGTGACATTTGATAAATCAAAGTACTCTTCAAGTATTAGTGATTGACGTGATCTAATGGTCTAAGGATTAGTGTTACTTATAGTGAGATAGCAATATAAACTTTGAAGACATGGTCGTACTGCTAACCTACTGTGGGTGAATGTTCATCATATCATTCTTCAATAACATGACCTTATTATTAACAACATCCAATATTCATGATCAGTAAACCTTGATCATTTGTTAATCAACAAGCTAGTATATTGAGAGGCATTACTAGAAACCTTTTATTTGTTCATTAAACACACATGTATTAACGTTTCCAGTTAACACAATTATAGCATGAGAAATAAACATTTATTATGGAATAAGATAAAACTATTTTATTATTGCCTCTCAGACATATTCCCTTCAGGTACCTGGAACCTATAGCTACTACAACGATGGTTTTTGCCGATTGATATTGAAAAGGTTATCCAAATAAAACCTTCGCCTATAAATGAGGATGATTTCATAGCTTGAAATCCAGATGGCAAAGGTTTGTTCTCGGTCAAGAGTGTGTATCGGCTAGGGATTGAGGCAAAGATACGGGAAAGGACAAAGACAAACCGTATGGTAAAAACAGAGAATGGAAGCTAATATGGCACAACCTGACACCTCTAAAAATTAAAACCTTTGCCTGAAAGCTAGGAATGGCCTGGCTACAAGGGCAAACATGGCGCGGAGAAAATGATCAACGAAGGAACCTGTCCTATTTGTGGTCGTAAGGATGAAGATACGTATCATGCCCTAGTCACATGCCCTCATGCAAAAGATCTATGGCAAGGGATGCGAGAAGTATGGGAATTACCAAGCACGAGTGAAATTAAAAGAGGAGGAACGGACTGGTTATTACCTCTCCTTGATAAGCTGGATGTGAACCAACGTCTCAAACTGCTCATGATTCCGTGGAGAGTCTGGCATGTACACAATGAGCTCACTCACGACAAACCAGCCCCACCAGTCCAGGTATCTTGTTGTTTTCTTTGTAGCTATATGGATACACTGATCTCTCTCTGGAAACTACCGCAGGAGAAAGTCATAAAAGGGAAGCAAGCAGTGGGTATGCAGCAGGAGAAGGAACCTAGAGGTTGTCAAGCGGGGCGGGTTCGCGGACAACATAGTTCCATCGGTTAGTATAAATTATACTACACGTATAGATTAAAATTTTAATACAAATTATACTGCGTGTAGCTGTTTGAGACTAAATAATTGTCCGCAAACCCGTCCTGCTTGACATCCTAGATGGAAGGTACCGACGCAAGAATTGGCTACGCCCAGAGAGGGAACGAATGAAACTCAATGTTGACGGAAGCTATGTGCATGAAGATGGTACTGCTGGCACAGGTGCGTGTGATCCTCGGGAATTGCGAAGGGGAAGTGCGGTTCAAAGCCTATAGAGTTGCCTACACGTACTCGTCTGCCCTGAAAGCTGAGCTTCCCGCATGTCACGAAAGAATAAGCTTGCACTAACCTGGTCCACGGAACCGATCAATGTGGAAATGGATTGTTCAGTGGCTATTGCGATGATCACGTCAAAGGAAAGGGACTACTCTACCCTGACGCATCTCGTAACAAGCATCGAAGAAAGTTTAGGAGAAAGGAATAGCATGGTCCGCAAGATTGATAGAAGCCAAAATGTAGCAAGTCATAAACTAGCTCATTTCGGTAGAACTATGAATAAAACATAATTCTGGATTAGGGGGTATCCTTACAAGATTCACGAGGCTGTAATGGATGATTGTAAAACTCTTATAAGTTAATGAAGATCGTTTACCGGAAAAAAAACTCTAGCAGTACTTGCGTTCACGAGATATTTAAAAAAACCATTGGATATACCCCAATTGTGGGGTGAAGAAATCAGTAGCTACGAATTTACATCATACAGTATACTTTAGGTAATCTTGTACTCCCTCCGTCTTAAAATAGATGTCTCTGATTTTTTAAAATTTAGATGAAGATGTCTTAGATTTGTTAAAATTTAGATGAATAAATTTTGAGAAATCCGAGACATCTATTTTAGAACGGAGGGAGTATAACATATGATCATTACCGTACTCCATGATTTTTCGAACGGAGGAGCCGAGCACTGTGGGTCGATGAAGACAAAGCGGACAGCTACACCTTCAAAAAGAATGGAGTAAAATTCACCGTTGCTACCTAAACTTGGCACCCTTTTTGATACGGTCATCGATCTTAGAAATACGCAATTTACGGTCAGTAAATATGACAATGTGTCATGATGGTCACTGGGGTCTGTACTAGTTTCTGTATAGGGATGTATCCGCTTACGTGGCACCGAGTGGAACTAATTTGTCAGCCTCTGCCACACATGCATGAAACTATTTTACAATATTAAAAATTAGAAGGGCTCAAGTGAAAAATTCTAAAGAGATAAGGTAGTCTTCTCCACTCCCCGGCGTCACCCTCCCCGCCCTGGCGCTGCCCTTCTCACCCCGACGCCTCTCTGCCCACCCTCCCCATGTCGGCGCTGCTCCCTCCCCGTCTCCCCGCGTCGGCGCTGCTCCCTCTCTATCTCGTTGCAGTTCAGCGACGAGGGCACGGCGAGGAGGAGGTGATCGAAGGCAGGCGTCCGAGCCTGAGGTTGTGCTGGTACGTGCGGGCGGGCGGCGTGCGGAGGCATGGTCGTCGGTGTCTAGCGGGGGAAGGGGCGACACACGCGTGGGGAGGAAGGGGTCGACGCGAGCGTGGGGAGGAACGGGAGGATGCCGGCATGGATGAAGGGGCGGCGTGGACTTGGGGAGGAAGGGCCCGAGACGACGTCCAGCTCCAGCGCAACTCTAGCAGAAACCACCAGCGTCGAGAAAAGGGTCTTGCCGGAGCACTGGCTGGGCGTGGCCGCAGAGTCGAAGCCACCGCCCCTCCCGTTCCACGCTTCCCGTGGCAGACGAAAGAATTGGATCGGCGGTTGCTCACCCTTCCCCTCCACCGTGGACAGAAGAGGAGAGGTCGGGGCGCGATCGACGCACCAACCTAAAGACGGGCGGCACAACTACAACCTGAAGACAGTCGGTCGGCGTGGGGACGAAGTGGCGGACGTCGGGCGTCGTGGGCGGCGGCAGCCAGGGCTGGCGCGTGCCATGGGTGTGGGTGCCGGTCGCAGTACGGTGGAGTCGGGGGGGGAAGAGAGGAAGAAGGGTGGGGCCCACATGTTAGTTTGGACTAGAGGGCCCTACAGGTTAGTCTAGGCTTGGGCTTGATTTAAGTGAGGGTTTTTTTGCAAAAAAAAGTTAGGTTGTTTTTGTTTGGACTGGTCAACACCCGTCGAATACATTGCTATACACATGCACAGTGACGGTCATGACACACATGTCATATTTAGTGATCGTAAATTGCGTATTATTAAGATCGATGACTGTATCGAAAAAAGGTGTCAAATTCAGATACTAACGATGAATTTTACTAAAAAGAATGGCACGCATCTTGTGTACCGTGAGCAAACTGAACCATGAATGCGGCCTCCACACTAAATCGCTCGCGGGTGTCGGTACCAGCCTCATCCTGGTAGTGGTAGAGACAGAGAGATCAGCAGGCGCGCCGAAAGCTTGCCGCAGCTAGCGGCACAACTCACGAGTGTCACGAGCCCCGCCCACCGTTCGTCCCTACCTGCAGTGATGCACCGGGCGCCAAGGTACACACGTATGGCCACGGTAGGCACGGGCGTACGACAAGGCTCCTGTCTGCGCTTGCCGTGCCACGCCATCCGCCGCGAGTCCGCCCGCAAGGTGCGAACGGGTCCCCGACAGGCTGGGTTACCCGTTATCAACGCCGACGGTGCCCCGCTCCGTGCACGCACGTCTCAGTCAAATGTACCCCACCTCCACTCCACTGTCCACCGCAGTACCAGTACCAGTACCGCACCCCGTCCGTCTCACCCGTCTGCGTCTCGCCTTTTACGTGCACCGCTGCTTTCCTCCGTTATTCCCATCTTACCCTTTGCCTTCCGGGTACTACTGCTACATACGGATGTTAATTAACACACGCTGTCAAAAAAAGATTCATCACAGATTCACAGATAAAGATTGATATAGTACATTAAGTATCAGTATTTTTTTACCGAAAACTTGTGTCAATTAAAAAAAAATAAGAACCCCAGAATATCTGAGCGACTGAAGGAATCACACGGTGTGCGCATAGCAGCCACCGCACCGGAATTCAGGACCAGCGGAGGGAGGAAAACGGCAAACCATCCGAAGGCGGGGCCACGCGGCCGGACCCACAGCGAGGAGAAGCTGCCGCCGCGCGAATCACTGCCTCCTGATGCCCGCCCTTCCGCTTGTCTGGCCCGCAACTGTCGGCCGAGACCACGCCCGGTCCTCGCGGCCATCCCCATGCGCCAGCCCGAACACGCGTCCGCCGTTTCGTCCATTAAAAACGCGGCGCGCCCCGCGAAAGTCCAAGCCCACGGCTCGCGCTCGGGCACAGGATCTCCACCGCACCGCACCCCACCCCGGCCGGCAGCGGGGACCGGCGGCCGCGCACACGCGTCGTCGTACAGACGTCGCCCACACCCACACGTTATTCTCAAGGTCACGAGGAGTGGTAGAGACCAAAGCAGTCGCGATTGCATCGCGCGCGCCCGACGGATCGACGCTGCTGCCCTCCACCGCACCGCTCCGCGGCGGCCGCTCGTCTCGTCCACACTTGTCTCTCGTCGTGCTCGCAGCTTGGCCGGTTCCGTAGATCTAAGCCGTCCCTTTCCCCGAGCTGTCAGGGTGTGAAGGTTTGAAAACACTCCATCGCCGCAATTTGACAGCTGCGCCAGCAATTATTACATGCAGAATTTTACGTTAGCCTGCTGTCAGATGCGATTAGTGAAGCCAATTACTGCTCCTAATCCAGCCCAGATCAGACTCAGTCCAGCCAGCAAGAATCTATGCGGAATGGGATGTGCAATTCACCGGACCATTAATTGTCATGTCGCAGAAATGGCAGCAAAAACGGATGACTGGAAACGTAGCGGCGCCATTCATCAATGTATAATTTCCCAACCATGCATCCTTACTTTTCTGAACAAAACATGGTACAGATGGAGACAGATTTTCTGAATAATCCTCATACTGATCTTAAGCAATACCCCTTATACTACACATATTATAGTTCAAGGTTCACTTCACCTCAACGCCGGTTTTCCTCCGTCTTGGATGAGCGAGCAGATCTCAGATCGGTGCTGTTCTCGGCGGAAAAAACTATTTACAAGGCGGCTCCTCGGTCTGTGTCTCAGACAGCTAAACAAAAATACAAGAAAGAGGCTCCACCTAAACAAAAGGAAAAATTAAAATAAAATCGTTCCTGAAGGAGGAATGAGAAACTACAGTCATCGTCTAAATTTTGTCCTTTGTCTAGTTCTCCGCAGGCGGCGGCCCGTTCAGATCCAGATCAAACGCGACCGCCTTACGCGCTGTCACCGCGGGAGGCGACGGGGACAGATCAACCACCGACGAGGAGTCGGAGTCGCTCTGGGCGACGGCCGCCACGGTCACCGGCTGCGCCACCTTCAGCGTGCGGTATCCCGACGCCGCGGCGGCGGCGGCCGCGGCCTGTTCGTAGAAGAAGTACGGGTGCAGGGCCGGGCGCGAGACAGGGTAACCGTTGAACGGGAAGCGCATGCCGCCGACCGCCGTCGCGCGATGGAAGAGGTCTAGGTCGACGGCGGGCGGCAGCGGGATGGCCTGCATAGGCGCCTGGACGCAGCAGCCGCCGCTCCCTCCGCCGCTCGAGTCCACCGTGCTGTTGCTGCTCGGGCTTCCTCCGCCGCCGCCTCCGACGACGACGGGGGACGACGAAGGGAACGGGAAGTTCGTTTTGGCCTTGGAGCCGCGGAACTCGCGGGCGGCAGCGTCGTAGGCGCGGGCGGCCTCCTCCGCCGTGTCGTACGTGCCGAGCCACACCCTGCTCTTCTTCGCCGGGTCGCGGATCTCCGCGGCGTAACGTCCCCACGGCCGCTTCCGGACGCCCCTGTAGTGCGGGCCGCCGGTGACGGGCCCGACGCCTCCGCCGACGCCGAGACCAAGACCGAGTCCGGTGGCCGGAGCCATGGGCGCCTTGTCCGCCGCTCTAGGCGCCATAGGTGCAGCAGGTGTACAAGTGGCGTGCGCGTATCTTTTTGGTTGTGCGGGTGTTTTGGTAGAGGGTGAGGTGGGGGTGTGTAGGGAGCGCCCAGGATAAGACTAGCCCCAATGGGGGTATCATAGGTAGTATCATGCATGCCATGTTGGCAAAATTCTGACGTGGCATCCTAATTAATGATGAAAGAGGCTGTGTTGGTATCATAGGTAGATACCATATCATAGCACGTAGTACTAGAAAAACTAATCTCAAATGAATCTTGTACACAATTTTGCATTGAGATTCTACAAAACAATAAATATACTAAGACTATGGTACTACTACATGATACTATGCATTGTGGAGGTGGTATCATATACTAGTATCATATGCATGATACTACTATATGATACTTCCCATTGTGACTAGTCTAAGGCGAGGAGGGGGGCGAGCATTTATAGGCGGGCGGGGGGGTTAAAAAAGGGAAGTGAGTAGGGGAAAAGGGGAGCGAGCGGTGGAGGGAGCGGCGAGAGGGAATAAAACCCGGCGCAGTCAGCGAGCGGTTTGACTGTCCTCGCCTCGCCGCCGCCCCCTCGTCTTTAGCGTGCCGGCATTAAAATTAGGCCGCCGCTTCTTCACTCCAGGCCATCGGCAGAATCAAGAATTACACAACGTACGGTCGTGTGCCAAAGGGACGGTTTTGCATGGTTTCTGTGCCTTGCGTTGCGCCGTTGCGTGTCCTTAAAGTTGTCGCTAACGTCTCGCCTTGTCATTTTTTCTTGCAAAATGCACGTCTAAGAAAATGAAATGTTAATTCTGTTTAACTGTGTTATCTGTTTGGTTCAATCATCTACTTTCTCTGTTATAAAATATAAGATGTTTTAGCTTTGTGAAAATAGACCCTTTTAGTATGTAGGTTCGGAAAGATTCGGAATAAACATATACACTAAAATGTTCTAAATTCATTATTAACTTTATAAAGCTAAAACATCTTATATTTTAACACGGCGAGAGTAGCAAGTAACGCTGGATTTTCTTACACTTTGATTTTCCGGTAGTTTAGGTTGACATGTCCTACAAGTTGTAGCCTCAATTCAAAGAAAAAGTGGTATTATCTTGATCACAAAAGCATTTTTCTTGCAAAAAGAAATTTCTTGACAATGCAGCAGCAAGTAGCTCAAATATTGTTACAAGTATATCAATCTTATCTCAATAAAGCATTTTTCTTGAAAAAAAGAAATTCCTTGACAATGCAGCAATAAGTAGTTCAAATATTAAAATGTTAACTCCGTTCCACTATGGTCTTTGGGTCTCATATGATTGAGTAATATTGTTGCTTGCCTAGTATAGCCGATTTTCTTTTGCTTTGATTCAATGTAGTTTACATTTATATGTCTTACATGTTGTTACTATCTTGCTTTGTTCTTTGCTTTTTTAGCATATAGTTAGTAACTATGTTGTGTTAAATTGCTATATGTGACTTCTCTAAACGATAATATGTCAAATTTTCTCATATGTTTTTGAATTCTTATAATATTTTTAAACGGAAAACATTTCTATATAATCTATAAAGCCACATGATCGATAATTTAACCCATGAAACTACTAGTTATTGACTCGTATTTGAGAGTAGATTTTCTTTAAACATTAGGCTTCTCTTTTTTATAAGCAATTATATTCTAGTAAGTGCTTTATACACATTAAAATTAAATGCATGAAATGGTAACCCACTATTTGAAGGTTTTTATACGTCACTTGATTGTGTGACAGCTGGTACCTTATAAAATGGCCCTAGTTCGAGGACTCACCTCCCTAATTAATAATGGTGTGGCCTCTCCTGCTATGTTCTTGTTAAGTGGTACCTAATCATGATTTCCATATGATCTATTATTTCGCTTGCTTTTCTTTGTATTTTTAAAAATGCAGGATGAGACCCTCGACCTATGCACTAAAAAGATGCATACATCATTCTTTATTATATTGTTCAACAAAGGTCTCATAAAGAGCATAATCAAAAAGCTGAAATCACCACGCAATACCTATAAATCCGATAATGGGTGAAGATCATGCGAGCATAGCCTTATGTCCCAAAAAAATGAACACCCCCCACGCACACCACCACCACCAACGAGGAACTGGGAACATCATACCCCGAGAAACCCTCTAGGTAAAACAAGAGATGACATGAGTATGCCGATAAGGGAGACTCTTAGCGAGCTCCTCATACACACGCTACATAAGCTTTCACCGCCAATGAAACACCAAGCAAACTTCAGGCTAAATATATACATAGTCTTCATCTTGGTACCTACCATCGATGCCACCACAACGCTAGACAACGCCCTCGCCCTGGACAGTTCTACCAAATCACTTTTGTCATCACGCCGCCGAGACCCGCCATTATTGATGCCATAGGTGGACATCGCTCCGCCAAAAGACCCATTCAGGCAATAAGTGTTCTGAAACGATGACCATGAGATGACAAACAATGTCGCCATCGTCCGAACTGGTGACCCAAATCCGAGGTTTCCCTCAGAACATATGGGCGGAAGGACGAAAATTTGCAGGAAGACACCTCCAACAAGGTCCCGATGCCCACGGGTGCCACCATCGTCGACTGTGACCAAAGATCGGAAGCTAGATCTTTTCGGCAATACCTCAGGCCCATAGGGGCCACATCAGGAAATCTAGAGGATTCAGATCCGTCGACATTGCCATCTTGCCGCCCTCCCATCCTGTGTAGCTGGAGCCTACAAGGGAGTACAAGCCATGTCACCGGGGGAGTTGCTGCACCACATGCATGGTCAGGCCATGCTATGAGCCGCCGCATCACCGAAGAAGTGCCACCGCCAGGGAAGAGCTCTCTCGCGCGTCATGGATTTGCTGGAAGACTCTCCTCCTTTGGAGATGAAAGAAGGACAGGCTCCGCCGCCACGAAGAGGTGTCAATAACGACGATGGAGGGGAGACACGAGGGAGCAACGACTGAAGGAGGCGGTGCTAGGGTTTCTATCGGGCCGCTAAGCGGTGGCTGAAGGAGGTGGCGCTAAGGTTTCTATCGGGCCGGTAGGCGGCGGCACTAGGGTTTCTATCAGGCCGCTAGGCGGAGGCTAAAGGAAGTTGTTAATTGCATCATCTTCAACTCAATAAATGTTGCCTTTTTAATCTCTGTTATAGCTAATATTATAATTGGTATCGTTGATTAAATTCTACGTGCTATTCATAATGATAAGCATGGATGTGCTCAATTTTACGGCTTCTAGGTATCTTGCTATAATAACATGATTGGTTTGATGCCCTTGAGATGGAGAACGACGTCGCCATCGTCCGAGCTGGTGACCCAAATCTAGAGTTTCCCTTAGAACATACGAGCGAAAGGCCGAAACTTTGCAGCAACAACACCTCCCACAAGGTCTCAATGCCCATCACGTGCACCACCATCGTCGGCTCCAACCAAAAGATTGGAAGCCGGCTCTTTTCAGCGATACCTCAGGCACATAGGGGCCACATCAGTAGATCTGGAGGATTCAGATCCATCGACATAGCCATCTCGCCACCCTCCCATCCCGTGTATCTGGAGCCTACAAGGTACTAGAGGCCACTCCACCAGGGGAGCAGCTGCACCACATGCACGGTCAGGCCGCGCCATGAGCCGCCGCAATGCCTAAGAAGCGCCGCTGCTAGGGAAGACCTCCGTCGCGTGTCATGGAGTTGCTGGAAGATTCACCTCCTTTGGAGATGAAAGAAGGACAGGCTCCACTACCGTGAAGAGGTGTCGATAATGACAATAGAGGGGAGACACGAGCGAGTGGCGGCTGAAGGGGGTGGCGCTAGGGTTTCTATCGGGCGACTGAAGGAGGCGATGCTTGGGTTTCTATCGGGCTGCTAGGTGGCGGCTAAAGGAGGAGGCGGCTGAAGCAAGCTGTTAATTGCATCATCATCAACTAAGCAAATGTTGCCTTCTTTATCTCGGTTACTACAGCTAATCTTAGAATTGGTATCATTGATTAAATTCTACGTGTCATTCATAAGGATAAGCATAAATATGCGTGATTTTACAGCTTCTAGGTATCTTGCTATAATAACATGATTGCTTTCCACGAAGTCAACAAACTATTGTTTCCACCTAATGAGCTGCTATTTAATTCGAGGGTATTTTTGCTTTAAGTTTACCTCGATTTTTTTTTTTTGGATAGTGAAACTGGGAAAAAGGTTATATGCCATGAGTGGATCAACATGTTTTCAATGATGTCTTATTTTTCGCAGATACTAGTCCGCTATAGAACTTCAGGAAATAAATCTTATTACACCGGGTCTATTGATAGACTATCTCCTATATAACTTTGGTCATTCACAAATGTTTAAGTTATAGCATGTGGCATTGACATGTTTGGTTGGCCAATTTATGCCGTGTTATACAATTAATAAAAGCACTTAGATAAGTGTTTTTGTCTTTAGATTTTAGTTTTTGATGGGATACAATTGCATGACGGTGTTAGCCACAATTGACATTCAAAATAACCGTTGAGGTGTTGTTGGCCAAAAGGCAAAAGTAAGCCCGAAAAACACAGCTTAGTAATCGATTTTAGATTGGAGTACTACCTCCATTCCGGTTTATAAGATAAATACATATTTCGAGAAAATAGTCTAACAATAAATTTAGTCAATAAAATATAAACTATATTTAATAAAAATTATATCATTAGGTTCATATCTAAATTTATGGTCAAATTATTTCCTCGAAGTTTGTATTTGCCTTATAAACTAGAATAAAGGTAGTACTCGAATTTTGCATTGCATGCATGTTTAGATTATTATGTTTCATGTGATTTGGGGCGCATTATCCGTTTCCGGGGGATAATCCCCAAATCCCACCGGGTCTCGTGCCACCACGTGTCCCTAAAAAATTCTAAATTCCGTTTTTGCTATATTAAGTCACGCTTTTGCTATAAAAGTAGTTCGGTCTACAAAATAGAAAAAAATAGTAGACCTCGCCAGACATCTTATGGAAGACTTCGTAGCAAAAAATTTCTAATGTAGCAAAACCAACTTCGTCAGAGATACCGCCGGAGACTTTCACCGGGAGATCTCGCCGAAAATTTCGTAGCAAAAGTTTTACGCATTTATAGCAAAATAATGAAACTGTTCTAACAAAAAATATCCTATTGTAGCAAAGCCGACTTCGTCGAAGACATCGCCGGAAATTATAGCCCAAAATTTATGCAGAAAACAGTATAGCATATAGAGACACCAACATAGCAAAAGCGAAACGAATACATAGAAAAAAAACAAACATGTAGCATAATATGTCCCCACTTCACCCAAGGTAGCACCCGACTCAGCCGCTCGTTGCGCCGGCTTTGGCCTTCTGTGGCACCATTGCCTTCCTATGGTAGTAGTCGGCGCCGCCACTTGTAGAAACCGGCGCTACAGCTGGTAGCAACACCACCCGCCATCAGTAGCACCATCGGGCACCGTCCGGTAGCAACTCCGCCTACCTTCGGTAGCAACAACGGCATCGGTGAGTAGCATCATCATTATAGTAGCAGAACAACCATCATCTCACCGTGGCAACACCTCCACCCATCCATGGCCTCCTCGCTCGCCCTCGTGCTCCAGCATTGCCCCTACCGTAGGCCCGGAATAATACCTTGCCGGAGATGGGAGGGCCGATAGCGTGTGAGGGAGTCGGCAGTGGCGGAGATTCACCGAAGATCTCGGGAGCGTCACCAGAGCGCGTGCCATGCGGGACGCGTGCGACGGTGGCCTAGTGGCGCGGCAACGAGTGGCTGCAACATGGAAGCGAGTTACAGCGGTGCGGTGCACGGAGACGTGGGATGAGCTTGGCCTGGCATAGAGGACAGTATGAGGTGGTTAAGGAATAGTCTCAGCCGACGGGGAAGGTGAGCTCGAGGATGAGGGGATGAGTGGCGGCACATGGGAGGGAGATCGAGGCGTCGCCGCGTGCATGCGCTTGGAGGAAGATCGGATTGAGGCACCGTTGTGGGAAGGGAATCGGGACAGGTCAATCGATGTACCAAAGACGGGCCCACCCACGACCTTCGTTGCGCGTCTACATGACCCGAGGGCTGAAAGTCACTTATCCCCCGGCTTAGGGGTATTATTTTCCTTTCGACTTTATGTGTTGTAGGTTTTGTATTATTGAGTAGCACACAATATTCATATACTTATGTATCTTTCAAAAAAAAAACAAGTAACCAAGGTTTTGGCTTGGTGATCTATGTCTTGGAGCACTGACATTGAAAAGTGGGAGCCACAGTCCAACAAAATTCCAGAGTTTAAGTTGTAGGGTGAAAATCTAAGGTATGCCCTTAATTGGTTGTGTCTAAGAATGACCTTGTTAAAGACACTATTTTGTTAGCGCGGACTTTTTTGAAGTGAAAACCTATGGATCAAGAGGATGATGGCGCCAGTGCAATGTTCTCATGTTAGAGACGTCAATTTTGCTGAGGATGGATTTTTGGTGTTTACTTGGTGGTGTTTGGTCGGTGTTGTAAGTCATAGATCGCTGTAGCGGGACTTTCTTTTTTCTGTAATTTCTTTCTTGATTCTGTGCGTCCGTAATACCAGGATATTGTGTTGTTGTAGAGACCGAGTAGAATTGATATCTTGAAATATTAATATATGTTTTTTTAAGTAACCAATTTCTACCGCCACAGTTCACGAATTTGGTAACGAGCTAGACAAGGTTTCGAGTGAACAAATTGCATATGAAGGTGTCAAATCACTGATTCTATAGTTGGAAAAAACAACATACGAGGTTCGGAGCTTAGATGTTGGATGTAGTAACGAGCTAAGAGTGGGTTTGAAATGGAAAATATCTCGAAATGACTGGACGAGAGGCTTTGCTTGGCGCATGTTGAAACGCGTCGGCAACAAATCCTTGTGCAGGCCCGTGCGAGCGAAACCTTGTAAACGCGAGCGCCAGAGCGCAAAAGTTCCAGGAAAACCCCGAGCCAAAAGCGAACGGGGGAGGGAGACGGAAGCAAAGCCGCCGCCGGGTGGGCCCACCCGGAGCGTGGGGCGGCACGTAGCGCGAGCCTGCGCGCCGCTGGCGGGCCCCGCGCGGCTACTAGGAAGGAGGAAGACGACGCATCACGATCCGTGCGTCCCGAGCTGGGGTCAGGCGCGGGGGGCGCAGCATCGGCATCAGCGCACGGGAGCAGGCGCGTAAAGGAGGACACGTGGGCCGCGGCGGCCACCACCTTCCACGCTGTCGCCCTATCCAACGCACGCCGCCTGCGGGCTGCAGTAAACGGTACCGTCAAACCCCCAGCTCACCGCGCCGCGCGGGTGAGGGAGAGAGAGGGAAGGAACCGTGTCGTGTGGGGAAGCTCGGTGCCGCAAGATACGCTGCTGGTAGTAGTACTAGACAAACGGCGCCCTCTTGTCTTGCCGCCGATCGCTTTTGATCGGTCTTCGCGAGGGAAAAAAAATGTGGCGCGTTGCTGTTGCGAAAAGCGGACCGAATTTTGTGGAGCTCCTTTCGGCGAGATGGACGCGCGCGCACTGGAGCTTGGTGAGTGATCGCGTCCCACGGCGGCATCTTGGACCTGGAGAGAAAACTTTATTAAAAATAAATAAACGAATTTTTGCTGCAGATACTCCCTCCGTTCCAAAAATATAAGACGTTTTAGGTTTGTAAATGAACTATATACTAAAATAAGTCTAGATTCGTTTTCTTCACAAACGTAAAACGTCTTATATTTTGAAACGGAGGGAGTATCATCTAGTGGTACCGGTACTATTTTATTCTCGCGCAATCCTACGGCGTCGCTCTTCCTATCGGGTCGACCTCAGCTCGTTGAATATTCAGAAAAGCAGTAGCCGATCCGGCGATCCGGGTTGAATACGACGGAGGACCTGCTTCTTTTTCTTGAGCCGCTGCATGGCGGGCGTCACACGCACGACGAAAGGAAAACAACCAGACGTGGCGCAGGAATCGTCCTGGCCGACGGCGGCGTTAACGGAGCGACGGGCGCGGTGGTGGGGCCTCGTGGCGCGCGGTGCCCAGACGTCGGCATCGGCCGGCCGCGCCTGCGCGGGCGTGCTGCTCGGATCGCGGTGCCGTGGGGTAGGCGCCCACCACCCACCCATGCATGCCGCGCGCACCGCTCGCCGGTCCGAGTTTTCTTTTATTTCGAGGCGCGGGCTCGCGCTCTCCCTCGCTAGGCCGACAGTCGGTACTGCCGGGCCCACCACCACCCACGCCCCCAGGCCACAGTCACAGGCAGGACGCACGCGCCGGGTGCCCGCGGATTGCGTGATGCCGCCGCGCCGCTTCCATCACACGCTTGCGCCTGCCGCACTGCCACTTTCTCACGGACGGACGGACGGTCGGGCCAATTGCTCGGCGTACCCCGTGGCCGTGTACAAGGTACTACCCGCTACCGTACGGTTTATTTATGGGGCGCGTAGGACCGCGGGTCGTTGGCAGGCTGCCCCTTTGCCGACGCGGAGAGGAGATCTCACTGCTAGCATCAGACCACTCCGGTTCAGTGATGCTGCTGCTCTTGTACTGATTGGAGTGTTGGACGTGAAGGTTTCGATTCGGGAAGACCTAAACCCACATGCGTGCCTCACGCGGCGGAAAGTAACGTCCGATTTAGCAGTAGCATCAAGGCGAACTTATTTTTACTGATGAATTCTGCTGGATGATGGAGAAAAAGCTACAGCTACACGCTGGATCTATGCAGAGTTTTAGAAGAGAAAATTGCACTTCTAAAGGGAAAACCTGTTTCCTCACGTCCCGCGCCGTTCCGCTCTAGGGTGGCTCGGGAAGGCGATGAAACCCTCGCCACCTAGCTCCTATCCCGCCCTTCCTCTCCCTCCCGCCGCCGCCAAAGGTGCCCATCGGAAACCAGCACATGGCTATCAATGACAGTGACTCTAAGGGCCTCGATGTATCACCCCTCCCGTGAAAAGCTGGCAACTGGCGTGCGGCTACCAAACACGACGGCGAGGACCTCGTTGTATCACCCCTCCCGCGAAAAGCTTCGGTAGCTGGGACGACGGCCTCAGGAGGTAAGGGCGGTGTTATCCTCGCAACAGGGGATGCTTGTCGGTGCTACAAGCCTCCCTGCTCGACCGCGTGGTCGACGACGGGGCAGTAGTTGCCTCGTCAACCTTCGGTTAGATCTAAAGATGAGGACCTCGTCCCGCACCGTACTCACCCCTCTAGCTTTGGATCCTTGGTGCCCCCCTGTATATTTGGAGCCTAATCGAAGTGGCTAGGCTGGGGGATTTGTTCAAGAGAAATCTTTGGCCAGCAGTGGTGATCACGACGTCGACGACGTTTCGTACACCGTCTTACTCCTTGGAGGCGTCATCGAGGTACATCCCCGACCACTCCTCCTATGCTGGGTGAAAATCCTAAATCTTGGGACTTGGTGGCACCAACGTTCTGGCGTCATATTCTCCTTGGAGGCGCCCTTTTTGGACTGCGGGAAGGTGGTCGTGCTGCGTGTGTCTTGTGATCTGCTTGTGGTTGCGCTCGTCGTGTCTTCTTTTGGTGGTCTCGTCTTAAAGCTTATGTGTTGCCGGGTGGTCGGTGTTGTAGCCAGCAGCAAGGTTCGTGGGTATCACATAAAGAATTATGCATGCTTGGTGTTTTGTTCGTTTGGCAAGTTGCCCGTCTGCGCACCATGCTTTTGGGGGAGTTTGTGAAATCCAGACACATGGCTTAATATGATTGATAAGATACTCATAGCAACAAGTTGTAACTTTTTTCGGAAGCTCGTCCAAAAAGAATTCTGATGTTAAGCATGCTTGGCCCAGAGCAATTTGAGAATGGATGACCGACCGAAAAGTGAGTACTGGGTGCGCACGAGTGAGGAGAAAATGCGCAGAAAAGATTAGTGTTGGCCTATGAGGCCACTATAGAGACCCTATTGAGCTGTCAGGAGTGACATCCCAGGGCCAAGAGGGAACGGGGTGCTACAAGTGGTATTAGAGCCGACCCTCACGGTTACACAGGTGTGCGGGTCAATGGCGGGACTTGTTGAGCATGGTGTGTGTGGCCCGGAGTGGACACGTCATGTCACATGTGTCAGCACTGGACGCACAAACGTGTGCCAAGAGGAAATATTCCTGGGGTGTGCTTAATCGATAAGAGCATCGATGTTTTAAAAGGTGGGTGTATGTGAGATCCAAGGACATGGGTTAATATGATTGATAGGATACTCATCGCAACAAGTTGCAACTTTTTTTCTAGAATCTCATCCCAAAAAAACTCTGATGTTAAGCGTGCTTAACCCAAAGCAATTTGAGGATAGGTGACCGACTGAAAAGTGGGTACCAGATGCGTATGAGTAAGGACAAAGTGCGCAAAAAAGACTAGTGTTTGTCTGTAGGACTAGTCTAGAGGCTATATTAAGCTGCCAGGAGTGACACCCTAAGATTAAGAGGAAACAGGATGCGCTTTCCGACTATATGGCGCCCTTCGAACTAGGGAGAAAAGGTTGGGGATTCATGGAAGATAGAGGCGGATGGCATGATGGCAACGACGAGTCGGAACTTGACAAATGTGGGAACATTCTCCGGTGGTGTGTTGCACGACATTTTCTCTACTATGCTCTGCCTGTTTCAACGTGAGAAAATCTCAAAGCTTGAAACGTTATGAAGACCTTGAAGCTCAAGTTGTGCTTTCATGTAATTTTTTATTTGCTTGTTCTCCGTGGTCTGTAAGTTGATCTGTCAGTACCCTATAATTTTGTTGTATTTTGGCTTCATTAATTCAAGGTCGAGCTTATATCGAGTCTTCCAACTAAATATAGCGGTAGAAAGAGCAAAACACAAAAGGAACTACACGGCCAACAAGCACCCACGAGCTCGGCCACTGCGCTAGAAGGATAGGTTTGGGCATCTAACATCGCATCTGAACTTCTCAACCTTGATGCATCCAGCACCGCTTTTGCCGCAAACCACATGAGCTCCATGCCACGCCATCATCAAAGAAATATCTTGAGCAAGTTGAAGGTTACTGCTGGACATGAGCACCAAGTTCTGGCAAGGAAATATGACAGAGTTCATATAGAGTTGGCTCGAATGCAGCAGAAACCATGGTACCCTTCCCCCCTCACCACGTGATGGCGTTGTCTGTGATCAGTAGGTGGCGGTGCACAAATTAAAACTAAGACATGCCGCGCAACCCTAGCAACAGACCAAGCCGTCCCTATTTATCGGAAAATATATTACTTCCTTTGATCCATAAAAACTCGCTGATTATGGATTGGAGACACTTATTATGGATCGGAGACATCAGTATCTATCACATCAAATTTGTTCCACTAGATGTATTAATAAAAAATCGTGAGGGTTATACAAAGATTGGCTTGTGTTTGTGCAAATTTGGTGAAATATTATATAGTCCATTCCAGTTTTAAACAATCAAGGAATATATTCTAAAATATCCAGGTTGAAACACGTCGTTAACAAAACGAGGTGACCCAATACCGAATTCGTCGGTCCACTTGCTGCGTATACGCAGCCGAACAGGACAAGGGCAGAGCGCGGTGCTGCGTCGATGGAGCAATTTGGGTGGTGCAGTGCAGCCAGGATGCGCCCCACTTTGGAGACGCAATTACTCGAGCGAGGAAAATTCATCGCGCCGAGAGGCGGAGCTGGACCGTGGCTGGGCCCCTGCGCCTCCTCCCGACGCACTAGGTCCGTCTGAACGTGACGCTAATTAATCCGTCACGCAGCACTTGGTCTGACCCTGCCTGATACACGGCGCCGCGCCCATAAATAAATAAATCAAATCGTCGCCTGATACTGTACTAGGTACGTCACGGGGGCCCCGCCCGTCAGCCGCGCGACCGGCCGAGGCGTCGGAACGTGCGTCGACCGCCGCGGAAAGAGAATACGGTACGTTGCAGGCAGGCAGGCTCGGGACGAGAGGCGGGGGAGAAAAGGCAAGGATGGGGACAGGCAGGCCGAGAAAAGAAGGAAGCGGCGACAGGGACCGGGTGCCGTCCTCTACGTGCCGCCTCTCCCGAATCGGTCGTGGGCGTGGTCCCCCATCCCGCGGTAGCCGGCCCACGCGAACGGCGCGGCGCCAGGTGGAGGCGGGCGGGAAGCGTCGACGGGATTGCCCCGCGACGCCGGCACGTATCCGTCTGTCTGTCTTGCGTGCCTTTTTATTTTTTTCTTTTGGGAGGAGGACAGTGGTGCGTGCTGTGGTAGACGGCGCGCGGCGCGGGGTGGGGATGAGGACAAGACGAGACGTCGCGCGCTACCGGGTCCAAGTCGTACGCCCTCCCCACTTGGTCTCCCCCCACCACCTGCTGCCGCCGCGTAGTATAGTACTAAGCGTGAACGCGGTTTGGCGTGCCGGTCTCGCCGTAGTACGTATTTCCTTCCGGGCTTGACGTGGACGGAGGAGCTGCTGAGAATCTGCCTGGCCCTACCGCTTACTGAACTGCGTTTTTAGTGGAGTGCTACGCAGAGCTGAAACACGAAATCTTTGGACCCTTCACCATCAGTCCATCGACTCCAGTTTATTAGGAGCCTCGTATAAGAAAAGTCGTTAGGAGCTCGATCTGTTCACTACTTAAACCTACGAACCGCCAGATCAATTTAAATTCCGACCACACATGCCTACACCCAAATAAAATATGCACGGGCTATATCAATTGAGATACAAGGTTAATAGCACGAAATTTCATCGGTCTTGGTACTTCACGAATATGATCTTTTCTAGACGATGTGCGAGTATAGGCGTATCCCTAGAAAGTACTCCCTCCGTTTCAAAAATAAGACGTTTTAGATTTGTGAAGAAAATGTATCTAGACTTGTTTTAGTGTATAGATTCACTCCAAACATTAGTGAACATATATACTAAAAGTAGTCTAGATACATTTGCTTCACAAAGCTAAAACATCTTATATTTTAAAACGGAGGGAGTATGAATTTACACAAAGAAAGTTTGAAAAGGATGGAGTTGCCCACCCTACTAATAGACTAAAAGCCTATCTTTTTTTCTTTGCAGGGTACTAAAAGTTTGTCTTAACATGAAAAAAAATACGGAGTACCTCTGATTTTCTAGTACTTAGGCTTCGCGTGGACTCGTTTGGACTGTAAGTTGGTCACAGACGAAAGAACTTAGGTCTAGTTTGGTAACAAAGTTTTTTCAAAACTGAAGTATATCGATACCATAGTATTCTAGTGACTAGCAAAGTAATACTTTGTTTTTTTTCTCTTTTCTCAGTTTTAGAAAAAAGATGGTCTAGCCTTATTCTCAAATACTTCAAAAAATCATAGTTTTAGAGAATACTTCAGTTTTAAAACCACATTATTTGTTAGATCCAAACCCCTCAAAGTATTTGATACTTTGGTTTTTTCCGAAACCAAAGTATTCCTTTAATACTTCAAAGGAAAAAAAATGCACTTAGGCTTCATTTGGACTCTATGATTTTCTAGTACCAAAGTATTTCAGTGCCTGACAATGGAATACTTCAGTTTCTCCCCTTTCTCAGTTTTAGAAAAGATAGTCTCTGTTTGGAAGCAATGTTTTATACAAACTTCAGTATTGTAATACCATGGATTTCTCTGTCCTGGGCATGAATAATGTGGTTTTGTGCGTTTCTCAATTTTCTGAAAAAGAGGTCCGGACCTCTTTCTTAGAAACAGCAGAAATACTGGATAAACACTTTGGTGCCAAACACCTCAAAGTATTTTAAACCATGGTTTTCCTGTAAACCATAGTATTCTAGGAATACTTCGAAAATACTTTGGTGCCAAACGCACCCTTATAACGCTCTAATGTTATTTCACGAAAAAAAAGAGCAGTTCTTGCAGTGCGTAACGATGCCCAGACGAGAAAATTTTGCCGGCCCCGCTGGATTTATCCAGGGCCTTTGGACTCCTGTCCGTATGGGCCGCCCAAACAAATGACTTTCGGCTCTCTGATTCAGTGATCCGCGTGCAGGGCCACCACACCCACCGCGCTGAAGAAAATACTTCACAAGCATTTAGCCAGCAGGTTCAGTTGTGTTTCGTTATCAAACTAAAGTTCGTGGCACATTATCAGATGATGCTAGCGAACAGTGGGCACTTGACGCAAGCGCCTGTCTTTGATGAAAACAACAGCACAATTTATATTACAGTTGTTGTTTCATTGGCAGATACATATATATACAGAAAGAACAAGAAAAAAAAATCATATGTGGTCATATTTCCAATTTTCTCTTGGTTCTTCCACGCAAAGACAAAAACAAACATCCTCTTGGCTCTATGGACAAACAATGGCCAGCTCCACAAGCTTGTGAAATCTTTCCTCGCTATCCAAAGGCTCTCTATGGACAAACAAAGGCCAGCTCCACAAGCTTGTGAAATCTTTCCTCGCTATCCAAAGGCTCCAAGTAGCAATGATGATAATCACCAAGCTGCAAACATTTGTCAGGTAATATGTGAGAAAAACTAGTAGTCGAAAGAAACTTCAGAAGATAAAATTGACTTCTATCAGGTTTCAAACAGCATGCGAATCCAGATGGGCTTTCAGTGCATGTTGATCAAAATGCACCGAGTGGGCAGCATGCATACTTCAGAGGGAGTAGAAAGAACAGACCCTGTCATGAATATTTTGGTTCATTAATAGCCGAAATATACGCATACTTCAGAGTAATAAGGACGAGAAGACCCATTTGTAGCTCATGATAATCAAGGCAAACATAAAAAAATCGACAAAATCAAGGTACAAACAAGAGTATACATCTGCTATTCAAACTATGTCAACCTTAAACTAATGATTCTTGTACCTCTTGTTCAACATACTCCATCACTTTTGAATCTCAGCAATGTCTAGATTTGTATGTATCTATACACATGGAAGTCATTTATTTCTGGACGGAGGGAGTAGAAAAAACAGACCCTGGCATGAATATTTTGTCCCAAGTCAGTGCTTCTAGTTGCTTAACACTTATTGCCAGAGAAATGAACTGCAAGAAAGACAAGCTACAGCTTCAGTATAAGGATTTTTGTGGTCTTCCTTTTTGAGAAAAAGAACAAAGAGAAGATTAACACGAGCAGCAATGTGAAATAGATCTTCTGAGTTTGTAGGTGCCTGCAGTTTCATGTTATCCAGGGAGCATACATGAAGCATAGCTCATCTGAGGAGGCGGCCTGCAGCAAGCTCGAGTACCAACCAACGATCAATAGGCTTCATTTAATGTCCGAAGTCCAAGTCACTAACAACAGCGTTCATACTGCTCTTCAGGTACCTGCAATGCCACACTTCTGCAGAACAAAATATATAATATCCTTTCTTGTAAGTTATGGTCTTTTGGTCATTACTCACCCTTCCAAAAGAACCCGAGAATATTGAAGAAAAGGTGGCATACAATTTGTGAAAGCAGGCAGTCAAAAAGTATGCGTATGGTTGGATTTGAACATGTGCCAGAGGGGGGGCGGGGGGGGGCAGGTAGATCAGGAAGGCATAAGCACCCATAAGCGAAATGAACCAAACCACCCATGCAAATGTACATACAAGACAGAAGTGTTCATCTATCTCTTGTGATATCTGGACATAATACATCTGTACTAGAGATTCCGTGTCAACCTCTTCACTTCTGCAGACATATCTTGGCCAACCAAGACGTGAAAGTCGGATAAAGTTACCTTGCATTTCCAAATGCTGTGTAGAGACCAGACACATTATACATTTTGCAGTTATACACTTAGAAAAAAACATGTTGGCAGCAATAACATTGTGCAAGAGTAATCATCATGAAAGTCATATACTAATAGGTCACTAATAGGTGATGGTGGAGGAAAACAATGTACTGGTTACTTGGAAAACTTGGCCGCTCCTGAAGTTTCCTCAACCTGAATGAGACAGACAATGATCATACTGATTTTCCTTTATGAAAAAAAGGACAATGATCATACATCCCAGGCACATGATCAATGTAACTAGGTATTCTCTGGTACTGCTTGCCGCCAGGTAGCCTAGTGTTTGAGGTCTAAAATAGCCAATGTACTTTTGTGTGGTACTACCACCAGTATGCCAGTGAAAAAGTACCTTTTAGAACTTAGAACAATGTTAACACCAGGTTTCCTGGCCACCATACTGACAGCATCATCATTATTATGCTGGCAACACTACATAAGAAGCATCTGGTCTTCAAACCAGAGTCGACTAATTCATGTGCCCATGCAAGTACGATCACACTGTAATGTGCCAAAAAATGACTTCAACGATATGCATTTGTTTCAGTCAAAATATAAAGGAAATTAGTGGCAACCTGCTGCCAGTTCATTCACCTTCACTGAAGGGCTATTTGCTAGTCAAGCCCTCATTGGTAGCTTTTCTTTCAAGGATCTGGTGATCTTATTTGATGTAAGTATGATTAAGAACTGCCCTTGAAGGACGACCTAACAATCCACTGCCAACGGATAAAAACTGCTAAACATGAAAAAATATCTTGACAAGCTGGAGAGACACTCAAATGGGACACATGTCTGCTGACAAGAAACAGAGACATGATACACATGTATGCTGACAAGAAACAGAGACATGATCTCTCACCTCAGTATACTCACTAACTATTATGTTCAGAATAACTTCACAAAGCAGAGGAAAACATTGATAAATAAGATTATATTTTTAAAAAGAAGCTGCAGCATACAATATTCTCACTCTCACACATGGAAAAAAATGTTTGAAGTAACAAATCATTTTCAAAATATCATTATCTAGAAAATGTCATAATGAGAAGTTCTTGTCCTAGACCACACAGCTCGTAAGTATGTTTGCTTCACCTATCTATTATGAAAAGATGTGCAGATGTTGTTTGTGCATTCTAGAAGAATGAACATGAAATGCTGTTCTACATACTAATTTGTAATGTTATACATCAAGAGTAATAAAACTCTTTCGTTGATTTTGACAGGTCAGAGAACTCTGGATCAATACCAACTCATTCCTACCCAGTCTGTTGATTTTAAGGGGATCCAACCCAGTCAAGGACCAGAGTGAGAGGAGCATTACAGGCTCAGTAGGTATAAACCTAATGACTTGAGCCTTTGCAAAACATGTGAACCAACATTGAAATAAATGGAGAACCTATGGATGTTCTTTATTCACCAAAAAAACAATGAACGTTCTTGAATAGTAAAAACAACAATTACTAGTTGCTACAATATTAATTAGAATTAAACGTTCATTAATACTTTTCCAATGCAGGACCGAAGAATAAAAAAGGTTGGACTGGTACACCTCTACAGTAATGCAGATACAGTGAATCATCCAAATAATATAATAAATAACCGAGAGGTGTAAATACCTGCTACTTTAGGTTCACCAAGTGAAAACGAACGTCATTATTCTCCTGGTCAGCAGGTACTGCACGGCAAAAGAAATAGGATGGTTACAACGTGGAACCTGAAGCAACATTAATCATTCCAATGAATCTATGTTTACTGAAAGAATTCAATCTAAGAGCTTAGAAACGGCATAATATATCTTATTCCCTTGTTATGCACCCGAAAAGATATAATGAAATTAACATCTAATAATTACGATGCTATATTAGCGATGCAAAATAACATATCCCTTATGATAACTTCATCACAATTTAAAGGTAGGAATAGAGTGATGAGACTCATGCTACACCGTAAAGTTAATATTATACCATTTATCTTACAGTTATACACCATGTGATTACTTAGTGTAGTTTAATCAACCCATCTTGTAGCATGAAAGAAAAAACTATCTGAAGATTACTCTGCTTGAGTAAACCTTTAATTTGTTGATATCACTTCCATTAAAGCACACACCAGAAGCTACCAGCAATAAATATATTCTTTCGATTCTGCATATAGACTGATCTAAAGGTGAAGAATGCCAATATTGTGTGTTTATCACAGGAACCATTTCATGTGCAAAGAAAGAAACCCCATGGAGGAAATGGCTAGAGAAGAAACGAGGATAACGGTTCTCCAACAATATTTGCATTGTACTAGAATTGAGACTGTTTTGATAATAAAAGGCTGTAACCTTTTTCTAGCCTTTGGCAGGCCAGCAAACAATGGCAAATACCACACAACTTCCTCTTTTAAGATAAAGTCAACTTAACTAACTCCCAGCTATTAGCCAAAAAGTCATGAATTGGGTCTGACCAAGACAGGCAGTGCTAGCATGTTATATGCAGAGATAAGGCTAATACATGCCAAGGATTGGTTTTCGTCACAAATACTTACCATTTTTGTCTTTTCCAGAATATTTTCATTAAATGCCCTATTAATTTCTTACTTCCTCCGTCCCGGTTTAAAGGACACAATTTGCAAACCATGCAATCCCAAATACTTAGACACAAAAGCATTTAATTCCTGTAATTACTCTCGCGTGAAAAGAACAAAATGCTTGCATGCACATGTGTGAACAAATGTGAACGCTTTTCTAATTCTTTTTTTCCTCATGCATGTTCTACTCCATGCTATTAAATGGACCAATTAGATGACACCTAGGGCCCAGAGAATTGCAAATTGTGTCCTTTAAACCGGGACGGAGGGAGTATGTGAAATGGTGCTAGCTGTATGTACAATCAATAAGGGCAGACTTATACAAAAAACAAAGCATTAACTTAATCCTTGTTTTATCTGCATGCATCTTCTGCTTCTATATACTTTCCATAGCATCCATTTAGAAAATTACTTGTCAATTTTAACAAGTAAAAAATCGTATGTTTTTTGTTGGTATATGCTGTGGGAATGCTTCTGAGACCAATGGATTCACTTTACTTCCCCCATAAAGTTAGCGTGTTTGTTCATGTTTTAAATTGTCTAGTTGTCTTACTTTTGTCATCTTCTCATATTTCTTATTGCATTAGCCTCCTCTTTGCTTAACCTGTTTTGGTTCTAGGCAATTCAGCGAACATTTCACATTTTTTCTTTTTCTCGACGTATTAACATAGGTTTTTTAGACAAAGTACAAACATCAAATAGATGCACACACCATTCAATTTTGTTCCAAATGATGCTAGTGGCACCAAAGCTGAACAAATAGGTTTACAATTGAAGAAATGGAATTACTACATGCACAAATAGGTTTATAATCCCTCTGTTTGGGATTATAAGGCCAGAGAGCCAAGTTGATAGCAGGGGCGTACCCACGTTATGCAACCGGGAGTCACAGGACACCGGGACAAAATTGATTTCTTCACTAAGTTTTGAGCATTTGTAGTGTGTGACACCCCTAAATCTAGATGAAAAATATATTCGACTGATACAGTGACACCCGGTAATTTTTGTTCTAGGTCCGCCACTGGTTGATAGGACCAAGAAAGTTAATTACTACATGCACCAATAGCTTCACATGCATGAGAGAACAGAAGGAAAAGAAAAGACATGCATTGGTGAAAGGGGATAATAAATGATATAGGACTTATAATCTCAAACAATTTTAAAAAGCTCTCTGACCTTATAATCCCAAACAGAGGAAGTATTGTCAAAATGTGGCCATATTCTGTGGGGAACCAACCGTAACAACACGGAGAATGGAAAGTTCAAGCACCAACAGTGCTACCAAGGATTGAGGCCAGGACCAAACTGTGAAGGCTAGAGATAGGGCATTTTCTTGGTGGAGAAGATGACCGTCTTCCAAGACAATGCCTTAAGAGGAGATGGCATGCACGAATCAACGTTGCCAGATCCAACAATGAAGAGGATCGAAGCCGGTTCCAACCAGTAAAGGCCAGATCAAGGGTGTTCACCCGACAAAGGAGGACCACTGCACACGCATAACCATTACCGCTGTTGCCAGATCTAACCAGTGAAGACCACATTGGTAACACCGGAGGAAACACCTTCAGAAAGGTAAGGACGAACAGACATCATCGTTGACTGATTCGACCAATGAAGGCGAGGTCAAGAGTTTTCCAACCTGGAGTGCATGGATTGGTGCTGAAAACACCACAATATCCTTGTCGCCAGAGCCAACAAATGAAGGCTAGATCGCATCCGCATGCCAAGTTCCTAGGTGCCACTAAAAAAATACTAGGAACTGGTCTCGGCCAAGTAGCCCCGATGACCGAGAATGCCACTCCATCTCAAACCCATTGTCGCCTCCAACAACGCTGCACCTACCGACCCTACAGATCGCACAAGAGCAATGAGAGGAAGGGAAACCAACAAGACAGGGCAAATGAGGAGGGGCCCCACCGCGGTGGCAGCTGTCTCCGACACTGAGAATGAGAGGAAATGGGCGACAGCCCTTGAAGAGAAGCTAGTATTGCATCTCCTGAGCCACGCACGAGTTGTTCAAGAGACATACCACTTTGTTACCTCAAACACACAAATCTCCTGTGTGCTATAAAAAAAATGGAATGTAGATGCCGATACAGAAATGTTCGCTAAGCACACCATAGAAAGGCCAGACGCCAATGACATGAAAAAGGATTGGCGTTAGGGAAAGTGCACACGACAAAAAGGCTGTGAGAACAATATGTGACAAGTGGACCAGGCCACTGGTTGCTAGCAGACACTGTTACGAGTAGCGGAAATAGGACAAGGTAGAGAACTATGGGGTCAGAAAGAGAACTTGGCAAGTGATTACTTATAGGTTGAGGACCATAGATGCAATGTCGACATGCTTTCATAGCACTGGGTACTCAAAACATAACCAACTGAACCATGAGACAAACTCCATAATAGACCCAGACTATTTTAACTTTCCTAACTGACTTGACCTGCCTAATTGCCACCCGTTTCCAACCTATTCTTACTCGGCCTCAGCAGGGATTTCTCCTGCCTCGCGTTAGTCCTGTCTTGGTACCCAAGTGTTCACATTGAATGTGAAAACTTCAACTCCTATTCCACGTCTTATTCTTCTATACAATTGCCACCATCGCAAGTCCAAAACATCTAGTCTGTTGATAATCACATTGTTGCCATACCTTATGGTGTTAACTGTTTTCATCTCACAGAGGAATACTTTGAGCTTACAAAATACACTTATTTTGCAAAGAAATTTCTAATAAAGTTGTAATAGAATATTAATCAAATCTGATGGCTTGAGCAAGATTATTCCATGGTTCTGCCACATTATCACCAATTCACAGTCCACAGCCTTTATTTTCAAAAACTCCAACCGAACATAGACACGGAACCACAGAAATCCAGATAGCATGCAGATATCCAAAAATGAATATCTACTAATCCCTGCTTATAGCACAGTCATGGCATTACATCTCACAAGGAGCTTACCATTTCAATGCCATTCATTTAATGTTGCACTCGAACACGTCAAGCCATCGACAGGAAGACTTGAACCCCAAGAACCCTACCAAAACATTTCCACATATCCCTGTAACAGAAGGCAGATACAACAGCAATGGTTATTTTCTGCATGTGCCTGTGACCTAGAAGTTGTAAAATATGTACCTTCAGACACTCCTTGATTTTCTGTTGATTCTGACGTATATACTGTTCCATCGAATTTTCAGTTTCTGGAATTTGCTCTTGGTGATGACCAATAATCTTCTCAACTACCCTGTGCACTATTTCACTGCGTACAGCCTCAGTCAGAAGTTCCTGTTCAACATAACCCATTGATATTCCCATCAAATATCTTGTCAACACGGAACGGAACATTGTCCGCACTCTATCATTTCCACTTGAACTCACTGTTGAGCATACATATAGTTGTTAGTCTAGGATTAGAAGCTTGGAGTATGCAAATATAGACAGCTAATGCTCATGCAGAAAGGAAAAGAGAAGAGAAGGACATCATAATGAATTGGGGAGAGCATCAAGTTCCTTTGAAATAGCAATAATTCTGTTCACACTGGAGCAAGGTTGTACAAAATTAAGATACCTAAAATTCTAAAGTATAATATATAATAAACATATGGAAGGGTTGTACACAGGTACATTGAGATATCACACACAAAAACAGTTTGATCAATAGGTATATAACGATGTAAGTGGGACAGGCCTTCCACCAAGCCTGCCTCCCATCCGCCAGCAAAGCCTGTTTATTTCCGTTTGTGGGATTCCACTTTGTGTTGGTGGCAATACTCTAGGACGTGCGGATGAATGCGTTAATCATGTACCCCTCTCGTCCGGCTAATCCTGCATGTACCCCTCCCCAGCATACAGGTACTCTAGGACGTGCGGATGAATGCGTTAATCATGCTGCTGACAGACTCTAGGACGCCAGCCCGAGCAGTATCGACAGGTCAATTTGAGGGGTCCCACTTACTAAAGTCACGCTAATCCTGTTTAGTCCCGACGGACGGAATAGACGGGAGACGGCTATCCCATGTCCGCGCCGCTTACATTGTTATAGATATGCAATATAAAGATATCCAATGTTTTCGAAGCCATGTTGGCGTCAACCTATTACCTATGCATTTTTGTTTCCATCTTCTAAGCAATTAAATCTCTTACATAGGTCCAAGCTATGGAATATCATTAGGTCAATTTCCAGCACAATTGGTCAGTTTTCAACATTGAAAAGATGTTTCAAGAACCAATGTAGTGCTACGTTGCAATCATACCAGCATCAATACAGTCAGTCTTAGTCCTGATTGCGTTGCTTTCAGGAGAGTATGCAAACTAATTCAGAGGTAAAATGAGTTACTTAACAGGTAAATATTGAGGAAATGTATCATAAGGATATTCCTCAAACCTCACATGTGCAAGAAAAAAATCAAAACAGGATATAGTGCAAGTAAGGGTACTAAGTCAAGCACATAACGGACCAGCTGTCAAGGGATGCTAGGCCACCTGACTTAGGTTCTGGTCTTTGAGAGGGATGCCTAGACCTTATGCCTGTCTGTCCTTTTTGGTAGCTTATAGTAGATGTTCCTGTAGCATAGTTGTTTGGTTTTGGTCTGGTCGTCGCTATCGTTGGTAATTTGTATCTTGCGGCTTCTTGGCGTTCTTTTTCTAACACACAATGCATGCTTCCAATGCTTGTTGGAGAAAAAAACAGACCAGCTGTCAGGTGGATTTAACCATACTTGATAAGACTAATTTTGTACTAAAAAACAGTTACAGATTCAAGATGACCGAACCAGGCACAGTGTACATGGATAAATAGCAATATGTGGTACAGCATCTTTGTGGAGTTTGGTACAAGAGGATGTGTAACATGACCAGGAAATGAAGCGGCGCAGAGATTCTGCCCTAACCAGGATGTGCTAGTTTTAGCTAAAGGAAAACTACAAAGCGTTTTAGGGAAGTCAAGTCCTGAGGTATAGACATGCACTGTATACCGTGTCTTGTACAAAACCTATCCTCTCGAATCATGAAATTTGTGAACGGACAGGGTGTCACAATACCGTAAGTGTATATGCTAAACAGACACGGGCTGATCAAGCTAAGGGGCGAAGGCACAATGTATGATACACTGAGTATACTATATAATGCTATCTCTCCTTTCAATTATGCTCTTTCTTGCCATCACTCTAAGCAATTCTATAGAAATCTCATCTTCATACAAGTGAATCACAACAAAGTTGTTACTTATTGAATGCATGATGCCACAATATGATAGCTATCAATCGCTATCCACATTTGACAAATGGCAATTAAGTGCCTATTTACCAAAAGTGACTGCTGTTTTTTCCAGTCACTCACCCTCATAAAATAATGTGTTTTTTTACAAGACACGAGAAACATCTTGCCACAATCAGCATGTCTACACAGTCTCAGTACATTAGCTATGCACAACTACCTAATTTTACAAAAGATTGGTCTATAAAACACTAACTCTGCAGCGACTATTCATGACTAGCACTACCATTAAACAGCGCTGGTCATGGACTGTGAGAGGTTTTTTATAACAATAGCAATAAAGTGAATGCAACCGATCATTTTATCAAATATGCTATCTCATTCAACAAAACTACCACAAAAAGTATAATAATATTGCCATCTTCCTGATGCCCACTGGCCATTGATGTATCATCCTTGAAATGCTTCAAACTCTAGCACTATCCGAAGCTAATTGTTATGCTTAAATGACCCGCATTCATTTGGATAGGTCAGCTGGGTGCTACAAAACATAATTATGTTTCCAGAAGGGATCAACAATTCAACGTGAAAAAAAAAACAGTTCAACATGTGCTAAGTGAATCAGTAACTGCACCACATTGTCGTACTCCACAAGGCATGGTTCCCATGACTTTATTAACTTGATTAAATGAAGATAGTACAATCTACAACGGTATAAAGTGAAAGAAGCGAGCATGGACAGAAGAGCCCTCAACAAAACAAACAGTATATCAAGGCCCTTCAACCTCCGGAGTCGCCATCCCTAGCTTGTAGGCTTTTACCCACGAGGATCAATCACATAAAAATATAGCAAACAAGAACAATCACAATTTGTTGCAAAGGCACATCACGGACCCTTTTTTTCTTCTCTCTCACACACAACCCAATGTGTATATAACTATATATGCACACGCGCAGGCTATATTCTACAACAGATCAGACTCTATTTCTAAAGTGACAAGGACACCTAGAGTACACTACCTTTAAGGCTTCAACATGGAAAACTAACTCAAATTTATCTCCAGAATTCGTAGGTTCGGATTATTTATTTCTAACATAGCTGTATCCTTCACTTCTTTTTAACGAACAAGTAGTAAGAGGCCCAATCAACAACGGATCCAGCCACCCCATCATAACATCGGTACGCATCTCCACTACCTACCTACTTCAATATCGATCTTACGAACTATTAATCCACTTTATGCACACAGCCATGTTATAGGATCTGGCGATATAAACAAAATCCGAAAATAGATCGTGTATTTAAATAGCAACTACAAAAGCATTCTAATCATGTAGGAACCGAGGGAAAGCAAGCACATGGGTGTCACGATGGCATACCACCCGAGCGCGAACCACCGGCCGAAACCCTAGCCCTCTTGACCGCCCCGCGCTGCTCCGCTTGATCCACGGTCCCGAACTCTAGCCTCCGCCCCCGGGAACGACGGCCACCACCGCTCCCGCTGCCGCCAGTGTTGCTTGCCATCGGGGTCCCTGCTGCTGCGACGGAGTTCGCCTGGATGGAAGATTGGACGGTGGAGGTAAAATGGCGGAGAGTCGAATAGGCGGCGGCGAATCTGGTGGTTTTGAGGGGTGGGGAGAAGAACCTCGGGGCTCGGGGGGCGCTGTGGAGTGTTTGTTTGGTGTGTGTCAAAAAACTTTCTGTTTGCCTTAGCTCGCCTGAGCCTCGTGAGTCGTGACTTAGGGCATGTACAATGCTAGAGAAGGCATGCCTTCTCTTAGCTCTCCATATTATTTAGAGAAGACGCAATATCTAACTTGTACAATGTATTATCTCTTATTGCTATCTCTAGCAATTAATAGAATTAACTATTTTTAGTAAAAAATTGGTTGACTAAGAGAAGGCATATGGTACAATGGAGAAAAATAGTCTTCTCTTATTGCTAAGAGTGATCTCTTAGCTAAGGGAAGACAACCCTCTCTCTCTTGTTGCTCTCTCCTCCAACTAAGCAAAAATCCAACGTGACGAGCATAAGGGAAGGCTGACATCACCGCAATGTACGTGCCCTTAGGGCGCTTTGGTGAAGTTTTTTGCTGGATCGTGAATTCATGACGAGTGGAGTGGAGGAGGGGTGTTGTTATGAGGTAATTTGCGATATTTTTTCTCGTGGTATATAAAGACTGTATAAAAATGCTGCAATATTTTGAACAAGCCTACCTAGTAGAAACATCACTGTGTGCAACATATCCTACTTGACGTAGGAAATCTAAGACGTCAGTGTACGAATGGAACATGGAAAACGTATGCAAGAATCACATGTAAACAAGGTATAAAAAAAGAAACAAGGAACACATCTACAACATGTAAAAAACTCCCTTGTAGGTTGAAACGCCATATGCAATATAAAAAAAATCTCGATTCACTTATCTCTCACTATCAACAATGGACGCATTAACTCGCTAATTCCAGCTTGTTGGCCGTGAATCCGGCTCGTTCGAGCCCGCTGAAGCAAGATCAGGTGATCTTCGGACCAATCCACTCTCTGTGCGTCATCTTCCTCGTTACACCGTCATGCGGAGAGCTCGAATTTCCGGTTTTCCCTCAAGTTTTGTCATGGGTTCGTCTATGGCGAGCTCTTCAGCCTTCATCTAGGGTGGTGCTAAAGAAGCAGCCACAGCCAAACTAGCTAGAGCATGCCAACAGCGGCGCCGGTGCGTCAGGGAGCCGCAGCAGCATCAGATGGCACGTGGAGGAGTTGTGGTGGAGGACGCACAAAGGAGCAGCAGCGAAGGGGCCACTATGTGTGAGGCGTCGACATGGGTAAGGTATGGACATATGATAGTGTAAAACTAGGTAAATTGGCGATGACAATTCTCTTGATGTGGATTTAATTTTTTTTAGGAGTTGGACAATGCTTTGAGTCACGTGTAATTAGCTTTAACATCCCTAGACATTTAGTCAATCATGGCATTTAACTATCAAAACAAGAGATCGCCAAAAGAAAAAAATTCAAATTCCAAGAAACCATGTGCCAAAGTTTTTAAATATTTAATTTAGGTAACTATGAAATTATCTCGAGGTAGAATTTGCATCGACAAGCAAACGGTTTGGCTAAAGGTGGCGAAAGCAAAATAAGATGAAAAAAACTTAGACATGTCCATCTAATCTTGTTTTGTTGTTAGTAACTTATGTCTCGGTCACTTAAAAACATATGTGTTTGGTTAAGAAAGTGTGCGTTGTCTTAAAATTGTATTTTTTTTTCTTTGGGGAGTGGCTACACCAAGGTTGACCTCGTTCTAGGGAATTTCGAGGTCGCTCGGACAGGTTTGAGCTTTCCTCCAAAATAGGTAGATGCATGGGCATGGGAATCCTCACCCACGTGTGATATTACACCTGATCCTACCCCCAAAAACACAACTCCTTCGCAGCCCCATCACACCCACATCCTGATCTTATCCCCTTCTTCTACAGGAAACATCAGACCTCGAAAAGAACCCTAAAAAATCACAAGAAAATTCCTTCCAAATCTCACCTAAATTCCATATTTTTGTGAATAGTAGTTACATCCAGTCCCCAGATCTGCCTCCACCTTCTAGAGGAGACCACATGTAAGTTCCACCACACAAAGTTACTTTCTTGTCCTTTCTTCCTTGCTTATTTCCTTGCATCCATTGCATCAATAGGGACATAATTAAATTAGTAGTGGAGAAAGACAAACACAAAGTTACCTCATCAGGATGCTTATCTAACAGATTGGATGGAGCCATGGATCGGGTAGAAAAAAGAGGAAACAAAAAATTCACAGGTCAGATTGTGCTTTGCCAAAAATAAATCATTGGTTATGTTTTAACCATATAAGGATCTGGTCATAAGTAGGAGGCACATAAAACCCCACTTTTTTTACTACAAAATTGTTATGAATTACATCTATCTGCATTCAGCAGGAGAAAAAATTGATTCATGCAAATTTACTATCAATTACACCTGTTGCATCAACGGGAGGGGACATGATTGAACCATAAGATTGTTGCTACATTATGTAAATTTTAGTAAGAACAAAAATAAAATTTACATGGAACTCTGGACCATAATTCTTAAGTGCATGTGCCATTTGTTGGATGTAGCTATAGATCAGGTACATCTGAAATTACCTACTAATTAATGCTATGGAACTTGGTAAACCGATGTACATTCAGTGTAATTCAAAAAAGATAATATTATGATCAATTGGAAGTTAGTAAACATAAGTTCAGTGTAAATCCATATCTGAATTTTACCAACATCACAGTAGCTCCGTGCAACAATCACTCCATTACAATGTCATCTACTCCTAGTCTAAGATACATAGGAGCTTACACTGCACCAACACTAAGAAGATTACCTCGACATCCTACGATGGTGATGACGTACATCTTGGATGGCTTATGCTTGAGGAAGCCCTTGTCATCCACCGTCGAGCAGCAGGGCCAGTGACGTTTGTTGCTCCCTTTGCCCAGTTGTAGCTGGTCTACGCTCGTGAAGTCACCCTCTCGTTGCCTCGGATAGCGGAGTAGACACGAAAGCAAATGTTGAATAGCTCCCTATAGATCATTTTTTTGTCATTGTGGCAATACAAGGAATTGCAAATTGTTGGTCACAACCGGCAGTAAAATAATCAAATGTCACCATCAACCCAATGCAAGAAAAGATTTGCCAAACTTAGCATCAGGCAGGGTCTAATATATGTAATCTAGAGTATTTGTGAACATTACGTTCAAAGTTCAATAGTTAAAGCCCAAAAGACACTATGGAACTACAGAACCATTTTGCATGTAACTTTAAAAATTCAGTAGCTAGAATAGACTGAAGCATGTTGAACTACAAAAAAAACAAGTTGTTACATGTTTATCTGGTACCAAGCATGTTATTAAAAGTAACGTTATTAGTTACATTTACTAGTGGGTTCCATTGAAATCATTGGTTGCATCTATAGTTGAACTTTTTTCCTTTTTGCCATCCCATGTAATAACAACCTATTGTTGTAAAACACTTTGAGGAAATGATCGTCACATCTGCACTGTGAACTTGCTCCCTACCTTCCAACATTTCATGAGATTCTTCACTGCTATCCCACAAATACCTATACAAAAAAGAATCAGTATATGATTCATCAGATATGCCTTTTTATATGATACAACACTTCTACTATAGGAAGTAATATTTTTTGCTTTTTTTATTCTAGATAAATAATCCTACATGCCGAAGACCTTTTGAATGGTGGTTCGGAGGTATAGATCTTAACGAAGATGCGCCTAATCAAGAGTTTAATGTTGGTTTCGAGGACAATGTAACTCGGTCTTTGGCTAGTCATTCTGCTTGGCACGCATACAAGATGGAGTTGGAACCTCTAGTGGGCATTCTCATGGTCAAGCAGGATATTGAGAGGGGCTTTCGGACACAGGATCTCATGCGCATTCAGGTGCCGTGCCAGATAGAAGTAACGTTATCTAGTGCGGACAATGGTAGTGATAGTGACGTTGAGTCGACACTGGACGGGTATAATTGGAATGTTTCCATGCTAGGCTTGGAATGTTTCCTACCAGATTTATGTTTCATGCTAATGCTTGATCATATCATTTAACCTATATGTTAGATAAAAGAGTTACAATTTTCGAAAAAAAAGATAAAAGAGTTACAAAATGGAAGTTAGTAAAAGACCATCAAGTGTTACATTGGCTAGAACGTATACTACAGCAATAATTCCAGAAAAATGTGAACCGTATAGGGGCATGTAAAATGCCATTTGAATTGTGGTTACATGTAGCTTGCATCAAGTATATAAGTGCTACTAAAGAAAAAAAATAACCATGTTCAAGAGTAACATTCTAATCAGAATACATTGCACCCAAGTGGGAAATATCTCAATCTGGAACATTACATGGTAATTGTGCATGCAACTTTTTTTAGAAATAGAACATAAACAAAAAAAGGGAACTCATATTGGGAGTCACATCCCGAAATTAGGATCCATTTCTAACCTAATAGATTATCCAAGCAATATTAAAACAAAAACTCACATCTAACCTAGTAGCCTAAACCTACGAATAAATAAATAAATAAAATGTTCCATCTACTTATGGACTAATTAGGTTCCATCTTACTTGCTTTATACACATGATACATTTGATGTTGAAATCAATGTAAGGACACTATATCAACAAAAGTGCATGTAGATGTAACCCTATGGATCCTTGTCATACATTATTAGAGGATGTTTATTCTATTAGCTACATTTCTGCTGCAGTCGTGTTCCATCCGCTGATACATGATTCTTGTGTTCCACTTACTAGAGAATGTTCATATTTATATTTAGGTTATTTTTATGTGTATTACATATACTGATAAAGAAAACCAAAATCCTACAAATTCACGTTCCATCCCACTAGAGTACATCTAGTAGATTACATGTATATGTAAGACATGTCCAACAAACCAAACACACGTATCAGAAACAAATACCAACAAAACAAGAAGTCACCGAGGAATCGAGGATGTAGCAACGAGAGGAAATTTGTTGGACCTAGGGACATGCGGATGTGGCCGTGAACGTCAGGATGTGCTTGCAGGCGCGAGGATGCGGCTAGAGACTCGAGGATGCATCCGGCGATTCGAAGATGTAGCGATAGGTGTGAGGGTGTGTCCGGTGACTCGAGGATGCGACCGACAACGTGATGGAGCTATCACAGACGCATGAGATGCGAAAGATGGGCTCGAGGATGTATCCAGACCCACCAAGGATGTAGATGCCTCCGGCAAGAACGTTGTATCACTCTGGTGTGGATATACAACGCGAATCACCTTAGCTCTCGAGGATTTGGACCAACATGCGGGGAGTGGGAGGAGCTAAGATCTCTCCGACCAGGTAATCCCAACACTGATTCTTGAATTGCTATGTGTACCTTATAGTGTCCTTGATACGGGGAGTGGGCAGAATGTCGCACACCGTAGGATGTTGATCGCGTGGTCGAGATGCCCGACCTCACTGGAAGTGAGATCGAGGTCAACTTCTAGATATAAATCACGTTTATGTTTTCATTTATTTGTAGGTTTCTTTAAATTTAACGGAGCTATATCGTTGAATGTTAGACTAGACTTCTCTTCGTGCCCCCGGGGCGCGGCTGATATCCTGGGATGATGACACCGTCGTAAGAGGCGTCTTTAACTCTGCGCGCATCTATTAGACGTAATGTTTGACAACCTAACACGGAAGAATCGTGTTTCACCATTCTTAGAAAATATATTTGACGGCCGAACTCCTCTCTACGCCCCCGGGCGCGACCGTTAAAAAAGGGTCTATGATTAAACATAGACTCTGCCCCTAGGCTTAGATTTTAGGCATTTCGTTCGATGTTACGGTCGCTTATGGCATGTCTCCTAATAAGTTCATTCTGGGGTGACACATATAAGGAGATAATAAGCTGTTTTTTGCGGGAAAAATAATAAGTTGTTTGATTGTTGACATTCTTTTAAAGTTAGCACACATATATTACATTTTCCAAAACAAGTTAGTAGGAAAGGGAGAAGAGAAAAAACAAAGATAAACCCTATCGTAAACATACCAAAATCGTTGAAAACGCTTATTCACATATCTTTGTCCTCATACCTGGATGTTCATGCATGAGCTAGCCGGATTCGCTCGAACGCATGAATTTTTCGTAATGTCCGTCTATCCAAAGTACAAACAACCCTCGTGAATCCATACTCTTCCTTCGGATGTGTGCCGGCCAACTCATGTCCTTCACCCATGAGAATATCATGTACTCCCTCAGTTCCAAAATAGATGTTTCAGCTTTATCAAAATAGTATATAGATTTATCTAAATTTTGATAAATCTGAGACATCTATTTTGGGACGGAGGGAGTAACATAATTTTTGAAAGAAAAGCTAAGTTCTTCAGCAAGGTCATTGAGAATATCACGTAACATGAATCTGAAAAAAAAAACTGATTCGGGAAGCACACGGGAAGGCGGCAGCATGTGAAGAAGACAGAAGAAAACAGGAAACAGATACTGATCGTGAAAAAAATAGAGATATAGAGGGGCGGTGCAGTTGAATAGAGGATACACACGCAAAACGGAGAGTAGAAGAAACATACAGTCGATAATATATGTAAAGCCAAAAACACGTCTACGATAGTAAGAAAGCAGACACGAAGAGCGAAAACGGTCGACCACACGTTTGTGCGATGCATTCAAATACAGCTTAACCGGTCACATTACATTGGGCCAGATCGTCCATCAGTCGAAAATAAAAGAGAGCAGACACGAAGAGACAAAATAGATAGCTATACATTTATGTGTCATGGTCGAATACAAACATTACAATGCAAGATCTATCTTCACTATGTAAAACTCTATTTCGAATACAGACATTACAATGCAAGATCTAACTCCGCTACATTAAAACTATCTCTAAGCGGGCTATCCCCGAAAAGGTAGTGGGAGGGCAAGCAAAGAACGTAGCGAAGAAAATCTAGCCGAGGACACTTCATGCGAGAGAACCTCGCAAAGGAAAGCTTCCTATGCAATGAACGAACCATCCCGGGGCTCTCCGCGGCGCCAAAAACGTGTTGAAGAGCGTGAGGATGATTTTCCCATGATGGACAAAGCAAATGGCAAGTGCTAGGCGTCATCCGGACGATGGGTCCTGCTTCCGGTGCCGCCACGTGTCCCAAAATCGTCCAAAATTCCGCATTTGCTGTAAAACACCTCTTTTTGCTACATATGTCCCCGTTTTTTCTTCCGAAGAAAAAACAGTTCGTTCCAAAAATAGAATGTCTCGCCGGTGACCTTGCCGGAGACTATGTAGCAAAAAAATTATGCTAATGTAGCAAAATCGACTTCGCCGGAGACATCGTCGGAAAAACTCGCTGGTGACTCTCGTCGGAAACCTTGTAGCAAAAAATTGATACTGTTGTAGCAAAACCACAAGACGGTTGTAGCGACAAAGTTCTTCTAATGTAGCAAAAAACCTACTTCGTCAGAGATATCGCCGAAGACTTTTCTAGACACCTCGTCGGAGACCTCACCAGGGATGTCATGTAGCAAAAAAATTACAATATTGTAGCAAAATCATAAAACAAATGTAGCAAAAAACTAACAAAAATGTAGCAAAAACTGAATTCGTTAGACATTGTCGTAAAAACATGCTACAACATGCTACGTAGGAAAATAGTCTGTCATATCTAGAAATGACGACAACTGTATGTAGCAAATTTGACCACCGCAGGCAGCAAAAATTGCCAATGTGGCAGGGAGCAGCACCATTGTTCATTGCAGCAGCGGCCACCTATGGAGGAACCCTAGGCCATGGAGGTAGAGGAGCGGCGGAAGTCTCATCGCCGGAGAGGAGCAGAGGCGCGCGCTGGGGTAGGGGGGTTGCTCTGGCCAGCAGGCGGCAACAGCGGCGCATGTACAAAGGAAGAGGCAGCAACGGCGGTGGTGGTCGCTGGTGCCACGAACGAAGGGCATGGTCGCTGGCGATGGGCGGCGAGGCGAGGCCGAGGGAATGGGAGGGGAGGCGAGGCTGGCGAGGGGAGGCGAGGTCGGCGGGGGACTGCGGTGGTTGCTGCCAGCGATGTGTCGGGTGGGTCGCTGGAGAGGCGAGGCCGAGCGCCCTCGCGATTTGGTCCCGTCCGTGAAAGAGATAAGGAAGCTTTTATCGGGGTGGGTCCCACAGGCGGGCGACACGCGTACGCGATACACCAACCCGGACGATCATCGTTCTGGGGAAGCGAATTATTTTCCAAAGCAAATACAGGTGCTTTTTCTTGTCTGCATTCGCTAATAAGGCAGGAGAGGCGTGTAGAACCTCTAGCGTGCAAAAGAAAGACCCCACGTACCTCCTAAACACATTGCCTACAGCGAGAGCGTCACGACTAAAAGCGCATGGTATTATTCTATCACGCACGGTAGAGAAAGGAAACTATCGTCTATGAGAGGAGAAGAGAGAGACATGACGAATGATATAGCCGAGCGCGAGGCGTTATTTATAGGCGAAGGGCGAGAAACGGGCTAGAAGGCGGGCGGCGGTAGAGATGGATGAAGAGTCGTAGAAACCCGGTAGCGAGGCAGTTTTCTCGTCTTAGGCATGAGGACAGATAGAATTAAACCGTGCGGCGTGTAGCTAGGGTCTACTTGCCGAAAGCATCACATCCAGCTTTCTCCCCACATATAGATATCGTATGTAAGAAGCTCTCTCGGGCGGCAGGGCACTTTACTCGAGAAATCGCCTCTAATGACGAACCATATATGCCATTTTGCATGGGAGAAAGTCCTCACCCTTGAGTACGTACGCCGGAAAAGGCGGTATCGCGGGACCCAGGACCCGACAGTTTTGGACTTCCCACACCACAACGGGACCCATAGCACGACCTCGCCACGAGGATCCGCGTATGGCGGGGGGTTTCCGCTGCCATCTTCGCTCTTGAGCGCGAGAACTCGCGTCCCACGAGGGTTTCCACTGCCTCGACCATTGTCCGCGAGAACCCTCGGAGGCCCATCATTTCACCTACCATGTCATTCGTGGACCGGGAAAAAGTGGAGGGTAGGAGATTCCGCTGCCACGTCATCTGTCTTTGGGCCCCACTACCCGGCAAGTACATAACGCTTGTCTCCCTCCTAATGCCTCTCACGAAGAGGGCTCATGTCCGTGTCCGTTGACACCAGGCTCAGGACGTGCGCGCGGCCCACCATCTGGCGACGCGGAGCAGGAAAGGCCGCGCGATCTCTCCATGGTAGAAATCCTGGGGCGGCAGGCCCGCTACCTCAGGAGAGCTGGGCTCCCTTACGATGTCGCCACATGTCCTCCCATCGTCCATCCCATGACCAGAAAAAATCAGGATGACGTGGATAGTAGATTCGGCCAAAACTTTCGTGCGCCATTATTGACTCTGATGAGTTCTTCGTGAAACCTAATAGTGAGCGATTTGGTGTTTTTGTATTTGATTTAACCATGTCAATACCAAAAGGTAGACACCCAAAACTCTAGTTTTATTAATGAAGTTACGTGTTGTCGTACAATCGATGCATATATGTTAGAATTAATATTATCTTTTCCAAAGTACCCTAGTTTCAACCGATGGTAAATTTTGTTTCATTAGAAGATATAACATCATGTTCAAAAATGGAGGGATCTGTCAAAACTACAAGAATCTGGACGGTATATGACATTCTAATTTCTTCATGGATGAGAGGAAAAACTTCATAGATGGCCATCTATGACGAATTCTCTGACGAAAAAAGGCCTTGAACCATCAGAACTGGATCTATGGCATTGTTTTGTCTAAAAACATCATGTTCGTTCGTGACATTTCTGCAATTTCGTCGCGGCCAATGGGACTGGCCTAGACCCAATCAGCCATGACGTTTTTTTTTCATAGAAGATGCCACGTGGTATACGGCACCGTGAGCCGCCGTTAGCGATGCTTGGTGACGTCACGGTGGCCGTTATTGACGTCATCATCATTAGGACGATTTTCGGTCATGATTTGATTCCATTACCACCGCTTCATTATATCATCACATTGGCTATGACATCATCCCAGTCATGAAGATTTCCTTTCGTCGCAGCCCGCCATCAGCAGGCAGACACGTGGCCCATTAAAATGATAACACGCGGGTTACTGGTAGGACAACAGTGAACCAATCAGATCGAGACACGTATAGAACGGATACCTTCGATCCGGATTAACGGATGTAGTATGATAACTTTTCTCCTGGTAGACCAAGATTTAATCGAACCTTGGGAAATGTAACACCCCCGGTCTCTCCCGACCGACGGCTGTCACTCCTGGCAGCTCAATAGGATCTCTAGACTAACCCCACAGACCAACACTAGTCTTTTTTGCGCACTTCGTCCTCACTCATGTGCACTCGATACCCACTTTCCGGTCATTCACCCATCCTAAAATTGCTCTAGGCCAAACACGCTTAACCTTAGAGTTCTTTTTGAATGAGCTTTTGAAAAAAAAGTTGCAACTTGTTGGTACGAGTTTTCTATCAATCGTATTGAGCCATGCGCCAGTGTCTCACAGGAAACAATACTAAAAGGATATTAAATAAGGGCATGACTACAAGACTTTGTTTATTCATTTTACCCTTGTTTACTAGACTTTTCTAGTTTACTTTAGATCGTGGGTTATTTGAATGGATGTAGATATGTATGTCGTGGTATTGCCGACGAGTACGCCATGGAGGGGTCCTCACAGTGCGTGTTTAGAGACGTGGGGTAAGGCGGACGGTTGATGGGTACGAGGTAACACAACTTACCCAGGTTCAGATTCCACAACGGTGGCAGAATCCTACTCCTGCTATAAATCACTATAATGGCAATACGCCGAGTTACAGAGATTAGGTTCGCTGTGCGAGGTGTGTGTAAAACGATGCCCTAAAGGCTTCCATAGGCCCGACTTATATAGTCGCCAGGTCCTAGGGTTACAGGGAAAAGTCCTAGCCGGATAGGTTACAGAGTTCTACACCGTCTATTACTAGTCTTGTGTATCTTGCACTCCAAGGCTCCGGGTACGCTGGTGACTCCACCGTAGCCTTTCTTTATCCGGCATGGGCCTCCCTTCTGGATCCACCTAACTGGGCCGCCCAGCAGGCCATAGGCCATGCTACCGACTATGGTCCACGCGGGTTAGTCGGATAAGAGACATGCTATGAGGATACCCATATAGCATATCCCCAACAGTAGCTCCCGGAGAACTCCGAGATCTTGCGCCGTCTTGCCTCTTCTCGTGGAATGCTCCGTCTAGATGGATGTCGGCAAATCGTCAAGCAATATCTTGTAGTCCTCCCAAAGAACCCTGCAAAGATTTTCTCCGTCTTCTATGAGTAAGTCAGAGAAATGATGAATCTTCCATCGTACGCTCCCGTTGTCGGATTAAATCCGTCCATGTCGGAATCTTCGATGGGACGGCTCATCTACCATGTCAGTTATGACGACGTAGGCTGTAGGTCAGCGACGCCTCGTAACTCACACATGCAGAGAACGTAATCATATCCGATTTTCCCGCGCGAGCGATACGAACCATTGGCGGCGACGGTTGGAGTCGTCGCGAAATTACCGCGCACGTTCACGAACACGTCGTCTATGCGGCAACCGTCCGATTAGCTGCACGAATCTTGATGCAGAGTAAGATAAATAGTAACCGTGGGACACTTGCCACTTTTTCACCCCATTCTCTCGCGTCATCGTCTTCTTCCTCCAGCCGCGCGCCTCCTCGAGCTCTCCGTGAAAACCTCGAGAAACCCTAGCTTTGCTCTCTGCACCAGTCGTGCCCTCTCCCTCCTCCATGGCCAGTAGCATCTCATCCCCATCAATGGCGGCGTCGAGCGAAGCCGCGGCGAAGCCGGCGAGCTCCGTCGTCGTGCCCCCAGAGGGACTGGTCATCCCCGCATCGGCGGTGATAGAAACCACCGGCGGCGACCATAACTTGGCGGCGCTGGAGCCCCTGGAAGAGGAGCCTGACTCGCACAAAGGCGACTGGCGCGGCTCGGACATCACCGGCCGCGACATCCAAGAGATGGTCGCTGATGGTTACCTCCCTGCGACGGAGGGGCACGCCTCGCGGGCGGCGCCGGACGGCGAGGTGACCCCCTATCCCCAAGCCGAAGAGAAAGTATACCTCAAGGCGCAATTGGTACGCAGAGTTTCTCTGCCCATATCCCACTTCTTCCTGTCCGTCTTGAATCACTTCAAGGTCCAACCCCACAACCTCTCCCCCAATAGTATTCTAGTGCTTAGCAACTTCGCGGCACTTTGTGAGGGTTACCTGGGGATTAGGCCTAGGTTAGATTTGTTTGTGTACTTTTTCACCATCAAACGTGAAGCCGGACATAGCAAGGAGGAGCTTAGAAACTACGGCACCATAAGCTTCAAGATCCGTCCTGGCTGGCGGTTCCCCGACATCGTCGGCCACGAGTCATGCAAAAATTGGCAGCGGACGTACTTCTACGGCCCCGACATTCCTTTGGCGGGCCGAGAAGTAACGTACCCGGACTTTGTGGACGGAGCCGCCGCCGAAGTCTCCACATGGCGGTCCCATGCCTCCCTTCCCTCCGACCTCGACACTTCTCGCGCAATAAGGCGGGTCGAGTGGTTCATAGAGACGGGTCTGACCGGTTTGGACCTAGCCATGTGCTGGTTCATCAGACGGATCTAACCTCTGCAGCACCGCACAAAGTATATGCACGAGTACACCGGCGACCGAAGGGATTCCCTCCGGATCTCCGAGAACAATTTCTCGAGCGACTCCGTCAAGTTCCGCCTCAAGGACATCGTCAAGGTGAAGGATAAGAAGCGTGGCTTCACCCTCACCTACGACATGTTCGTAGACAGAAAGTGCCCAAAGGTAGACATTTATTTTCCGTGTATGACATTGCTCCATTTTTTCTGTCTTGCTAATACCATCTTTTCTAACACAATGATTTCTCACTTAACAGCTTAGCGATCTAGAGGAGGGCAACCTGGCTGCCCAAATCTATGATCCAAAGATGAAGGAAGTCACGGTCGTGTCCGACGATGATGTCCCGTTGGCGCGAAAGCGGAAGAGCTCCACCTCTAACGCTGCCGACGGAGGCAAGAAAAAGAAGACGGAGGGTGGAGCCTCCAAAAAGAGTACTGCCGCCCTGGAGGCGGAAAAGAAGAAAGCCACCGGGATGTTTGCTAAAGCGCCCCCGTAGTGTAAGCTTCTTATTCTCCAACATTGTCTTATTTATCTGTCTTATTCCTGTACTTATGCATTTTGCACGTTTCAGGAAGAAAGCCACCACCAGCCTCAAGAAGTCCTCCAAGACTCTTGGGGCTTCTAGAAATATCAAAGATATGCTGCATCGCGACTCTTCCCCCGCCATCGCCCTTGCTACTCCTGCCGTCAAGCCCTCCTCCGCTCCGACAAGCTCCCAAGCCCAGGAGGCACCAGGCCCTTCCGCCATGGAAGTGGATTCTGGCGCCTCTACCGAACTCGCAATTGTCGGCGAGCAGGCGACATAGGAGAGCGCTGCTCTTCAAATGGCTAAAGCTTCGGCTAAGGATGCCATCGGTAGCGGCAAGGCAGTGGTGGGTGCTGGTACTTCTGCCGAAGGCGGCACCTCTACTCCCCAGAAACCCTTCGAGTTGCCGAAGATTATTTTCCCGGTGCTTACGCCGGGTAGCACAACTATGGTTCCTGGAGGAGTGCCGTCATCTCCGACGTGCGGTCTTGAGGAGCTAATCCTTCAAGCAGACATCTTGCAAAGTAACAGCGTTTCCTTTGGCAAGATGCTGGCCGAGAGTGCTACAAACCTTAAGATCATCGCACTTGTAAGTTTTACTTTACCTTTTGCATTTAATATGAGTATCCCACTGTATCCCCCGAGGATGTAGACGGAAAACCATAGGTTTTGCATCTATATGCTCTAAGAGTGATTAAGTTAGAAAAACTCTCACTGTATCCCCCCAAGCATTTAGATGGAATGAATTATTCTGACTAGATGCTTTAAGAATAACATACACAGTGTTCATAATTTTAAGTGTTGTAGCCCCCAAGCCTCTAGTTGTAACTGAATTAGTTCTGACTAGATACTTAAAGAAAAGCTAAGCATTTTCTGAGTTAAAACTTTATACTGTAGCCCCCAAGCTTCTAGTTGAGAACTGAATTAGCTCCGACTAGATGCTTTAAAGAAAAGCTAAGCATATTGCTAAGTTAAAAACTCTCGCTGTATCCCCCGAGCATCTAAGTGGACAATTTCCGACTAGAAGCTCTAAGCGGACTAAACAACGGCTTGACTTTGTGTGTTTCCACAGAACGAGAATGCTCGGAGGGGCATGGCCAACGATAAGTACTAGAAGATGCGCGCGGACCTTGAAGCTGAAAAGGGTAAAACCGCCATCTTGAAGGAACATATCATCAAAAACAAGAGTCTGTTTTCTTTTTGCGCATTTCCGTCTTACTTTGGTGCCTATAATCTCCGAGTACTCAATGTGTACTTTGGTTTCCCCGACTTGCAGAGCATGTCGCCAAGGCCAAGGATATTGTCGAGTAGTCCAAGCACATCCAGCAGCTGGACAGCGAGAACAAGATCCTTAAGAAGGAGAGGGAAGAGATGCTGAAGATGCACGAGGATTCCATGAAAGCCCTGCAGGACTCCGCCTCCGCTGAGATCAATCGCTTGAAGGAGGAGCTTGCGATCCTAAAGGATCAGAAGCAAGCTGCCGATGAGCAAAACCTTCGCCATAGCGAGGCGTTTAATCTCCTCCAAAAAGAGAATGAATCCTTGGCGGACGTCGTCTGGCAGGCTAAGGCCAGCATCTTCAGTAAGTATCATCCACCTTGTAGTTCTGTAGTCTGGATACTTAGAATTTTTGAACTCATGCAATCGTTGTCGAAATTTTCAGCGCCCATGGGTTTAACCCGCTCGCCTCCTTCGGACAAGGAATGCATGATTCTTGCCGGCAACTTCATCAACACCGCCATCACCCAGGCCAAGGAGATTGCCAAGCCCCTCCAAATTTATATCAAGGCCTCCGACTCCGTGGTGAAGTACTCGGAGATTCTGCGCCGAGCCCCCGAGCGTGTCGCGAGCTGGAAAGCTTCATGTGCACGGGCTGGCGCAAGGATGGCGTTATCCATGGTTAAGGCGCACTATGAAGGTGCCGACATCGACACGGTGACATCTGGTATCCCCGACGTGGATGATGACGACAAGGAGATCGATCACGAAGCCATCCTGTCATCACTCGCGGGTTATGACACCAGGGTTGCCGAGTTGGTGGACGTCGACGTCTTCGTGCCTAGGAACTTTCTTGACAACACCGACCCTGAATCCTCCGAGTCTCCTCACAGTGGTGAAGCTAAGGGCGATTCTCCGGCTGGTGATGATGCGGCCTCCAAGTCCCTTGCACCCAAGGAGTGAAAAACACTTTGTAATTCTTGTTTCACCTCTGGAGTGTGCATTGAAAAAACTTGGTGATGTAATCTTAAGGCGGAAAACAGTGTTTGCCGTATCCTGCTACTTAAGAATTAATGCCCAGTATGTATATATTGTTTAAGCAAGTGTTGGCTTATCCGTTACTCTGGTTCTTATGCTTGACTTTTCATGAGTCGGAAGACTCGTTGTCGGAACCATGCGCTTAGGTGATGATTCCCAATGGCACCGTCAATAACCTTAGCACAAAATCGCCGACAATAAGTGCCGAAAGTCACTACTCCAGAATCCACATAAAAACAACAAAGAACGTGTAGACCAGAAAACTTAAGCTAACGCCCGTAGGCGGAATTTTCACAAGTGCAAATGCAAAGCTTGTGCATAAAGGTTTATATGATCCAAAAAATGAACACTAAAGGAGGTAAAATACTCAGCAATATGAGTGAACCAGAGAGCTTTATTTCATTTTATCATATAAGAGGTACACGGTTAGATAAAAAATGCTAAGTGTAGAAAGGACGTAGCTGTGCTATGTTCCATGGCCGATCAAGCTCCGGGTAATCATCATCCGGGTCACGTCGCTTACGCTTATGATCCTCATTGGGCCTATTCTTGAGTTCACGATTGTCGACAAGATAGTAAGACCCATTGAGCAGCGCCTTGCTTATGATGAACGATCATTCCCATGGCGGGGATAATTTGTGTGACTTCTTCTGCTTAAGTCAGAGTACTAAATCCCCATCTTTAAACGAGCGATGCCGGACGCGGCGACTATGGTAGATGTGTAGCTTCTGCTGGTAGATGGCGGATCTTTGGCATGCCAAAACGCGCTCCTCCTCGAGAAGGTCCACATCTAGGCGTCTGGATTCTTCAGCGTCATCTTCGTCGTAGGCGGCAACTCTTGGTGCATCATGGAGGATGTCGGGAGGTAGGATGGCTTCTGCTCCATATACCATGAAATAGGGGGTGTAGCCGGTGGCTCTGTTGGGTGTAGTTCGTAAACTCCACAGTACAGATGGCGATTCTTCCGCCCAGGCTCCAGATGCTCTATGTAGCGGTGCCTCAAGATGTGGCTTGATTCCCTGCAGAATTAATCCATTGGCTCGCTTGACTTGACCATTGGATTGTGGGTGTGCCACAGATGCAAGGTCAAGTCTGATGCCTTTGTCCCAGCAATAAGCCTCCACTTCTCCGAGTGACAAGTTGCTTCCATTGTCGGTGATGATGCTATGTGGGAGACCAAATCTCACCACTACATCGTTGAAAAGAATAGCTCGCACGCGACACTTATGAAGCGGCAAATAGCTCCCGTGCGACACTTCCACTTAACCCCACGAGACCGTCAATGAATTCGAATCAGCTGAGCACAGTAGGACCCACAGCCTCTCCACGTCACGGCGGAACTCACCTGATGTCCACCTCATATCGTGGGACCCATGCTATGGTTGAAGAGAGACGTTGGCTCCGATTCGTCCCCGCACCCGAGCACTCCCGCCACCGTTCCAGCATCTCATCCCCTTCCGTTTTCTTCTTCGGCGAGCAAGTGCGGCAACGCCAGCGAGGGTTGTCGAGCTCTGTTTTAGCTCCCACCGCTCATGGCCTCGGTATGGTGCGGTGCCGATGAGGAGGTGCCCCGATTGCCCCCGTACCACGCCCCTGAAGCGGCTTGTCACATCCACCGACAAGAACGACATGATTGGCCGGGAATTTGTGAAGTGTGAGAGCAAGCCCGAGCCGGGAAAGGTGAGATCTGAGTGTTCTGAGCGCCACTTTCTCGCTTTTCTTTCGAAATTTCATGCATTTCATCGAATTTGGGATTTAGGGTTCATCTCTGCGATTTCAGGAACTGCCAAAATGTGGGCATTTTGAGTGGCGTACCATGCGCTTCTCGTCGAGCTGAGTCACGTTCCGGATATGATCAACGGTTAGTGGCTCGACGAGGAGATTGTCGTACATTACTCTATCAGCTGGGGTAACATGGGCTGCTGCCGACGTGGATGCTAGAGGCGGCAAGTTTGCGGTGTTGTTGTTGCTCGGACCGGTGCCGAGTTCCTGTGGCTGCTTTACTGGGTTAGGTGGAGGAGGCATGACCTTTGCGCGATCATCGTCGGCAGCAATAAGTGGCCCCTTCCCCTTTTCCAGCGCCGTAGGCGGAGCTTGCCCGGGTTGATCTTCATCCATCGTTGTCCCAATGGTGACGAACACCCCTCGAGACATGACGGTGTTGTTAGCTTGCTCGTCGCGCGAGTACTCCTCCTCTATCTCCTGCATAGCGGAGTCTAGCTCTTATGGACTGAAGTCTACCTCCTCTGAATCTGCACTGAAATCAGCATAAAGCGCGTCAATGACAGAGTCGGAGGGTGCCAGGACTTTCTCGATGACGGGCGGTGGAGGTGCAACGGCCTCGACGATGACTGGAGGTGGTGGTGCTGCTACGACGATGGCGGCCGGAGGCGGTGGCGGCGGCTGCTGAACCGGAGGTTCTCCGTCTCTGAGCGCAAGCTCCATCTGGGCTGCCGCGTAGCTGTTGACGGTGCTCACCATCTCTTCGTGGGTGAGGCGTCTTGTTGCCTGCTGCCGACGTAAAGAATGTCGGAGAAGTGTGCCGCGGTCCAGTCCTTCCACGAAGTGATAGAAAGCGTTATCACCGGGGTAATTGGCCAGGTCGGCCCGTATACGGAGCCACCTAGCGAGGTAGTCGTGGGGGTTTTCGCCCTCTCTCTGAATGCAGCGCGCCAGATTGAGGATGGTACCCACGCCGACGAACTTGGATCTCTGCTCTCCAGACGCGCGGACAAAGCCGGCGGATTTGCAGTGATCTTCCACCTTTATATCCTGCACAGGGGCGGTTTGGGTGGGTCTTGAATTTTTCCGTTCTTTGCCAGCAAACTCCGAGGAGAGATCCGACATCGATCCTTCCGCGAACGTATCCTGCCCATAGGCGGTCCGTGCGGGTCTTGATGCTTTCCGATCTTTGTCGGCAAACTCCGAGGAGAGATCCGACATCGATCCTTCCGCGAACGTATCCTGCCCGTAGGCGGTCCGTGCAGGTCTTGATGCTTTCTGATCTTTGTCGGCAAACTTCGAGGAGAGATCTGACATCGATCCTTCCGCGAACGTATCCTGTCCGTAGGCGGTCCGTGTGGGTCTTGATGCTTCTCTGACTCCCAGGGAATTAGTGCTCGAGTCGGTTTCGCCGATGAAGAGGTGGATGTCTCCGATAGGAATGATCGAACACCGTGTAGGGTTCGTCTTCGCCGGGATCCAGAACTCGTCAGGGGGGGACGATCAGAACGTTGCCGGATAAGAGAATACGGCCGATGGCTACGGTTTTGCCGATTCCTGCGAAGATCTTGGTCCTCGCCCGCTGAAGAGCCTGAAGCGCCTCGTGCCCCACGGTGGGCGCCAACTGTCGTGGTATTGCCGACGAGTACGCCATGGAGGGGTCCTCACAGTGCGTGTTTAGAGACGTGGGGTAAGGCGGACGGTTGACGGGTACGAGGTAACACAGCTTACCCAGGTTCAGATCCCACGACGGTGGTGGAATCCTACTCCTGCTATAAATCACTATAAGGGCAATACGCCGAGTTACAGAGATAGGTTCGATGTGCGAGGTTGTATGAAGTTGTGTATGAGATTGTGCCCTAAAGTCTCCCATAGGCCCGACTTATATAGTCGCCAGATCCTAGGGTTACAGGGAAAAGTCCTAGCCGGACAGGTTACAGAGTCCCACACCGTCTATCACTAGTCTTGTGTATCTTGCACTCCAAGGCTCCGGGTACGTTGGTGACTCCATCGTAGCCTTCCTTTATCCGGCATGGGCCTCCCTTCTGGATACACCTAACTGGGCCGCCCAGCAGGCCACAGGCCATGCTACCGACTATGGGCCACCCGTGTTAGTCGGTTAAGAGACATGCTATGAGGATACCCATATAGTATATCCCCAACAGTACCCTAGCTTTGGAGCCCATTTCTACCACATTTTGGGTGAGGGTGAGTTGTACTTCACAAAAGGGATCAGGGTGAGGATGAGTTGTACTCTACATATGAGAAAAACGTTGGAAGCTCATACAAACATAGAAAAGTACATTTGTTGAAATTCAAATTTACCATCATATTTGAATTTTGTCCAAATTGTCAACAACAAGTGCCAAATTATTATAATAACAAATGTTTACAACAACTATAACTGCAAAATTATTACAATAACAAATGTTTACAACAACAAGTGCCAAATTCAAAGTCTATTTCTTTTGGCTCTTCTTACCCCTCGTTTTCTTCTCCTTCACAAGTTTCACACCACACAACAGGTTTATGCTCTTCTTTTTCTTACCATTACCATCTGGCCTCCCCACAACACGTCCAAGAGTCTCCTTCACCTCCTGCACCTCCTCAACAACACAATCTGGCACCAGATCCTCATCAACATGGTCACTTTGCACCAGAGCCTCAACAACAGGCTCATTTTGCACCAGAGCCTCAACAACAGGCTCATTTTGCACCAGAGCCTCAACAACAGGCTCATTTTGCACCAGAGCCTCAACAACAGGCTCATTTTGCACCAGAGCCTCAACAACAGGCTCACTTTGCCCATCATTTTGCACCAGAGCTTCCAAATTAGAAACGGTGTGCCCTAAAGCCTCAACAGTTTGCACATCATCCTCCAAAACAAGATTTATATTGCACCTCAGCAGCACCAAACATGATCTGGTTAGTTCTCTTCTTTCTTTGGCCATTGATTCTTGCCCTTTTCACTGGCCAGCATTCGTCAACAACAAGAGGTGGGCCTTTTCTCCACGCTTCCTCCTGAAAACAAGCAAGTTAGCTGGGGGAGGAAAATCATCAAAAAAATGGGATAGATTTTGGATGAACATACTTTGGCTTTTCAGCAGTGTATCTGCACTTGGTAGAGCCAGCTCGGTGTCCAAGTTCTTCATAGAGTTTGCATCTATTCTTGTTACCTATTTGGGCCCTTTTTGGCTTGACATCTTTCTTTTCATCTTTCTTTCCCTTCTTGTTGCTCCCACCTTTCTCAAACCAAGCCTTGAATCTACTCTGCTTGGGCCTGCCAGCCTTTCTTTTCATCAAAGGAGGACACAAGGAGAACTGAATGTCCACTTCAGGCCACTGAGACTGATCTATAAGTGCTGGAATTGGTGTTCCATATGCAGCCTTGAATTTTGCTACAGAATAATACTCATGCAAATATGGGTGCATATTTAGCTTGTTTTTGAAGGCCAAGAAAAGTATGGCATGCTCACAAGGCTTCCCAGTGTGTTGCCACTCAAGGCATGTGCATTCATGCAATTGAGTGTCAACAACATGCCTCCTGCCAGTCTTTGTATCTCTGACTTCAGCACCCCACAATGAGGATTTATCAACACGCAAATGTGCAAGATTTCTGCTCCTGTTGACCACCTGCTGCACAACATCAGGAAGCTTATCTCCTTGAAGAACATCACCAAGGCTTCTTCTCAATTCCTACAACCTCATGATCATGATCCTGATCTGGTCAACCATGTCATGGACAGGCAAGTCTTTTAACTCCTTCACTTTGTTGTTGAAACTTTCTGCCAAATTATTGTTGATATGATCACATTTGATGGCAGTGTTAAAACCAGACCTGTACCATAAAATAGAATGGTAGGTTTCCAACCATGTACAAAACTTGACCCTATCCTCCTCAGAGCATGCCGCCTTAATCTTCTCAAGGTGATATGAATGTGTCTGTCTGGTGTAAGATCTTGCTGCTGGCCACATGCGTCCAAAATCATCTCCTCTGAATTTTTTGATCAAATTCATCCACATTTGGCCGAAGCACTACCTCTGCTCAGCATGAGTGTCGTGGGAATGGTCACGGCAGATGCTGCAATCGGCAGCGAGTAGTAGAACGAGGGGCAAGGGCGGCCAGCCATCTACGGTGCGAGATGAGGGCGGAGACACAGGGTTTTACCCAGGTTCGGCCCCCCGGAGGGTAAAGACCTACTCCTGCTAGATTGTATTATGATGGTGGTACAATGGTGCGAACTCGGCGGCTAGGCGGCGAGTCGCTTGGGTGTATGTGAAGGGAATATGCCCGAGAGGCAATAATAAAGTGGTTATTATCGTATTCCTTATTTATGATAAATGTTTATTTTGCATGCTATAATTGTATTAATACAGAAACGTTAATACATGTGTGTTTAATAAACAAAAGGTAGTTCCTAGTTATGCCTCTCTTATAAACTAGCTCGTTGATTAACAAGATGATCATAGGTTTCCTGATCATGGACATTGGATGTTGTTAATAACGAGGTCACAACATTAGTGTAATGGTGTGATGAACATTCATCTGAAGTATAGCATTATGATCAAAGTCATTGAGTTTATATTGCTATAACAACTTACGAAGTGATCCTAATCCTTAGACCATGAGATCATGTCAATCACTAACACCGGAAGAGTTTCTTGATAACATCAAACGTCACACCGTAACTGGGTGATTATAAAGATGGATTCAGAACTAATAAAGTGTTATGTTGAGGCCCATGGATCGAGAGTGGAATTTGTTCATCCCGATGACGGATAGATATGCTCTGGGCCCTCTCGGTGATATCACATTGATTAGCTTGCAAGCAAGTGATTTGATCACTAGAATGTTATATCACGGGAACGAGAAAAGAGTGCATGTCGGTAACGAGATCAAACTAGGTATGGAGATACCGATGATCGAATCTCGGACATGTAATATATCGTGAAACAAAGGGATTAAGATACTAGCGTAAAAGGTTCACACGATCACAGAAGTCATCGTTGAATGTGTGGGAGTCAGTATGGATCTCCAGGTCCCGCTACTGATTATTGAACGGAGAAGGGTCTCGATCATGTCCGCATTATTCGCGAACCGTAGGGTGACACACTTAAGGGATGCCGACACCATTCGGAGCAAATGATATGCCAGAAAAAGAAAAGGAAAGCGCAGGAATTTATTTCACTAGACACCGGAACTGTTACGGTTGAAATTGCTGAAACTGGTTCTGCATGTGAAATGGAATACTAGCAAGGGGTTTTATGTGAATGTTTGTTAATTAAAGTAATTAACAAAATTCGGAATAAATAAATAAAAGAGTTTTATTTAAATGAGAGCTTGCATTAAATTTGGTGGAAATTTAATGCATGTGAGTGGATTTTTGAGTGGAGGCTTTTTAATGGGAGTGGAGGCTTTTCATTTTGAGTGGGAGCTCCACCCACATGAATGTGGAAGAGGTGGGGGCATCCCCCATGGATGGGCGCCATGCCCCTTGGGTGCCCCCCTCTCCCCTATAAAAGGCCCCCCTCTCCTCCTCTCAAAGTACACCTCCTCGCGAAGGATCTCTCTCCCCCCTTTAGAATTTCCCCATGGTCTCGGATCAGCGAGATACATGTTCCCGGTGGCTTTTTCTGGAAGGATTTGTTGCTTCCGCTGCTTCGCTGGAGCGAGGGCGCGGAGGTTGTCGGGGTACCCGTACGTGTGTGCGATCACGGATGCACCACTGCTTTGAGGTGCTGGACTTGATCGTGCTGGACCAGCTGGACCAGATGGACTTCATCACGATCTTAAGATCGGCAAGCGTTCGTCTACATCATCCACGAGTACAACCTCGTTAATGCTATTCGGTCTTTGATGGTATGTATTCTATGGATGTATATCCACCCGTTGCTTGTATCTAGTAGATAGATCTTGGTACTTAGATGTTCCCATCGTAGGAAATTTTTTGTTTTCTATGCTGCAAACCCTACAGTGATATCAGAGTCAGGTTCTATGCGTAGATACTTTGCACGGGTAGTACACATATGAGTATGTGGGCGATGATGATCATTTTATTGCTTCTTAGTTGTAATTTGGATATTGGTGGCATAGTGGGATGAAGCGGCCCGGACAAACTTTACATGTCCTCGCACATGAGACCTGTTCCACGCTTGACATGCAACTAGTTTGCATAAGTGGCTAGCGGGTGTCTGTCTCTCCTACTATAGTCAATATCTAATTTGCAACGAGTTGTCAACAATTTGGTTATCTTCGTTGTGGTTCATGTTCGTAGGTAAGAACGGTTCTATCTTCGAAAGCTCTAAGCCACGTAAAATTTGCAATGGATAAATTAGAGGCGTCTAGTTTAGATTGTTGCTGGGCTAGTGTTATGATATGGTGATGATGGGGGAATACCAATCGGGGTATACCCATGAAGCGGAGTCGCCAGCTGGATCAAGCCGACTGAAGCCAATCCTAGAGCGGGTCGACTCGCCAAGTACGGCGACTGGCGCATGCTGGACCGAGACGAGTGGCGCCGACTGGAGGCCCAAGATGGTGACTCCAATACAAAGCCCATTAGTGCACTTGTAAACCCTAGGTGGATGCATATATAAAGCCACCAGGGGCACTCCCACGGGGTATTCTTCTTCCACAATAGATTAGATCTAGTCTCTCCCTCCGCCTACGGCGGCTCCCATGTAAACCAATTTATGATCATATACTGGATTGACAGCAGGATGTAGCGATCCTCCACCGAGGGGACGTGAACCTGGGTACATCGTGTGCCAATCTCGCTCCCGGATTCTCCTACATCGCCTTGCTCCCTCTACGTAAGCTACCCCCAGTAGCATCTGCCATGCAATACCACGACAGTTGGCGCCCACCGTGGGGCAAGCGATGCTTGGAGGGTGATATACCGGGCGAGATCCCTCGCCATCAACGCCGACCGAATCGCAGCGAGCCGATTCCTTCCAATCGCTGCCCAACAGAACACCCGCAGACGGACAATCGGCTGCGCGTACATCAGCTGAGTTTTCTATCCGATCTTATTTCTATCATTAATTACTAAGTAGATTGATTAGTCTAATCTCACATGCATGCTACTTGTGCGCTGTTGTTTGGAGGATCGATCCATCAATGCAGGAGTAGATCACTCGTTAATTCATTGGCCAAAGGAAAAACGATCAGACACATGTTAGATCAGTACGATCAAGTTTTAAGATGCAACGGATCAGCTCCATGAAAAGAAAAACCAAGTGAAGGATACAAATCGATCGGCTGCAATAGCTATCGAATTTTCTATTCAGTCTCTTATTTTCTTTTCTCATTAATCACTTTGCCACTTGACTATTTTATTTGGACGTGATGCACCTCACGTGTGATGTTGACATGTACGATTTTTTGAAGAATTGAATCGTTGATGCTAAACCGGATCAGAGCATGTACGATGGAACTCGTCGGCTGCAGTTGCTCGCTAAGTGCTCTTCGCGCATCTGCCGCAGGGAGCTCGTATGTCGTGTGCGGCACGCTTACCTGACGAAATCCCCAACTCCGACGCCAGCATAGAATCGACTCCGAAAAAATCTGGCCGACTCTGTCGTCCACTATGACGACTTCGCCACATCGACTCTTTCTTATTAGACGCCACGTTGTGGACACGCCATGATTGGCGACTCACCTGCCGCGACCATGCCATTGTGGCCTCGCCATCGCAACCTCGCTGTCGCGTGCTCGTCACGCTCGGGACTCGCCATCGTGGACTCTCCATACTAACAGCTAAGTTTTTTTACACTCGTATATGCTATGATTCCAAAACATATATGCATCTCCATTCATTCTCCAAAGCCGACCATGATGTCGCTTATGCCCCTTTTCTGAGACCAAAATTATACTTGGGATCGGTCAGTTTTGTCTGCTGTTTATTCGCGTCCGTCGAAGTAGTGAGGCTGGGTACCAAAAGGCCGACCTTGTCTCCGGGTTCAACAGTCTGGCATCGCGTCCCTGTTACCCGGCAAGCGTTTGATGCTGGAGGTCTGCCTACTCATGAAAAGACACGCATAAACCTTACATACTACCCATCGATCCACATAACAAACGCGCATTTTATTTCAACGTCTTAAGATTATTCAATATGTTATGCAAGTACACCTTAATGCAATTGTATATTTTCTCCTCAGCAAAACGGTGTCTTTCTCGCCACTCGCCACGCTCGGGGACTCGGCGCGCTACAGACAGTGCCACTCGCCAGTCGCCCAACCTCGCCGCTCGCCGCGCTCGGGGACTCGGCGCGCTCAGCGGCACTCGCCGGTCGCTCGACCTCGCCACTCGCCGGTCGCTCGACCTCGCCGCTCGCCGCGCTCGGGGACTCGGCGCTCGCCAGTCTCTCGACCTCGCCACTCGCCGCGCTCGGGGGCTCGGGGACTCGGCGCGCTACAGACAGTGCCACTCGCCAGTCGCCCAACCTCGCCGCTCGCCGCGCTCGGGGACTCGGCGCGCTCAGCGGCACTCGCCGGACGCTCGACCTCGCCACTCACCGGTCGTTCGACCTCACCCCTCGCCGCGCTCGGGGACTCGGCGCTCACCGGTCGCCCGACCTCATCACTCGCCATGCTCGGCAGCAACCACTACTATTTTCAGAATATGCATCTCTACAGAGCCTCAAGTCGCCTCTACAAGCCAACTCGAGCCTCGGGGACTAATCCTAGGCATGCTGCGTGTACACGTGGTTCCACGACCGCGGCTCGCCCTCGTCGACTCACCACTGCGGATTCTCCACTCGCGTACTCTACGCGCTCGGGGACTCGCCAACGCGGATTCGCCCTTGCGTACTCAACGACTCAGCGCGCTATAGATAGCGCCACTCGCCGATCGCCACTCGGCACTCGCCCTCGTGTACTCAACACGCTCAGCGACTCGCCACCGCGGACTCGCCCTCGAGTACTCAACACGCTTCGGGACTCTCCACCGCGGACTCGCCCTCGCGTACTCAACACGCTCGAGGACTCTCCACCGCGGACTCTCCCTCGCGTACTCAACACGCTCGAGGACTCTCCACCGCGGATTTGCCCTCGCGTACTCAACGCGCTCGGGGACTCGCCACCGCGGACTCGCCCTCGCATACTCAACGCGCTCGGGGACTCGGCGCGCTACAGAGAGCGCCACTCGCTGGTAGCCCAACCTCGCCACTCGACGCGCTCGGGGACTCGGCACTTGTCGGTCGCTCGACCTCGCCACTCGCCACGCTCGGGAACTCGGCACGATCCATGTTCGGGGACTCGACGTAACTGGCGGCTTCACCGACACCCTGCGTCTTTCGCCAACTGGCCATCACCGACTGGTTCACGCCGACCGCCTCCCGCTTCACGGTTATTTTCTCTGTTCAGGAGCTTGTCGCTGATTCGCCACGACCCATCGTCAAGACTCTCCGCGCCCTGCCTCAAGCCCGCGTCGAATCGACAACGCTCTCGGGGACTACTGATGGGGGAATACCAATCGGGGTATACCCATGAAGCGGAGTCGCCAGCTGGATCAAGCCGACTGAAGCCAATCCCAGAGCGGGTCGACTCGCCAAGTACGGCGACTGGCGCATGCTAGACCGAGACGAGTGGCGCCGACTGGAGGCCCAAGATGGTGACTCCAATACAAAGCCCATTAGTGCACTTGTAAACCCTAGGTGGATGCATATATAAAGCCACCAGGGGCACTCCCACGGGGTATTCTTCTTCCACAATAGATTAGATCTAGTCTCTCCCTCCGCCTACGGCGGCTCCCATGTAAACCAATCTATGATCATATACTGGATTGACAGCAGGATGTAGCGATCCTCCACCGAGGGGACGTGAACCTGGATACATCGTGTGCCAATCTCGCTCCCGGATTCTCCTACATCACCTTGCTCCCTCTACGTAAGCTACCCCCAGTAGCATCTGCCGTGCAATACCACGACAGGTGATATTGTAAGTAGAAGTATGAGAAGATACTCTTACAACATACATAACGTGTAAACTCCATAGACCTTGGATTTACACATAAAGGTATGATAGTGATCATACCACGATGCACATGATAGAGATCATATGCGGGAACCATATCATTCCACTAATAAACATGTGATGTTTCATAACATCTTATATTGCTTGTTTGGCATTTTATTAGCATAATAAGATGATCCCTCATTTAGATATCAAGATAAAAATATGTTCTTCCTTTAAGTATGCACCGACAATGTATCGCCGCTTCAAGGCATCACGTGATGATCGGGTGTACTTGAATCCACAAGCATATCTCGGGTGTAAGACAGTTACACACGCGAATATTAAGGTTCTTACTTGGCGAGCCTAGCATGTACAGACATGGCCTCGGAACACAGACCGAAAGGTTAAGCATGAGTCATATGTTTTGATATGATGACCATATGGATGCTCGCCTTTGAAGCTACACCGACTCACGTGATGATCGGACTTGGTGTAGTGGATTTGGTTCATGTAGTCACCAAAAAGGCACGAGGGATGTCGTTTTTGAGTGGGAGTTCATTTCTAATTTGGATTAGTAGAACTCCATTTATCATAAATTAAATCAAAGTGAATTTGCATAATTTGTTGTAGTCATTGGCATTCGTTCACCACCTTATGCATAGTTGTAATTGAGATAATAGAACTATAGAATTCTGGATATATACTTTACGAACTGGTATCGTATTGTGTTGAGTGTCAATCTAAAGTTTAAAGTCCTATTGCAAACTTTCAGCAAAATTCTATTTACTCCATGAAATTTAATAATTGGTATTAAATCGAGAGTAACAATTCCAGTGTTAGTATCTTAAGTATCATGTTTGCCTCCATGATTCTTGATTGTTTTAATATCAAGTTTATCTAGGAGCTGAAAGAATTGTTTCAGAAACCATCATGTGTGGCAGATATAACGATATCTGAAACAATGTTTTGGTTGCAATATGATAGAGTATAATATGTGTTCTCATATAGGATGAGAATTAACAAAGGTTGGAGATGCTAGACATCCTAATCATCCAAAAGGGTTTTGGAAAGCAACATTATACTCATGATTCTCCTTATAAGCTACATTAGCTTGATCATGAAAGTCGTCATGATAAGGATGAATAGAAGATGTATGTAAAATGTTTACTACACTAAAAGATTACTAAAGAATGGATTTTAAAAGAATACCGATCATTTTGATGATGGTGATCTACTTCAAAGTGCAAGTCCAAAGGTATTATTATTTGAATATACACGCTTTGGACTATGTGTCATGTATATGGCGCCACTTTTGATGTTGATAGATTCTTTTAAAAAGGAAAAGGAAATGCTGAAAGAGAATCTATAAAATATATTTGGCAGAAAAGAAAAGATTGGAAATATCCAATTTAGGTATATAGATGATATACAGGTTATGGTTGTATTCTTTGCTTGTTAAATAATGTGGTTCTTGGGTATTGGATACCGAATTGGTTGGTATGAAATTTCATATGGAACGACGCAATTCATGAACCACAATGGCCTAAGTAACTAGCAAGATAATATGTGATGATGTTCATCGAAAACAAACAAACCGTTGTCTGTATTTCTCGTTGATATCAAAGCTTGACTTCAAGATTTGTTTTAATAATTGTTATTTAAATCAGGTATTATGAGAAAAAAGGTTGTTCAAATAATTACCATATTCCATATTAGATGGATGATTTACAAATCTAATTGGAGAAATCACATCCATAAAACCTAATGCTAAAATGTCGCAAGAAAATTATTGAAAGATCACTTACGAAGTGACATCGCTGTTTAAATTATATTGGAAAGAAAACATGAAGAATCTCCATTTTCATGGATTTTTGGAGTCTTTGATTTGATCAAGTGATGCTTGTGAGACTTTCCTCGGGGTAATTAAAACTTCGTTCAAAGGCCAAAGAAGAACGAACGACTAAAATATTGGAATTTATACATATCGATGTATGTAGTCCATTATGTGTAGTCGTAAGAGATGGGTTTCAACTTCATATACTTTCTCCGGAAATTTGAGTGAATATTCACTTAATGAGAAAGAAGTGTGAAATATTTGAAAATGTTCAAAGACTTTCAAGATGAAGTGAAAATCATTGTGACAAGAAAATAAATGGTTTATGATTTTATCATAAGGATTTATTTGAGTTACAAGTGTAATAAGAAAAATAAATGAATTATGATTTATCATAAAGGGATTTATTTGAGTTGCAAGTTTAGCAAAATACCTAGATTTACATTTCCCGAAACACCATAGGAGTATGGAGTGTTTGAGATTTGTAATGAAACCTTGTTTGACATGGTTGGATCAAAGGTGTTATTTATAAAACTGCCATTATGTTTTAAAAAGATTAAAGCTTTAGAGACTACCGCTTTTACACTGAAAAGAGCTCCATCTTGATCCGTTGAAATGACACCATATGAGTTATGGTTTGGGGTAAAAGCCAAGTTGTCATTTCTTAAATTTTGGTATGCTAAACATAAGTAAGTTGTTTACAACCAAAGTCGGATAAGCATGTCTTTGTAGGTTATTTTGAATAACAATTGGGTATTCCTCCATAACACCAAGGACAAAAGGTTCGCTTAAAATGTGAAGTTTCTTGAAAAAGGAATTTTTCGCAAAAGTTAAGTGGGAGGACAATAGAACTTTGATAAGGTTAACGAACCTTAGCTAAATGTGCTGAGTTGCGCAGCGCCGGAAATCGTTCCGAAGGCTGCCATAATGCTCATAGCTTATGTGCCTCAAAGGTTGTGGTCACGGAGATCTAAGTTCTTATTGAACCAAGTCGGTCGGTTAAACAATCAAATGCTAAGATTTGAGAGTAAATCATTATTGTCTGACAATGATGAACCGACTACATGCAAAGAAGCGATGATGGGCCCTGACTCCGTCAAATGGCTTGAAGCCATAAAATCCGTGATAGTTTCATACACGAGAAATCAAGTTTTGAACTTGGAAGACCCTCCGGAAAGGTGTAAAAACCTATCGGTCGTATTTGGATCTATAAAGAAACAGACATGGATGTTTCACATCTATGAAATAGTCGACATGTCGTAAAGTATTTTATGACAATGTTCAAGGAGTTGACTATGACAAGATTTGATCTTTCATAGCATATTTAGTCTGGACGGATTAAAGTAGCAACCACTACATATAATTTGGTACATGGTAGATGAATAAACAAAACAAAATTCTTCTAATAGAATGGTTACCTAGGACGTGTACATGACACGATCCAAAGGGTTTTGTTAATTCAAAGGATGCTAAAAAGGGCATGCAAACTTCAATGGTTGAAGTAAGCATCACGGAGTTGGAATCTTCACCATGATGAAAAAGGAGTTTTTCATCAGGAGACGATGAAGATGCTTGCATTTGCAAGAAATTAAGTGGGAGCGCTAAGACATATTTCTAACACATTATGTGGAGGACATCTTGTTGATTAGAAATGATGTATCTTTTATTGACAAAGGTTAAGAATTTCATTTTGATGAAAGACTTAGGCAAAACCCGAATATTTAGCATGAATGTCTATAGTGGATAGACTGTGATGCTAATATGGTTGTGCCAAACATACATATATGAGATATTGAAGGAGTTCAATATAGAAACAACGAGAAACGGTTTTTGTCGCATGGAAAGTAATTGAATCAAGATTCAAGTGTATCGACACTTGATAAGTGAAACAAGATTCAAGTGCTTTGACACTTGATGAGTGAAATCACGAGAATGTTTTGATCAATCATACCATGATATGTACACATCCAGATATGTCCTATGCTCTAAGTGTTATGAGCATATACCAGAATGAATCATAAAATGATCATTGGACGATAGTAAGGATATTCTTATGATCTTTTGGAAGAACTAAGAATATATTTGTGTAGAGGAGACAAACAATTACAAATAGTTCATTGTAAAGAGTTACATTGATACTAGTTTTGTCACAAGATACAAATTAAGTTTATCTCAATTTAAACTATGGTTGGCACAATGAAATGGAAATAAAGTTTCCATGATGGATTTGGATGAAATCCAAAGTTAAGACATTATGACGAATACTACAACAAAAGGCTAAGTATATGACTGCTATAGTAGCAGCAAAGGAGGGAATTTGTGTCAAGTAGTTTGTTATCAAACTAAGGTGTGGTTCGCAATGGGCTAACACTAAAGATATATTGTGTGACAATAGTATCGACGTGTTTTAACTCCAAGGAACTAAAGGTCTCACCAAAAGACCAAATTTATACAATGCCATCTCATTGGAGAATGAGTGATGCGTGGAGACGCAAAGACATGCAAATACACACGGACCTGAAAGCGTCAGATCTGTAGATTATGTTAACCACTTGCAATTGCGTATTTGGAACACCAGAAAGCCATAGGTGTTCAATACACAAAGTTTTCAAACTAGATTATTGTCTCTAGTGCAAGTGGGAGACTAAAGGGAATATGCCCGAGAGGCAATATTAAAGTGGTTATTTCCGTATTCCTTATTTATGATAAATGTTTATTTTGCATGCTATAATTGTATTAATACAGAAACGTTAATACATGTGTGTTTAATAAACAAAAGGTAGTTCCTAGTTATGCCTCTCTTATAAACTAGCTCGTTGATTAACAAGATGATCATAAGTTTCCTGATCATGGACATTGGATGTTGTTAATAACGAGGTCACAACATTAGTGTAATGGTGTGATGAACATTCATCTGAAGTATAGCATTACGATCAAAGTCATTGAGTTTATATTGCTATAACAACTTACGAAGTGATCCTAATCCTTAGACCATGAGATCATGTCAATCACTAACACCGGAAGAGTTTCTTGATAACATCAAACGTCACACCGTAACTGGGTGATTATAAAGATGGATTCAGAACTAAAAAAGTGTTATGTTGAGGCCCATGGATCGAGAGTGGAATTTGTTCATCCCGATGACAGATAGATATGCTCTGGGCCCTCTCGGTGATATCACATTGATTAGCTTGCAAGCAAGTGATTTGATCACTAGAATGTTATATCACGGGAACGAGAAAAGAGTGCATGTCGGTAACGAGATCAAACTAGGTATGGAGATACCGATGATCGAATCTCGGACATGTAATATATCGTGAAACAAAGGGATTAAGATACTAGCGTAAAAGGTTCACACGATCACAGAAGTCATTGTTGAATGTGTGGGAGTCAGTATGGATCTCCAGGTCCCGCTACTGATTATTGATCGGAGAAGGGTCTCGATCATGACCGCATTATTCGCGAACCGTAGGGTGACACACTTAAGGGATGCCGACACCATTCAGAGCAAATGATATGCCAGAAAAAGAAAAGGAAAGCGCAGGAATTTATTTCACTAGACACCGGAACTGTTTCGGTTGAAATTGCTGAAACTGGTTCTGCATGTGAAATGGAATACTAGCAAGGGGTTTTATGTGAATGTTTGTTAATTAAAGTAATTAACAAAATTCTGAATAAATAAATAAAAGAGTTTTATTTAAATGAGAGCTTGCATTAAATTTGGTGGAAATTTAATGCATGTGAGTGGATTTTTGAGTGGAGGCTTTTTAATGGGAGTGGAGGCTTTTCATTTTGAGTGGGAGCTCCACCCACATGAATGTGGAAGAGGTGGGGGCAGCCCCCATCGATGGGCGCCATGCCCCTTGGGTGCCCCCTCTCCCCTATAAAAGGCCCCCCTCTCCTCCTCTCAAAGTACACCTCCTCGCGAAGGATCTCTCTCCCCCCTTTAGAATTTCCCCATGGTCTCGGATCAGCGAGATACATGTTCCCGGTGGCTTTTTCTGGAAGGATTTGTTGCTTCCGCTGCTTCGCTGGAGCGAGGGCGTGGAGGTTGTCGGGGTACCCGTACGTGTGTGCGATCACGGATGCACCACTGCTTTGAGGTGCTAGACTTGATCGTGCTGGACCAGCTGGACCAGATGGACTTCATCACGATCTTGAGATCGGCAAGCATTCTTCTACATCATCCACGAGTACAACCTCGTTAATGCTATTCGGTCTTCGAGGGTATGTATTCTATGGATGTATATCCACCCGTTGCTTGTATCTAGTAGATAGATCTTGGTACTTAGATGTTCCCATCATAGGAATTTTTTTGTTTTCTATGCTGCGAACCCTACAGTATGATGGAACTTATCTCTACACGCCCTGTAGGGAGGTTTATATAGACTCACCTCCCCTAGGGTTTACATATCTCAACCGAATCAGTTAAGGCTTCGGTACTCGTTTAACCTAATCCTACTGGGCCTATCTACTCGCCTGGGCCTTCAGCTTCCAGTCGCTTGGATCCACACCGGGCCTTGATCCAGTCGCCGTCTTGCAGGCCCACTCGTCAGTTCCTGGGCCAGTCGGAAACGTCCTGCTGGGTATACCCCGGTAGGCATATCCCCATTAGTAGTCCCCGAGGCCGTCATCGATTGGGCGCAGGTGGTTGCTGGCAGTCGGAGTATATGGCTTTCAACGCGGACATCTAGTCGAATCGGCGGCGGGCTCCTGAATAAAGGAGGAAACTAGTCATTCTGGTCGCAGCTTTGGCGATTGGATCGGCGAAATATTTAGTCACTGTTCGTAGTGATCGGGTCGGCGAGCCGAGTGGCTGAAGTTGGACCGTCAAAACGCAGTCAAACTAGCCGTTGGGGTAATCCAACGGTAACTTTCGGCGTAATCACTGCGTAGTAACGGCTCCCTGACTTGGCGGGTAACAACCGCTATATAAAGGGAATGGTAGGCGATCGGAGAGCCACCCCTTGTCATTTCCTCCGATTGCGCGCACCTTCGTTTTCCTCCGCATCGCGATCCAGCCGAACCGAAATCCTCCGACCCCCACGAACCCTTCCGCCAATGCCCCCCTCCACCGAACCCTGGGGCAGGTCTAAGTGCACGAGGGCGCAACTAGCATCCTTCGAGGAGGCCGGGATCCTGCGCGCCGGTAGGTGGCGCATCCCCGCGGCCGGAGAGGTGACTCCGGACCCGCGCGAGGGAGAGTTCGTCTGCTTCACCAGCCACCTAGAGCGGGGGCTGGGATTCCCAACATCTCTTTTCTTTCGGCTCTTATGTGCCTTCTACGGGATCCAACCGTCGGACCTGGGCCCGCACAACATCGAGCAGCTCGCCATTTTCGTGGCGTTCTGCGAGTGCTACCTGGGCTGCAGGCCCTATTTCCCTCTGTGGCAAGATGTATTCCACGGGAGGATCAGTCGCGAGGAAGCGGGCGGCCCAATGCTTGCTGCGGGCGGCCTGGCGTTTCATTTGAAATCGAAGGCTTCCTTCTTCGATCTGATGCTACCCGCCAAGGCGGCGAGTGAATGGAAGAAATCTTGGTTTTACGTCACCGAGGCGACTCCGGACGGCGAGGTGGCGATCCCAAGATACTCCACCGACCGGCCCGAACCGTGCCGACTCCAGGTCGGCAAGCTTCCAACATACTAGCGGATGGTTGTGGATGAAATGCTTCAGACCATCTGCGGCCTGAAGAAGAAAGGTCTCCAACCCATCAACTTGTATAACTGCTGGCTTGGGCGGCGACTCGTCCCCCTGGCCCGCCGTGACCACTACATGTACGAGTACGCGGGCCGGGAGGACTCGACGAAGTCCTGCCTCGCCGAGTGGCAACTCGAGGATTACCTCCTGGCGCTGAAGAAGATCACCCAGGCGGCGTACCTCGACGCGAAGGCTGGGGTCGCCCCCTACACCGCGAAGCATCCAACCCCAACGGTAAGTCATTTTTCTGTCATTCGCAGTCGCAGTTAAATGCAGTCGCGGTCATACTGATGTTGTCTTATACCTATTGCAGCTATTTCAGGTGGTGGAAGGGTGGTTTCTGCCCGCGGACGACGAGAACTCGAGCTCGTCCGTCCAAGAGGTGGGCGAATCGCCTCCAGCAGGGAGCGGCGTCGAGAGTGACAGGAGCGGCGACGACGACGAGTCCGAGGAAGAGGTCGCCCCGCTGGTCTGGAAAACTCGCGGACAGCGGCAGCGTGAGCTCGAAGCGAGCAAAAGCCTCGAACGTCATGACGATGATGATGACGAGCGCCCCGAGCACACCTCGCATCGCGAGGCCACTCCATCGAATAAGAAGAATAAGAAGGAGACGAAGGCCCCTCCAAAGAGGAAGACGAAGCCAGCGAGACAGGCGTCTCCGCCTCATTCGCCAAGCAGTTCCGACGCCACCAGCCTGGCCAGGGGCGAAGCTCCACAGACGGTGGCGGCGCCGGACATCACCGCCGTTCTGAGTGAGGTACCTCTTGCCTCGATGCCCCCGCCGTTCGCCCCAGTCTCTGGGTCGGGGGCTGCTCCGGTCGCGGCAGCTTCGCCGCCCAGGGAAGCTCGCGCCGAAAACGTTTCGGAAGCTCCGGACGCGGCCTCGACAACGAAGAAACCGTCCGTGTCTTGGGCACGCGATGTCCTGGATATGGGCCTCAGTCAACGGTGGGCCCCGAACTAGAGAAGCCGGCCGGCATCCGCACAGGGATGTGGTTCCTACCAGTCGCCAAGTGAGTTTTATTCTCCTGTCTTTGTTTTTCATTGTACTCGGACTGCTTTGCTCATGTGATCAATTTGTAGGACTGGAGTCAAGAAGATAGGCCATCCAACCGTGGCCAAGGTGCCGCCAGTCGTCAGCGAGGAGGACCCCTCCCGGAAGAGGAAGGCGGACGAGGTCATTGCCTCCACGGATAGCGCTAAGAAGACCAAGGGCGACGAGGTCATCACGGTGTCTGACGACACAGCGGTTGCTCCGAGTGAGCCCGTGGCGGGGGTGGCCTTGATGACCAAGGAAGGTGATCCCTCGCCTAGGGTGGCCGAGCCGGCCTCCTTTGGTGCCGGCGCATCCATCGCAACCTTCCCGCGCTTCATGACCAAAGCGGCTACAACGAGTGGTACCTCGCCCTCGAGCCACGCACTTGGGGTCGTTGACACGGAGGTCGAGCAACGTCGCGGGCACACGCCGGCTCTCCTCGCATCCGTGGACTCGATACAGCTTCATGGTATGCTTGGCGCAACCATCCAGGTATGTCCAGTCCCCGAGGATCAGGCCGCTGTGTTGCAGCGGTCTGATTCTTTTAGTGTCTTGCTTTTATTTTCCGCGTCCAGTCCCCGAGTGCGCACTCGCTGAATTTCAGCGGGTGGGCACTTAGGATTTTCGATTGCCAGTCCCCGAGTGCGCACTCGCTGAATTTCAGCGGGTGGGCACTTGGGATTTTTGATTGCCAGTCCCCGAGTGCGCACTCGCTGAATTTCCGTGGGTGGGCACTTAGGATTTTTGATTGCTAGTCCCCGAGTGCGCACTCGCTGAATTTCATCGGGTGGGCACTTAGGATTTTTGATTGCCAGTCCCCGAGTGCGCACTCGCTGAATTTCAGCGGGTGGGCACTTAGGATTTTGATGTTGCTGACTGTTTGACTTGTGTTCAGGGTTTGCAGCGCGAGTCAGCCGACCGGCTCGCTGCAAAACATCATGTGGAGAGGGAACTGGACGCCGTCCAAGAGGCGAACAAGGGCCTCCAGGCAGTTACTGCGAAGGCGGAGGAGGTCCGCCAGGGCCTCGTCCTAGCGACTGAATTGGCGGCAGTTCAAACTGCTTTAAGCTCAGCTGAGGAGCGGATCGCCCACCTTGAGCGCGAGCTGAAGGAGGCGAGGGAGGAGGCAACTTCGGCGGATGGGCGAGCCAAGGCTGCCGTTACGGCCGCCGCTGAGGAGCGTAAGGTCTCCGACGCCCTTGTTGCTGGGCTTCAAGACGACTACACCTCTCTTTAGAGCTTCATCACGGATCTCTCCCGTCCCTTGATTGGTGAGTGTGCCTTCCTGTGCCTGTAACGTTTGCATTGTGTAATCTTTGATGTACTCACTGTCACTTTCTATCCGCAGGTCTAATCATTGACAGCGCGGAAGAGGCGAGTTCGTTCGACGCACGGCAATGTGTGGCCACGCTGGTCGACTCGGCCACGTTGTCGGCGACGTGCATACGGGCGTATCTCCAGGAAATGTCGCCCACGGAGGTGATTCCCAGCGACCTCGTCGAGGTGTGGCGATACTTGGAAAAGGCGCCGTCGGTCGTCGAGTTCATGACGCGATCGGCGTTCCGTCGCGGAGCGGCGACGGCGCTTAGCCTTGGGCTCGCTCACTTCCCGGAGGACTTCGACCTGGACGACGTGACGAGTGGCTACCCGTCGTCGACTGGTTCGGTGGAGATCTCCGAGGTGCTGAAGTTGACGGAACGCGCCGCGGTATACTCCGAGCGCGTCTGGGCGATGGGCGGCATCCTTCCTTATCAGGAAACGGTCGTCGCGCCCAACGACCTTGAGCCGCAACACCGGGACTTCAAGATCGAGCAGCCCTTCCGTGCGGCGATGGCGGGTGAGCTGACGACGTACCCGTCAAACCCGTACACTCCCTTCATTCGCAGTCGCAAGGGTGGTGGCGAATCGTCATCGAAGCCTGCGGAGTAGAATATTGTGCCCTAGGGCGTTAGTAGCAGTTCTGCCATTGGGCATACCTTGTATTTTGTGACAATTGCGACATGTTATAATGAGATATCGTGTTGTTTTGTGAATTGTCGTGTGTTTTTGATTGAGGGTCGAACGAGTCCCCGAGCGCGTCCGCCCTTTCTATGGGGTTTACCTCGTTTGTTGTGTGTTTGCGGTTTTGAATGTTTTGTTATTGAGGTCGACTCGCCCAAGCTTGGAAAGCCAGTCGCAAGGCGACTCCCATGAGTGCTCTGTACTTCACCGTTTTCCCTTGCGCAAACGAGGTTGGGTGGCCAAGTCCCCGAGCGTGGTACTTGATTGTTCTAGGCGCGACTCGAGGGTGGATGAGGACTTGGCGCGTTAGGGTGAGCGCATCACTCCTGCCTGGCCCGTCGGGTCAGTCGCATGGCAAGTCCTGGGCATGCTCTCATACTTGGCGTTTTCCCTAGCCGCTCGTGCTGGACTGGTCGTCAGTCCCCGAGCGTGGTACTTGGCCGTTCGAGTCGCTATGTCGAGGACGCGGAGGATCATGGTCGCTGTGAGAAGCGAGGGCAGTTGTCTTGGCTCGTAGGGCCAGTCGAGCTAGGCGACTCCAATGGGGCTCCGGGTAGGCGTTTTTCGTGGACGTTACAAGACCTGGGGTGACCCAGTGCCCTTGTAACACACTACTTGGCCGTGCCGATCGCTGTACCAGAGGTTGACTTCTGCGGTTAGCTTGGCACTGTTATTATGAGTGCGAGTGGCACAAGACACGGAGAGGAGGCGCAATTTGCGGTAACCAATTCTTTTTATTTCATAGCGACTGGAGGATACATATGTGGGGTTCTAGGAGTAGAACTTCCGTAGGAGGTTTACATTCCATGGTCGCTTGACGTCGAGCTTACCGTCCCCACGGACGTCGATGAGGTAGTAGGTGTCGTTGCCGAGTACTCGCTCGATGGCGAATGGTCCCTCCCACGGGGGGGGGGGGGGGGGGAAGCTTGTGCATGCCTTTATTGTCCTGGATGAGGCGCAGCACCAGGTCGCCTTCTTGGAAGGTGCGAGTTTTCACCCACCGGCTATGGTAACGGCGGAGTCCTTGCTGGTAGATGGCGGTGCGTGATCGGGCTAGGTCGCGTGCCTCGTCGAGTTGATCGACTCCATCCTGTCGTGCGAGTTCGTTCGCGACCTCCGTGTAGTGGACGACCCTTGGCGAGTCGTGCTCGAGGTCGGTGGGCATGACTGCCTCGGCGCCGTATACCATGAAGAAGGGGGTGAACCCTGTCGATCTGTTGACCGAGGTGCGGATGCCCCAGATGATGGAGGGTAGCTCCTCCACCCAGCACCCGGCGGTGCACTCGAGTGGTACTTGGAGCCGCGGCTTCAGGCCATGGAGGATGCTCTGGTTGGCTCGTTCTACATGGCCGTTGGACTCCGGGTGGGCGACTGACGCGAGGTCGAGCCGTATGTGGTATTCCTCGCAGAATTCGGCCATGGCTCCTTTGGCGAAGTTGGTGTCGTTGTCCGTGATGATGCTGTTTGGGAATCCGTAGCGATATATGAGCTCGCGTAGGAATTTGGTGGCGTTCTTCCCATCGCATTTCCGGACTGGCTTGGCCTCGACCCACTTTGTGAATTTGTCGACCGCGACCAGTAGGTGGGTGAAGCCGGAGGGGGCCTTTTTGAAGGGGCCTACCATGTCCATACCCCACACGGCGAATGGCCAGGTGATGGGGATTGTCTTGAGCGCTGAGCTCGGCACGTGTGTCTGGTTGGCGTACTTCTGGCACCCGGCGCACCGCCGGACAATGTCGACGGCATCGGCGTGTGCGGTGGGCCAGTAGAAGCCGTGTCGCATAGCCTTGGCGACCAGAGAGCGGGCGCCGGCGTGGTGGCCACAGTCACCGGAGTGGATGTCGTGGAGGATCTTGCGTCCTTCGGCGGGTTGGACGCAGCGTTGGAACACGCCGGTCACGCTGCACTTGTGGAGCTCGCCGTCGATGATGGTGAAGGATTTGCATCGGCGTGCAATCATCCGGGCGTCTGTCTCGTCTACCGGCAAGGTGCCAGCCTCCAGGTAGGTGACATACGGCTTGGTCCAGTCGTCTGGCTCGGCGACGAGTGCAACCAGGGCTGCCTCCGGTTGCAGCGGGACTCCGATGTCGATCTCCCTTAGGGGAGAGACTGAAGGCTTGGTGATCGTGTCGAGGAAGACGCCGGCGGGTGGTGCGAGTCGAGCCGACCCGATGCGAGAGAGTGCGTCGGCCTCCTCGTTCTTCCGCCTGTTAATCCACTCGACGGAGTACCCTGCAAAATGTCCCCCCAGCTTGTCTACTGCTTGGCGGTATGCCGCCATGGTGGGAGAGATGGCGTCGCAAGTGCCAGCGACTTGCCCAGCGACGAGGTCAGAGTCTCCATAGCAGCGTAGGCGGTTGACATTCATCTCCTTGGCAGCTCGCATGCCGTGGAGTAGTGCCTCGTACTCGGCCATGTTGTTGGTGCAGGGGGTGAAGTCGAGGCAGAGGACGTAGCGGAGCTTGTCGCCTTCAGTGAAGTCAGCACGATCCCTGCTCCTGCGCCGTCCGCGTTCTTGGAGCCGTCAAAGTGGAGGCTCCAGTAGTGGAGGTATGGCAGCTTTTCTGGCTGCTGGGCCTCTTCCCAATCGGCGATGAAGTCCGCTAGAGCCTGCGACTTGATCGCTTTTCGTGTCTCGTACTTGATGTTGTGGACGCCGATTTCGACGGCCCACTTTGCGACTCGCCCGGTCGCCTCGCGGTTGCGGATGATGTCCTGCAACGGTGCTGAGGAGACGACCGTGATTGGGTGCTCCTGGAAGTAGTGCGGCAGGCGCCGCTGTGCACTAAAGACCGCGTATACCAGTTTCTGGTACTGCGGGTACCGCTGGCGCGACTCGGTGAGGACCTCGCTGTTGTAATACACCAGTCGCTGTACCGGGCGCTCCTTGCCTTCCTCTGGCCGCTCGACGACCATGACGGCGCTGACGACGCGCTCGGAAGACGCGACGTATACCAGCATGGGTCCTTTGTCGATGGGGGCGGCGAGTAGCGGTGCTGCGAGTAGCACCTTCTTGAGGTCGCGGAGCGCGTCGTCCGCCTCCTTGTCCCACTGGAAGGTGGGGTTCTTGCGCATCAGGCGGTATAGGGGCATCGCCTTTTCGCCCAGGCGGGGGATGAAGCGACTGAGAGCCGCCACTCGCCCGGCCAACTTCTGGACGTCGCGCAGGCACTCGGGTTTTCCGAGTCGAGCGATCGTGTCGATCTTGGTGGGGTTCGCCTCGATACCGTGCTTGGAGACGACATACCCCAGTAGTTGCCCTGCCGGTACACCGAAGGTGCATTTGCCTGGGTTAAGCTTTATCTTGTATTTCTGTAGGTTGGCGAATGTTTCCGCCAGGTTGGCGAGTAGATCGCCCTGGCGAGCGGACTTCACGACCACGTCATCGATGTAGATGTGGATATTGCGGCCAATTTGGCTCGTGAGGCACTCCTGCATGCACCGCTGGTAGGTCGCCCCGGCGTTCTTGAGGCCGAAGGTCATGGCGGTGTAGCAGAAGGCTCCGAATGGCGTGATGAACACCGTCTTCTCCTCGTCCTCGATAGCCATTTTGATCTAGTTGTACCCAGAGTAGGCATCGAGGAAACACAGCGACTCCGAGCCCGCGATGGAGTCGATTATTTGGTCGATTCGCGGGAGGACGAACTGCTCCTTCGGGCAGGCGCTGTTCAAGTTTGTGTAGTCGATACAGATTCTCCAGGTCCCATTCTTCTTCTCGACCAAGACTGGGTTTGCCATCCACTTGGAGTATTTAATTGGCCGGATGAAGCCTGCAGCGAGTAGACGCTGCACCTCCTCGGCGATAGCTCGGCGGCGCTCTTCATTGAAGGGCCGCAGCGACTGCTTGACTGGTCGCACTTTGGGGTCGGCGTTTAGTTTGTGCTCAGCGAGCTCCCTAGGGACACCAGGCATGTCAGAGGGCTTCCATGCGAAGATGTCCCTGTTCTCACGGAGGAACTCGATGAGCGCGCCTTCCTAGGCTAGGCTCATGCCCGTCCCGATCGTCACCATCTGGCTGGAGTCGCCTAGGACCAGCTCGACGGTGTGGGTGTGCGTTGTTGCCTCGAAGGCTGAGGTGTTTGCGCCCTCCGAGTTGGGCTTCTTGAGTATGGTGGGGTCGTCGTTGTTGACCCCGCTCGCGTACTTGGCGAGCTCGTCGGCGTGGTTGGTCTCTGCCGCGATGACGGCGTCGGCGAGTTCGGCTCCTTTGGCCTCGCACTCGGCAGCCATGTCGGGGTCGCCGTTGATGGTGATGACGCCGCACGGCCCGGGGAGCTTCATCGCGTTGTACGCGTAGTGGGGCGCTGCCATGAACTTGGCGAACGCCTGGCGCCCCAGGACGCAGTGGTAGGGGCTGTCGAAGGGTACCAGCTCGAAGACGATCCGCTCGGTGCGGAAGTTTGCTGGTGTGCCGAAGGTGACTGGCAGCGTGACCTTGCCGATCGGGTACGCCTTCCGACCTGGGACGATGCCGTGGAACGTGGTGTAGGTCGTCTCGACCATCGACTACGGGAGCCACAGTCGTCTGAAGGTGTCCAGGTACAGGATGTTGATGGAGCTGCCGCCGTCCATCAATGTCTTGGGGAGCCAGTAGTCGCCCACCTTAGGCTTAACCACCAGGGCGACTCGGCCTGGGTACTCGATGCGTGGCGAGTGGTCTTGGCGGTTCCAGGTGATGGGATGCTCCGACCAGTTGAGGAACTGGGGAACGTCCACCTGGGCCACTGCGTTGACGGCGACGGCGCGAGCGATGACCTACTTCTTGCGCTTCGTGTTGAAGCCTGTGAAGGTATGGAGCGAGCCGGCCGCATTGCCGAATTTTCCGCCGTTTGGCGGGTTGTTGTCGGGGTTCTCCCGCGCTCGCCGTGCCTTCTCAATCTCCCTGAGAGTGTGGCAGTCGGCGGTCGTGTGTGTAGTGGGCTTCCCTTCCCTGCTGTGAAATGCACAAGGTTGGCTAAGGAGGGCCGCGGGGTCAAACCTTGGTTTCGCCTTGTAGTTGCCGCCGTCGCGGCGTTGCCCTCCATCGTGGCGGAAGCTCTTGGGCTCGCGCTGCGCATGCCCGGCGTTGGCGACGAAGTCGACTCACCCGTCGCTGCGGCGCTTGCCAGTGAGGCGAGTGTTGCTGTAGCGTAGGTCGGACCGTCGTCCGTTGTCGTTGCCGCTCGTGCGGTGTTGGCCTCCCGACTCGTCATCAGTTTCTTGGTTTGGGTCTTCCTCCGCGTACCGTTTGGCGATATCGAGGAGGTCCGGTATGTTGTCGAGCGTGCGAGAGTGTCGCTTGAGCTTGGCGACCAAGGGCTCGTAGCGGCACGAGGTCTTGAAGCAATGGATCGCGGTGTCCGGGTGGATGCCGACCGCGTTGTACCATAGTTCTTGCCACCGCTGGACCCAGTTGCAGGTCGACTCGCGGGGTCCCTAGACGCATCGCTCCAGGTCCTCGATGGTGGTGGCGCGGGTGTAGGAGCACTCGAAGTGCCTGACAAAGGCGTCGCGTATCTCCTCCAGGAGTCGATGCTATCCTAGGGGAGGGTATTGATCCACTGCCTGCACGTCCCCTCCATCATCAAGGGGAGGTAATGGGCGGCTAGCAGGTCGGTGTGGCCAGCGATCCCCATCGCCATGAGGTATGTATCCAGCCACACGGAAGGGTCATACGAAGGGTCGTACTTCTCTATTTCCTTCGGCGCCTTGAAGTTCGCCGGGTATTTTTCTCCTCGGATCATCGGTCCGAAGCATCTGGGCCCAAGTCAGCTTAGCGACCCCATCGGCTCGCCGTCGCGGCGATTGGTTAGGGTGTGTCGCGGGTCGTCGGGCTGGCGTGCGCGCCAGCTTTGGTTGTTGATGATGTGGGTGCGGGCGTCGATGGGCTGACCGTTGGCGGCGACGAAGTTGGTTGCTGGCCTAGGGTCGTTGGTGGAGAGTGCCGCGTTCGCGGGTCGATGTTGGAGCTGAAGCGGTTCGGGTGGCGGGCAATTGAGGGTGTTTGCTGCCAATGGGCGGCCGCTTGAGGCCGCTCTGCTGCCCGAAGAACGCGAGTACACCCGACCTTGCGAGTCGGCGCCTGCGTTTTGCTGCTCGACCGCTTTTGCGAGCAGGGCCCTGACGTACTGAATTTGTAGGGCACCGTCGCCGGTGGCCGTGATGTTGTCGGCTGCTGCTCTTCCTGCCACGAGGTTGTCCATCGGGGTGGAGAACAGTGGTAGGCCATTTGCGTCACGCTCCCGCGAGGAGACCACTATCCGCGGTTAATCCCTGGGAGGTGTGCGGTTGGGTGGAGGTGGGGCGCCGTTCGCCGTCGACCCTGGTGGTGAAGGGAATATGCCCTGAGAGGCAATAATAAAGTGTTTATTATGTGTATTCCAAGTATATGATAGTTGTTTATTTTGCATGCTATAATTGTATTAATACGGAAACGTTAATACATGTGTGTTTAATAAACAAACAGAAAGTTCCTAGTTATGCCTCTCTCATAAACTAGCTCGTTGATTAACAAGATGATCAAGGTTTCCTGATCATGGACATTGGATGTTGTTAATAACGGGATCACAACATTAGTGTAATGGTGTGATGAACATTCATCCGAAGTATAGAATTACGATCAAAGTCATTGAGTTTATATTGCTATAACAACTTACGAAGTGATCCTAATCCTTAGACCATGAGATCATGTCAATCACTAACACCGGAAGAGTTTCTTGATAACATCAAACGTCACACCGTAACAGGGTGATTATAAAGATGGATTCAGAACTAATAAAGTGTTATGTTGAGGCTCATGGATCGAGAGTGGAATTTGTTCATCCCGATGACGGATAGATATACTCTGGGCCCTCTCGGTGATATCACATTGATTAGCTTGCAAGCAAGTGATTTGATCACTAGAATGTTATATCACAGGAACGAGAAAAGAGTGCATGTCGGTAACGAGATCAAACTAGGTATGGAGATACCGATGATCGAATCTCGGACATGTAATATATCGTGAAACAAAGGGATTAAGATACTAGCGTAAAAGGTTCCGACGATCACAAGAAAGTCATCGTTGAATGTGTGGGAGTCAGTATGGGTCTCCAGATCCCGCTTCTGATTATTGATCCGAGAGGGGTCTCGATCATGTCCGCATTATTCACGAACCGTAGGGTGACACACTTAAGAGACACCGACATCCAATTGGAGCAAATGTTTCATGCCGAAAGAATGAACAAGCGCAGGAATTTATTTCACTAGATACCGAAACATGTTTTCGGGTGAAATTGCATAAAGTGGTTATGCATGTGAAATAGAATTCTAGCAAGGGGTTATTTGTGAATGTTTGTCATTAAAGTAATTGACAAAATTCTGAATAAAATAAAAGAGTTTTATTTAATGAGAGTTTGCATTAAATTTGGTGGAAATTTAATGGGAATTTGAGTGGACTTTTGAGTGGAGGGATTTTAAAGGGCATTTTGTGAGTGGAGTGTCCACCCACATGAATGAAGGAGGGGAGGGGGCAGCCCCCATGGCCGGCGGCCACCCCCTTGGGTGCCCCCCTCCTCCTATAAAAGGAGCCCCCTCCTCACTTGTCTCTCACACCTCCTCGTGAAGGATCTCTCTCCCCCTCTAGAATTTATCCCCCATGGTCTCGGACTAGCGAGATACATGTTCCCGGTGGCTATTCGGCAAGAAAGAGTTGTGCTTCCGCTGCATCGCTGGAGCGAGGAGGCGGAGGTTGCTCGGTGCCTCGAATGTGTGTGCGAGCACGGATGCGCTGCTGATTTGCGGCGCTAGGACTTCCTCTCGATCTTGAGATCGGCAAGAGATCGTCTACATCAACCACGAGTTGAACTCGTTAAGCTTTATCGGTCTTCAAGGGTATGTTCTCTACGGATATACATCCGCCCGTTGTTTGTATCTAGTAGATAGATCTTGGTATATAGTTCACATCGTAGGAAAATTTTTGTTTTCTATGCTGCGAACCCTACAGTGGTATCAGAGCCGGATCTATGCGTAGATACTTTACACGAGTAGTACACATATGAGTATGTGGGCGATGATGATCATGTTGTTGCTCCTTTGTTGTAATTTTGGATATTGGTGGCATAGTGGGATGAAGCGGCCCGGACAAACTTTACATGTCCTCGCACATGAGACCTGTTCCACGCTTGACATGCAACTAGTTTGCATAAGTGGCTAGCGGGTGTCTGTCTCTCCTACTATAGTCAATATCTATTTTGCAAGCGAGTTGTCAACAATTTGATTATCCTCGTTGTGGTTCATGTTCGTAGGTAAGAACGGTTCTATCTCGAAAGCCCTAAGCCACGTAAAACTTGCAATGGATAAATTAGAGGCGTCTAGTTTAGATTGTTGCTGGGCTAGTGTTATGATATGGTAGTGTTGTAAGTAGAAGTATGAGATGATACTCTTACAACACACATAGCGTGTAAAATCCATAGACCTTGGATTTACACATATAGGTATGATAGTGATCATACCACGATGCACATGATAGAGATCATCTGCGGGAACCATATAATTTCACTAATAAACATATGATGTTTGATAGCATCTTATATTGCTTGTTTAGCGCTTTGTTAGCATAATAAGATGATCCCTCATTTAAATATCAAGATAAGAATGTGTTCTTCCTTTAGTATGCACCGATTATGTTTTCGTCGCTCCAAGACATCACGTGATGATCGGGTGTTCTTGGATCCACGACCATATTTCGGGTGTAAAACAGTTACACACGCGAATACTAAGGTTCTAACTTGGCGAGCCTAGCATGTACAGACATGGCCTCGGAACACGGACCGAAAGGTTAAGCATGAGTCATATAGTTGATATGATGCCCATTTGATGCTCTCCTTTGAAGCTATACCGACTCACGTGATGATCGGACTTGGTGTAGTGGATTTGGTTCATGTAATCACCAAAAAGGCATGAGGGATGTCGTTTTTGAGTGGGAGTTCATTCGTAATATAGATTAGTTGAACTCAATCTATCATACACTTAGTCTAAACTTTACAAATTCTGTTGTAGATGGCACCACCTGCTTTTAATTTCAATGTGTTCATGGAGAAAGAGAAACTAGCAACGAACGGTAGCAACTTTACCGAATGGGCCATGAATTTGAGGATTCTCCTCTCTGCTGCACAAAAGCAATATGTGCTAGAAGCGCCGTTAGGCCCCCCACCTTTTGATGATGCCCCTGACGAGGATAAGAATGTCCATCAGACTCGTCAGGAGGACCACAACTTAGTTCATTACGGCATATTGTATGGGCTAGAGCCGGAACTTCGAAAGCGTTTCGAAAACGGCAATGCATTTGATACAATGGATGAGTTGAAAATGATTTTCGACACACATGCTGCTGTAGAGAGCTACAACGCTTCGGAAAAGTTCTTTAGCTGCATGATGGAAGAGCACAGCTCCGTTAGTGAGAATGTACTCAAGATGTCGGGTTACGCCGATAAGCTTGTGTCCTTGGGAATATCGATTCCCATTAACTTAGGCATCCATCGTGTTCTGCAGTCTCTGCCACCTAGCTATAAGAGCTTCGTGATGAACTATAATATGCAAGGCATGAAGAAGTCTCTCCCCGAGCTTCTGTCAATGCTTAAAACTGCAGAAGTGGAGATCAAAAAGGAACATCAAGTGTTGATGATCAATAAGAACACTGGTTTCAAGAAAGACAAGAAGGGAAAACGGAAGGGAAGTAAGGGCGGCAAGCCTATTGCCGCGCCTGAAAAGAAACCCCGAGTTGGACCTAAGTCTGATTCCGAGTGCTACTATTGTAAGGGGACTGGCCACTAGAAGCGCAACTGCCCCAAGTATCTGGCAGACAAGAAGGCCGGCAAGGCAAACAAAGGTATATATGATATACATGTTATTGATGTGTACTTGACTAGTGCTCGCAGTAGCACCTGGGTATTTGATACCGGTTCAGTTGCTAATATTTGTAACTCGAATCAGGGGCTGCGGAACAAGCGACCGCTAGCAAGGGGTGAGGTCAAGATGCGTGTCGGCAATGGATCAAGCGTTGATGTGATCGCCGTCGGAACGCTGCCTCTCCACTTACCGTCGGGATTAGTTATAAACTTGAATAAATGTTATCTGGTGCCTGCACTGAGCATGAACATTGTATCTGGATCGTGTTTGATGCGAAGTGGTTATTCATTTAAATCCGAGAACAATGGTTGTTCCATTTATATGAATGAAATCTTTTATGGTCATGCACCGATGATGAATGGTTTATTTCTATTAGATCTCGATGATAATGTTACACATATTCATAATGTTGATGCTAAAAGGATTAAACTTAATGATGATATATCCGCATATATGTGGCACTGCCGTCTAGGTCATATTGGCGTTAAACGCATGAAGAAGCTCCATTCGGATGGACTTTTGGAATCACTTGATTATGAATCATTTGATACATGTGAGCCATGCCTTATGGGCAAGATGACTAGAACGCCGTTTTCCGGTTCAATGGAACGGGCGACAGATTTATTGGAAATCATACATTCTGATGTATGTGGTCCAATGAGTGTGTCGGCGCGAGGTGGATATCGTTATTTTGTTACTTTCACGGATGATTTGAGTAGATACGGTTATATCTACTTGATGAAACACAAGTCTGAAACCTTTGAAAAGTTCAAGGAATTTCAGAATGAAGTGGAAAATCATCGTAATAGAAAGATCAAATTTCTACGGTCCGACCGTGGAGGTGAGTATCTAAGTTACGAGTTTAGCACTCACATGAAAGAGTGTGGAATTGTTTCACAACTCACACCTGCCGGAACACCACAGCGAAATGGTGTGTCGGAACGTCGTAATCGTACTTTATTAGATATGGTTCGATCTATGATGTCTCTGACGGACTTGCCGTTGTCATTTTGGGGTTATGCACTAGAAACTGCTGCATTCACTTTAAATCGGGCACCATCTAAATCCGTTGAAAATACACCGTATGAATTGTGGTTTGGAAACAAACCTAAGCTGTCATTTCTTAAAGTTTGGGGATGCGATGTTTATGTGAAGAAACTTCAACCGGATAAACTCGAACCCAAAGCGGAAAAATGCGTCTTCATAGGATACCCTAAAGAAACTATTGGGTATTCCTTCTATCACAGATCCGAGGGCAAGGTTTTTGTTGCCAAGAATGGATCCTTTCTAGAGAAAGAGTTTCTCGCGAAAGGTGTGAGTAGTCGGAAGGTAGAACTCGAAGAGGTTGTGGAACCTTCTCTTCAAAGTATGGCGAGTAGCGCAGCGCTGGAAGTTGTTCCGGAGTTGGCTCCACCTGTTGAAGAGGGAACTAATGATAATGATCATGAAACTCCGAAAGAGAGTACTACCGAACCTCGCAGGTCAAACAGGACGCGTGCAGCTTCCGAGCTGTACGGAAATCCTGTCATGAATTTCATGGTTGATGAAAATGATGACCCTGCGACGTATGAAGAAGCAATGATGAGCCCGGATTCCAACAAATGGTTAGAAGCCATGAAATCCGAGATGGAATCCATGTATGAAAATCAAGTTTGGAACTTGGTGGAATTACCTCACGACCGAAAGGCCGTGGAGAACAAATGGATTTTCAAAAGGAAAACTGATGCTGATGGTAATGTGACCGTCTATAAAGCTCGACTTGTCGCAAAGGGGTTTCGACAAATTCAAGGAGTTGACTATGATGAGACTTTCTCTCCCGTAGCAATGCTAAAGTCAGTTAGGATTATGTTAGCAATTGCTGCATATTTCGATTATGAGATATGGCAGATGGATGTCAAAACCGTGTTTCTCAATGGTAATATTGAAGAAGAGTTGTATATGATACAACCAAAGGGTTTTGTCGATCCTAAGGATGCTAACAAGGTGTGCAAGCTTCAGCGATCCATCTATGGATTGAAGCAAGCATCACGAAGTTGGAATCTCCGCTTTGATGAGGTGATCAAAGAGTTTGGATTTGTCCAAACTTATGGAGAAGCTTGTATTTACAATAAAGTGAGTGGGAGCAATGTGGCATTTCTGATATTATATGTGGATGACATATTATTGATCGGAAATGATATAGATCTTTTAAACAGTGTTAAAAGTTATCTAAACAGCAAATTTTCAATGAAGGACCTAGGTGAAGCGTCATACATATTAGGCATAAAGATCTATAGAGATAGATCTAGGCGCCTAATAGGGCTATCGCAAAGTACATACCCTGATAAGATTTTAAAGAAGTTTAAAATGGACGGAAGTAAGAAGGGGTTCTTACCTATGTTGCAAGGCAAGACATTGAGTAAGACTCAAAGTCCGGCTTCGGCGGAAGAATGAGAGATAATGGACAAAGTCCCCTATGCTTTAGCCATAGGCTCTATAATGTACACCATGCTATGTACAAGACCGGATGTGGCACATGCTATTAGTTTGACTAGTAGGTACCAATCGGATCCAGGTTCGGAACACTGGATAGCGGTCAAGAATATCCTTAAGTACTTACGAAGAACTAAGGATATGTTTCTTGTATACGGAGGTGAAGAAGAGCTCGTCGCTAAGTGTTATGTCGACGCTAGCTTTGACACCGATCCGGATGACTCTAAGTCTCAATCCGGATACGTATTTCTCATGAATGGCGGAGCGGTTAGTTGGAGGAGCTCCAAACAACCTGTGGTAGCGGGATCAACAACGGAGGCCGAATATGTTGCTGCTTCAGAAGCGGCTCAGGAAGCAGTTTGGATGAAGGAGTTCATATCCGAACTAGGAGTTGTGGCAAACGCGTTGGACCCAATGGTGATCTATTGTGACAACAATGGTGCCATTGCCAATGCCAAAGAGCCAAGGTCTCACAAGCATTCCAAGCATATTAAGCGCCGGTTTCACTCCATCCGCGAGCATGTCAAGGATGGAGATATAAAGATTTGTAAAGTACATACGGATCTCAATGTAGCAGATCCGTTAACTAAAACTCTCCCTAGAGCAAAACATGATCAACACCAGAACTCAATGGGTGTTAGATTTATCACTATGTAACTAGATTATTGTCTCTAGTGCAAGTGGGAGACTGAAGGGAATATGCCCTGAGAGGCAATAATAAAGTGTTTATTATGTGTATTCCAAGTATATGATAGATGTTTATTTGCATGCTATAATTGTATTAATACGGAAACGTTAATACATGTGTGTTTAATAAACAAACAGAAAGTTCCTAGTTATGCCTCTCTCATAAACTAGCTCGTTGATTAACAAGATGATCAAGGTTTCCTGATCATGGACATTGGATGTTGTTAATAACGGGATCACAACATTAGTGTAATGGTGTGATGAACATTCATCCGAAGTATAGCATTACGATCAAAGTCATTGAGTTTATATTGCTATAACAACTTACGAAGTGATCCTAATCCTTAGACCATGAGATCATGTCAATCACTAACACCGGAAGAGTTTCTTGATAACATCAAATGTCACACCGTAACAGGGTAATTATAAAGATGGATTCAGAACTAATAAAGTGTTATGTTGAGGCTCATGGATCGAGAGTGGAATTTTTTCATCCCGATGACGGATAGATATACTCTAGGCCCTCTCGGTGATATCACATTGATTAGCTTGCAAGCAAGTGATTTGATCACTAGAATGTTATATCACAGGAACGAGAAAAGAGTGCATGTCGGTAACGAGATCAAACTAGGTATGGAGATACCGATGATCGAATCTCGGACATGTAATATATCGTGAAACAAAGGGATTAAGATACTAGCGTAAAAGGTTCCGACGATCACAAGAAAGTCATCGTTGAATGTGTGGGAGTCAGTATGGGTCTCCAGATCCCGCTTCTGATTATTGATCCGAGAGGGGTCTCGATCATGTCCGCATTATTCACGAACCGTAGGGTGACACACTTAAGAGACACCGACATCCAATTGGAGCAAATGTTTCATGCCGAAAGAATGAACAAGCGCAGGAATTTATTTCACTAGATACCGAAACATGTTTTCGGGTGAAATTGCATAAAGTGGTTATGCATGTGAAATAGAATTCTAGCAAGGGGTTATTTGTGAATGTTTGTCATTAAAGTAATTGACAAAATTCTGAATAAAATAAAAGAGTTTTATTTAATGAGAGTTTGCATTAAATTTGGTGGAAATTTAATGGGAATTTGAGTGGACTTTTGAGTGGAGGGAATTTAAAGGAGATTTGTGAGTGGAGTGTCCACCCACATGAAGAGGGGAGGGCAAGGGGGCAGCCCCCATGTGACGGCCACCCCCTTGGGTTCCCCCCTCCTCCTATAAAAGGAGCCCCCCTCCTCACTTGTCTCTCACACCTCCTCGTGAAGGATCTCTCCCCCCCTCTAGAATTTATCCCCCATGGTCTCGGACTAGCGAGATACATGTTCCCGGTGGCTATTCGGCAAGAAAGAGTTGTTCTTCCGCTGCATCGCTGGAGCGAGGAGGCGGAGGTTGCTCGGTGCCTCGAACGTGTGTGCGAGCACGGATGCGCTGCTGATTTGCGGCGCTAGGACTTCCTCTCGATCTTGAGATCGGCAAGAGATCGTCTACATCAACCACGAGTTGAACTCGTTAAGCTTTGTCGGTCTTCAAGGGTATGTTCTCTACGGATATACATCCGCCCGTTGTTTGTATCTAGTAGATAGATCTTGGTATATAGTTCACATCGTAGGAAATTTTTTGTTTTCTATGCTGCGAACCCTACAGGTGGGGGCCGGGCGCTTCCTCCTGGCGGCGCGTTCTCGCAGATCGCGTGCTCGGCCACGCGGGCCGGGTCGTTCTCGTCGTCGAAGTGCAGGGCGCGCCCCTAGACGGTGGGGTTCAGGCGCGACCTGATTCGCTGCTGGTGGTAGCGCGACAGCTCCTGCGCCGTCACCTGCTCGAGGCGAAATTTTTCGCGCTCGGCTTGCTCCTTGCGGACTGCCTCCGCCAGCTTTAGGCGAAGTTCCTCGACCTTCGTTGCCGTGGCGTTAGGAGGGATCGGGGTGGAGAAGGGATCCTCCGGCGGATCGGTGTCAGTCGCCATGTAAGTCGAAGTCGCGGAGATCGGCGGAATTTTCCGATCCGGAGTCGAAGTCGAAGATCCCAAGGATGGAGGGATCCTCGAAGTCTCCCATGTTGGAGACCTGGGTGATGGAGCCCGCGGGTGAAGCCGCGGTGATGGATCCGGCGAGTGACGCCGGGGTTGCCGAGTCGGCATCATCGTTGAGGGCCGCGTCTTCCGCGGCCGCGGAGTTTTCGGCCACGTCGCTGTGGGCCAAATTGTACTCGGAGGCGAGGCGATGGATCGTGCGGACCTGACTCTCGAAGAGCCGGTCGCATGGCGGCGACTTGCGGATGCGAGCCGAGTCCTCCGAGGTGATGACGTCAGTGAGGCCGACGAAGAGGCTGATCGTGCCGACCGGCAAGATCATGCTGTGCGTGACGGGTCGCGCCGCCAGGACGTAGCTGCTCGGCAAGATCTGGAGCATCTCGCCGATCGCTATCATGCGGCCGGTGGCGACCGTCTCGTTGATGGGCAGATTGGATCTCGCCGCAGAACACCGGCCAGGCCCCACGGTGGGCGCCACTGTCGTGGGAATGGTCACGGCAGATGCTGCAATCGGCAGCGAGTAGTAGAACGAGGGGCAAGGGCGGCCAGCCATCTGCGGTGCGAGATGAGGGCGGAGACACAGGGTTTTACCCAGGTTCGGGCCCCCGGAGGGTAAAGACCTACTCCTGCTAGATTGTATTATGATGGTGGTACAATGGTGCGAACTCGGCGTCTAGGCGGCGAGTCGCTTGGGTGTATGATGGAACGTATCTCTACACGCCCTGTAGGGAGGTTTATATAGACTCACCTCCCCTAGGGTTTACATATCTCAACCGAATCAGTTAAGGCTTCGGTACTCGTTTAACCTAATCCGACTGGGCCTATCTACTGCCTGGGCCTTCAGCTTCCAGTCGCTTGGATCCACACCGGGCCTTGATCCAGTCGCCGTCTTGCAGGCCCACTCGTCAGTTCCTGGGCTAGTCGGAAACGTCCTGCTGGGTATACCCCGGTAGGCATATCCCCATCAATGAGGGAAAACAATCTTCACTGCATTTTCTAAACCTTTACATGCATCTGTGTGCACTGCCAATGGAGAGACTGGCCCTATGCATCTTTTCAACTTCATCATGAACCATGTCCATGATGCCTCTGTCTTAGACTGAAACATGCAAATAGCTACAGGGAACATCTAATTGTGTCCATCTAAAGCATTGCATGCTGCTAGTTGACCATTCCACTTTCCAGTCAAGAAAGATGAGTCTATACTCAAATATGGACGGCACCCTGCTTTGAAGCCATCGATGCAAGGCTTTAAAGCCATGAATAATTTAGAGAAGAAGACTTTCCCATCAGCTGTTACCTCATTATCTATCTCCACAACACTGCCAGGTGACATCTTCTCTACTTCTGCTTTGAAGTTATAAAGCATTCGAAAGGTATTTGCCCAATCACCATATAGCTCTTTCATTGCCCTTTGCTTTGCCTTCCAAACTGTAGTATAATTCAGCTTAATGGGGGTACTGCTTTTCCAAGTCTATTTTCAGTCTCTTTGCAGTGTTGTTTGGTGTTGTGGCTAAAATGGGCTTGATCTTTTCTGCAACCCATAATTGTGATGTCATCTTTGTAACTGTTTGAGAAATTGTAATGCAAGTATGAGGTTTTGGAATTTGATTCACTCTTATTGTCCTTCCATCAGGTTGACGTCTAGCAGATATATACCACTTGCAAGGCTTGGCACCACCATCATAACCTACGCATTTTGCATAGAACTTGTTTTTATCAGTCCACATAGTCTTGGTAGCAAACTCACGTTTGACTGCATATGTCCTGAAACACATCCTGAATTCATCCATGCTTGGAAACAATCTCCCAACTTCAATAACTGGGTCCTCTTTGTCATAAACTGTTACTAGCTCATCATCATGTGCATCATCTACATGAACTGCAACATTTTCCAACAACTCTAGATCTATATCTGCCTCTTCATCTCTTAAATGGTTGTCACCATCATTTGCAGCTTCATCCCTCTTCTTCTCCTTGTCTCTGTCATCTATAGGAATACCAAAAAGCTTTGCCATTTCAATGTCATCTATTGGTGCAATGACCAAATCAGTCCGGTCATGTATCTCAACTGAATTCCAGTCAACAGTTTCAATCCTTTGTGCATTAGCATCTGCAGCATTCCCTTGTGCATTAGCATCATCCTCCACTGTTAACACTTCCAACTCAGTAAGTATAGGCATTACTTGCCTTTGTGCAGCCCAATCATCCTCGACCATCTGAGCATCCAGCTTCGAGGCCACATATCCAACCCTCGAATCAGGTTTCAGATCAATGAGCTCTGCTAAAAACAGAACAGTTTTGCTTGTCCAACCGTTTCGCTCATCAATTTCATCAACTATATGTTCCCCTGTCTCAACCCTAACATAGTCACATTTGCAATCATCAAATCGTAACAAAGAAACTTCTTGCTCTGCCCCCAAACCACACTATCCCCAATTTTTTCCACCATTTTCCTCACCGCCTCCTCTCCCATGTTTATTAGCTCTTGGGGATCAACATGTTCTAATTCCACCTCCCATTTAACAACTGTGTCTCTCTCAATGAGCTGCGTGCTGCCATCAACTAAAACAGCCCTAGAGGGAAAGAAATTGATGCGAAATTCGAAGGTTTGGCGCGCAACGTCGTCTCCCCTTTTTTGGCGGGCACTGTGAGCTAGCGGAAGGGAACAAAGAGCTCAACCTTAGAGAAATTAAGTGCAGAGATACGGGATATACCGATTATAAGTCCCCTCTCCATGCTCCATATCGTGCCCCCTCGCCCCGTTCAGCACACCCTCGCCTCCACAATCTAGCATTAATGGGCATGCTCAGATCTCGAATTGAGAAGAATGGGAGAGGAATTAGCTTTCAAATGTCACTCACCACCTTCGCCGTCGAACGAAAGCGCCGTCGCCTAAATTAATTGCCGTGTTGCCGCCTCCGGTGCCGAGAACGATGGGTGAGGTCCACCGCTACCGCCGGGGAAGCTACAGCTAGTGTGACGCGCGCTCTCGGTCGGAAGCGGTTGGTTTGACTGGCTGTCCCAACCGACCGGTTTGGCTTAACCCTAATCTTGGAACAAAGTTAAATGTGTCCTTAACGACCGTTTTATGGCCCGTGTGGCCCTAGGATATTAGCTGCCTCACAACCGTCGCATGCGAGCTATTCTTTTCAACGATGTCGTGTTCCTTCCAATTCCGCGTAAATACGTCTCATATGAGCTATAAGCCCGGTTTTTTACCCAAGTTCAGGTCCGCAGTGAGCAGAGCCCTACGTCCTGCAAATGACTACTATCTGATTATCACTAGGTTATAATGGGTTCCTTCTCCCGAGAAGGTTCTCTCTTCTAAGATGACTATCCTCTAAGACAAAAAAAACTCCTCCTTCTAACTCGACCTGGGCCTCCTTTTATATCGAAAGGGGACACCATAGGGTCGAAATACATGCAGCGGAGGGGCTAAAGCCATGTGGCAAGCCAGGTTATGCATGGATCCAACATGGCGGGTAAGAGTTGTTGTCTCTGCGCGTCATGCTGAACCCTAGCAAGGTAGCCTAGGGTATAGGTCAGAGGTAGATCTGCTGATCCTGTCAAGGGTTACATTCCTCGGGCATATTAGCCGAGGTAACTTGCTGCCCTGGCGGGGGCAGTTACTCAGGCGCGACGACCCTTCCCGCCTGGTGTGTCTCCGCATGATCAGGCCCCCCGGGAACAGATCCAGTGACCAGGCCCCGTACCATCGAGGGGAGTCTCGTGGGTTCCCGTATCTTGGTCCTCCTTGGCCCCGGATATGACAGTAGCCCCTAGGCATTAGTTCGGCCGAGGTTGCCCGATGTCGAGTGATGCCCTTTTTGTCCTTGGGGATGATGGCTAACGCGTGGTTGACGTGGAGCCTGTTGGGAATGATGGCGCCCACCACTTGTCGTGGGACGCTTCGTTGGAAATCCCAAGAGCAAGGTATGAAGCAACACAGCAGCAAGTTTCCCTTAGTAAGAAACCGAGGTTATCGAACCAGTAGGAGGAAGGAAACGTCACACGAGTGTTGCAAGCAACGCGGAGACCTGCACAACATGAACTCAAGACTTTGACCCAACGAATCAGTGAGGTTGTCAAGTTCACAAGTTTGCCGTAACAAAGGATTAAACGTATGGTGTGGAAGGTAATGGTTTGCAGCAAGTAAACAAGTAACAGTGGAAGATGTATCAATGGTAAAGATTGGACCGGGGTCCATAGTTCACTAGAGGTGCTCTCCTTAGATAAACAACATGGCATGAAGGGTAAAAAAATTACAACAGGGCAATTCACAGGAACTGAGCAAGGCATAACAATGCAATTACTAGTCAGAAAGATCCTATGAGATTCGATTGGGCAATACAACAATATACATAGACCGCCATCCAACTGCGTCTATGACTAGAAGTCCACCTTCAGGTTATCATCCGACCCCCCTCCAGTATTAAGTTGCAAGCAACAAACAACTTCTTTAAGCAAAGTGTGTAAGGTAAACAATCCACATGTTCCATGAACAAGAGAAACTTGTTTTCTCCCTAGTGGAAACAACACATCTACAACCGAAGAGATTTATGTCACTTCCCTTGGAAACTAGAGGCATGAACCCACTATCGAGCATAAATACCCCCCTTGGAGTCACTAGCAACTACTTGGCGAAGATAGCTACTAACAACGGAGAGCATGCAAGATCACAAACAACACAGACATGATAGAATCATAAAGACAAAACAATTAATCAAACCAACATAATAATCTCAATATCCATCGGATCCCCGCAAACACAACATGCATGATTACAAACAGATTAGATCTTGATCATGAACGGATCTCACAAGATCTATACATGAAAGCACAAAGGAGGAGATACAACCATCTAGCTACTACATGGACCCACAGTCCAAGGTGGAACAACTCACGCATCATACCGGAGAGAAGGCCTACAGGATGATCTCCCCTCCAACAGGGTGCCGGGAAGAACTTCAGATCCCCCCGGTCTAGGGACGATGGTGGCGGCGGCTATACACGGTTTCATGGAGATTTGATCGGGTGCTTAGGGTTTCTGCATCGGGGGCTTCTTATAGGCAAAGGGGGAGGCCGAGGCGGTGGATGGGGGGGGCAAACCCTACCTAGGCGCGGGGTACGGCCCACCTGCGCCTAGGGGGGTTTAGCCGCCCTGGCACGCCTCCTCGTCTCCCCTCTAGACTTCTTGTTCCCCACGAAAAGTAATTGACTTTAACGTTTGTCCCGTCCAATTCCGAGAATATTTCTTTACTAACTTTTCTGAAACCAAAAATAGCAGAAAACAGGCATCTGGCACTGTTGCAACTTGTTAGTAGGTTAGTACCAGAAAACATGTAAAAAGCACCTCAAAGTGTGGACAAGTAAAGTAAAGTAGATACTAAACAAGCATGGAGCATCAAAAATTATAGATACGTTTCCAACGTATCAGCATCCCCAAGCTTAACTCCTGCTCGTCCTCGAGTAGGTAAGTGATAAACAGAATAATTTTTGAGGTGACATGCACCCTCACAATAAAGATCCAACCTTTTGCAAGCATTGAAAGCTGGGATCAAAGAACTCTAAACATATTCATGAAATATGGAGTTCTAACAATAGGACATAGTAACTATGCATGCAACATGACAAGCTACAAACAAATATCATGAATAACATGCATTGAAAATCGTTTGTTTGTTTCACATACAGAAAACATAGCATAGTGGAAATTAGCTTGTCCCTCATAGAGTAGCAAATAGATGCATAGGACACCTTCAAAGTTCACAAGGGTGACTAGAAACAAGTAGTACAAGAACAAGTAATAACACAATATGCATCGATTAATAAGCTTTGGAACACTGCAGACAGAATGACAACTATGCTCCCTTAATGGTGCCTAAAGGTAGAAGGTGGAGACTCTAATAATGGTGGAAGAAAGGCCTTTTTTATAAAGGAAGCAGGGATTACAAGTTTCAAAGAGAGCTTCCAAAAATTATGGTACTTGTTAGCTTTCAACCCTGATTGCCCCTATCATAAGCATATTTAAGTGGTTAAGGTTAAAGTGGCAAAGTTGGAGTATATGCTTGACGAAGTATAAGTTGGCAATCTCAAGTCCCTTGAATACGAGGGCCACACCTCATGCTACTCAACTTTGGGTCCAGGTAAGTTCTTGTTATTGTAAGTATTTGCATATCATTGAGAACCGCCAACGGGGTACCCCTTGCACATGGTACAGGAGCTTTCCCATAACCAAAATGACAAGGGAAGCAAACAATGAGCATCTTAGCAATCTTCTTATTTACCATATGCATAGCTTTTTATTGAGGATGCTTCATAGATAGCTCATTATGGTGATGCTGCAAGTTTCCACCATGATTAGGCATTGGCTTAGGCTAGCGGCCCAGGCGTTTCTCTAACACAGGATACAAACTCCATGGACTTACAAGTTCCCTCTTTATTTCACACCGTTGACATCCATAGACAAAAAAACATGATATCAACTGAGTATAAAGTACAAGTGCAATGTTGAAAATGTTCCCTGTGACAGCACGGTTCTACTAATTCCAACTTATAAGTGCAAGCATATACAACAAAGTTGTCACAATGGTTCAAGTTTATTAGGGGCAAAGAATATAAAGTGTGCCATCAAGTTCGTGAGGGCTTTAATCACTAAGTTTTCACATAACAAAATAGTTTTTAATTGGAAGATAGCTGAAAACAAGAATATACTTGGAATGGTGTAACACACCATGCATAGGATTTTATAGTGGACACTTTGGAATAACTTGGTTTCTTGGTAGTTGGAAGCATGAGTAGAACTTACTCATACAAGTGGAGGCTAGCAAAAGACTGGGAGCAACCAATTAAGAGAGCAATAATGGCCATAATCATGCAGTGCAACAAAGCATACTAATCAAAGAAAAGAGTGGTACTACAAGTCAATGACTAAATGATTGTAACACCCCAACATTTAGGAACCTAACGAAGGGTAGATTTAGGATTATGTATTGTTGCATGCATCTATTTGTGAAAAGGTGGGTAAATTTTTTGCCAAATAAAACCTTAAGTGATCAATGTTTCTTTCTTACTTTAAGATTAGGTTTAGACTTAAAGGAGGATTGTTATAAACTTTGATGTGATCTTAAAAGAAGTATGTGTGTTTTGAAATGGGTTTGAATTTAAAAACTTAAGTGTTTGAATAATAATTTAAATGATTTAGATATAAGATTTGAATCTTAAATTAATTATGATATAGGTAGTATAACTTAAATCTCAAAACAATAGAAATTATGAAATTCATTTTCATATTATAAAGACATAAACAAATTACAACAGAATAAAGAATAAGAATATTCTTTATTAGTAATAATATAATCTTTATTACAATTGAATAAAATAAAGATTACAAGAACTATAAAAGAAAAATTACAAAGGACTAAGAAAATTACATCTACTAACTATCCTATATCTAAAACCTAAACTAAATCTTCATCTTTATCTTTGAACCTGCAAGACAAAGATTAAACAGAAATAAAACAAGATTAGTGTTAGTAGATATTTCTCTCAGATATGTTAGTGAGGTGCACTTGACAATCTCATCATTGAGAAATGTTAAGGAGGGGAAAGTTTCACCAATATGAAAGATTTTATCTTCCATAAATTCCCAGCCAGAATGCAAATGACAGCCAAAAAGGGACCAGTTCACCAGCCAAGGTAAAATTAGATTGGTAATAGTAAGTTCAAATTTTCTGAACCTATCCATATGTGCATAGCAGGCACACAGGTGCACACACACAAGCATGCAAAGGGTGTGCTGTCGACTTCACAAGCACAACCAGATCAAACAAAACCAGAGCACAGCCGTGGGGAAGCACCTCAGTGCAACACTACACCACACCACACCACAACACAGCCAGGGTGAACAGCCAGTAAACCAAGAACAGCAGCCAAACCAACCACCCAGATTAACCCAAATATCACCAGGATGGTGACATAAGGAGGGGGGTGAATCAGGTGGACAGCAAGGCCAAGCCCAGGAGCTAGGAGGAGCAGGCTAGCTCCAGATCAAGCACAAGAGTCCAGCAAAACCAGATCAAGATCATCACCAACTTACTCCACAAATATCAGCTTTTGTGGTGAGTTTCATAAAACCTTCACATGATCTAATCATCTTATTTAGAGAAAGGCATGTGTTGTTTTACAAAACAAACCCTCAGAAGACACCCAAGTGGGGTGAATCCATCATAGGGATTTCTGAAAATCTAAAGGCAAACAGCAAAGTACCAGAATCCAACCAGAGCTCAGAGCAACATCCTTGCTCTGGTTGTCAAACTATATTCTACAATTCAATCATACATATACCTATGATCTATTTCTAGGCACATCCCTAAAAGAAGGGTAGAACCTTAGAAACAAATCTTTGGGATCCATAGATTGATCAAGCTCACTATCATTTTTCCAAGCTATGATTCAATAAAGAATAGCTGGTACCACTACCAGGACTATCTAGATGAACCAATTAGATAAGATTTGAATCCCTAAGCCTTAGACCAACATCATTGGTCATAGGGAATTCAGATAAGAGCATCTCTATTTATGTTTCAAAACCAAGATTGTTTTAAACATAAACTAACCAAATCCATGGTTTAGAATCAAACTTGTGTGCCATACATGATGGTGTCACAAGAATAATCCATTATGAATCAGGAAAGACAGTAAATCATCATAGATTCAGACAATCAACTAACTAATCATTTTCCTGTTAACACTAGAATCATAACTAGGATATTTTTTTATATTACACTTCACTGTTTGAGATAATGATGATCTCAGACCACATGTTAATTCCCAAGCTAACAGCACTAAGATAGTAGCTGTATCCTATCATAATCATGACCATGAATCCAATAAAAAGTGGAAAGCTATCAAATCATTGGCTTTACCAAGCATGTTTCCCATACAACCACATCATCTGAATCAGATGCAACCCAATCATCAAATCATCTAGTAAGCCACCAGAACATCATATATCATGTTAAGCAACAAGCCTCAGGCCAATAAGCATTTAGCATGTGTATAGACCATCCAAACATGAATCAATCATCCAGTACATGAACAAGCACATCACAGGAACCCAAAAGGGATAATCATCCTAATCTGAATCAGACAGTAGCCAGAGAGGACACTGCTAACATCTAGCATCGAATCAGCAAACACAGAGAGCACCAGGAGAGGGGAGTCAAACTCACCGTAGGTCCTCGCTGAAGGATAGAAGAGGAAGCAGGGGGGCCGACGGCCATGGCGGCATGGGGAGCACCCCAAAGGGGGCGCTGCAACCCGCACGAAGCCACGATAACGACCCTGATCACGCCTGGAGGTGCAGAGCATCACCTCAACGCACGACGACCACGGTCGCACTTGAATCCCCGCCAATCCCCAAACCCTAGGGTTCGGGACGGCATCGATCCATCGCAGGTGATCCCTAGACTCAAATCCAATTGGATAGAACGAACGGGCGTCGTCGACAACCCCCTAATGCACCACGACGACGACCAGAACGACCGACGGCGGTAGGAATCGCCGGTGGCGGCATCGTCGGCCACATGGTCGGGGTCAGAGGAGGAGAAGATGAACTCGAGAGAGAGAGAGAGAGAGAGAGAGAGAGAGAGAGAGAGAGAGAGAGAGAGAGAGAGAGAGAGAGAGAGAGAGAGAGAGAGAGAGAGAGAGAGAGAGAGAGGCAATGAGGAGTGGGCCGAGCTGGGCCAAACCCTTCGGGGTGGCTCTTTTGTCTAGTACTAGTGGGCCAATAGGGCCCAATAAGAATAACCAGCCCAGAAACAATTTCAGGCCTGTTTTAATAAAAAGAAAAAGACCAAAATACCCCTAGACTTAATAAAATTCTAGAAAATAAAATAAAAGTCCAAAAATTATAAATAAAATATTTTTGGATTCAAAAAAATCCAAACTATCCAAATAAATTAAAAGTATAAAATATTAGACATTTAAATTTTATTAGGAATTTTGTAAATTGTATATTCCTTATGGAATTTTACAAAATTATTGAAAGGTGATAAAATTAATTAAAATTCACTTTCATTATGTATTAATATGGTAGTATTTTAGAAAAATACTAAATAAATATTTAATCACCATCTTTAATGTATAATTGATAATTCCTAAAAGGATTATTAAATCAATAAAAATTAAATAAAAGGGAAATAAAATAAATAATTCAATATATGTTATAAAATATTAAAAAGTAATATTTATAAATACTTTATTACTAAAAAGGGACTTTTTGGGGTAAATGCATATAAAATTAAATAATGCATGGCATTACTTGCATAATCATGTTGCGTCTTTAAATATTGTCCTTACGGGCAATAATGATGTTTTTGTAGAACTAGAAGCTCAAGGTCTAGTGCAAGCATCAGACTTCACTACCTTGCCATCACAAGGCAAGTTCATAACTTTCTCATGTCCTTTGAAGAGTCTTTATCAAAGTATTTGCAAATTGTGTGTTATGATATATGCTATAAAGAAAGAAAATATTATTTTCACAAATAAAGAAATTATAGATATCATCCTAAGAGGTGATATGATGGAGCAATAGAACTTAAAGTTCTAATTGCAACAATGATGATCAAGTAGGGACTTAATAACCCCCGACATCAGTGATTCTAGCGTCGTATATTACGCGTTAGCCATGAGATTTGGAATGGGACAGAGAAGTCAGCTGTATCTTCTTCCTCTCGCATGAAGCCGGATGTGCAGGTCATGGCTGTTATCCTCGTAGCATGCATATTAATTGGTAATTCGTAGAGGATATGCAGCATATGGGTGGGAACCCTCAACGTCCCACGATAGTTCTGGCATCTAACGGTTTGTACAAACCATTGCCGTAATTCATTATGTGGGCATGGTGTACACCAAGGAGGCATGCAGGGTCGCGAAGGGGGCAGTGATTGGCTTGGACCAACTACTGGGCCCCACATCATGGAATTGTGGACGGGAAAGTACGACGGGATGTGCAACAAGGAGTTGATCTCTCATGGGTAAAGTAACGCACCTCTGCAGAGTGTAAGAATTGTAACTTGTTACTCCCTGTTCCGGGAAGGAGCTACGAACGCAGCAGGAAAGGAACTCCAAGAAATTTCTAGTCAACCTGTGAAGGCTGATTGTCATAGTCTTTCAGAATAAAATCAATCTTTGAAGAAAGATATACAAAAACTGCATAGTGCCAAGGATTTATAATCCGAGGTGGTAGTTAGAGCATCAAACTTCCCACCTTGCATATAATGAACTTTTTGGGTAACGATGTTACTCATTCTTTCCTTTAATCCCTTGCTTAGGCTCTGAGGATTCTGAAGACGTGCCAATGTATGCAGCCGAATGCCAAGAAGACGTGTTCTACGAGGAACCTGATCTATCTGGAGGAGTTGAAGGCGTGGACTACGAGATCCGCTACGGTGTAGATGAGAACGAGTCCACTTAAGGGTCTAGTTGTTAGTAACTAATGGAGCCGAGCAGCATGAACTCTATAAAATAAGCTGTTGAGCCCCACTCCTAGTCGGAGTTGTTACTTTTAAATTTCCGCTGAACATCTTATATTTTGGTTTGTAAGTTGGCTCTTTTGGAAGTCTTGAACTTCCGATATTGTAATAATAATAATGTGTGTACCTTTGTAATATGGACCCGCAACGTTTCTGTTGTACCACTCTGAGGGATGTGATATTTACGGAACAATGTTCTGTGGATGTCATGTCAATGACTATAGTGTACTACACATGCAGTGGTATGTTGGGTCACCGCAATAATCATAGAGGCTAATGGTGACTTGTCATAGTCATAACATGGTCTGAGCATGTGCCAAGTCAACCCAAGCAAAACATCAAAGGAGAATACCACAATACTATGCTTTTGCATGCTAAAACAACACATAATTTCTTCAAAGCACACTAAGCAATCCCAATTGTTTGGAACAAGACATGCTACAACAATAATCACTAAGCATAATGCTAAAACAACACGTAGCATGCCATGCTGAAGTCTAAGTCACAGTCAATGCAAGCTCCTCTCGCACTTACAAGTAAGAACTTACTACTCCTTTCCAACACCAAGCAACTTATTTGCAAAACAACACAGCAAGAACGGGGGTCCAAACTTCTTTATTCAAGCAAACTAAACAACCTAAGCAAGGCAAAAGAAAACTAAGAGGCTCCAAGCACAACACAACTGTGCATGAAACAATAAAAAAGAAGTGTCTAGACAGACCTGAGTTTTTTATTGATGAAGAAGGGGATGCCTTGGGCATCCCCAAGCTTTGACGCTTGTACCTCTTGGATGTTTTTTATTGATGAAGAAGGGGATACCTTGGGCATCCCCAAGCTTTGACGCTTGTACCTCTTGGATATTTCTTGGGGTGACACCATGGTGGCATCCCCAAGCTTTAGATTTTGTCCATTCTTCATCTCATTACATCATTCTCTCTCTACACCTAATTTTTTTCCTTCATACAAAACTTCACACAATCTTCATTAGCAACATTAGTATATTCAAAAGATATTAGACCTCTGGCAAAGCTTTGGAACATCAAGGATTTGCACTAAAAACACAAGCTACTATAGTAAATCCTTCAAAAAGCTCAATTCACCTAAAGATAACTCAAAAAGGAATCAATAAGAAGCAAATGCAGATAATGACAGAAATCTATCAAAACAGACCAGCAGGTAGAAACGGATTTTTTCAAACATCTTCTGTTGCTCAAATCAAAAAGTGTTAAACTAACGAAAGTTAGGTAACATACTGGGGGATTTATTAGTAAATTTTGAGCTCAATCCTGGTTACAGAGACTCCTCACGGATTTTTTTGGTGGAGGACAGAAATCTGTTTCGGGACAGCAGCTCCCCAAATCTTACTTCCCTCTCATTAGAGGTCATTCTTGGCACAAAAAGGAAACAAAAAGGATAAGAAGAGGTCATTACTGAAGTAATAACTTCCAAGACTCAAGAAAACTCTTGGGTTATCTCCCAACAAGTACTTTTCTTTAACGTGTTTAAGTTAGGCACAAGAAGCAAGAAGAATCAAGTATTTTCAAATAAAGAATTGCCCCTCTTGTTCCTTCCTTTCTTACCTTTCTTTTTTTCTTTAGGGAAGATATGATTGCTTACCGGAGGAGAAAAGTGCATAAGCCTTTTCCCACATCTATTATTGCTCCAATGTGCTTCAATAGGGATCTTTCAAGTGTGATCTGTCCTTTGCCTACGCATTCAATAACAAGATAGTCAGTAGACACCATTTTCCCTGAGATTTTTCTAAACACACCTCAGCTATTCCAATGGGCAATATAGTGGCATTATTGGTAAGAGAGAGTTCCTCTCCTCCTTTAGTAAGCCCCCAAAGACTCAAGGAATCATAAATATCTTTAGGCATGAGGCAAAATTCAGACATGATATCATAGCGAGCATCAAAAAGTGTAGTATTTATAGAGACTTTGATTGTGGGAAACCACTTTGAAGGATCAGAATTTATGAGAACATAATCATGGTAAGCCCTAAGCGTGTGATAGCAACTATTCATAGTAGCAATACTAGTCTTAAGAGTGTTCAACCTGGCAAAAATATTTGTGAAAGAGGAATCAGACTTGCCAGGCGTACCATAAATCATGATTAATTTATTTATGGCATCAAAAGCTTTGTCCTTAGTACATAGCAAAAAATCTTTCTCAGCCACAACATCCAAAGCATATTTATAATGAAGAGCAATACCGCGGTAGAAACTATCAATAACCAAGCTAAGACTCATCTCAGGCTCAGTTTCCCTCTGGAAAGCAGAGATTCTAGACCAAGCTTCTTTAAAAATTTCTTCACTTTTTTGCTTTAAAGTGGAGATTTCAACCATAGGGGAAATAAAGGTTGGTACAAAACCCGACATGGCAGCAACTAGAGCAGGAACTATTTTTTGTGTTTTTGAATAAAGCAAGCAAACTAAACTAGACTATTTTTTTGGTTTTTTTAAAAGAGGCGGACGAAACCAAACAAAAAAACAAAGCAAACAAAAAAACAAAGTAAAGAGAAAGCTAGTGAAAGACTCCCCTAGTGAATACGTCCTTAGCCTCCCCGGCAACGGCGCCAAAAAATAGCTTGATGGTGCTCACAACTTGTCGTGGGACGCTTCGTTGGAAACCCCAAGAGCAAGGTATGAAGCAGCATATCAGCAAGTTTCCCTCAGTAAGAAACCGAGGTTATCGAACCAGTAGGAGGAAGGAAACGCCACACAGGTGTTGCAAGCAACACGGGGACCTGCACAACACAAACTCAAGACTTTGTCCCAACGAATCAGTGAGGTTGTCAAGCTCACCGATTTGCTGTAACAAAGGATTAAACATATGGTCTGGAAGGTAATGGTTTGCAGCAAGTAAACAAGTAACAGTGGAAGATGTATCAATGGTAAAGATTGGACTGGGGTCCATAGTTCATTAGAGGTGCTCTCCTTAGATAAACAACATGGCATGAAGGGTAAACAAATTACAACAGGGCAATTGACAGGAACTGAGCAAGGCATAACAATGCAATTACTAGTCAGAAAGATCGTATGAGATTCGATTGGGCAATACAACAAGATACATAAACCACCATCCAACTGCATCTATGACTAGAAGTCCACCTTCAGGTTATCATCCGAACCCCCTCCAGTATTAAGTTGCAAGCAACAGACAACTGTTTTATGCAAAGTGTGTAAGGTAAACAGTCCACATGTTCCATGAACAAGAGACTATTTTTTTCTCCCTAGTGGCAACAACACATCTACAACCGAAGAGATTTCTGTCACTTCCCTTGGAAACTAGAGGCATGAACCCACTATCGAGCATAAATACCCCCTCTTGGAGTCACTAGCAACTACTTGGCCAAGATAGCTACTAACAACGAAGAGCATGCAAGATCACAAACAACACAGACATGATAGAATCATAAATACAAAACCATTAATCAAACCAACATAATAATCTCAATATCCATCGGATCCCCACAAACACAACATGCATGATTTCAAATAGATTAGATCCTGATCATGAACGAAGCTCACAAGATCTATACATGAAAGCACAAAGGAGATACAACCATCTAGCTACTACATGGACCCATAGTCCAAGGTGGAACTACTCATGCATCATACCGGAGAGAAGGCCTCCGGGATGATCTCCCCTCCGGCAGGGTGCCGGGAAGAACTTCAGATCCCCCACGATCTAGGGACGATGGTGGCGGCGGCTACAAATGGTTTCGTGGAGATTTGATTGGGTGCTTAGGGTTTCTGCATTGGGGGATTCTTATAGGCGAAGGGGGAGGCCGAGGCGGTGGCCAGGGGGTCAAACCCTACCCAGGCGCGGGGTAGGACCCACCTGCACAAAGGGGGGTTTAGCCGCCCTGGCACGCCTCCTCGTCTCCCCTCTAGAATTCTTGTTCCCCACGGAAAGTAATTGACTTTGACGTTTGTCCCGTCCAATTCCGAGAATATTTCTTTACTAACTTTTCTGAAACAAAAAACAACAGAAAACAGGCATCTAGCACTGTTGCAACTTTTTAGTAGGTTAGTACCATAAAACATGTAAAAAGCACCTCAAAGTGTGGACAAGTAAAGTAAAGTAGGTACTAAACAAGCATGGAACATAAAAAATTATAGATACGTTTCCAACGTATCAGGGAACCCCAAGAGCAAGGTGTGAAGCGGCACAATAGCAAGTCTTCCCTTAGTAAGAAACCGAGGTTATCGAACCAGTAGGAGGAAGGAAATGTCACACGGGTGTTGCAAGCAACGCGGAGACCTACATAACACAAACTCAAGACTTTGCCCCAACTAATAGTGAGGTTGTCAATCTCACCGGTTGCTGTAACAAAGGATTAATTGTATGGTGTGGAAGGTGATGATGGTTTGCAGCAAGTAAACAATGGAGGATGTATCAATATTAAATATTGGACCGGGGTCCATAGTTCACTAGAGGTGCTCTCCTTAGATAAACAACACGACATGAAGAGTAAACAAATTACAGCAGGGCAATTGACAGGAACTGAGCAAGGCATAACAATGCAATACCAGAAAAAAAGATCCTATGAGATTCGATTGGGCAATACAACAATATACATAGACCGCCATCCAAATGCATCTATGACTAGTAGTCCACCTTTGGGTTTTCATCCGAACCCCCTCCAGTATTAAGTTGCAAGCAACAGACAACTGCTTTAAGCAAAGTGTGTAAGGTAAACAATCCACTTGTTCCATGAACAAGAGACCGTTGTTTTCTCCCTAATAGCAACAACACATCTACAACCGAAGAGATTTCTATCACTTCCCTTGGAAACTAGAGGCATGAACCCACTATCGAGCATAAATACCCCCTCTTGGAGTCACTAACAATTACTTGGACAAGATAGCTACTAACAACGGAGAGCATGCAAGATCACAAACAACACAGACATGATAGAATCATAAATACAAAACCATTAATCAATCTGACATAGTAATCTTAATATCCATCGGATCCCCGCAAACACAACACGCATGATTACAAATAGATTAGATCTTGATCATGAATGGAGCTCACAAGATCAATACATGAAATCACAAGGAGGAGATACAACCATCTAGCTACTACATGGACCCATAGTCCAAGGTGGAACTACTCACCCATCATACCGGAGAAGATGGCCTCTGGGATGATCTCCCCTCCGGCAGGGTGCCAGGAAGAACTTCAGATCCCCCCGATCTAGGGACGATGGTGGCGGCGGCTACAGACAGTTTTGTGGAGTTTTGATCGGGTCCCTAGGGTTTCTGCACCAGGGGCTTCTTATAGGAGAAGAGGCAAGGCAGGAGGGTTCCCGGGGGCCCACACCCTGCCCAGACGCGGGCCAGGCTTGGCCGCGCCTAGGGGGGGGGGTGGCCACCCTGTGGCGCCCCTCTGTCTCGTCTTCTGGATTCGTGTCGCCCATGGTAAAATATTGACTTTGGCTATTGTACCGTCCAATTCCGAGAATATTGATTTTCTGCCTTTCTGGAACCAAAAACAGAAGAAAACAGGCAACTGGCACTGTGCAACTTGTTAATAAGTTAGTTCCAGAAAAGATATAAAAACACATCAAAGTGTAGACAAAGCACAACAAAGTAGATACTAAACAAGCATGGAACATCAAAAATTATAGATACATTTCCGATGTATCAAGCATCCTCAAGCTTAACTCCCGCTCGTCCTCGAGTAGGTAAGTGATAAAAGAATAATTTTTGAGGTGACATGCACCATCAAAACCAAGATCAAACCATTTGCAAGCATTGAAAGCTGGGATCAAAGAACTCTAAACATGTGCATGAAAGATGGAGTTCTAACAATAAGACAAAGTAACTATGCATGCAACATGAAAGGCTACAAACAAATATCATGAATAAGATGCATTGAAAAACGTTTGTTTGTTTCACATACAGAAAACATGGCATAGTGGCAATCAGCTTGTCCCTCATAGAGTAGCAAATAGATGCATAGGACACCTTCAAAGTTCACAAGGGTGACTAGAAACAAATAGCACAAGAACAAGTATTATCACAATATGCATTAATCAATAAGTTTTGGGACACTGCACATAAAACTAAGAATGGAAACTATGCTCTCTTAATGGTGCCTAAAGGTAGAAGGTGGAGACTCAATAATAGTGGAAGAAAGGCCCTTCATAAAGGGAAGCAGGGATTTCAAGTTTCAAATAGAGCTTCCAAAAATTATGGTACTTGTTAGCTTTCAGACCTCATTGCCCCTATCATAAGAATCTTGAAGTGATTAAGGTTAAAGTGAACAAACTATGGAGTATATGATTGACAAAGTATAAGTTGGCAATCTAAAGTCCCTTGAATACGAGGGCCACACCTCATGCTACTCAACTTCAGTCACCTGTAAGTTCTTGTCATTATAAGTACATGCCTATCATAGAGAACCTCCAATGGGGTACCCCTTGCATATGGTACAGGATTGACCAGGCAAGTAGACAATGAGCATCTCAGTGATCTTTTTATTTACTATGTGCATAGCTTTTTATTGAGGATGCTTCATAGATAGATCACTATGCTGATGCTGCAAGTTTCCACCATGATTAGGCATGGCTTAGGCTAGCGGCCCAGGCATTTCTCTAACACAAGATACAATCTCCATGGACTTACAAGTTCCCTCTTTATTTCACACTGGTGACATCCATATACAAAAGAGCATGATATCAACTGAGTACAAAGTACAAGTGCAATGTTGAAAACGTTCCCCATGATAGCAAGGTTCTGCTAATTCCAACGTATAAGTGCAAGCATATACAACATAGATGACACAATGGTTCAAGTTTATTAGGGGCAAAGAATATAAAGTGTGACATCAAGTTTGTGAGGGCTTTAATCACTAAGTTTTCACATAAAAAATAGTTTTTAATTGGAAGATAGCTGAAAACAAGAATATACTTGGAATGGTGTAACACACCATTCATAGGAATTTATAGTGGACACTTTGGAATAACTGGATTTCTTGGGAGTTGGAAGCATGACTAAAGCTTACTCATACAAGTGGAGGCTAGCAAAAGACTGGGAGCAACCAACTAAGAGAGAAATAATGGCCATAATCATGCAGAGCCACAAAACATTACTAATCAAAGCATAGAGTGGTACTACAACTCAAGGAATAAATGATGATAGAGGCCAAGGTGACTTTTCATAGTCATAACATGGTGTGAGCATGTGCCAATTCAACCCAAAAAAAGCATCAAAGGAGATGTCACATCCCAAAATTTTCCAAATTTTGAAATGTGAAAAATAAATAAACAAAATAAAATTTTGTTGAAAATTAGTGTGAGAAGAAACTTTTTGATTCCAAATGGAAACATCAGAACCTATTTTGATCAAATAGAATCCTAAAGGGATTTAGAAAGACAAACCAAATAATAAATAAAGCTATATTAGTTGGAATCACCATTTTTGGATCTTTAAATAAAAAGATATGGAGTTTAGGAAGTCAAATGGAATTTTTGTAGGAATTTAGGAAGTCAAATGGAGTTTTAAACATATTTGAATTCTATTTGAAATAAAGACTATTTATTTATTTTTAATAAATAATAAACCCTAAAAACAATTGTTCTATTTTGGACTTTGGAATATGTTGATAAACAGAATTGAATTATACCAAAAGTTTGGTGGTGGTTTGAATTCAAATGGAGTTTGAATTGTTTGAAATAAAATCAAAATAGAAATTCAAAACAGAAAAAGAAAAAGCATTCAGTATAAAAAAATGAAACTAACCCAACACACTGCCAAGGCCCAGTCCAGCCCAACTCGCAGCAAACCTACTCCCCCTCTGGTGAACCGTTTTTCACTCAGAAAAGAACCCACCCGTCGCTGACAATAGGACCCCACGACCCCTCTCTCTCTCACAGACAGCACGGTCCCACCTGCCAGGTCGTCGTCTCCACCACGTCCGTTTCCTCCTCGCCGTTTTCTACCGCGAATCAATGGTGTTAATTCGCGTTGATGACTGAGTTACTCCTCTCCGTGACCACGCGCCTTTAAACGCCTCGCCCTTCTCTTCCATTCCCCCCAAGCCACACCTTCCCTCTGCCTCCAGGCTGCGCAAATTTCGAGCTCGAACCTCTCTGCCCGACAAGCTTCTCCGGCGAAATCCCGGCGACTCTGGCCACCTCTCCACTCCCTGGCATCACTATCTTATTCCCCATCGTTAGGCGCACCTGCCCATAGCCCCAGCTCGCTCCCGCGCACCCTAGAAGCTCAGCTTCGTCATCACCCGAGCGCCACCGAGAACTGCCCCAACTCCGGCGACCCTTCCTCGGTAACTCCGACCTCGCCACTCCCTCTCGATGATGCTCCCGTGAATGCCACACTCGCCCGCATCAAACAAACCCTCTGCCTCACCTTTTTGTGCCCTGTAGTGTCGACAGCATCGACACCTGAGCGAGCCCGACACCGACGCCGTCTCCGACGAGCAATCACCGCCGTTCTCATGCGCCCCTTGGACAACTGCGACCACCTTGAGCTTAGCCACACCACTGCGAGCACGGTGAGCCATTTCTCTTGTCCCCTTGCTTCCTGCTTCACCTAATCCGCCGTAGCCAGAGCGCTCCGCCGCTCGTCGCTGCGCCAACGCCGCCAGTCCTTGACCAAAGTGACCTCGTCCGTTGGATGTAGATCCAGTGGTTAGGATAGATCATATAACGAACCATTATCGAGTGATATGATCCGTGCGATTAAGTTAGATCTGACAGCCTGCGCAGCTCGATCCACCCGAAGCGGTATGGACCAGTAATATTAAGACGCGTGGCACTGATTTCGATTTAAAAACAGAAAATGTTCTATTAGATATGCAAACTTGCAAAATTCATAACTTTAATTCTACACGTCCAAATTTTGCAAATTTTATATCTATGGATTCAGCAGAACAAGTACTTTGCAACCATGCACTTTGTTTAATGTTTTGCTTCTGTAAAATTGGTTGAAATTGTAGAAACATGTGTAGGCATAATTTGAATATAAAAATTGTTCTAGATATATTTTTAAGGTGAAATCTTTGCAAAGTGGTTTGTTTTGAACCTACTGACCATAGGAACCAACTTATGGATTTAAAAATGTATTTTGTGAAGTTAAGGAATAAATATTTGAATTAGCACATTTCTAGTCAAATAAAAATATTGTTTGTGGTTTAGAAATGAATTTTGAGTAAAACCTTTGGGAAATGATTTGATTCAAACCTTCTGACCCTAAACACCAAGTTTTGAGATTATTTGATGAACCATATAAAGTCATTACTTTGCTAAAAGATATTTTCAACTACATAAAATACCACCCTATCATAATATTTGGTTTATGAGATGAAACCTTTGGCAAATGGTTTTACCACTTTTGTAAATGACCAATGTGAGCTTGAAAATGTTTAGATCCTAGTAGAAACCACTTTTCTAAATAAAACCATCTTTTGCATGCTTGCATGTATTGCCTTGTTTCTATTATTTTGTGTGTGATAAAATGTTTGAGTGTTGGTTTGAAAATGTGTTTGCTTGATTGAATTGTAGTGAAGTTAGAAGAGCGAGATATTTGCAAGATGAAGGAGTGAACCAACATTATCTACTAAAAAGGCAAGTGACACTATCATCCATGTCCTACTATTTTTCATTACACTTAGTGGATTTTGTAACATGCATGATAAGGACTACTATATTTTATGCTATGCTAAATCCTAATAGGATACCCTTATATCTCCCTTAGTGAAAACATTGTAGTTGTAGTAAGCTTAGCCCTGCTATATAATTGGGATGGGAAACATGATATGATTATATGAAGTGTTGGAAAGATATATGTTTTATATAATAAAACAAGTACTCAATGAACCACCTGGGTGGACAAGGATACTCAAGATTGGACAAGGTGGCAACAAAGGGAACCATGTTTATATGGCTATCTTTTTGTATGTGCACTAGAAGAAAACCACCCAGGGACTTAGAGATTGAACATGTTTCTCATACAGTGGCTTCCGTGTACAGCCACATGCTAAATGGGCTCTGGCTTAGTCAACTACATAGTGGAAGACCCTTGCATTGGCATCTTCAGGTTAACTAGAATTATGTATTGGAAATATATCCATAAATTGGTGCCTGGTAGACAAGCTAGCATTGTGTATTGGGAGGACTTCTATGGAAAGACTTTGTCACATTCTCGATCTGCCAGTACTCCATTCTGGTGAGTACTTATCCAGCGGCCACTGGTGGCATCAAGACGAGATTGTGTCATGTGGGTAAAGTGTACAACTTCTGCAGAAGATCAAATTCTAAGTACTTAGTCGTGTCCCCGGTTATGGACAATTCTGAGCAACTAAGGCCTGAAGCTATGGAAGATCTCGACATTCCAATTTCTCAAAGTTAAAACTTGATGGTGACAACAAGGGATCTGAAGCACTTGGAGTTTTACAAGGAGTTCAGAAAGATTTGACAAAAGATCAAAACTATTTTGAAAAGATAGTATAAAACTATATTGCTTTCTACAAATGAGCCTAAACCCTACTTAGCCAAATATGCATGTAATGATAGGATCCACTTATTTCTACATAGTAGTGAAACTTGCCAATACAATTCAAATGTATTGACCCTTGTGGCTGCAACTTATTATGTTGCAGGTTTGTTTGATGTTAGTGAAGTGTGTTGAATAGGATTACAAGTCTACAACCAAGATGATTGCCTGTGGCACTTTGAAGATGAAGGACCCCATGATATTGTTATATTCTGCTGCATTGTAATGAGATAGCCAAATGAGCTATGTAAGATGTAATAAATTATTTTATTCCTGGTTATAAAGTTGTATTATGACCTTTGTTTCTTGATATTACATCTTAACTGTGGATGCTAGCTATTGATCCAGGGACTAGCATTGTAAACACAAGGATCTCTACCTTATTAAAGGTTGGGAACCTTACAGATGGTATCGGAGCACTGTGTTGCCTGTAGGATTGTAACCCTAGGATTGGACAAAACCCCTTAGAAAAATAAAATAAAATAGGAGTTGTATTTGTTCCAAAACTTATTTACAAACAATCTTGTAAACTCTTTCCTCAACCTTTTGGTTTTGATTCTACACCTCATCCTTTTCAACTTGATGGACAAAGCCTTCACCATGACCAATGACTTCAACTTTAAGATTCACCAAGGATTTCACTAAGGACTACAAGTGAGAACCAAGAGACATTAGATTGCCTACCAAAACATTGTTATCATGTTAGTGTATGGATCATATTGACCTATGAGGTATGACCATACCAAGTTAATCATTTCAAGAAAACTTGTTGTTTCCTTCAACTCATGAGTTAAGCTCATAAGTTGTTAAGTGGATAGTTGCTTGTTGATTGATTGATTGAACTTGGTTGTTTTGAGTTGTGTGTTAGAACTTCCTTAGGTCTATCTGCCATTACTCATCCCTATCAACCAACAGATGCCTCCCCGTCATGCTAACCCCAACCAAAACAACAACAACAACGTCACTCCCGAGATGCAGCAGTTGATGACAGCTCAAGCTCAAATAATGCAGATGATGACACAGTTCCTGCAAAATCAGAATCAGAACAACAACAACAATCAGAATAATCCTCCAGCACATGATATGCTCACCAGGTTTCTGAACCTAAGGCCTGCAAGATTCTCTGGAACAACTGATCCAATGGAAGCCAATGACTGGTTACGTTCGGTGAATAAGGACTTAGTGACTATTGGCTGCACCGATGAAGAAAAAATTAGGTTTGCATCACACCTGCTTGAAGGACCAGCAGCAACATGGTTGGACAACTTTCAGATCACCACTCCCCTTGAGGATGTGACTTGGGCTATTTTTGAGGATGGTTTCCATACAGCTCACATCTCATCTGGAGTGATGCACTTGAAGAAGAAGGAATTCCACAATCTGAAACAGCATCACCTCAGTGTGGCTGAGTATATTGAAGAATTCAACAATCTGGCACGCTATGCACCGGATGAGGTTGATACAGATGCTAAGAGAAAGGATAAATTTCTTGAAGGACTTAATGATGAGTTGAACCTGCAGCTAGCTGTTGCCTATGTCCCAACTTACCAATCACTCTGTGACAAAGCCACCATTTTGGAAAACAAGATGAATCAAGTTGAGAACAGAAAGAGGAAGCATAAACTCAAGTATCACTCAGGATCATCACAAAAGAAGCGTTCATTCAAAAAGAGCAACGAAGATTCTGAACCACATCAGTATCACCACAAAAACAATGGAAGTGATAATAATGGAAATGACACTGACAATGGAGATGGCATTGGTCAGAACCAACATGACACTTTCAGAAAGAAATACATTAGCCATTTGCAGTGCTATAATTGTAAGGAACTTGGAAACTATGCATCAGACTGTCCTGAGAAGAAAAAGAAAAAGGATGCTAGAAACTCCAATGGAAATGACTCCAATGTGACCCAGAAAGGACATGTGAACCACATTGACATGGATGGGAACTTTGAAGAGATAGAAGAAGTGGATGTCAGGAACTAGTTAACTCAGAAGAATCAAATAAGGATTCCTTGTCAGGTTATCAAGTGTTGAACCCATAGTCAAGTGAACCATCAATGTAACCCTATGAGACTTTCTTTTAAGGGTGGTAGTACCCTAGTTGTCTTCAAGCCAACTTGTAACCCTAGCCTTCCCAAATCTCGGGACGAGATTTCTTTTAAGGGTGGTAGCCTGTCACATCCCAAAATTTTCCAAATTTTGAAATGTGAAAAATAAATAAACAAAATAAAATTTTGTTGAAATTTAGGGTGAGAAGAAACTTTTTGATTCCAAATGGAAACATCAAAACCTATTTTGATCAAATAGAATCCTAAAGGGGTTTAGAAAGATAAACAAATAATAAATAAAGTTATATTAGTTGGAATCACCATTTTTGGATCTTTAAATAAAAAGATATGGTTTTTATAAGCAAAGGTAGAAATAATGAATAAGGATTATTTATAAAAGAGCCAAATTAAATCTTGGCCAAGCATTTAAAATAAAATATTTTGTTTGATAAAAATAGTAAAGGTTTATTTAAATAAAACCATGAGGATTTATTATCCAAATTTCATTCAAGTAAAGATATTTTCCTATTTTGAATGATCATTAAAAACTTATTAAAGTATTTTAAATTATATTTCAAGGTGTTATGTTTTTTAATAAAACCTAATGAAAATATTGTTGTAGGAATTTAGGAAGTCAAATGGAGTTTTAAACATATTTGAATTCTATTTGAAATAAAGACTATTTATTTATTTTTAATAAATAATAAACCCTAAAAATAATTGTTCTATTTTGGACTTTGGAATATGTTGATAAACAGAATTGAATTATACCAAAAGTTTGGTGGTGGTTTGAATTCAAATGGAGTTTGAATTGTTTGAAATAAAATCAAAACAGAAATTCAAAACAGAAAAAGAAAAAGCATTCAGTATAAAAAAATGAAACTAACCCAACCCACTGCCAAGGCCCAGTCCAACCCAACTCGCAGCCCACCTGCTCCCCCTCTGGTGAACCGTTTTTCACTCGGAAAAGAACCCACCCGTCGCTGACAACAGGACCCCACGCCCCCTCTCTCTCTCAGAGACAGCACGGTCCCACCTGCCAGGTCGTCCTCTCCACCACGTCCGTTTCCTCCTCGCCGTGTTCTGCCGCGAATCAATGGTGTTAATTCGCGTTGATGACTGAGTTACTCCTCGCTGTGACCACGCGCCTTTAAACGCCTCACACTTCTCTTCCATTCCCCCCAAGCCACACCTTCCCTCTGCCTCCAGGCTGTGCAAATTTCGAGCTCGAACCTCTCTGCCCGACAAGCTTCTCCGGTGAAATCCCGGCGACTCCGGCCACCTCTCCACTCCCTGGCATCACTATATTATTCCCCATCGTCAGGCACACCATGCCCATAGCCCTAGCTCGCTCCCGCGCGCCCAAGAAGCTCAGCTTCGTCATCACCCGAGCGCCAATGAGAACTGCCCCAACTCCGGCGACCCTTCCCCGGTAACTCCGACCTCGCCACTCCCTCTCGATGATGCTCCCGTGAATGCCACACTCGCCCGCATCTAACAAACCCTCTGCCTCACCTTTTTGTGCCCTGTAGTGTCGACAACATCGACACTTGAGCGAGCCCGACGCCGACGCCGTCTCCGACGAGCAATCACCGCCGTTCCCGTGCGCCCCTTGGACAGCTGCGACCACCTTGAGCTTCGCCACACCACTGCGAGGATGGTGAGCCATTTCTCTTGTCCCCTTGATTCCTGCTTCCCCTAATCCGCTGTAGCCAGAGCGCTCCGCCGCTCGCCGCCGCGCCAGCGCCGCCAGTCCTTGACCAAAGCGACCTCGTCCGTTGGATGAAGATCCAGTGGTTAGGATAGATCATATAATGAACCGTTATCAAGTGATATGATCCGTGCGATTAAGTTAGATCTGATGTCCTGCACAGATCGATCCACTCGAAGCGGTATGGACCAGTAATATTAAGACGCATGGCACTGATTTCGATTTAAAAACAGAAAATGTTCTATTAGATTTGCAAACTTGCAAAATTCATAACTTTAATTCTACACGTCCAAATTTTGCAAATTTTATATCTATGGATTCAGCAGAACAAGTAGTTTGCAACCATGCACTTTGTTTAATGTTTTGCTTCTGTAAAATTGGTTGAAATTGCAGAAACATGTGTAGGCATAATTTGAATATAAAAATTGTTCTAGATATGTTTTTAAGGTGAAATCTTTGCAAAGTGGTTTGTTTTGAACCTACTGACCATAGGAACCAACTTATGGATTTAAAAATGTATTTTGTGAAGTTAAGGAATAAATATTTGAATTAGCACATTTCTAGTCAAATAAAAATATTGTTTGTGGTTTAGAAATGAATTTTGAGTAAAACCTTTGGGAAATGATTTGATTCAAACCTTCTGACCCTAAACACCAAGTTTTGAGATTAAGAACATATTGGATGAACCATTTAAAGTCATTACTTTGCTAAAAGATATTTTCAACCACATAAAATACCACCCTATCATAATATTTGGTTTATGAGATGAAACCTTTGGCAAATGGTTTTACCACTTTTGTAAATGACCAATGTGAGTTTGAAAATGTTTAGAGCCTAGTAGAAACCACTTTTCTGAATAAAACCATCTTTTGCATGCTTGCATGTATTGCCTTGTTTCTATTATTTTGTGTGTGATAAAATGTTTGGGTGTTGGTTTGAAAATGTGTTTGCTTGATTGAATTGTAGTGAAGTTAGAAGAGCGAGATATTTGCAAGATAAAGGAGTGAACCAACATTATCTACTAAAAAGGCAAGTGACACTATCATCCATGTCCTACTATTTTTGATTACACTTAGTGGATTTTGTAACATGCATGATAAGGACTACTATATTTTATGCTATGCTAAATCCTAATAGGATACCCTTATATCTCCCTTAGTGAAAACATTGTAGTTGTAGTAAGCTTAGCCCTGCTATATAATTGGGATGGGAAACATGATATGATTATATGAAGTGTTGGAAAGATATATGCTTTATATAATAAAACAAGTACTCAATGAACCACCTGGGTGGACAAGGATACTCAAGATTGGACAAGGTGGCAACAAAGGGAACCATGTTTATATGGCTATCTTTTTGTATGTGCACTAGAAGAAAACCACCCAGGGACTTAGAGATTGAACATGTTTCTCATACAGTGGCTTCCGTGTACATCCACATGCTAAATGGGCTCTGGCTTAGTCAACTATATAGTGGAAGATCCTTGCATTGGCATCTTCAGGTTAACTAGAATTGTGTATTGGAAATATATCCATACATTGGTGCCTGGTAGACAAGCTAGCATTGTGTATTGGGAGGACTTCTATGGAAAGACTTTGTCACATTCTCGATCTGCCAGTACTCCATTCTGGTGAGTACTTATCCAGCGGCCACTGGTGGCATCAAGAAGAGATTGTGTCATGTGGGTAAAGTGTACAACTTCTGCAGAAGATCAAATTCTAAGTACTTAGCCGTGTCCCCGGTTATGGACAATTCTGAGCAACTAAGGCCTAAAGCTATGGAAGATCTCGACATTCCAATTTCTCAAAGTTAAAACTTGATGGTGACAACAAGGGATTTGAAGAACTTGGAGTTTTCCAAGGAGTTCAGAAAGATTTGACAAAAGATCAAAACTATTTTGAAAAGATAGGATAAAACTATATTGCTTTCTACAAATGAGCCTAAACCCTACTTAGCCAAATATGCATGTAATGATAGGATCCACTTATTTCTACATAGTAGTGAAACTTGCCAATACAATTCAAATGTATTGACCCTTGTGGCTACAACTTATTATGTTACAGGTTTGTTTGATGTTAGTGAAGTGTGTTGAATAGGATTACAAGTCTACAACCAACATGATTGCCTGTGGCACTTTGAAGATGAAGGACCCCATGCTATTGTTATATTCTGCTGCATTGTAATGAGATAGCCAAATGAGCTATGTAAGATGTAATAAATTATTTTATTCCTGGTTATAAAGTTGTATTATGACCTTTGTTTCTTGATATTACATCTTAACTGTGGATGCTAGCTATTGATCCAGGGACTAGCATTGTAAACACAGGGATCTCTACCTTATTAAAGGTTGGGAACCTTACAGGAGAATGCCACAATACTATGCTTTTGTATGCTAAAACAACGCATAATTCCTTCAAGGCACACTAAGAAATCCCAATTATTTGGAACAAAACATGCTACAGCAATAATCACTAAGCATAAGGTCAAAACAACACCTAGCATGTCATGCTAAAGTCTAAGTCACAGTCAGTGCAAGCTCCTCTTGCACTTTCAAGCAGGAACTTCCTACTCCTTTCCAACACCAATTGACTTATTTGAAACAACATAGCGAGAACAGATGTCCAAACTACTTTATTCAATCAAACTAAACAAACTAAGAAAAGCAAACGAAAACTAAGACGCTCCAAGAACAACACAACTGTGCATGAACAATAAAAACGAAGTGTCTAGACAGACCTGAGCTTTTTATTGATGAAGAATGGGATGCCTTGGGCATCCCCAAGCTTTGATGCTTGTACCTCTTGGATATTTCTTGGGCTGACACCAGGGTGGCATCCCCAAGCTTAATATTTTTTCCATTCTTCATCTCATTACATCATTCTCTCTCTACACCTAATTTTTTTTTCCTTCATACAAAACTTCACACAATCTTCATTAGCAACATTAGTGTATTCAAAAGATATTAGACCAGCATGTAGAAACTGATTTTTTTGAAAATCTTTTGTTGCTCAAATAAAAAGTGTCGAACTAACGGAAGTTAGCTAACATACTGGGGGATTTATTCATAAATTTTCAGATCAATCCGACTTACAAAGACTCCTCACGAATATTTATGGTGGAGGACAGAAATCTATTTCGGGACAGCAACTCCCCAAATCTTACTTCCCTCTCATTAGAGGTCATTCTTGGCACAAAAAGCAAACAAAAAGGATAAGGAGAGGTCATTACTAAAGTAATAACTTCCAAGACTCAAGGAAACTCTTGGGTTATCTCCCAACAAGTACTTTTCTTTAACACCTTTAAGTTAGGCACACGAAGCAAGAAGAATCAAGTATTTTCAAATGAAGAAGCATTAACATCAAACCTTGCTTTCAAAGGAGGAGCAAAAAGTAGCCTCTCTCTCTTCGTAGGGAAGTGTTCAATACCTTTCTTGAATGTAAAATGATATTTAATGGTGCCTTTTTTATATCAATGATAGCACCAATAGTTCTAAAAAAAGGTCTTCCCAAAGTAATAGGACAAGAAGCATTGTATTCAACATCCAAACACATAGAAATCAACAGGGACATAAGCATTGTTAACCATAATGAGAACATCATTGATACTCCCCATGAGTTTCTTCTTAGCATTATCATTAAGTGGGACATCCAAATAACAATCTTCCAAAGGTGACAAATCAAGCATTTCATAAATCTTCCTAGGCATAATAGAGACACTAGAACCAAGATCACATGAAGCTTTGAGATCAAAGTCATTCACTTGCACATTAATAATGGGTTCCCAACTATCTTATAATTTTCTAGGAATAGAAGCTTTGTGTTTTAACTTCCCTTCCTTAATCTTAACAAGAGCATCTGTAATGTGTTTGGTGAAAGCAACATGCATATCACTAGCATCAGGACTTCTAGCAAGCTTTTGTCGGAACATAATCACTTCAGAAATATTTCAACCATCTATCAAAATCAAACTTAGCATCACTAGTAGTATACTCATTAGGCTTAGGCATTGTAGGAGGAGGAATAGGGACTTCTTATGGTTTAGTGGTGATGGTGCACACACTATTGTTTCTATCAATTTCAGCTTCCCTTTCCCACTTAGCATGAAGTTGAGCTAACAGTCTAACATTTTCATCAATAGTAACTTGTATGGCATGAGTGGTAGCAAAGGTACTTTCCATGGTTTCAGGTTTAGTAGCCATTTTATTAATCAAGGAGGACTGTGCTTCAGACAAAGAGGAAATATTTTTCTCAGCACTCAAATTTTTTGACTATAAACTAGGAATTTCTCTATTTAGATTCTCAAGCTTAAGACTAATATTTTTCAAGATAACAGATTGTTCTTCCATAGTTTTAGTGAATATCTTGTTTTTCTCATATTACATCCACATAAAGTTCTTAGAGGATCTTTCAACTTATAGAATCCTCTCTTCACTAGGCATTCCATATCTACCATGATAAGTATTTCCATTCGGAGGATAAGGCCGATAGTTGTTACCATAAGTATTGTTGCCAAAACTGTTGTTTCTAATGAAGTTCACATCAACTTGCTCTTCTTGAGCAACCAAAGAGGCTAAAGGAACATTATTTGGATCTAAAGGAGCTTTCCCATTAACAAGCATAGTCATAATAACATCAATCTTATCACTCAAAGAGGAGGTTACTTCAACAGAATTTACCTTCTTACCATGTGGAGCTCTCTCGGTGTGCCATTCAGAGTAGTTAATCATTATATTATCAAGGAGCTTTGTTGCAGCACCCAAAGTGATGCCCATAAAGGTATCTCTAGCAGCTGAATCCAACAGGTTTCTTGAAGAGAAGTTCAAACCTGCATAAAAATTCTAGATAATCATCCAAGCAGTGAGTCCATGAGTGGGACAATTCTTAACCAAAGATTTCATTCTTTCCCAAGCTTGAGCAACATGTTCATTATCAAGTTGTTTAAATTTCATAATGTCACTTCTCATAGATATAATCTTAGCAGGAGGGTAGTACTTTCCAATAAAAGCATCTTTGCACTTAGTCCAAGAATCAATACTATTTCTAGGCAAGGATAGCAACCATTCTTTAGCTTTTTCTCTCAAGGAGAAAGGAAACAGCTTGAGCTTAATAATATCTCCATCTACATCCTTATACTTTTGCATCTCACAAAGTTCATCAAAGTTATTGAGATGGGTAGCAGCATCATCAGAACTAGCACCAAAAAATTGCTCTCTCATCACAAGATTCAACAAAGTAGGCTTAATTTCATTAAAGGTAGCATTAGGAGCAGGTGGAGCAATAGGAGTGCTAAGGAAATCATTGTTGTTTGTGCTAGTGAAGTCACACAACTTGGTGTTCTCGGCAAAGTTCATTTTGGCAAAGGTGGGCAAGCCAAAAATAGCAGCAGCAGCTAGAGCAGGAACTAATTTTTTTGTGTTTTTGAATAGAGAAAGCAAACCAAACTAAACTATTTTTTTGGGTTTTTTGAAAACAAGAGGCAAACAAAACCAAGCAAAAGAAACTAAGAAAACTAAAAACAAAGTAAAGAGAAAGGAAGTGGAGGACTCCCCTTGTGAAGACGTCCTTAGCCTCCCCGGCAACGGCGCCAGGAAACTTAATGGCTAACACGTGGTTGACGTGGAGCCAATTAGGAACCCCTAGAGCAAGGTGTGAAGCAGCACAGCAGCAAGTATTACCTCTGTAATAAACCGAGGTTATCGAACCAGTAGGATGAAGGAAACGTCACACAGGTGTTGCAAGCAATGCGGAGACCTGCACAGCACAAACTCAAGACTTTGCCCCAACTAACAGTGAGGTTGTCAATCTCACTGGTTGCTGTAACAAAGGATTAACTGTATGGTGTGGAAGGTGATGATGGTTTGCAACAAGTAAATAATGGAGGATGTATCAATAGTAAAGATTGGACCAGGGTCCATAGTTCACTAGAGGTGCTCTCCTTAGATAAACAAAATGGCATGAAGGATAAACAAATTACAACATGGAATTGAAAGGAACTGAGCAAGGCATAACAATGCAATACTAGACAAAAAGATCCTATGAGATTCGATTGGGCAATACAATAATATACATAGACCGCCATCCAGCTCCTCTTGGAAACTAGAGGCATGAACCCACTATCAAGCATAAACACCCCCTCGTGGAGTCACTAGCAACTACTTGGCCAAGATAGCTACTAACAATGGAGAGCATGCAAGATCACAAACAACAGACATGATAGAATCATAAAGACAAAACCATTAATCAATCTAACATAGTAATCTCAATATCCATCGGATCCACGCAAACACAACATGCATGATTACAAATAGATTAGATCTTGATCATGAACAGATCTCACAAGATCTATACATGAAAGCACAAGGAGGATATACAACCATCTAGCTACTACATGGACCCATAGTCCAAGGTGGAACTACTCACGCATCATACCAGAGAAGAAGGCCTCCGGGATGATCTCCCTTCCGGCAGGGTGCCGGGAAGAACTTCAGATCCCCCCGATCTAGGGACGATGGTGGCGGCGGCTACAGACGGTTTCGTGGAATTTTGATCGGGTGCCTAGGGTGTCTGCATCGGGGATTCTTATAGGCGAAGAGGCGAGGTAGGGGGTTCCTGGGGGGCCCACACCCTGCCCAGGCGTGGGCCAGGCTTGGCCACGCCTGGGGGGGTGGCCACCCCGTGGCGCCCCTCCGTCTCATCTTCCGGATTCGTGTCGCCCATGGTAAAATATTGACTTTGGCTTTTGTCCCGTCCAATTCCGAGAATATTGATTTTCTGCCTTTCTGGAACCAAAAACAGAAGAAAACAGGCAACTGGCACTGTGGCAACTTGTTAATAGGTTAGTTCCAGAAAAGATATAAAACACCTCAAAGTGTAGACAAAGCAAAGCAAAGTAGATACTAAAAAAGCATGGAACATCAAAAATTATAAATACGTTTCCGACGTATCAGGGGCCCACCGTGAGGCTTGGCCCCGCTTTCGTAGGTAGGGGTTGTGGGTGCGATCTTGCAGTTTCTCCGAGGAGTCGCACATGATGCTTGGGGGAAGTGCGCCAGTTGTTACGCATTTTAATGGGAGGAAGATTGGGCGGGGTCATTATTAATCAGGCTTACCCCCTCTTTATCCTTTGCTTCACCATGCGCTTCTGTGAGACCCTAGCGCATGGCTTAATAAGATTGATAGTATACCCATACCAACAAGTTGCAACTTATTTTCCGAAAGCTCATTCAAAAATAACCTCCAGGTTAAGCGTTCTTGGCCTCGAACAATTTGAGGATGGGTGACCGACTGGGAAATGGGTACCGGGAGCGCACAAGTGAGGACAAAGTGCGCAGAAAATACTAGTGTTTGTCCATGGGGTTAGTCTAGAGATCCTATTGAGCTGCTAGGAGTGAAAACCGCCGGTCCGAAGAGGCTGTGGTGTTACAGCTTATCACCATCCCAGTCCCATCCCCTCGCTATAATGGCAGACCGAGAGGCAACGGTGGCTGGCAAAAGGGCTTCGTCATCCAGGACGAGGTCAGCAGCGGCAAAAAACAAGGAGCTCCCACTCGGTTGCCTCACACCAGCCTTGGACGACGACAAGCTTCAGGCATTATGTTATCACATGGCGAGCCGATGCCATGAAGTGGGAGCAAAGAAAATCTTCCTCCCTCACCGCATGGCGGGAAGGGAGGGGAAGTTGATTTACGTCTGCTTCCTCCGCATGGGGCTATTTCCTTCTTTCTTGGAGTTCTTCCTCAAGGTGATGAAGGTGTACGGCCTTCGTCTTGTGCAGATTCATCCCAACACCATGTTGGCCTTAGCGACGTTCGCGCACTTCTGCGAGGCCTTCATTGGGGTGATGCCTCCGGTCACCTTGTTACACCACTTTTTTACTCCCAGTGTGGATAAGAGTATGCGGATCGCCGGGGGTGTCACGTTTAGCCTTTGGAAGCAGTGCTCCAGCCAGTACCACCCTTTATGCTAGTTCAGGTCCAAGTGGGACGAATGGCGTGGTGAGTTATGCATGGTGGTGGTCAGAGATTCGCTGTCCTAGATACAAGACCCAGAGGTGGCGGCTCGATCTACTTGCTCCTGGGCCATACCGAGTTACCATGACGCGGATCTGGCCCCCATCATGGATCGGATCTAGGAGCTGGCAGAAGACGGGCTTTCCATCCATGCCATAATATCTGACTTTCTCTAGCGGCGTCTGGCGCCGGAGCAGAAGAGATCTCATCCAGCGTGTGAGTATGGCGGCAGCGAAGATCTGACTCATCTTCATCCCAGGAGAAAAAACGACCTTCCCCAGAAGCATACTAAGCTTTGATGCTGAAGCTTTTAACTCCTAAGGCGGTTGACGACCTACCGATATCGGTGGTGCCTCTCTACCGAGATGCCCGCCGGGACATCATCCTGGCGACCCTGCCTATTTGTAACACTAGAGGGGTGGCAAAAGGCAATGAATCTGGGGATGAATCTGGGAGCGATGATGTGGGAGTCGACGAGGAGTCGTTGGCCCCCAAATCATCTGTGGCCCTTTCCTTGAACGATGGGGAGGGAGAGTAAGTCTCCTAGGATCAAGCTGGCATGGAGGGTACTCAAGGGGAGGAGAGCAGGGTGCCCCCTGGTAGCCTATCCACTGGCACCCGACCCTGCACTCTTCCTCCCAATGACCCCCACGGGAAGGTAGTTACTACGGAACTTCCTCCCAGGAGTCGTCCAGTTGTTCCTCCCGTGAGGCCGCTCCTAGATGGTGTGCCATGCGGGGTGCTAGACCTTGCCCGGGAACACCAATGGGAGCCTACCCCATGTACGTGGCCTGGAGCAAGGTCTCGCCACCCTTTCTGAAAAAAGCGATGTGGTCCCTTAATGCCTAGTGCTGGTAATGATCCTTTCTCCCTTCTTCATTTGGTTGAGCTTATGTTTTTGATCCATTGCTGGCTGATGCTTGTGCTCTTCTTAGGGGAGCGTTGAGTGTTCAAGGTACTGAAAAGGCGGGCCCTCCCCGGGTCTCTAGCTGTTAGTGTGGCAGATCCTTCTGATATATTGGTGTTAGGTATGCCCAGGTCCAGTTACACTGGAGTCTCCCATCCCTGTTCCCTCGAGGCGATATCTTCTAACTGGCTCTCCTGATATGCTCGATATTTTTTCATGTCAGCTGGGGTCTCCATTCCTACTGGCCTATCATTGGAGGAGGAGGGAGCTCAAGGAGGTGACAACGCTAGCCTTCAGGAGCTGCTGCGAGTGGGCGTGACTTACCTAGAGTAGGAGCTCTCAACCATCCCTCTAGTTTATATGCGCCACGCCGGGAGGGGTCCTTCAAATTCCTCTGAAGGCGGCCGCATGGTCTCTTGTGAGGAGGTCTAGGATCTTCCTTCATGAGAGGCGGCCGCCTGTAACAACCCTAGTTTTATTAAATGCTAATTAGGGCTTTGTTTGTGCATTCATGAGCATCATATTCTAAAAATGAAACTAAGAAAAATTAAAGCAAAACCCTAAACCCTAATATTCCCCCTCTCTTTGTAACTATTTCAAATATTTTGAAAAGGGCAAAAAGTTATGAATCCCAAAATGTTATCAGGGCCTCACATTATTTTAAATGTTTTACAAAATATGTGGAATTTTTGAAATGCCAAAAACAACTTTGTATTTGAAATTACCAAAAAAGAAATGAAATTACAAATAGAAAACATCAAACAAAAAAAGAAAAAACATTTCATAAAGAAAAAAACCTACAGCTAATCTAACCAGGCCAACCCATCTCTCTCATCCCTCTTTCCCTGTCGCTCAGTGTGTGTACCATGGCAGCCGTCTTGGCCCATCCGCAGCCCACTCAGGCCTAATACCCCTTCGCACCTCCCCATCGTCATCTTCCTCAGCGGGTGAAGCAGCTGGGTGTCATCGCCGGCATCATCGATCTCCGCCGCCTCATCCCCGTCGTCCCTCGAGCTCTGGAGAGTGGATAAGAACACCACGACGCCTTTGCCTCGTCCTTATCCCCTCCCGCACTCTCTCGCAACCTCCCTCTCTTGAATCCCCTCTAGCCGAACCCTAGACGCTGCAGTTGCCACCGGCGCCGTGCCGTTGTGGTGCTCCCCTTCTCCAACCGAGGTCACTACGAGCTCCGCCTCGCCGTGAAGATCTTCCTCTCTAACGAAATCAAGGCCGGGCACTGGCAATCGACCGCATCGCACGCTTCTTCCCCGACCCCGACGTGCGCCTCCGCCCACCTCGCCGTTGCTCCATTCATCGCCTCGCCTCTCCGTCAACCTCGACCGCTCTAGGGTGAGCTTCTCGTTCTCATGGCACCCTCCATTTGCATGTTAGCTCTCTGTATCCGTCGCGCGTCGTTCGTCTGTGAGCTCCTCCGCCGCCGCTCACCGTAGCCGCGTCTCTGGTGACCACCCCGCAGCGGCGCCGTCAGGTTTAGGTTCCCCGGGATGCCCTCGTTCAAAAGCGCTAGCTCCCGCAGTCCTGCGCGCACGCAGTCACTGGCCCCATCGCTATTCTGCAGGTCACCGTCGGCATGACGTTGCGCTGACTTCACCGTGACGCCAGCACGCGCACGGTCAGCCTGGTCAACCGTCCCCGGTCCCACTTCGCTTGCGTGGCTGCTGATGTGGCCTCGGCCCCATCGGCCAGTCACTATGGGTAGCCCCAGACCCAGTAAGAAATGTTTCCTAGCCCTGGATGGCATCATAAAGATGTAATAAACATTTTTGATAATTCCAGAAATTAATATAATCTTGTATATTCAATAAGTAATTATTTATAAGTCGTAAAAATGTGAATACTATATCAAAATGTTTAGAAAAATGAGATCTACCTAATTAAACTATAATCATGCATTGTTAAACAACTTCAATTGCAAGTTAGTTAGAAGAACTAAATGCACCCTCTCATATACATCTGGGGTTTCTCCGAATTAGGGTTTGGACCCCTCGGACCCCGTTCAAAATGACCAAACATGTTTAGGGTTTCAATTTCAATAACTTTTAACTTTTCATATCATCATCCTTGATTGAGCATTGCATCAATGCCATATGTTGATTGTTTCCCCTTTCTTTCAGGTGTTTGGTTCTTCTTCGGTAGAATACGATATCGGAATCAAGATCAAGACCAAGATTGAAGACCGAGATCAACACCGTCGAAGCTCGAAGATCAATACCCGACCAACTATAACCAAGTCAACTACAAGATATCCGAAGATCTGCTTATCGGTTATCAACAGGCAAAGGCAAGTGAAACCCCACACATGATATGATCCTATGCTTTAAAGAATTTTAAATTCCTGCCCATGTGCATATGATTCCAAAGTCTTTTATCAATAGATAGAGTTATCTTATCTGATGCATGTTCCCTTTGAACCTATAATCCTTGATCCACTGCTCCTAGCATAATAAGGGCTTGACTTTGTGAGCGTTGCTAGATCTACTTTATCTATTGTGCTTAGCCATGCTTTGTTGTTCTGCTGATTCACCTGGTTGATGGATCCGAGCTCCGAATGAACCTAGTTGGACAGGAGAACATGGTATGATAGGTGATGCGAGGTAAACATTCTAAGGCTTGTATGGGAGGCCACGCGGGTTATGGTTTTTGTAGTTCCATACTTGCCACCCCTAGGACCCTAGGTTCTTGTCTCTTGAACCAAGACGAGCGTACAACCACACGGGCTTTGGGAACCCCTTGACCCCAACTTGCCTAGTCTGATCCATGAGTCTATAGTTTGAAGATTTATTCGGCACCCACATGGAAAAAGGTTTTGGAAAATGGTGCAAGCATATAGGACATGGAAGGGTGAAGGATGCACGACATTGAACTGGATCCCGGTACACAGAGTCGAGTACCGCCTGGGAGTATGGCCAACTACCGCAGCCGGGAGCCCTTGTGGTGACTCATCGATTAGGAAAAAGCAAGGGGAAGGTTTCGGTCGACCACCCTCTGTCAGCACACCAAGGAACTGTGTCAAGTGATGCTAAGAGTCGGTCGACACGTGTGGGTAAAGTTGTACACCCCTGCAGGGTATTAATCTTTTAGAAAAGCCGTGTCCACGGTTATGGATGGCTTGGGAATGGACGTGGCATCATAGAGAAGAATAACCTAATCGTAAAACTTGGCAAAGTAAAGTGTGCTTAAGGATGCTTCCTCTTGGGTACGACGGGGTGATCCAAGTAGAGGTTCGATGATGATGACTTGGTGGATATCAAAAGATGACGATCAATACTTTGGAGATGTCGCTCTCTTATACCCTTTTAAAACACTCTGATAAAACGAGCTTCTTCTCCCTCCTATTTTATAAACAAAGATGACTTTATGCAAAAAAAAACTCCACCAACCATAAGTCTTGCGAAGTACACCCTATACTCACCCTTGCTTCGTTGATATTTTTGCAGCAGAGTAAGTGTTACCATAGAAGAAGAGTTCTTTACGGCATCGACATCGACGAATAGCTTGGGGTTCCCGGCCGGCAGCCTGAAATCTATGGAATGGGACGTCATCGTTATGCTTCAGGCCTCTTAGGACATTTGTTAAGTTTGCTATACTTAATAGCATAATTTGCCTTCCGTTGTTTTATGTTTGTGGTCAGTGAACTCTGCTTGTAATATTTTGGTTCTTCGCTCAGTTATGAGCTTGCTGTAATAATTTTGTGTCATAGGCTCACTGCTACGTTATCGATTCTTCATTGGATATCCTTCAGCTCAAGGTTAAGCTTATGTTAGACGGAGGTCTGGGATTTGTTTAGCCCTGATCCCAGGGGTGACATAGGTTTTGGTATCAGAGCAGTACTAACTATAGGAGACCCTTTCTATTGGCCGATGTTGAGTCTAGTGCTTGTGAAAACTATTTTCAAAGATGAAAATTATGTGCAAAAACTCTCGTATGCTTCTTTTGCTCCTTATCCAGTTTCGCTCTAGGTCTGGGTCATCTTATCTTGTGTTGATTTGGAAAGTTTTGCTATCTCGTCTTGTCTTTCAAAGCTTAGATGCCTTCTGGGCATGTCGTTTCTCAACCAGTTGACCTAGTGCTAAGTTCTCTAGAGTCTGGTGTGTGTGTGTGTTCGTTGTTTCTTTTGTTCTTGTTCAACTGAGAGATTCCTTTCTATCATGATCTCTTTATCTTTTGGACCCACAATATTATATTGTAGGATCCATAATGTTCTGTTCTAGGCTTCAAGGTCTCCTTTCGTCTCATGTGCCTCCTTTTTATTTGTTCGGGTACTTCAGAAGTCGTTTCTTCTCTTGGAAGTTACCTCATGATTACTATCGTGTAGTGTATGCTTTGTCACTCAAGTAGTAGTTACTCTTTTCTCTGGGTTTTAACCCTTGTACTTGAACCTAAGATCCCCGATTGTGCTGGATTCTGGTGTTGTGAATCTTGTACATGAAGCTGACCTTTAACTCAAGATCCATTGTTGACCCCTGTGGTTAATGTTCACACATTACCTCAGGATGGCTAGTACCTTCTAGTGTAGCCTTCAAGCTTGTGGATATTGTCGCTATTGAACAATGACGATAAAGGACTTTCCTACCACATGCTTCGGCAGATGTTCTTTAATGGAACCGAATAGATCATGACAAGAGTACTCCTCGTGAGTCCCACTTCCATACTCGTGAATCGGCCACACCTCCCTTTTCTATGCATTGGTCTTCGGAAGATTGTTGACTTATGCATCCACCTCTCAGGATTCTATTCTAGGCATGTTCCTTACCCTTGTTGTTTCTGACCTTTGTCTACCGGTTGGTAGCCAAGTAGTAAATGTGCATCGGTGTCTTTAGATGCAAGATACTCTTGTGGTCCGTCGAGACAAACCATTTCGGAATGTCTAGGAGAAATAAACTCCAGTACCTCGTCATTTCTAAACCAGGTCAAAGTGTTGTAATCCGCAGATCAACAAGCATTGATTAGTTTATCTTCTGTTCTACCTAGAAGTATCACACTATTTTATACTAAGAGGTTGTGCCAGTTTCATGACCCTCTTAATGAAGTGATGCTCTTACACATAATTACCCACCCTTCCTCGAGCTTCCATGCTCGTAAATGTTGCGCGTGCGTAATACTGTGGCCATCTGAGATTCTTAGCAATTTTTATTGCTTTGAACTTCAAGGACATTTGTACCATTCTTACCGTGATGGTTAACCCTATCACTAAGCAAAGTTTGATTGTGCTACCAAGTCTGTTATTCTGGTGCACCTCTTCAGTCAAAGAGTTAGGCTCATGCCGAAGCTCCGAGACTATGTATCCTTGCCTTACCAAGCAAGTTCCCCTCTCGAACTAAGTGACATATCGGTGGTCCGTGATATTCTGGATGTCTTCTAGAAGTATCGCCATGTTTCCACATGACCGTGTTGTCAAGTTCTTGAGTAAGCTAGTTCCCTGAACAACTCTTTTCTCCAAGGATCCATACTGGATACTCCTGTACAAGTTGGTTGACCTTAAACAACAACTTGGAGAGTTGTAAGACAAAAATTTTACCCGACTCTGTTCCTTATTGAAGGGATGTCTATTTTTTCTGTGCTAAAGAAGGATAGTATGTCCTTTGTGGATATGTTATCTCCCCTCCTTTGATTTGATTTGGTTTATCATCAAATCAAACTCAGTTCCAAGGACTATCTTGATGGTGTATCCACTTGTGATGTTTCACTGGAGTACATCCTCATGTCTTTGGTCTGACCAACAGTTATGCTTTGATCAGGCAACATATGAGTCCATCTTAATGGAGTGTTTTGATAAGTTTGTTATTGATCCCATCGATGACATCCTTATCTTCTCCATGTTATATGAGATTCATATGGAACATTTGGAATTAATGTTGGAAACTTTTGAGAACCATCCTCGAGTCATATTGAAGTATGTGTTCTGGATGTTAGAAGTAACCTTCTCTGGTTCACGTGCAAATGTTGAAAGATGTCGACATGGATTCGAGTAGAGTTGTCTTTGTTTCCTCGGGAATCATTTCAAGTTAGTCAAGCATGTGTGAAGTATTCTTTTAATGACAGGTTGTTACCTTCATAACCCGAGAATATCCTCTAAGCACACCAAGCTACTGATTGACTCGTTTGCGGAAGAGAAGAAGTCCTACAAACTTCGATATCCTCCTAAATGTTTTCCAGCAAGGATTCAGTTGTGTTTCGTTGTGAACAATTCATGTAGGTGCAATTATCTTCTGATAACTTGCTAATACATGGGTTTTGCAACCTAGCTCATCTTTTGGAGCTTGACACTATAGTCCATGTCTTGAGAACCTAGTGACTTTACCTCTGGTAAATGTTGCAAATTTTCTATTCGGACATGTTGAGTCTGAAGTATCATCCCACCTAACCAAAGCTGAATCTCAAGCAGCAATAATGGTTGGTGTTCTTCAAGGTTTTGACATAGGTATCTTTGTACATCTGGTAAGATTGATGTAGTGGTTGACACAAAAATCCATAAGACCTATTGCCACACTCCCTTGAATCGGCAATAACAACCACTCCTCATGAGCCTTCTTCTATAACTTAATATAGAAGTCGTGCTTATGGTTTCCTTTGCATCTGAAGTCCGACCTTTACTTGATGACTAATTGAAGGCTTGTCAAAAGTTTGATATTAGTATCTCGAACATTAAGGAGAATAGTTAAAGCAGAGTTGCTAAATGTCTCTCGGTCGATCCTCCAGATCCTTTTATGATGGCAAGCGTCTTGTTATGCCAAGTACTTGGAGTCTGAGAATGAAGTGTCTTTCTTCTCGTGTCATCAGGAATCTTCTAAACTATTCATCTTGGTGGTGCAAAGTGATATCATGATCTTTGGCAAGGATTTTGATAGTCCTGGATGAATAAAGAGTTTCCTTCCCGCTTTCTTAAACATGTTCGAAGAGCCACCATGATTTTGGTAATCAATAGTTTCTCTTGTTACATGTTCCTTGTGACTCTTATGAGTCCTCTCCACCAAAACACCTTTCTGTCTTGGCCTTCTGTTGAACGAAAGAGTGACTCTTCTGTTTCAAAAGTAGTTCAACAACTCGGTTTTGTTGGTATCAATCTTTTCATCCTGTGAAGTTCTACTCAATTGTTTAGTAGAGGTTCACTTATCGAAGTCTATGGTCTTGTTCCATCTGTTGGAAGTTTCCTTCCTCAGAAGTTTACCCTCTTCTGCAAGCTCCATGGTCTCAATCCTTATGAAGACTAGTTATTTGTCACCTTGAAACCATCTCCTTTTGTTTCCTCCTTTACCTTGGCGTGTTTCATGTTTCTTAGCTCTAGAGATGTTTGCGAAACATCTATCCATCAGTTGACCATGAGATACTCAGTTTGTGGTTTCGTGTCTTTCCCTTTCTTCCTTAGTGTGAGAAACAACCTCCAAGAAAATGAAGCGCTTCGTCCATTCGTCATGGTGGCATGTATCAACCTATTTAAGAAGATCTTTGAAGTTTAGTGTGCCCTGTTCCTTCGATCTTCCTACCTAGGAATCTCGGGTCGAGATTCTGTTAAGGGGGTAGAATTGTAACAACCCTAGTTTTATTAAATGCTAATTAGGGTTTTGTTTGTGCATTCATGAGCATCATATTCTAAAAATGAAACTAAGAAAAATTAAAGCAAAACCCTAAACCCTAATATCCCCCCACTCTTTGTAACTATTTCAAACTGTTTCAAATATTTTGAAAAGGGCAAAAATTTGTGAAGCCCAAAATGTTATCAGGGCCTCACATTATTTTAAATGTTTTACAAAATCTGTGGCATTTTTGAAATGCCCAAAACAGTTTTGTATTTGAAATTACAAAAAGAAATGAAATTACAAATAGAAAACATCAAATAGAAAAACAAAAAAAATTCTATAAAGAAAAAAACCTATAGCTAATCTAACCAGGCCGGCCCATCTCTCTCATCCCTCTTTCCCTGCCGCTCAGTGTGCGTCCCGCAGTATCCGCCTCGTCCCATCCGCAGCCCACTCAGCGTCTGGGTGAAGCAACTGGGTGTCATCGCCGGCGTCGTCGATCTCCGCCGCCTGATCCCCGCCGTCCCTCGATCCCTAGAGAGTGGATATGGATGCCACGACGCCTCTGCCTCGTCCTTATCCCCTCCTGCACTCTCTCACGACCTCCCTCTCTCGAATCCCCTCTGGCCGAACTCTAGCCGTCGCCACGCCGTTGCGGTGCTCCCCTTGTCAAACCAAGGTCACTACGAGCTCCGCCTCGCCATGTCGATCTTCCTCTCTAACGGAATCGAGGTCGGGCGCTGGCAATCGACTGCATCGCACGCATCTTCCCCAACCCTGTCGTGCGCCTTCGCCCACCTCGTCATCGTTCCGGTCGTTGCCTCGTGTCTCCGTCAACCTCGACCGCTCTAGGGTGAGCTTCTGGTGCTCATGGCACCCTCTGTTTTCCTATTATCTCTTTGTATCTGCTGCGCATCGTTCTTCTTCGAGCTCCTCCGCTGCCGTTCACCGTAGCCACGTCTCCGGTGACCACCCCGCAGCGGCGCCGCCAGGTTTAGGTTCCCCGTGATGCCCTCGTTCAAACGCGCTAGCTCCCGTAGTCCCACGCGCACGCAGTCGCTGGCCCCATCGCCGTTCTGCAGGTCACCGTCGGCATGACGTCACGCTGAATTCACCGTGACGCCAGCACGCGCACGGTCAGCCTGGTCAACCATCCCCGGTCCCACTTTGCTTGTGTGGCTGCCGATGTGGCCTCGGCCCTACCGGTCGGTCACTGTGGGTAGCCCAAGACCTAGTGAGAAATGTTCCCCAGCCCTGGATGATGACATAAAGATGTAATAAACATTTTTAATAATTCCAGAAATTAATATAATCTTGTAAATTCAATAAGTAATTATTTATAAGTCAGAAAAATGTGAATAATATGTCAAAATGTTTAGAAAAATGAGATCTACCTAATTAAACTATAATCATGCATTTTTAAACAACTTTAATTGCAAGTTAGTTAGAAGAACTAAATGCACCCTCTCATATACATCCCGGGTTTCTCTGAATTAGGGTTTGGACCCCTTAGACCCCGTTCAAAATGACCAAGCATGTTTAGGGTTTCAATTTCAATAAATTTTCACTTGTCATATCATCATCCTTGATTGAGCATTGCATCGATGCCATGTGTTGATTGTTTCCCCTTTCTTTCCGATGTTTGGTTCTTCTCCGGTAGAATACGATATCGGAATCGAGATCAAGACCAAGACTGAAGACCGAGATCAACACCGTCGAAGCTCGAAGATCAATACCTGACCAACTATAACCAAGTCAACTACAAGATATCCAAAGATCTGCTTATCGGTTATCAACAGGCAAAAGGCAAGTGAAACCCCACACATGATATGATCCTATGCTTTCAAGCATTTTAAATTCCGGTACATAGAGTCGAGGACCTCCTGGGAGTATGGCCAACTACCGCAGCTAGCAGCCCTTCTGGTGACTCATGGATTAGGCAAAAGCAAGGGAAAGGTTTCGGTCGACCACCCTCTGTCAGCACACCAAGGAAGTGTGTCAAGTGACGCTAAGAGTCGGTCGGAGCGTGTGGGTAAAGTTGTACACCCCTGCAGGGTATTAATATTTTCGAAAATTCGTGTCCACGGTTATGGATGACTTGGGAATGGATGTGGGATCATAGAGAAGAATAACCTAATTGTAAAACTTGGCAAAGTAAAGTGTGCTTAAGGATGCTTCCTCTTGGGTATGAGGGGGTGATGCAAGCAGAGGTTCGATGATGATGACTTGGTGGATATCAAAAGATGATGATCAATACTTTGGAGATGTTGCTCTCTTATCACCTTATAAACACTCTGATAAAACGACCTTCTTCTCCCTCCTATTTTATAAAAAAAGATGGCTTTAGGCAAAAAACTCCACCAGCCATAAGTCTTGCGGAGTACACCCTATACTCACCCTTGCTTCGTTGATATTTTTGCAGCAGAGTAAGTGTTACCATAGAAGAAGAGTTCTTTACGGCATCAACATCGACGAGTAGCTTGGGGTTCCCGGCCAGCAGCCTGGAATCTATGGAATGGGACGTCATCACTATGCTTCAGGCCTCTTAGGCCATTTGTTAAGTGATGACCCACAAGTTTAGGGGATCGCAACTGTCTTCGCGGGTAGTATTACCTAATTTATTGATTCGACACAAGGGGAGCCAAAGAATACTTGCAAGCCTTAACTATTGAGTTGTCAATTAAGCTGCACCTGGAAATAGTTCTTGCTCACAGAAGTTTATCAGTAGCAACAGTTTGGTTGTAGCAACATCAAAGCAACAGTAGAACAAGAGCAATAGTAATAGTAACGGTAAACAGTGGGATTCGAGTGCGGTAGGCATAGGGATGGATGGACGGGCGTTGCATGGACAAGTCTAAATATGTAACTTCAAGATCTAGGGCATTGCAGATAAATAAGAACAAACATCCAAGTACTAAACAATCCTAGGCATGTGCTCCAAATATAGTCATACGTGCTCGTAATGAGAACTTGCACAACATCTTCTGTCCAGCAGCCCGTGGTAGCGGGGCCTCTAGGGAACTACTGGCAATTAAGGTGCTCCTTTTAATAGAGCACCGGGGCAAAGCATTAACACTCTGTGAACACATGTGATCCTCACAACACAGCCATCCCCTCCGGTTGTACCAATTATTGTCACTTCGGGGCCTTTGGATTCGGACAATGATATGTGTACACAACTTGCAGATAAGATCACAAACAATACTATCATAATGATTCAATAATAATTTCAGATCTGAGATCATGGCACTCGGGCCCTAGTGACAAGAATTAAGCACATCAAGTTGCAACAAAGTCAAATAGCACTAATAGAGATACTAGGCACTATGCCCTAACAATCTTATTCGATTACATGATAGAACTCATCCAATCCCTACCATACCCATAGCCTACGGTGAGGGATTACTCACTCATGGATGAGGGAAACATCGATGGTTGATGGAGAGGCGTTGGTGATGATGATGGCGATGATCTTCCCCAAATTCCCCGTCCCGGCAGGGTGCCAGAATGGAGTTTATGGTTCCGAATCTTGTCTCTGGTGGTGGCGGAGCAGCGGAACTCTTCTCTGGAAAATGTTGAACCCTCCTCGGTTTTTTAGGTCAAGGGGTAACTTATAGGCGCAGAGGGAGCCCGAGGGGGGTACGTGGGGTGGCCGCACCACCCTAGGCATGGGCAGGGCCCACCCGCGCCTGGCAGGGGTGTGCCCCCCAGGCATCCACTCTGTTTCGTCTTCTGGACCCGTGTCTGGTGAAATATATTTTTTGGCATATTTTCCGTGATTTTTTCCTGATAGTTGATTTTCTGCACAAAAACTAGACACCAAGGTAATTCTGCTAAAAACAGCGTCAGTCCGTGTTAGTTATATCCAAATCACACAAGTTTAGAAAAGAAACAATAGCAAAAGTGTTCGGGAAAGTAGATACGTTTTGGACGTATCAACTCCCCCAAGCTTAGCTTATTGCTTGTCCTCAAGCAATTCAGTTGAAAACTGAGTGTGATAAAAGAACTTTCACGAACACATTTGCTTCATACGATGTAAATATTCTCAGCATAGGAGTAGATGCTTAAACTATTCATAATAAAGAGTATGCAACTAAGTCTACTCAATAGTCATTGCAAGCCATGAAGAGAAACCAACTCAATAATAATAAGTAGCATGAAACATAAACATAAGCAACATTGCAATGCTCATAATAAGGTATGATAGAGTGGTATCTCGCTTGCCTTTGTTTGAAGAGCACAATATAAATGCCAAGGCACCTCTGAAGTTCAAGTGAAGACTAGAGATAAAGATATCGGAGATACAAGCATCAAAGTCATGACATAATTAACCAAGTTTTGGAACAAACACAAGAATGACAACTATGCTCTCAAGAAGTTGCTCATAGAATAAGTGGTGACTCAACAAGGAATTGAAAAAGGTTTTGTAAGGTTTGAAAGGCTTCCAAATTCCGAAAGGAAGGTACTCATTAGCCTTGAGCTCTCATCGCCCCTATCATAGGCATCTTCATATGGTTAAGGTGAAAGTGAGGTCCAATCTGAGTTATATTCTTGGCAGACCATAAACTGGAAAACCCAAGTCCCTTGAGTACGAGGGCCGGTCCGCATGCTACTCAACTTTGGTTACCTGTAAGTTCTTGTCATTGTAAATACATGCATATCATAGAGAACCGCCAACGGGGTACCCCTTGCACATGATACAGGAGCTATCCCGTGATCAAAATGACAAGGCAAGCAGAAAATGAGCTTCTCAGCGATCTTTTTATTTACTATGTGCATAGCTTTTTATTGAGGATGCTTCATAAATTCTCATTATGGTGATGCTGCAAGTTTCCACCATGATTAGGCATGGCTTAGGCTAGCGGCCTAGGCGTTTCTCTAACACAATGTATAGACTCCATGAACTCACAAGCTCCCCTTTTATTTCACACCGTCGACATCCGCAAACAAAAGAGCAAGGTATCAACTGGATGAGATATCCAAAAAGTGTTGAAAGCATTCCCCATGACAGCACGGTTCTGCTGACTCCCAGCATATAATTTGCAAATTCATGAGAGCTTTACTAACTAACTTTCTCAAAACAGACAAACATTTATTTGGAATAAAACACGACATATAGAATATGCACTGAAGTTGCAAATGAATGCTAGTAGGTAGGTATGGTGGACACAGTTGGCAATATTGGTTTTGGGAGTTGGAAGCACAGGTAGAGCTCATACTCAGTGCAGGTGAAGGCTAGAATAGAGAGGGAGCGACAAACGAGAGAGTAATAACTGTCATAATCATGCTTGCAACAAAACAGGACTGATTATGGCATGAAAGTGATACAAGCACTCTGAGGCAAAATAAATCACCAAGGCTTACTGACTATTGTTTAGTCATATGCATGCGTGAGCATGTGCCAAGTCGATTCACATGAAACTTCCAGAGGAGGATACCACAATATCATACCAAAATATGAATAAAACAATGCAAGCAAACATTCATATGACATGCTACAAACTATTAGCAAGCTGGAGCTAATCACAAGCAAGCAAGAACTACTAAGCATTCATAATAACATACACCCTACATGAACAGACTAAGCATGCTCACAATGATGAGTATATGTACAAAAATGAAACAAATAGAGTTTGTTACCAGCCTCTTACCACACCTCAAGTTGTCTTAATCTTCATTATTGCCCTTCACTTGTGTGACTTGAATAATAACATGAAACCTAACTCCACTGATGACAGCTGAACCCTGCAAAGAACTCACAAAACCAAAGAAGAAGAACATATATTTTTTGGTGTTTTTGATTTTTTAAAGAAAGCAAACAAAGCAAAAACAAACAAAGCAAAAGCAAACCAAAAGAAACAAACAAAGCAATATCTTTTTGGATTTTTTTAAGGCAAACCAAAACCAAAAATCAACAAAACAAACCAAGAGAAACAATGAAAATATTTTTTTGGTATTTTGTGTTTTTGAGAAAGCAGCAACAAGAACCAAAAAGAAAGTGAAACAACGGATATACAAAGAACCGGCCGAACATGATATATAGATGAGTGTGATGTCGGTGTACTTCCCCCAAGCTTAGGCTTTTGGCCTAAGTGGGGCTCAATCCCATGGTGACCAAGTAGGTGCACCTCCGTAGTATGTCAAGGAGGCTCCCTCGTCCTGGTACGAGCTCGAGGACTCCCCTGTGTAGTGTACAACGGGGTCATATGAGGGCGCTTCCTCCTGATAGTGCCCATGGAAGTTAAGAGAGCGCAGCTTCTCATCCATCTCCTCCTTGGAGCGTGACAAAGGTCCCTGAGAAATACTGAACAAAATGGTTTGGGGGAGAAGGATCTCTCTATCTTCTCCGCAATAAACAACATTCTATAAACCAAGTTCTCAAAGGTAGAGCTAGTGGTGACAAAGTGATGCGACTTCATGGCAGCAAGATCAAGCCTCTGCGGAGCCAAAACTGTACCATTTGGATCAACAGCAATGTCCAAGGCAGTAGCAACACGCGTAGCAATAACTCCCCCATAAATGGGTCCCTTAGCAGTTAAGCGACGAGCAATGAGAGAACCAAGATTGCACTTGGTTTCATTGTTGAGCGCAGCATCTAAGAAAGCCAAATGATAGCTGGAAATATTACTAGTGTTCTCCCTACCAAGAACTCTAGTGGCAAGATAGTAGGCAAAGTACCTGATGGCTGGAAGCTGAATGTTTTTTATCTTTCCCCGTTGAGCTATATGGTTATCATCATTGGTTATTCCACGATAGAGCTCCAACAAATCAGCGGGTTGAGCTGTAATCTTCTTTGTTGACTCAACTATACCAAGTCCCAGAGCCCCACAAATTTTCTTCAATGTCATATGGTAAGACCTGCCATAAATTTTGAAAGAAACATCTGGATTGAACATGCTGTTAGTAAAGGAGAAGCTCTCCACAATGTTTTAGTGAGCATAGTATATTGCGCGCTCTCATCCTGCATAAGGCTTGTTAGTCCAGCCCTCCGAACCAAGGCCATAAAATCATCAAGAATCCCAGTAGCCCGCAAGAAGGTTTGGGAAGGAAAGGTGGAGGGGTGTGCATCCCCCTCATCTCCCTCGTCGCCAAATCGCGGAGTGATGAGATCCTCATTGTATGAGGGCCTAGCATGGGAGGATGATCTCGAAGGCCTTGCCCTTCTAGGTGCATCACTCTCAAATAATTCACCAAATGTGTGGTTGTCCATGACCTCTTTATTTCTGAAATTTTTAGACAAACATCAAACCAAGTGATTTCCAAATTGATAAATGATGAGCAACTACTATAGGAACTTGCTAGAGGGCTACACATGCATCAAAATGAAATCACTAAGCATAGAACAAGCATGCAAGCTCACACAACCTGACACCTATAGCATCAAAGTAGTCAAGATACAATATACCAATCACAAATCTAATTGGACAAGTGGAGGAGGCACATACCAAGGAGCAATCCCTCCAAAAATCAGCAGCAAAGATGGGCTGAGCAAGGAGATCGAAAATTGCAAGCAAGAACAACAAGAACTCGAGCTTGAGCAAGTTTTTTGGTGTTTTTTGGGAGAGAGAAAGAACATGACTGTGAGGGGCACCTTGGAGGGGCCCAGGTGGGCCAAATCCCCTAGGCGCCACCCATGGGTAGGCCGCGCCTACCTAGGGTGTGGGTGCCTGGGGTGGCCCCCTGGGTCACTCCAGGTGTTCCTCTGCCCCTTTTTTTCAATTTTTTGGGATTTTCCGGGAAACTTTATTTTTGGCCAATTTTCTCGCAGAATTTTTTTTTTTAAAAGAAGCAAAAGCAAACAAAAACCAAACTACAGAAGTTCTAAGACACTCTCACAAGCAAGAAACTAGCAAAACTAAAGCTAACAAGAGAAAGAGCAAAGACTAGGAAGGAGAAAAATAAAGGAAAGCAAGTATAATCACAGTGAAAACATTATTTTGTTCATTAAAATCCTTTTGTTAACAAGGTTGATCAAGTCTTGTTACCAAAACAATCTTATATGAAACAAAACTTTGCATTCCACAAGGTGATTATGTTACCTCAAACTTGATAGCAATGGTCCCAATCATAATAGTTTCAAACTTTTCTTGTGGAATGGGACAATATATTTCTCCACCCTTGATGCTCTCAACATTTTCAATGGAATTCAGGCAATAGCTCTTAGCAACCTTCTTGGGGAAATAGACAGTATGCTATTTGTCATTAATGTTGAATGTTACTTTTCCTTGATTACAATTGATGATAGCACCTGCAGTATTAAGAAAAGGTCTCCCAAGAATAATAGACATATTATCATCTTCAGGCATCTCAAGCACAACAAAATCAGTTAAAACCACGCAATTATGAGCCACTTGAACAGGAACATCCTCACATATACCAACAGGAATAGTAGTTGACTTATCAGCCATTTGTAAAGATATATCAGTTGGTATCAACTTTTGTAGTTGTAGCCTCTTGTAGAGAGAAAAAGGCATAACACTAACTCTAGCTCCCAAATCACATAAAGCAGTTCTAACATAATTATTCTTAATAGAGCAAGGAATAGTTGGTATACCTGGATCACCAAGTTTCTTTGGAACCTTACCATTGAAGGAATGATTAGCAAGTAGAGTAGAAATCTACTCATTAGGAATCTTCCTTTTATTAGAGACAATATCCTTCATATACTTTGAATATGGAGGCAACTTAATAACATCAGTCAAAGGAATTTGCAAGAATAAAGGTTTCATCCACTCACAAAACTTGTTGTAGTGTTCTTCCTCCTTTGACTTGTGTTTCTTACCTGGAAAAGGCATAGGTTTCAGCACCCAAGGTTCTCTCTCTTTACCAGGTTTATTAGCAATAAAATCTTCCTTAGTGTACCTAGTGTTCTTAGTCTGATTCTCAGGTTCTTCCTCAACTTCCTCCTTATCGGGAGCATCATTTTTATCATTACCACTCTCAGTTTCAGCATCAGAGACAAATATACTATTAGGATCTACAGCAGGTTCAAGTGGTTCCTCAACTATTCTATGTTTATTTTTCTTTCTCTTACGAGGACTACCACTACTCACCTTGTTGAGAATCCTGCTCAATTCTTTTAGGGTGTCCTTCATGATATAAAGGATCTTTAGTAGCTATACCACTCCTAGTTCTAATTCCATAAGCATGTTTATATCCTGAGGCATTAACTAGCATATCCTTTTGTACTTTAGCAAGTTGATCAAGTTGGGTTTGAACCATTTGGAAGTGTTTATGATACGTCGGAAACGTATCTATAGTTTTTGATGTTCCATGCTTGTTAGTATCAACTTTGCTTTGTCTACACTTTGAGGTGCTTTTTACATGTTTTCTGGTACTAACCTATTAACAAGTTGCCACAATGCCAATTGCCTATTTTCTGTTGTTTTTGGTTTCAGAAAAGCTAGTAAAGAAATATTCTCGAAATTGGACGGGACAAAAGCTAAAGTCAATTACTTTCCCTGGGGAATAAGAAGTCCAAAGGGGAGACGGAGAAGCGGGCCAGGGCGCCCAGACCCCCCTAGGCGCGGCCAGGGGTGGGCCCGCGCGTAGGCAGGGTGTGGGGCCCCTGGACGCCTCCTCGGCCTCCCCCTTCGCCTATAAGAAGCCCCCGATGCAGAAACCCTAAGCACCCGATCAAATCTCTACGAAACCGTCTGTAGCCACCGCCACCATTGTCCCTAGATCGGGGGGATCTGAAGTTCTTCAGGGCACCCTGCCAGAGGGGAGATCATCCTGGAGGCCTTCTCTCTGGTATGATGCGTGAGTAGTTCCACCTTGGACTATGGGTCCATGTAGTAGCTAGATGGTTGTATCTCCTCCTTGTGCTTTCATGTATAGATCTTGTGAGCTCCGTTCATGATCAAGATCTAATCTATTTGTAATCATGCATGTTGTGTTTGCAGGGATCTGATGGATATTGAGATTATTATGTTGGTTTGATTAATGGTTTTGTCTTTATGATTCTATCATGTCTGTGTTGTTTGTGATCTTGCATGCTCTGCGTTGTTAGTAGCTATCTTGGCCAAGTAGTTGCTAGTGACTCCAAGAGGGGGTATTTATGCTCGATAGTGGGTTCATGCCTCTAGTTTCCAAGGGAAGTGACAATACTCTCTTCAGTTGTAGATGTGTTGTTGCTACTAGGGGAAAACAACGGTCTCTTGTTCATGGAACATGTGGACTATTTACCTTACACACTTTGCTTAAAGCAGTTGTCTGTTGCTTGCAACTTAATACTGGAGGGGGTTCGGATGATAACCTGAAGGTGGACTTCTAGTCATAGATGCAGCTGTATGGAGATCTATGTATCTTGTTGTATTGCCCAATCAAATATCATAGGATCTTTCTGACTAGTAATTGCATTGTTATGCCTTGCTCAGTTCCTGTCAATTTCCCTGCTGTAATTTGTTTACCCTTCATGCCATGTTGTTTATCTAAGGAGAGCACCTCTAGTGAACTATGGACCCCGGTCCAATCCTTACCATTGATACATCTTCCACTTTTACTTGTTTACTTGCTGCAAACCATTACCTTCCACACCATATGTTTAATCCTTTGTTACAGCAAACCGGTGAGCTTGACAACCTCACTGATTCGTTGGGGGCAAAGTCTTGAGTTTGTGTTGTTCAGGTCTCCGTGTTGCTAGCAACACCTGTGTGACGTTTCCTTCCTCCTTCTGGTTCGATAACCTCGATCTCTACTGAGGGAAGACTTCCTGCTATGCTCATCACACCTTGCTCTTGGGGTTTCCTACTAAGTCCTCTCTGTCAGACAACAAGTTTTCTGGCTCTGTTGCCAAAAACAAAGAAGAAGAGACTCCACGTCGATGAGGACTATCAACAAGTTTTTTGGCGCTATTGCCGGGGAGGCTAAGGACGTCTTCACTAGGGGAGTCCTTCACTTCCTTTCTTTTTACTTTGTTTTTAGTTTGCTTTGTTTCTTTTGCTTGGTTTTGTTTGTCTCTTTCTAAAAAAACAAAAAAATAGTCTAGTTTGGTTTGGTTGCTTTATTCAAAAACACAAAAAAATAGTTCCTGCTCTAGTTTCTGGTTTGTTATTGCCTTGCTTGGTCATGCTTTCTATCAATGGATGGTTTCTTTGAAACTAATTCTTATTTGCATGGTGGGTTCATGGAAGAACAAAAGTATTATTATAAGGAACACCGTATGTCACAAAAGGGGAAACACTTATGGGAACAAATTGATAAGTTGAATACTATTGCTAGAGACGTGTGCTCTACTTATAATGTTACTTATTGCTTTGATAAATCTTGTTGCTGTAGGAGGTATAAACACCTACCTTTTCAATGTGAGTATAATGATAATGTTACCATATCCTCTTATGTTAAAGGAATTTATGACTTTGATGATGTGGAACAAATTGAAGAATTTATTGCCTTCAAGGGTGCATTTGAACTTGCCAGTTTTCTTCAAAATACGAATGATGCACCTTATGAATCTGAGGTTTATGAGATACTTAAATTTTGCTCTGATAATTACAGGGAAGAGAATGGCTATATTCTTGAATATTTTAATAGGCGTTTTCCAAAAATGGAAGAGACTAATGCCTTGCAGGAGCCTATGGAAGAAGAAATTGTTGAAACTGGAAACTCATTAGATGAAAAAGAGGGGGAGAGTGATGAACAAAAGGAGGAAGAATGGAACCCATGTTTACCTTCTAATGAGAGTAACTCTTTATACCTTATATTATTTGATTGTCCCCCATGCTTACAAAAGGAGGATGAATGTTATGTTCCTGTGGATCCTTTTGAAATATCTACTTTGGATAAAACCTGTGGAGGTTTCAACCCCACTATTTTTGAGCTTGATAGAAATTATGAGTTTGTATATCATGAAAAGCATGCTTTATGTGATAGCTATATTGTTGAGTTTATTCATGAGGCTACTGAAAATTATTATGAGAGAGGAAAATATGGTTGTATAAGTTTTCATGGTACTGAAACACCTCTCTATGTGCTGAAAGTTTTAAAGTTGCTCTTGTTTCATCTTCCTATGCCTGTCACTTTGTTCATTGTGACTTTATTTGCATACGAGATTCCTATGCATAGAAAGTGGGTTAGACTTAAATGTGTTTTTAATTTGCTTCTTGATGCTCTCTTTGACTTCAATTCATAATTCTTATGTGAGCATCTTCTCAAATTATCAATGCCTAACTTAAAGGCACTAAAAAAGTACTTGTTGGGAGATAACCCAAGAGTTTCCTTGAGTCTTGGAAGTTATTACTTCAGTAATGACCTCTCCTTATCCTTTTTGTTTGCTTTTTGTGCCAAGAATGACCTCTAATGAGAGGGAAGTAAGATTTGGGGAGTTGCTATCGTGAAACAGATTTCTGTCCTCCACCATAAAATTTCTTGAGGAGTCTATGTAACTCGGATTGAGCTCAAAATCTACGAATAAATCCGCCAGTATATTAGATAACTTTCATTAGTTCAAAACTTTTTGATTTGATCAACATAAGATGTTCGAAAAAATCGGTTTATACCTGCTGGTCTGTTTTGACAGATTTCTGCCATTATTTGCATTTGCTTCTTATTGATTCCTTTTTGAGTTCTCTTTTGGGATATTGAGGTTTTTGAAGGAGTTACTACAGTAGCTTTTGTTTTTAGTGAAAATCCTTGCTGTTCCAAAGCTTTGCCAGAGGTCTAATATCTTTTGAATACACTAATGTTGCTAATGAAGATTGTGTGAAGTTTTGTATGAAGTAAAAATTTCAGGTGTAAAGAGAGAATGATGCAATGATATGAATAATGGACAAAAGCTCAAGCTTGGTATGCCACCATGGTGTCACCCCAAGAAATATCCAAGAGGTACAAGCGTAAAAGCTTGGGGATGCCCAAGGCATCCCCTTCTTCATCAATAAAAAGCTCAGGTCTATCTAGACACTTTGTTTTTATTGTTTCATGCACAGTTGTGTTGTTCTTGGAGCATCTTAGTTTTTGTTTGCTTTGCTTAGGTTGTTTAGTTTGCTTGAATAAAGTAGTTTGGACCCCGTTCTCGCTGTGTTGTTTTGCAAATAAGTTGCTTGGTGTTGGAAAGGAGTAGTAAGTTCTTGCTTGAAGTGCAAGAGGAGCTTGCATTAACTGTGACTTAGACTTTAGCATGACATGCTAGGTGTTGTTTTGACCTTATGTTTAGTGATTATTGTTGTATCATGTCTTGTTCCAAACAATTGGGATTGCTTAGTGTGCCTTGAAGAAATTATGCGTTGTTTTAGCATGCAAAAGCATAGTATTGTGGTATTCTCCTTTAATGCTTTGTTTGGGTTGACTTGGCACATGATCACACCATGTTATGACTCTCTCAAGTAATCATTAGCTTCTATGATCATTTAGTCCTTTACTTTTAGTACCACTCTATGCTTTGATTAGTAATGCTTTGTTGCTTTGCATGATTATGGCCATTATGATCTCTTAGTTGGTTGCTCCCAGTCTTTTGCTAACCTCCACTTGTATGAGTAAGCTCTACTCATGCTTCCAACTCCCAAGAAACCATGTTTTTCCAAAGTGTCCACTATAAACTCCTATGCATGGTGTGTTACACCATTCCAAGTATATTCTTGTTTTCATCTATCTTCCAATTAAAAACAATTTTGTTATGTGAAAACTTAGTGATTAAAGCCCTCACAAAATTGATGGCACACTTTTATTCTTTGCCCCTAATAAACTTGAACCATTGTGACGTCTATGTTGTATATGCTTGCACTTATACGTTGGAATTAGCAGAACCGTGCTATCACGAGGAACATTTTCAACATTACACTTGTACTTTGTACTCAGTTGCATCGGTGTGAAATAAAGAGGAAACTTGTAAGTCCATGGAGTTTGTATTCTGTGTTAGAGAAACGCCTGGGCCGCTAGCCTAAGCCATGCCTAATCATGGTGGAAACTTGCAGCATCACCATAGTGAGCTATCTATGAAACATCCTCAATAAAAATCTATGCATATAGTAAATAAAAATATCGCTGAGATGCTCATTGTCTGCTTGCCTTGTCATTTTGGTTATGGGATAGCTCCTGTACCTTGTGCAAGGGGTACCCCACTGGCGGTTCTCTATGATATGCAAATACTTACAATGACAAAAACTTACCTATGACTGAAGTTGAGTAGCATGAGGTGTGACCCTCGTATTCAAGGGACTTGAGATTGCCAACTTATACTTCGTCAAGCATATACTCCATAGTTAGTTCACTTTAACCTTAATCACTTCAAGATGCTTATGATAGGGGCAATGAGGGCTGAAATCTAACAAGTACCATAATTTTTGGAAGCTCTTTTTGAAACTTGAAATCCTTTCTTCCTTTACAAAAAGGCCTTTCTTCCACCATTACTGAGTCCCCACCTTCTACCTTTAGGCACCATTAAGAGAGCATAGTTGTCATTCTGTGTGCAGTGTTCCAAAGCTTATTGATTGATGCATATTGTGATATTACTTGTTCTTGTGCTATTTGTTTCTAGTCACCCTTGTGAACTTTGAAGGTGTCCTATGCATCTATATTGCTACTCTATGAGGGACAAGCTGATTGCCACTATGCTATGTTTTCTGTATGTGAGACAAACAAATGTTTTTCAATGCATGATATTCATGATCTTTGTTTGTAGCCTTTCATTTTGCATGCATAGTTACTATGTCCTATTGTTAGAACTCCATCTTTCATGCACATGTTTAGAGTTCTTTGATCCCAGCTTTCAATGCTTGCAAATGGTTGGATCTTTATTGTGAGGGTGCATGCCACCTCAAAAATTATTGTTTTATCACTTACCTACTTGGGGATGCTTGATACGTCGGAAACATATATATAATTTTTGATGTTCCATGCTTGTTAGTATCTACTTTGCTTTGATTTGTCTACACTTTGAGGTGCTTTTTACATGTTTTCTGGTACTAACCTATTAAGAAGTTGCCACAGTGCCAGTTGCCTGTTTTCTACTGTTTTGGTTTCAGAAAAGCTAGTAAAGAAAATATTCTCGGAATTTGATGTGACAAAAGCTAAAGTCAATTACTTTCCATGGGGAGCAAGAAGTCCAGAGGGGAGACGGATAAGCGGGCCAGGGCTCCCAGACCCCCCTAGGCGCGGCCAGGGGTGGGCCCACGCCTAGGCAGGGTGTGGGGCCCCTGGCCGCCTCCTTAGCCTCCCCCTTCGCCTATAAGAAGCCCCCAATGCAGAAACCCTAAGCACCCGATCAAATCTCCACAAAATCGTCTGTAGCCGCCGCCACCATCGTCCCTAGATTAGGGGGATCTGAAGTTCTTCCCAGCACCCTGCAGGAGGGGAGATCATCCCGGAGGCCTTCTCTCCGGTATGATGTGTGAGTAGTTCCACCTTGGACTATGGGTCCATGTAGTAGCTAGATGGTTGTATCTCCTCCTTGTGATTTCATGTATAGATCTTGTGAGCTCCGTTCATGATCAAGATCTAATCTATTTGTAATCATGCATGTTGTGTTTGCGGGGATCCGATGGATATTGAGATTATTATGTTGGTTTGATTAATGGTTTTGTCTTTATGATTCTATCATGTCTGTGTTGTTTGTGATCTTGCATGCTCTCCGTTGTTAGTAGCTATCTTGGCCAAGTAGGTGCTAGTGACTCCAAGAGGGGGTATTTATGCTCGATAGTGGGTTCATGCCTCTAGTTTCCAAGGTAAGTGACAATAATCTCTTTGGTTGTAGATGTGATGTTGCTACTAGGGGGAAAACAACGGTCTCTTGTTCATGGAACATGTGGATTGTTTACCTTACACACTTTGCTTAAAGCAGCTGTCTGTTGCTTGCAACTTAATACTGGAGGGGGTTCAGATGATAACCTGAAGGTAGACTTCTAGTCATAGATGCAGTTGGATGGCGGTCTATGTATCTTGTTGTATTGCCCAATCGAATCTCATAGGATCTTTCTGACTAGTAATTGCATTGTTATGCCATGCTCAGTTCCTGTCAATTGCCCTGCTGTAATTTGTTTACCCTTCATGCCATGTTGTTTATCTAAGGAGAGCACCTATAGTGAACTATGGACCCCGGTCCAATCTTTACCATTGATACATTGTCCACTGTTACTTGTTTACTTGATGCAAACCATTACCTTCCACACCATACGTTTAATCCTTTGTTATAGCAAACCGGTGAGCTTGACAACCTCACTGATTCGTTGGGGCAAAGTCTTGAGTTTGTGTTATGCCGGTCTCCGCATTGCTAGCAACACCTGTGTGACGTTTCCTTCCTCCTTCTGGTTCGATAACCTCGGTCTCTACTGAGGGAAGACTTGCTGTTGTGCTCATCACACCTTGCTCTTGGGGTTTCCAACGAAGTCCTTACTGTCAGACAACAAGTTTTCTGGCTCTGTTGCTAGGGAACGAAGAAGAAGAGACTCCACATCAACGAGGACTATTCGTTTACAAAGCATTTTAATATCATTAGAAGTTATTTCCACAATATCTTTCAACTATTTGATAGCTCTAGAGTTTTCCAATAAATGATTCTGAACTTGTTTATTAAAATTACCTTGCTTAACAATAAAAATGTCAAGTTCCCCTAAACATTGATCAGGCGGCTTACCATAAGGAATATCACCTTCATCAAAGTGTTGGAGAGAGAGTACCTCAATAGTATATGAGTGGGGAATTGGCTTACATAATTCTTCTATAGGAGGTAGATTCTTCACATCTTCATCTCTAATACCTTTCTCCTTTAGACACTTCTTAGCTTCTTTCATCACTTCATCATTTAATGCAATAACTCCCCTCTTCTTTGGTGTTGGTGTTGAAACTGGTTCAGGCATAACTGGTTCAGGAGTAATAGGCTCAGGTGTATTCATCTCAGTTAAATTACAATCATCATAATTCTTGCTTATTTTAGCCATTAATTCTTCAGCATATGCAGGAGTTCTTTTCCTGAAAACACAATCAGCAAAGCTATCTAGGTATGTCCTAGAATCATCAGTTACTCCATTATAATAAATATCAAGAAGCTCATTTTTAGGTAATGGACATCCACGATGTGCATGAATCAAGGTACAGAACCTTGTCCATGACTCAGGCAATTTATCTTCTTCTCCCTGTTTAAAATCAAAAAGTCTCGTCAAAGCAGCATGTCTAGCACTAGGAGGAAAATATTTCTGGAAGAAATAAGTAATCAAACAATCAGGGCTATCAATGGAACCAGGAGGTAATCTATTAAACCAAGCCCTAGCTTCTCCTTTTAGTGAAAAAGGGAAGATCTTAGTTACAAAGTACTTGCGCATCTTAAAATCATTAGAGAATAAAGCGCTCATAGTAGAAAGCTCATTCATATGAACCACAACACTCTCATTTTCAGTCCCACGGAAAGGTTCTTTCTAAACAATATCTAAATAGTATAAATAAAGAGAGAAATCATAATCTTTATCTTTAATATCTATGGGAGAAGTGTCAAACTTAGGATCAAAGGACAACTTAGGAATAATGGTACGTCTAGCAAGGAGACTCTTAATAGCACTAGTACCATGTGTGTTTCAGCACTCTTCAACAAATTCATCAGTGAACTCAATGTAACCATCATTAATATCATAACTCTCACTAGACTTAGGTGAGCTAACAGGTGTAATAGTGTCTTCACTAGGAGTTTCCATATTTCCTAGACTAGCCATAGTAGCATCTAGAAAAGGACCTAATGAACCACTTGCATCAAGCACAGTAGAAGTAACATCATGAGTATCAAAAGAAGTTTCAGACTCAAAAATAGTAGCAGTGTGTGTAGCATGAGTATGTGGTGGTGGTGTGACAAGCTTACTTATAACAGACGGTGAATCAAGAGCAGCAGAGGTGTTTAGGACTGTACCTCTTATTGTAGTGGATGGTAAAATAGGAAACTTTCCATCACGAGACTTCCCCAAGATGAAAGGAGTAGCAGTGAACAATAATAGATCCAAGTGAACTTACAAATAAAGATATGCTCCCCAGCAACGGCGCCAGAAAATAGTCTTGATGACCCACAAGTGTAGGGTATAGCAATAGTCTTCACGGGTAGTATTACCCAATTTATTGATTCGACACAAGGGGAGCCAAAGAATACTTGCAAGCCTTAACAACCGAGTTGTCAATTCAGCTGCACCTGGAAATAGTTCTTGCTCACAGAAGTTTATCAGTAGAAACAGTTTGGTAGTAGCAACAACAAAGCAACATCAACAGTAAAACAAGAGCAATAGTAATAGTAACGGTAAACAGTGGGATTCGAGTGCGGTAGGCATATGGATGGATGGACGGGCGTTGCATGGACGAGTCTAAACATGTAACTTCAAGATTTAGGGCATTGCAGATAAATAAGAACAAGCATCCAAGTACTAAACAATCCTAGGCATGTGCTCCAAATATAGTCATATGTGCTCGCAACGAGAACTTGCACAACATCTTCTGTCCAGCCAACCCGTGGCAGCGGGGCCTCTAGGGACCTACTGTAAATTAAGGTGCTCCTTTTAATAGAGCACCGGGGCAAAGCATTAACACTCCGTGAACACATGTGATCCTCACACCACAGCCATCCCCTCCGGCTGTCCCAATTATTGTCACTTCGGGGCCTTTGGATCCGGACAATGATATGTGTACACAACTTGCAGATAAGATCACAAACAATACTATCATAATGATTCAATAATAAGTTCAGATCTGAGATCATGGCACTCGGGCCCTAGTGACAAGCATTAAGCATAACAAGTTGCAACAAAGTCAAATAGCACGAATAGAGATACTAGGCACTATGCCCTAACAATCTTATTCGATTACATGATAGAACCCATCCAATCCCTACCATCCCCATAGCCTACAGCGGGGGATTACTCACTCATGGATGAGGGAAACATCGATGGTTGATGGAGAGGCGTTGGTGATGACGATGGTGATGATCTTCCCCAAATTCTCCGTCCTGGCAGGGTGCCAGAACGAAGTTTCTGGTTCCGAATCTTGTCTCTGGTGGTGGCGGTGCAGTGGAACTCTTCTTTGGAAAATGCCAAACCCTCCTTGGTTTTTAGGTCAAGGGGTAACTTATAGGCGCAGAGGGAGCCCGAGGGGGTGCGTGGGGTGGCCGCACCCCCTAGGCGTGGGCAGGGCCCACCCGTGCCTGGCAGGGGTGTGCCCCCCAGGCATCCACTCCGTTTCGTCTTCTGGCTCCGTGGATCTTCTGGTGAAATATAATTTTGGCATATTTTTCGGGATTTTTCCTGATAGTTGATTTTCTTCAAAAAAAAAACTAGACACCAAGGTAATTCTGCTGAAAACAGCGTTAGTCCATGTTAATTGTATCCGAATCACACAAGTTTAGAAGAGAAACAATAGCAAAAGTGTTCAGGAAAGTAGATACGTTTTGGACGTATCATTAAGTTTGCTATACTTAATAGCATAATTTTCCTTCCGTTGTTTGATGTTTGTGGTCAGTGACCTCTGCTTGTAATATTTTGGTTCTTCGCTCAGTTATGAGCTTGCTGTAATAATTTTGTGTAGTAGGGTCACTGTTGTGTTATCGATTCTTCACTGGATATCCTCGAGCTCAAGGTTAAGCTTATGTCAGACGGAGGTCTGGGATTTGTTTAGCCCTGATCCCGGGGGATGTCACGCCGCCGCCTTCCCCCAGGCGGACCCTTGCTCCCGGGCTCAGGGTGCTCGGGAGCTAGAGCGAAAGATGCTAGAGGCTTGCAACGGGATGTGTACTGCTCTTGGGTGCTCGCTCACCCTATTCGAAGTGTTCACGCCCAGCAAAGCAGGGTCGGCCCGCACCCCGGAGCTGGAGATGCTGCGAGACTAGAATGCTTGACTGCCCGAGTCTGCCGCCACGTCGTCTCAAGCTAGGTAAGAGGCGCTGCGGGAGCTTTCGGCCCTCCGTGCGGAGGTGACGCGCTTGGAGGAAGGGGCCTAGGAGGCTGTCGGCCGTTTGCAGGAGGCTCGGCTGACGGTGTAAATTTGATACGTCGTGAACGTATTTGTAATTTTTGATGATCCATGCTTGTTTTGTACCAACTATCTTATGTTTTGTCTACACTTTGAGGCATTTTTATAAATTTTATGGAACTAACCTTAACAAGATGCCATAGTGCCAGTTCCTGTTTTCTGCTATTTTTGGTTTCATAAAAGCTAGTAAAAAATATTCTCGAAATTGCACGAAACAAAAGCCGAACTTCCTATTTTTCAGAGGCGAACACGGAGTCCAGAGGCCATAAGGAGGCGCATCGTAGGGCGGCCACACCAGGCCCAGGCGTGGCCAGGGGGCGCACTGCCCTATGGTGTGTTCCCCTGGTCCTCAACCGACCTTGCCCCTTCGCCTATATAAACCCGCCGAGGAGATACCCTAATGACCCGATCAGAATTCCATGAAAAAGTCTATAGCCGCCGCCACCATTATCCCTAGATCGGGAGGGATCTGAAGCTCTTCCCAGCACCCTGCCGGGGAGGGGAGATCATCCCGAAGGCCTTCTTCATCACCATGCTAGCCTCCGGAATGATACATGAGTAGTTCATCCTTGGACTACGGGTCCATAGCAGTAGCTAGCTGGTTGTTTCTCCTGTTTTGTGCTATCATGTTTAGATCTTGTGAGCTGCCTATCATGATCAAGATCATCTATTTGTAATCCTACATGTTGTGTTTGTTGGGATCCGGTAGATATTGAGTATTACGTCAAGATTGATTATTGATTCTATCATGTCTATGTTATTTGTGATCTTGCATGCTCTCCATTGCTAGTAGTTACTTTGGCCAAGTATTTGCTTGTGACTCCAAGAGGGAGTATTTATGCTCGATAGTAGGTTTATGCCTCTAGTGGTCCGGGGGAGTGACAAAAACCTCTAAGGTTATAGATGTGCTGTTGCTACTAGGGAGAAAACAACAATCCTTTGTCCAAGGGCAATTGTATTGTTTACTTTACATACTTTGCTTAATGCAATTATCTTTTGCTTGCAACTTAATACCCGAGGGTTGTTCGGATGATATCCCGGAGGTGGATTATTAGTCATCGATGCACTTGGATTACGGTCTATGTATTATGTTATAATGCCCAAACGAATCTCATAGTGATCATCATGTCATGTACATTAATTGTTATGCATTCTCTATCTGTCAATTGCCCAACTCAGATCTAATTTTTTTCGCCCAACTATAATTTGTTCACCCAGCATGTTATCTATCTTATGGAGAAACACCTCTAGTGAATTGTGGACCCTGTTCCATTCCTTCCCACTGATATTTAATCTACAATCTACTGTTTACTTCCTGCAATTACTACAAGCAATTACTTTCTTCCACACTATACGTTTAATCTTTTATTTTCAGCAAACCGGTGAGCTTGACAACCTCACTCTAAGTTGGGGCAAAGTATTGTGGTTGTGTTGTGCATGTTCCATGTTGCTAGCAACACCTTGGGAGATGTTTCCTTTCTCCTACTGGTTCGATAACCTTGGTTTCACAACTGAGGGAAAACTTGTTGTTGTGCTCATGACACCTTTCTCTTGGGGTTTCCCAACAGGCTCTACAGTAACCGAGCCACATCAAAAGTGCATGCCGCTCTCTTGACTGATAGAAGGAGCAGACTGGAGAGCGCACCATTACCTTGCTGGACACGATTTCCCGTATGGACGAGATGCTCCCGTGCCTTTGAGTGGATCCCATCGGTCTTCCTGATGGGGATGATGTAGATGTACACTCCTTCTTTGGGGCATTTTTGTACCACATGCAATGTCTACGCATGACCATTGATGTCGTGCTGGAAGATGAAGGGAAGGAGGTGGTGGTAGAGGTGGCCAAATTGGTGTTGTCCAGGGTCCACCACCACCTCCTTGTTTTTGATGCCAAGATTATATTTTGGGCCCTAGCCCCCGGAGCGGACCTTAAGGCCATGGAGGATGTCGTGAAGACAACGGCGGATAAGGTGGTGTAGGTGATGGGCCGCTACTCTGAAGACTAGGCATCGTGCTTGCACTACCTTATTTCTACTGGGTCGACCCTAGCCTTGACCGAAGCGACTCTTATGTCTTGTCTTGCTTATATCTTGAACTTGGGACTTTGGTGCTATCGGTGATGTATCATCTACCGAAGCTGTGTTTGCACCCGGATGTCTTGGGATCCCGTTATCCGCTTGCACCTTCCCCGGGAAGAAAGGCCCCGAATGGGTTTTCTTTTCTTCTTCCTGGGAGGAGCGGGAGGGGGCGCTTGGATGGTTTTTCTTCACGAGTGTGGGGCCGTAGCCTCTCCCCCCAGAATGGGGGGATACGGGTAGGTTGCGATGCCAACCCTCTTTCTTATCTTATGTCCGACACCCACCTCTCAAGATCCGCAAGTGGGACTATCGCACGGGAGGGTGGTAGACGGGTTACATCCTTTGCTCTAGCAATCTCGCCCGTTACCAACCCCCATCTTAGGGAAGGCAACTATAGGGAGAGGGTTATCTCTTGTTCTTTGGGGTTAGCGACTGCCTTCCTCCCGCTACTCCGCTGGGTGAGGTGCGAACCGCGGGGACCAATTTGGGCATTTCGAGATAAGAAGACGCTATATAAGACCCCGTTCCTGGGACTTGCTCGGTGCCTCTCTCCAGCCGTCATGCGGGGGTGTTGCAGATCACGGGGAGCCCTCGGTCAAACCCAGGAAACGCAGGCGTGGAGAGCCCCAGGATTCTATACGCGTCCCATCCATAGTGGTGCCCCCAGGAGAGATAATCTGAGAAATATGCGAGCATTCTTAACGCGGTACCCATTAGCATGGTAGCCCGGATGAACGGTAATCAAGATCAGTTCGCCACAAACCGCTTCATCTGTGTTCATCCATGGGATCTGCCTTTGGATACAATACTTTTGCTTCGGGGCTAGCCGTCCACACAAGACTATTTTTTGGTGAGGGCACCCTGACCATATTCTTCTCACAGGTGGGATTCCCCGCCCTGATGAGCAACCGCGGGCAAGCCCGAATAGGCATCACGTGTGTCTCGGGTAATTCCGGGTCATGATGCCCTGTTTCTCTAGAGCACGTGAGCGTGAAGCAGCTTACCCAAATAAGGGGCAAGTTTCACCAGAGAAGTTAAAGGTAAAAGGAAGGGACAATAGACATTTTTCACTTGATCTGATCTAAAGGGAAAAGCAACAATGAAGCAGCTTACCCAACTAACTGCAAGATGTGTGTTATCGACAACAGGGAGAGTAGAAGAGAGTTAAAACCTTACGTTTGCTACATCATCTCATAGCCATAGCCACTACTCTATCTCAAGAACACAGAGAACACCACATCAGATCTTGCTACTTTTCCACTAGATCAACCAACTATTCACCACAGCAATCTAGCAAGAAACCATACAAGATGGTCACCTAATGGAGGGGTGATTTAGGTGGACAGCAAGGGAAGCGGCAGCACCAGGAGGTGTAGAACAAGTCCAAGGAAAGAAGCAGCACCAGGAGGTGCAGGACAAGGCCAAGGAGGAGTAGAACCAGTTCCAGGAAGTGCAGAACAAGATCAAGCAGGGACATCAGATTCAGAATACAACAACCACAAGCACTAGAGTAGCAGGCAATTCCAGCACAAGGCCATAGGCTACCCTAGAACCAGGGTATATCTCAAATCCTTTGATATAATACCTGATCGTACTTATACATAGATAAATTTATGCAAGGGCATGATATATCTATCATGGAACATATGAGAAAATAGGCAGCAAGTAAAAACATCTATTCTTACTTTAGATTGGCCTCAAACCAACATAACATGCCAATTTAAATACAACAAGAGTAACACTTTGATGGAGTTTTTCAACTCTTACCAATACAAAACCAATTCAAAGTACAGTTTAGGAAGAACTTAGTACCAGATAGAATTTTGTGTACCATTCAATTGAAGGTGTCACAAAATTTCATCTTAACTAAGTAATCCATGCATATAGGATTCATAGCCAAATTTTCTCAAAGAGATTATCAATCATTTTCCTAAAATAACCATTTAGGAATCATTTCTGTTTCTCTAAAAATGTTATCATCAGGGTTCATCAGAAAATTTTAAATAGACATCCAACTCTATTGCTTTAGTACTGAAGCATTTCAAACATAATCATTGACTACATATTAATCTATATCATAGCCATAGCATCATCAATCTAATAAGTGTCAGTAAGTGAAATTCAGAAAATATTTCATTTGCCAGAAGCCACTATCACCAATTCCAAACTTATCATAGAAATTGATTCTACACAACATAGTTAAAGTGGTATATACATGGAGCAATTTCATTATCTTTCATCACCATGGCAAAAAGGTAAGAACCCTAGCATAAGGGATGAACCATAATTAGGGGTTCCTCGATACAATCACACAAAGGGTAGCAAGAGATACAGAGAGAGTAAGAAGGGAGAGGATATGAACTCACTAGAGGTCATCGCTAAGTTTAGAAGAGGAAGCTGAGTAACCAGACTCGGATACGAGCACGACAGCATGGGGATCACCCAAGGGGCGCTGCAACCCACGCCAAGCCGCGGTCGCGGGGGCTCTAGAGGAGGGGGCGACACCATCTAGACACCAAACCACCAGGGCGGCACCAGGGGAGCGTCGAACCACCAGCGAGGTCCAAACCCTAGGCATATCTAGAAGGAGATGACATGGTCAGGGGAGGGCTCGATGTAGGCATAGTTGTTGATGTGTCTATGTAGTCATAGTTGCTTGATGTAGCCCTGTAGGCATAGTTGCTGATGTGGCTATCCAATCAATTCAATGTATCATATTTTAGACGATGTGACGATTTAAATTGGTCATAATGAGATATAAATAAGGCTCTAAGCTGTATCCTAGAGGTTATGGCAATTTCATATGTTGCAATTACGATGATTTTGACACAAATCGTTGGATTTTGACCTCTCCAAATAGCATGTGACCATCTTGTCCAAATCGTCATAAATCTATGATGATTTCATTTCCCATCACTATGAGAAGGAGATGGCATGGTCAGGGGAGGGCTCGAGCGTTAAATCGAGCTGGACCAGTCGACAGAGCATCACCGACTGCCTTATATTGCACCAAGACGGTGGCCGGGGAGGTCAGAGGCGGCCGAAATCGAACGTGATGACGGCGGTGGCACCACACCGCAACAAGGAGGAATACCAAGTCGTGTGGGAGAGAGGAAGGGTGAGAGACGAGTTCTGGTCCGGCAAAGGGACCAACACGACTCAGGGTTTGACCCAACTCAATGGGCCTGGTCGGGTCAAATCATCCCAAAAGGCAAGGCCCAAGTTTAAAGAAAAAGAACCCTAAAATTATTAAAAAGACTAAAATTACCCCAATACAAAATAAGATCTAAAAAATAATAAATAAAAATCCTAAAAATACAAATAATATATCCATGTGTTCATAAAAATATAAACTACCCAATAAAAATCGTAACTTGTATTTTAGGATGATAGAATTAGGTTCATTATTTTAATAATATAAATTCCTTTATGGAATTTTCTAAAAATAAATAAAATCCACTTTTGATATTTTAAATAAATGTTCTATTTAATAAAATTGTTAATTTGTATTTTAGTCTAATAAAATTAATTTATCTTAAGTAAAAATACTTATTTATTTATGTAATTTTAAGAAAATAATAATAAGAGCTAAAATTATATAAAAAATGGTATTAAACTCTTAAATTAATATATGTTACCACAAAATTATTAGACAAAATATTTAGAAGGTTTTAAGAATTATTAACTTCTTTTATTAAAGAAAGAAGCTTTAAGAACTTTAATAATGTGGGTAAAACACGCAAAGAACAAAAATAATAAAATAATGCATTTCATTAGTATGCATGTTCATTATTTCTTCTTTAAATATTGTCCTTATCGTACAATAATAGTGTTTTGTAGAAATGGAAGCTCAAGGTCGAGTGCAAGCATCCGACTTCACTACCTTGCAATCACAAGGCAAGTTTATCACTTTCTCATGTCCTTTGATGTGTTTTATGAAAGTATTTGCAACTTGTGTGTTATCACCTATGTTCTAATAAGGAAAAAGAAAATACTATTTTCTCGAAGAAATAAAATGTTATTATCATCCTAAGTGATGATAAATATAAGATTGGCAATGGAATCTAGGATTCCATGTGCAGTAAGATACACCATATAGGAATTAATTGTAGGGTTCGCAGCATAGAAAACAAAAAATTCCTACGATGGGAACATCTATGTACCAAGATCTATCTACTAGATACAAGCAACGGATGGATATACATCCATAGAATACATACCCTCGAAGACCGAATAGCATTAACGAGGTTGTACTCATGGATGATGTAGACGAACGCTTGCCGATCTCAAGATCGTGATGAAGTCCATCTGGTCCAGCCGGTCCAGCATGACCAAGTCCAGCACCTCAAAGCAGTGGTGCATCCGTGATCGCACACACGTACGGGTACCCCGACAACCTCCGTGCCCTCGCTCCAGCGAAGCAGCGGAAGCAACAAATCCTTCCAGAAAAATCCACCGGGAACATGTATCTCGCTGATCCGAGACCATGGGGAAATTCTAAAGGGGGGAGAGAGATCCTTCACGAGGAGGTGTGCTTTGAGAGGAGGAGAGGGGGGCCTTTTATAGGGGAGAGGGGGGCACCCAAGGGGCATGGCGCCCAGCCATGGGGGCTGCCCCCACCTATTCCACATTCATGTGGGTGGAGCTCCCACTCAAAATTAAAAGCCTCCACTCCCATTAAAAAGCCTCCACTCAAAAATCCACTCACATGCATTAAATTTCCACCAAATTTAATGCAAGCTCTCATTTAAATAAAACTCTTTTATTTATTTATTCAGAATTTTGTTAATTACTTTAATTAACAAACATTCACATAAAACCCCTTACAACATTTCAATTTCACATGCAGAACCAGTTTCAGCAATTTCAACCGAAACAGTTCTGGTGTCTAGTGAAATAAATTACTGCGCTTTCCTTTTCTTTTTCTGGCATATCATTTGCTCCGAATGGTGTCAGTATCCCTTAAGTGTGTCACTCTACGGTTCGCGAATAATGCGGACATGATAGAGACCCTTCTCCGATCAATAATCAGTAGCGGGACCTGGAGATCCATACTGACTCCCACACATTCAACGATGACTTCTGTGATCGTGTGAACCTTTTACGCTAGTATCTTAATCCCTTTGTTTCACGATATATTACATGTCCGAGATTCGATCATCGGTATCTCCATACGTAGTTTGATCTCGTTACCGACATGCACTCTTTTCTCGTTCCCGTGATATAACATTCTAGTGATCAAATCACTTGCTTGCAAGCTAATCAATGTGATATCACCGAGAGGGCCCAGAGCATATCTATCCGTCATCGGGATGAACAAATTCCACTCTCGATCCATGGGTCTCAAAATAACACTTTAGTAGTTCTGAAGCCATCTTTATAATCACCCAGTTACGGTGTGACGTTTGATGTCATCGAGAAACTCTTCCGGTGTTAGTGATTGACATGATCTCATGGTCTAAGGATTAGGATCACTTCGTAAGTTGTTATAGAAATATAAACTCAATGACTTTGATCGTAATGCTATACTTCGGATGAATGTTCCTCACACCATTACACTAATGTTGTGACCTCGTTATTAACAACATCCAATGTCCATGATCAGGAAACCTTTGATCATCTTGTTAATCAACGAGCTAGTTTATAAGAGAGGCATAACTAGGAACTTCCTTTTTGTTTATTAAAAACACATGTATTAACATTTCCATATTAATACAATTATAGCATGTAAAATAAACATTTATCATAAATAAGGAATACGATAATAACCACTTTATTATTGCCTCTCGGGCATATTCCCTTCAGTCTCCCACTTGCTCTAGAGACAATAATCTAGTTTGAAAACTTTGCGTATTGAACACATATGGTTTTCTGGTGTTCCATATACGCAAATACAAGTGGTTAACATAATCTACGGATCTGACACTTTCAGGTCCGTGTGTATTTGCATGTCTTTGCGTCTTCACGCATCACTCATTCTCCAATGAGATGGCATTGTATAAATTTGGTCTTTCGGTGAGACCTTTAGTTCCTTGGGGTTAAAACACGTCGATACTATTGTCGTACAATATATCTTTAGTGTTAGCCCGTTGCGAACCACACCTTAGTTTGATAACAAACTACTTGACACAAATTCCCTCCTTTGCTGCTACTATAGCAGTCATATACTTAGCCTTTTTGTTGTAGTATTCGTCACAATGTCTTAACTATGGATTTCATCCAAATCCATCATGGAATCTCCTTTCCATTACATTGTGCCACCCATAGTTTAAATTGAGATAAATTTAATTTGTATCTTGTGACAAAACTAGTATCAATGTAACTCTTTACAATGAACTATTTGTAATTGTTTGTCACCTCTACACAAATATATTCTTAGTTCTTCCAAAAGATCATAAGAATATCCTTACTATCGTCCAATGATCATTTTATGATTCATTCTGGTATATGCTCATAACACTTAGAGCATAGGACATATCTGGATGTGTACATATCATGGTATGATTGATCAAAACATTCTCGTGATTTCACTTATCAAGTGTCAAAGCACTTGAATCTTGTTTCACTTATCAAGTGTCGATACACTTGAATCTTGATTCAATTCTTTTCCATGCGACAAGAACCGTTTCTTGTTGTTTCTATATTGAACTCCTTCAATATCTCATATATGTACGTTTGGCACAACCATATTAGCGTCACAGTCTATCCACTATAGACATTCATGCTAAATATTCGGGTTTTGCCTAAGTCTTTCATCGAAATGAAATTCTTAACCTTTGTCAATAAAATATACATCATTTCTAATCAACAAGATGTCCTCCACATAATGTATTAGAAATATGTCTCAGCGATCCCACTTAATTTCTTGCAAATGCAAGCATCTTCATCGTCTCCTGATGAAAAACTCATTTTTCATCATGGTGAAGATTCCAACTCCGCGATGCTTACTTCAACCATTGAAGTTTGCATGCCCATTTTAGCATCCTTTGAATTAACAAAACCCTTTGGATCGTGTCATGTACACGTCCTAGGTAACCATTCTATTAAAAGAACTTTGTTTTGTTTATTCATCTACCATATACCAAATTATATGTAGTGGTTGCTATTTTAATCCATCCAGACTAAATATCGCTATGAAAGATCAAATCTTGTGATAGTCAACTCCTTGAACATTGTCATAAAATACTTTACGACATGTCAACTATTTCATAGATGTGAAACATCCATGTCTGTTTCTTTATAGATCCAAATACGACTGATAGGTTTTTACACCTTTCCGGAGGGTCTTCCAAGTTCAAAACTTGATTTCTCGTGTATGGAACTATCACGGATTTTATGGCTTCAAGCCATTTGAAGGATTCAGGGCCCATCATCGCTTCTTTGTATGTATTCGGTTCATCATTGTCAAACAATAATGATTTACTCTCAAATCTTAGCATTTGATTGTTTAACCGACCTACTTGGTTCAATAGGAACTTAGATCTCCGTGACCACAACCTTTGAGGCACATAAGCTATGAGCATTATGGCAGCCTTCAGAACGATTTCCGGCACTGCGCAACTCAGCACATTTTAGCTAAGGTTCGTTAACCTTATCAAAGTTCTATTGTCCTCCCACTTAACTTTTATGAAAAATTCCTTCTTCAAGAAACTTCATGTTTCAAGCGATAAAACCTTTTGTCCTTGGTGTTATGGAGGAATACCCAATTGTTATTCGAAATAACCTACAAAGACATGCTTATCCGACTTCGGATGTAAACAACTTACTTATGTTTAGCATACCAAAATTTAAGAAATGACAACTTGGGTTTTACCCCAAACCATAACTCATATGGTGTCATTTCAACGGATCAAGATGGAGCTCTTTTCAGTGTAAAAGCGGTAGTCTCTAAAGCTTTAATCTTTTTAAAACATAATGGCAGTTTTATAAATAACACCTTTGATCCAACCATGTCAAACAAGGTTTCATTACAAATCTCAAACACTCCATACTCCTATGGTGTTTCGGGAGATGTAAATCTAGGTGTTTTGCTAAACTTGCAACTCAAATAAATCCCTTTATGATAAAATCATAATTCATTTATTTTCTTGTTACACTTGTAACTCAAATAAATCCCTTATGATAAAATCATAAACCATTTATTTTCTTGTTACAATGATTTTCACTTCATCTTGAAAGTCTTTGAACATTTTCAAATATTTCACACTTCTTTCTCATTAAGTGAATATTCACTCAAATTTCCAGAGAAAGTATATGAAGTTGAAACCCATCGCTTACGACTACACATAATGGACTACATACATCGATATGTATAAATTCCAATATTTTAGTCGTTCGTTCTTCTTTGGCCTTTGAACGAAGTTTTAATTATCCTGAGGAAAGTCTCACAAGCGTCACTTGATCAAATCAAAGACTCCAAAAATCCATGAATATGGAGATTCTTCGTGTTTTCTTTCCAATATAATTTAAACGGCGATGTCACTTCATAAGTGATCTTTCAATCATTTGTCTTGCGACATTTTAGCATTAGGTTTTATGGATGTGATTTCTCCAACTAGATTTGTAAATCATCCATCTTATATGGAATACGGTAATTATTTGAACAACCTTTGTTCTCATAATACCTGATTCAAATAACAATTATTAAAACAAATCTTGAAGTCAAGCTTTGATGTCAACGAGAAATACAAACAACGGTTTGTTTGTTTTCGATGAACATCATCACATATTCTCTTGCTGGTTATTTAGGCCATTGTGGTTTATGAATTGTGTCGTTTCGTATGAAATTTCATACCAACCAATTCGGTATCCAGTACCCTAGAACCACATTGTTTAACAAGCAAAGAATACAACCATAACATGTATATCATCCATATACCTAAATTGGATATTTCCAATATTTTATTTTATTTTCTGCCAAGTATATTTTATAGATTCTCTTTCAGCATTTCCTTTTCCTTTTTAAAAGAATCTATCAATATCAACAGTGGCGCCATATACATGACACATAGTCCAAAGCGTGTATATTCAAATAATAATACCTTTGGACTTGCACTTTGAAGTAGATCACCATCATCAAAATGATCGGTATTCTTTCAAAATCCATTCTTTAGTAATCTTTTAGTGTAGTAAACACTTTACATACGTCTTCTATTCATCCTTATCATGACGACTTTCATGATCAAGATACTATAGCTTATAAAGGCGAATCGTGAGTATAACATTACTTTCTAAAACCCTTTTGGATGATTAGGATGTATAGCATCTCCAACCTTCGTAAATTCTCATCCAATATGATAACATATATTATACTCTATCATATTGCAACCAAAACATTGTTTCAGATATCGTTATATCTGCCACACATGATGGTTTCTGAAATAATTCTTTCAGCTCCTAGATAAACTTGATGTTTAAATCAAGAACCATGGAGGCAAACATGATACTTAAGATACTAACACTGGAATTGTTACTCTCGATTTAATACCAACTATTAAATTTCACTGAGTGAATAGAGTTTGCTGAAAGTTTGCAATAGGACTTTAAACTTTAGATTGACACTCAACACAATACGATACCAGTTCGTAAAGTATATATCCAGAATTCTATAGTTCTATTATCTCAATTACAACTATGCATACGGTGGTGAACGAATGCCAATGACTACAACAAATTATGCAAATTTACTTTGATTTAATTTATGATAAATTGAGTTCTACTAATCCAAATTAGAAATGAACTCCCACTCAAAAATGACATCCCTCGTGTCTTTTTGGTGATTACATGAACCAAATCCACTACACCAAGTCCGATCATCACGTGAGTCGGTGTAGCTTCAAAGGCGAGCATCCATATGGTCATCATATCAAAAACATATGACTCATGCTTAACCTTTTGGTCCGTGTTTCGAGGCCATGTCTGTACATGCTAGGCTCGCCAAGTAAGAACCTTAGTATTCGCGTGTGTAACTGTCTTACACCCGAGATATGCTCGTGGATTCAAGTACACCCGATCATCACGTGATGTCTTGAAGCGACGAAACATTTTTGGTGCATACTTAAGGAAGAACACATTCTTATCTTGATATCTAAATGAGGGATCATCTTATTATGCTAATAAAACGTCAAACAAGCAATATAAGATGCAATCAAAACATCACATGTTTATAAGTGAAATGATATGGTTCCCGCATATGATCTCCATCATGTGCACCGTGGTGTGATCTCTATCATACCTCTATGTGTAAGGTCAAGGTCTATGGAACCTACACGTTATGTGTGTTGTAAGAGTATCATCTTATACTTCCACTTACAACATCACCATATCATAACACTAGCCCAGCAACAATCTAAACTAGACGCCTCTAATTTATCCATTGCAAGTTTTACGTGGTTTAGGGCTTTTGAAGATAGAACCGATCTTACCTACGAACATGAACCACAACGAGGATAACCAAATTTTTGACAACTCTTTGCAAATTAGATATTGACTATAGTAGGAGAGACAGACACCCGCTAGCCACTTATGCAAAACTAGTTGCATGTCAAGCGTGGAACAGGTCTCATGTTCAAGGACATGTAAAGTTTGTCCGGGCCGCTTCATCCCACTATGCCACAAATATCCAAAGTACAACTAAGAAGCAATAAAATGATCATCATAGCCCACATACTCATATGTGTACTACCCGTGCAAAGTATCTACGCATAGATCCGGTTCTGATACCACTGTAGGGTTCGCAACATAGAAAACAAAAAAATTCCTACGATGGGAACATCTATGTACCAAGATCTATCTACTAGATACAAGCAACGGATGGATATACATCCATAGAATACATACCCTCGAAGACCGAATAGCGTTAACGAGGTTGTACTCGTGGATGTAGACGAATGCTTTCCGATCTCAAGATCGTGATGAAGTCCATCTGGTCCAGCCGGTCCAGCATGACCAAGTCCAGCACCTCAAAGCAGTGGTGCATCCGTGATCGCACACACGTACGGGTACCCCGACAACCTCCACGCCCTCGCTCCAGCGAAACAGCGGAAGCAACAAATCCTTCCAGAAAAAGCCACCGGCAACATGTATCTCGCTGATCCGAGACCATGGGGAAATTCTAAAGGGGGGAGAGAGATCCTTCGCGAGGAGGTGTGCTTTGAGAGGAGGAGAGGGGGGGCCTTTAAAAGGGGAGAGGGGGGGCACCCAAGGGGCATGGCGCCCAGCCATGGGGGCTGCCCCCACCTCTTTCACATTCATGTGGGTGGAGCTCCCACTCAAAATGAAAAGCCTCCACTCCCATTAAAAAGCCTCCACTCAAAAATCCACTCACATGCATTAAATTTGGTGGAAATTTAATGCAAGCTCTCATTTAAATAAAACTCTTTATTTATTTATTCAGAATTTTGTTAATTACTTTAATTAACAAACATTCACATAAAACCCCTTACAACATTTCAATTTCACATGCAGAACCAGTTTCAGCAATTTCAACCGAAACAGTTCCGGTGTCTAGTGAAATAAATTACTTCGCTTTCCTTTTCTTTTTCTGGCATATCATTTGCTCCGAATGGTGTCGATATCCCTTAAGTGTGTCACTCTACGGTTCGCGAATAATGCGGACATGATCGAGACCCTTCTACGATCAATAATCAGTAGCGGGACCTGGAGATCCATACTGACTCCCACACATTCAACGATGACTTCTGTGATCGTGTGAACCTTTTATGCTAGTATCTTAATCCCTTTGTTTCACGATATATTACATGTCCGAGATTCGATCATCGGTATCTCCATACCTAGTTTGATCTCGTTACCGACATGCACTCTTTTCTTGTTCCCGTGATATAACATTCTAGTGATCAAATCACTTGCTTGCAAGCTAATCAATGTGATATCACCGAGAGGGCCCAGAGAATATCTATCCATCATCGGGATGAAAAAATTCCACTCTCGATCCATGGGTCTCAACATAACACTTTAGTAGTTTTGAAGCCATCTTTATAATCACCCAGTTACGGTGTGACGTTTGATGTCATCGAGAAACTCTTCCGGTGTTAGTGATTGACATGATCTCATGGTCCAAGGATTAGGATCACTTCGTAAGTTGTTATAGCAATATAAACTCAATGACTTTGATCATAATGCTATACTTCGGATGAATGTTCATCACACCATTACACTAATGTTGTGACCTCATTATTAACAACATCCAATGTCCATGATCAGGAAACCTTTGATCATCTTGTTAATCAACGAGCTAGTTTATAAGAGAGGCATAACTAGGAACTTCCTTTTTGTTTATTAAACACACATGTATTAACGTTTCCGTATTAATACAATTATAGCATTTAAAATAAACATTTATCATAAATAAGGAATACGATAATAACCACTTTATTATTGCCTCTCGGGCATATTCCCTTCATTAATAACCCATGACATCACTGATTCTAGTGCCGTATAATATGCGTTAACCATGAGATTTAAAATGGTATGGATAAATCAGCTGGATCTTCTTCCTTTCGTATGTCGGCAAGGCGGCCTTAATGTGACGCTATAATTCCTTGTGTGGATTCAACATATGGGTGGGCACCCTTAGGCCCCACGGTTTTGGTGTCTAGATTATCTGTGAGCGGCTTCCGGAGGTATGGTAGGACCTATATGGAGCCTGCTAGGGGCATAACCAGCTCATAGTCTTCAGGGGCCTATTAGAGTTATAGCTTGCCCGAAAGGGGGATTAATAGAGATGTGGCTTGGACTGGAGGATCGTGCAAGCATATGGGGTCGCGGAGAAGGTCAGTGATTAGCTTGGATCATCTACTAAGTTGTGGATGGGAAAGTACGCCTGGTTGTGCAACAAGGATTTGATATCTTATGGGTAAAGTGACGCACCTCTACAGAGTGTAAGAATTGTGACATGTTACTCCCTCTCCTTTCCTCTCGCTGACAGCCGCGGCCCACACGACGTCGTCGTCTCCACCCGCAGACAGCTCAATCCCCAAATCACGCCGGCCGTTCCCAGTATTGATTCGGAGCGTCAATTCACGATGAATGCCGGAGTAAATCTCGCTCACGACCAGGCTACTTAAACCCCCTCTGACCCCTCTCCCTTCTCCCCCAAACCCCGAACCCAGAGCGCCACCAGGCTGCGTGAATTGCTCCCTGCAACCCCGCCGTCTCCGACGAGCTGCAGCCACGATTCCGGCCAACTCCGACCACCCCTCTGCTTCTGCTTCACACGAGCAGACTCCGCTTGGCCTCACGCATCTCCTAGTACCTCTGGTTCGCCCGCGCGTGACCTAGAACGTCGGCAACGCAAACGACTGAGCCGCCACCGTCTTCGGCTTCAACTCCGTCGAGCTCCTCCGGTAAGACCAGACCGCCCAAACCTTTTTCTTCACGCACGCGTATTCTCCGTGAACTCCTGCATCTAACCACATCCTCTGCTTGCCTTCTCGTGATCGACAGCGTCGCCTTCGACCTCGAACTGAACCATCCATCGCCAGACCCTACTCCGGTGAGCAATCCACCGCAACCCTGAGCGCCCCTTGCCGAACTGACCACACGTTGAGCATCCCCACGTCCTTGCGATCACGGTGAGTACCTTCCCTACCCTTCTAGCGTCCTGTATCGCCAGCGCCGCCACCGTCTGACCGTCGCCGCCGTGCGCAGTCGTTCAGCGCCGCCAGTTAGTGGCTCACTGATTGAGTCCGTTGGATCTGTATCGTAGGGCTAGGATAGATCTTAAACGAAGAGGTACACGCGCATCTGAGCCGCCAGATCTAAGTTAGATCCTACGGTTCACATCTGTCGATCCGACCGAATCGGTACGCGCCAGTAGTTTTGCGACACGTGTCTAGGGTTGGATCTGAAATAGAAATTCAAATCAGATTTAGATCATATTTTCAAATGGCTATAACTTGAGATTTCCACGTTGGAATTTTGCAAACTTTATACCGTTGGATTCAGTGAAACAAGGCCTTTCTGAATCTACAATGTGTTTAAAAAATAGTATCTGATAAAATGACTTTTTATACAGAAACATGTTTAAGGCTATTTTGAGTATAGATTTAGTTTAGTAATTTGTATTAGTGCCAAATAAGTTTGATTGGAAAACTTTGTGACTTGTTATGTTTCTGTATCATGCACTTTCTTGGTAGGGTTTTCAAAATCATCACTTAGTAAATTCTTGCATGCATGCATTCATATTTTGGCTTGTATATAAATTGTGTGTAATTGTATGCTACAAATTTTTGTGTAGATTTTGCTAGTGACTGTGATTGTGAAGAGTGCTACTCTCCCCATTACCAAGGCAAGTGATACTTCATGATATTTCCACCCTTTATTTTGAATAAGCATTATAATTATTTTTTCTAAGTCTTGCATGCTACTTTTGCCAAATGCTATGTTGAGAAATCCTATGTAGTGTAGAATTGTAGAATTCTAGGGAATTTTCCTAAGTTAAGTTACTATGCCATGCTTAGCCTAGCTAGTAGAAAACAAGGGTTGGTAAAGTATGTACATGCTATGATGAAATAATTCTAAGTCCTTTGGGACTCATGCTTTTCTTAATAAAACAACTAAGTAAATGAACTTCCTGGGTGGAATGGGACTTGAATGGTGGTTTTTGGTTGAGTGGTTACACAAGGCCATGGATTTGGCTTGTGTATCTCACTTGTGGTATGCCACCCAGGCACAAAGGGATTTGGAGGCCAAGTGTTGAGAAAGCTTACAGTGCAACCACTTGGCAATATGGGCTCTGCCTTGATCATATAGGTTGCTAGTGTAGGGTTCGCAGCATAGAAAACAAAAATTTTCCTACGATGTGAACTATATACCAAGATCTATCTACTAGATACAAACAACGGGCGGATGTATATCCGTAGAGAACATACCCTTGAAGACCGACAAAGCTTAACGAGTTCAACTCGTGGTTGATGTAGACGATCTCTTGCCGATCTCAAGATCGAGAGGAAGTCCTAGCGCCGCAAATCAGCAGCGCATCCGTGCTCGCACACACGTTCGAGGCACCGAGCAACCTCCGCCTCCTCGCTCCAGCGATGCAGCGGAAGCACAACTCTTTCTTGCCGAATAGCCACCGGGAACATGTATCTCGCTAGTCCGAGACCATGGGGGATAAATTCTAGAGGGGGAGAGAGATCCTTCACGAGGAGGTGTGAGAGACAAGTGAGGAGGGGGACTCCTTTTATAGGAGGACGGGGGAACCCCAAGGGGGTGGCCGGCACATGGGGGCTGCCCCCTTGCCCTCCCCTCTTCATGTGGGTGGACACTCCACTCACAAATCTCCTTTAAATTCCCTCCACTCAAAAGTCCACTCAAATTCCCATTAAATTTCCACCAAATTTAATGCAAACTCTCATTAAATAAAACTCTTTTATTTTATTCAGAATTTTGTCAATTACTTTAATGACAAACATTCACAAATAACCCCTTGCTAGAATTCTATTTCACATGCATAACCACTTTATGCAATTTCACCCGAAAACCTGTTTCGGTATCTAGTGAAATAAATTCCTGCGCTTGTTCATTCTTTCGGCATGAAACATTTGCTCCAATTGGATGTCGGTGTCTCTTAAGTGTGTCACCCTACGGTTCGTGAATAATGCGGACATGATCGAGACCCCTCTCGGATCAATAATCAGAAGCGGGATCTGGAGACCCATACTGACTCCCACACATTCAACGATGACTTTCTTGTGATCGTCGGAACCTTTTACGCTAGTATCTTAATCCCTTTGTTTCACGATATATTACATGTCCGAGATTCGATCATCGGTATCTCCATACCTAGTTTGATCTCGTTACCGACATGCACTCTTTTCTCGTTCCTGTGATATAACATTCTAGTGATCAAATCACTTGCTTGCAAGCTAATCAATGTGATATCACCGAGAGGGCCCAGAGTATATCTATCCGTCATCGGGATGAACAAATTCCACTCTCGATCCATGAGCCTCAACATAACACTTTATTAGTTCTGAATCCATCTTTATAATCACCCTGTTACGGTGTGACGTTTGATGTTATCAAGAAACTCTTCCGGTGTTAGTGATTGACATGATCTCATGGTCTAAGGATTAGGATCACTTCGTAAGTTGTTATAGCAATATAAACTCAATGAATTTGATCGTAATGCTATACTTCGGATGAATGTTCATCACACCATTACACAAATGTTGTGATCCCGTTATTAACAACATCCAATGTCCATGATCAGGAAACCTTGATCATCTTGTTAATCAACGAGCTAGTTTATGAGAGAGGCATAACTAGGAACTTTCTGTTTGTTTATTAAACACACATGTATTAACGTTTCCGTATTAATACAATTATAGCATGCAAAATAAACATCTATCATATACTTGGAATACACATAATAAACACTTTATTATTGCCTCTTAGGGAATATTCCCTTCAGTCTCCCACTTGCACTAGAGACAATAATCTAGTTACATAGTGATAAATCTAACACCCATTGAGTTCTGGTGTTGATCATGTTTTGCTCTAGGGAGAGTTTTAGTCAACGGATCTGCTACATTGAGATCCGTATGTACTTTACAAATCTTTATATCTCCATCCTTGACATGCTCGCGGATGGAGTGAAACCGGCGCTTAATATGCTTGGAATGCTTGTGAGACCTTGGCTCTTTGGCATTGGCAATGGCACCATTGTTGTCACAATAGATCACCATTGGGTCCAACGCGTTTGCCACCACTCCTAGTTCGGATATGAACTCCTTCATCCAAACTGCTTCCTGAGCCGCTTCTGAAGCAGCAACATATTCGGCCTCCGTTGTTGATCCCGCTACCACAGGTTGTTTGGAGCTCCTCCAACTAACCGCTCCGCCATTCATGAGAAATACGTATCCGGATTGAGACTTAGAGTCATCCGGATCGGTGTCAAAGCTAGCGTCGACATAACACTTAGCGACGAGCTCTTCTTCACCTCCGTATACAAGAAACATATCCTTAGTTCTTCGTAAGTACTTAAGGATATTCTTGACCGCTATCCAGTGTTCCGAACCTGGATCCGATTGGTACCTACTAGTCAAACTAATAGCATGTGCCACATCCGGTCTTGTACATAGCATGGCGTACATTATAGAGCCTATGGCTGAAGCATAGGGGACTTTGTCCATTATCTCTCTTTCTTCCGCCGAAGCCGGACTTTGAGTCTTACTCAATGTCTTGCCTTGCAACATAGGTAAGAACCCCTTCTTACTTCCGTCCATTTTAAACTTCTTTAAAATCTTATCAAGGTATGTACTTTGCGATAGCCCTATTAGGCGCCTAGATCTATCTCTATAGATTTTTATGCCTAATATGTATGACGCTTCACCTAGGTCCTTCATTGAAAATTTGCTGTTTAGATAACTTTTAACACTGTTTAAAAGATCTATATCATTTCCGATCAATAATATGTCATCCACATATAATATCAGAAATGCCACATTGCTCCCACTCACTTTCTTGTAAATACAAGCTTCTCCATAAGTTTGGACAAATCCAAACTCTTTGATCACCTCATCAAAGTGGAGATTCCAACTTCGTGATGCTTGCTTCAATCCATAGATGGATCGCTGAAGCTTGCACACCTTGTTAGCATCCTTAGGATCGACAAAACCCTTTGGTTGTATCATATACAACTCTTCTTCAATATTACCATTGAGAAACGCGGTTTTGACATCCATTTGCCATATCTCATAATCGAAATATGCAGCAATTGCTAACATAATACTAACTGAATTTAGCATCGCTACGGGAGAGAAAGTCTCATCGAAGTCAGCTCCTTGAATTTGTCGAAACCCCTTTGCGACAAGTCGAGCTTTATAGACGGTCACATTACCATCAGCATCAGTTTTCCTTTTGAAAATCCATTTGTTCTCCACGGCCTTTCGGTCGTGAGGTAATTCCACCAAGTTCCAAACTTGATTTTCATACATGGATTCCATCTCGGATTTCATGGCTTCTAACCATTTGTTGGAATCCGGGCTCATCATCGCTTCTTCATACGTCGCAGGGTCATCATTTTCATCAACCATGGAATTCATGACAGGATTTCCGTACAGCTCGGGAGCTGCACGCGTCCTGTTTGACCTGTGAGGTTCGGTAGTACTCTCTTTCGGAGTTTCATGATCATTATCATTAGTTCCCTCTTCAACAGGTGGAGCCAACTCCGGAACAACTTCCGGCGCTGCGCTACTCGCCATACTTTGAAGAGAAGGTTCCACAACCTCTTCGAGTTCTACCTTCCGACTACTCACACCTTTCGCGAGAAACTCTTTCTCTAGAAAGGATCCATTCTTGGCAACAAAAACCTTGCCCTCGGATCTATGATAGAAGGAATACCCAATAGTTTCTTTAGGGTATCCTATGAAGACGCATTTTTCCGCTTTGGGTTCGAGTTTATCCGGTTGAAGTTTCTTCACATAAACATCGCATCCCCAAACTTTAAGAAATGACAGCTTAGGTTTGTTTCCAAACCACAATTCATACGGTGTCTTGTCAACGGATTTAGATGGTGCCCGATTTAAAGTGAATGCAGCAGTTTCTAGTGCATAACCCCAAAATGACAACGGCAAGTCCGTCAGAGACATCATAGATCGAACCATATCTAATAAAGTACGATTACGACGTTCCGACACACCATTTCGCTGTGGTGTTCCGGCAGGTGTGAGTTGTGAAACAATTCCACACTCTTTCATGTGAGTGCTAAACTCGTAACTTAGATACTCACCTCCACGGTCGGACCGTAGAAATTTGATCTTTCTATTACGATGATTTTCCACTTCATTCTGAAATTCCTTGAACTTTTCAAAGGTTTCAGACTTGTGTTTCATCAAGTAGATATAACCGTATCTACTCAAATCATCCGTGAAAGTAACAAAATAACGATATCCACCTCGCGCCGACGCACTCATTGGACCACATACATCAGAATGTATGATTTCCAATAAATCTGTCGCCCGTTCCATTGAACCGTAAAACGGCGTTCTAGTCATCTTGCCCATAAGGCATGGCTCACATGTATCAAATGATTCATAATCAAGTGATTCCAAAAGTCCATCCGAATGGAGCTTCTTCATGCGTTTAACGCCAATATGACCTAGACGGCAGTGCCACATATATGCGGATATATCATCATTAAGTTTAATCCTTTTAGCATCAACATTATGAATATGTGTAAAATTATCATCGAGATCTAATAGAAATAAACCATTCATCATCGGTGCATGACCATAAAAGATTTCATTCATATAAATGGAACAACCATTGTTCTCGGATTTAAATGAATAACCACTTCGCATCAAACACGATCCAGATACAATGTTCATGCTCAGTGCAGGAACCAGATAACATTTATTCAAGTTTATAACTAATCCCGACGGTAAGTGGAGAGGCAGCGTTCCGACGGCGATCACATCAACGCTTGATCCATTGCCGACACGCATCTTGACCTCACCCCTTGCTAGCGGTCGCTTGTTCCGCAGCCCCTGATTCGAGTTACAAATATTAGCAACTGAACCGGTATCAAATACCCAGGTGCTACTGCGAGCACTAGTCAAGTACACATCAATAACATGTATATCATATATACCTTTATTTGCCTTGCCGGCCTTCTTGTCTGCCAGATACTTGGGGCAGTTGCGCTTCCAGTGGCCAGTCCCCTTACAATAGTAGCACTCGGAATCAGACTTAGGTCCAACTCGGGGTTTCTTTTCAGGCGCGGCAACAGGCTTGCCGCCCTTACTTCCCTTCCGTTTTCCCTTCTTGTCTTTCTTGAAACCAGTGTTCCTATTGATCATCAACACTTGATGTTCCTTTTTGATCTCCACTTCTGCAGTTTTAAGCATTGACAGAAGCTCGGGGAGAGACTTCTTCATGCCTTGCATATTATAGTTCATCACGAAGCTCTTATAGCTAGGTGGCAGAGACTGCAGAACACGATGGATGCCTAAGTCAATGGGAATCGATATTCCCAAGGACACAAGGTTATCAGGGTAACCCGACATCTTGAGTACATGCTCACTAACGGAGCTGTGCTCTTCCATCATGCAGCTAAAGAACTTTTCTGAAGCGTTGTAGCTCTCTACAGCAGCATGTGTGTCGAAAATCATTTTCAACTCACCCATTGTATCAAATGCATTGCAGTTTTCGAAACGCTTTTGAAGTTCCGGCTCTAGCCCATACAATATGCCGCAATGAACTAAGTTGTGGTCCTCCTGACGAGTCTGATAGACATTCTTCTCCTCGTCAGGGGCATCATCAAAAGGTGGGGGGCCTAACGGCGCTTCTAGCACATATTGCTTTTGTGCAGCAGAGAGGAGAATCCTCAAATTCATGGCCCATTCGGTAAAGTTTCTACCGCTCGTTGCTAGTTTCTCTTTCTCCATGAACACATTGAAATTAAAAGCAGGTGGTGCCATCTACAACAGAATTTGTAAAGTTTAGACTAAGTGTATGATAGATTGAGTTCAACTAATCTATATTACGAATGAACTCCCACTCAAAAACGACATCCGTCGTGCCTTTTTGGTGATTACATGAACCAAATCCACTACACCAAGTCCGATCATCACGTGAGTCGGTATAGCTTCAAAGGCGAGCATCAAATGGGCATCATATCAACTATATGACTCATGCTTAACCTTTCGGTCCGTGTTCCGAGGCCATGTCTGTACATGCTAGGATCGCCAAGTTAGAACCTTAGTATTCGCGTGTGTAACTGTTTTACACCCGAAATATGGTCGTGGATCCAAGAACACCCGATCATCACGTGATGTCTTGGAGCGACGAAAACATAATCGGTGCATACTAAAGGAAGAACACATTCTTATCTTGATATTTAAATGAGGGATCATCTTATTATGCTAACAAAGCGCTAAACAAACAATATAAGATGCTATCAAACATCATATGTTTATTAGTGAAATTATATGGTTCCCGCAGATGATCTCTATCATGTGCATCGTGGTATGATCACTATCATACCTATATGTGTAAATCCAAGGTCTATGGATTTTACACGCTATGTGTGTTGTAAGAGTATCATCTCATACTTCTACTTACAACACTACCATATCATAACACTAGCCCAGCAACAATCTAAACTAGACGCCTCTAATTTATCCATTGCAAGTTTTACGTGGCTTAGGGCTTTCGAGATAGAACTGTTCTTACCTACGAACATGAACCACAACGAGGATAATCAAATTGTTGACAAATCGCTTGCAAAATAGATATTGACTATAGTAGGAGAGACAGACACCCGCTAGCCACTTATGCAAACTAGTTGCATGTCAAGCGTGGAACAGGTCTCATGTGCGAGGACATGTAAAGTTTGTCCGGGCCGCTTCATCCCACTATGCCACCAATATCCAAAATTACAACAAAGGAGCAACAACATGATCATCATCTCCCACATACTCATATGTGTACTACTCGTGTAAAGTATCTACGCATAGATCCGGCTCTGATACCACTGTAGGGTTCGCAGCATAGAAAACAAAAATTTTCCTACGATGTGAACTATATACCAAGATCTATCTACTAGATACAAACAACGGGCGGATGTATATCCGTAGAGAACATACCCTTGAAGACTGATAAAGCTTAACGAGTTCAACTCGTGGTTGATGTAGACGATCTCTTGCCGATCTCAAGATCGAGAGGAAGTCCTAGCGCCGCAAATCAGCAGCGCATCCGTGCTCGCACACACATTCGAGGCACCGAGCAACCTCCGCCTCCTCGCTCCAGCGATGCAGCGGAAGCACAACTCTTTCTTGCCGAATAGCCACCGGGAACATGTATCTCGCTAGTCCGAGACCATGGGGGATAAATTCTAGAGGGGGAGAGAGATCCTTCACGAGGAGGTGTGAGAGACAAGTGAGGAGGGGGGCTCCTTTTATAGGAGGAGGGGGGAACCCCAAGGGGGTGGCCGGCACATGGGGGCTGCCCCCTTGCCCTCCCCTCTTCATGTGGGTGGACACTCCACTCACAAATCTCCTTTAAATTCCCTCCACTCAAAAGTCCACTCAAATTCCCATTAAATTTCCACCAAATTTAATGCAAACTCTCATTAAATAAAACTCTTTTATTTTATTCAGAATTTTGTCAATTACTTTAATGACAAACATTCACAAATAACCCCTTGCTAGAATTCTATTTCACATGCATAACCACTTTATGCAATTTCACCCGAAAACCTGTTTCGGTATCTAGTGAAATAAATTCCTGCGCTTGTTCATTCTTTCGGCATGAAACATTTGCTCCAATTGGATGTCGGTGTCTCTTAAGTGTGTCACCCTACGGTTCGTGAATAATGCGGACATGATCGAGACCCCTCTCGGATCAATAATCAGAAGCGGGATCTGGAGACCCATACTGACTCCCACACATTCAACGCTGACTTTCTTGTGATCGTCGGAACCTTTTACGCTAGTATCTTAATCCCTTTGTTTCACGATATATTACATGTCCGAGATTCGATCATCGGTATCTCCATACCTAGTTTGATCTCGTTACCGACATGCACTATTTTCTCGTTCCTGTGATATAACATTCTAGTGATCAAATCACTTGCTTGCAAGCTAATCAATGTGATATCACCGAGAGGGCCCAGAGTATATCTATCCGTCATCGGGATGAACAAATTCCACTCTCGATCCATGAGCCTCAACATAACACTTTATTAGTTCTGAATCCATCTTTATAATCACCCTGTTATGGTGTGACGTTTGATGTTATCAAGAAACATGAGCCCCAGTATTGTTCGTGGAGAAGAAAGATAGAAGCCAAAGGTTATGCATAGATTACCGTTCACTCAACGAGGTAACTATCAAGAACAAATATCCTTTGCCTAGAATCAATGACTTGTTTGATCAGCTAGAGGGAGCATGTGTGTTCTCGAAGATTGATCTCCGGTCAGGCTATTTTCAAATTAAGATAAGAGAGCAAGACATACCTAAAACAGCATTCACCACAAGGTATGGATTGTATGAGTATACCGTGATGCCTTTTGGCTTAACCAATGCTCTAGCATACTTCATGAATATGATGAACAAAGTATTCATGGAATTCCTCGACAAGTTTGTTGTCGTTTTCATCGATGACATCTTAGTCTACTCCAAGAGCAAAGAAGAACATGAAGGACACTTACGCTTGATACTTGAGAAGTTAAGAGAGCATAAACTTTATGCCAAATTCAGCAAGTGTGAGTTTTGGTTAGAGGAAGTTGGTTTTCTTGGTCATGTTATGACAAAGGATGGTGTAGCAGTTGATCCTGCTAAGGTTTCAGCTGTGACAGAATGGGAATCTCCCAAGAATGTGAAAGAAGTTCGTAGTTTCCTCGGCTTAGCAGGTTACTACAGAAGGTTCATTGAGAATTTCTCAAAGGTTGCTAAGCCAATGACTGAATTGTTAAAGAAGGACAAGAAGTTTGCTTGGTCTGAAGGTTGTGAAATCAGCTTCCAAGAATTAAAGAAGAGACTAGTGACAGCACCAGTTCTATGTCTGCCAGATTTGGAAAAGGATTTCCAAGTATATTGTGATGCGTCTCATCAAGGTTTGGGTGTCGTACTTATGCAAGACGGTAAGGTTGTGGCCTATGCTTCGAGACAACTCAAAACTCATGAAGTAAACTATCCTACTCATGATTTAGAGTTAGCCTCTGTCGTCCATGCACTCAAAACATGGAGACATTACCTTTTGGGAAAACGTTGTGAAGTGTTCACGGACCACAAAAGTTTGAAGTATATCTTCACCCAGAAAGAAATCAATATGAGACAAAGAAGATGGTTAGAGCTTATCAAGGATTACGACTTAAGTTTGCAATACCACCCCGGTAAAGCAAATGTTGTAGCAGATGCTCTAAGTCGTAAGGTATTTGTGAATGGCCTTACCAAAGGAGAGTTGCCAGATGATTTATGTGCTCAATTCAAAGAACTCAGATTGGAGATTGTGCCCGAAGGACATCTCATGTCTTTGGATGTTCAACCCACTTTGTTGGACAAGATTCGAGAAGCTCAGAAGTCCGATAAGGAAATTGAAGAGATTAAGAAAAATATTGGTCTAGGGAAAGCTAAGAATTTCCATGAAGACGAACAGGGTACATTATGGCATGGGAAAGGTATCTGTGTCCCACAAGATCCGGAGTTGCGGAAACTGATTTTGCAAGAAGCACACAACTCTCCGTATTCTATTCATCCGGGTAACACCAAAATGTACATGGACATGAAGGAAAGATTTTGGTGGAACAATCTCAAGAGAGACATCGCCGAACATATTGCTTTGTGTGATGTGTGTAGTAGAGTAAAGGCGGAGCATCAGAAACCAGCAGGTTTGCTTCAACCACTACCAATTCCTGATTGGAAATGGGACAAGATTGGTATGGATTTCATTACCGGATTACCAAGGACCAGATCAGGATATGACTCCATATGGGTAGTAGTGGATCGCCTAACTAAAGTGGCACATTTCATACCCGTGAAGACAACCTATACAAGTGCCAAGTTAGCCAAAATCTACATGAGTAGAATTGTATGCCTTCACGGTGTGCCTAAGAGTATTGTGTCTGATAGGGGAACCCAATTCACTTCCCATTTTTGGAGACAGCTACATGAGTCATTGGGAACGAGGTTGGAATTCAGTACTGCTTTTCATCCTCAAACCGATGGACAAACGGAAAGGACTAATCAAATTCTGGAAGACATGTTGAGGGCATGTGCCCTAGATTATGGAGCAAGTTGGGATGAAAGTCTGCCTTACGCAGAATTTTCTTATAACAACAGCTATCAAGCCAGCATTGAGATAGCACCATTTGAGTTTCTCTACAGAAGGAAATGTACCACCCCGTTGTTATGGAATGGTGTGGGAGAAAGAAGTTTATTTGGACCAGATCTTATCAAAGAAGCCGAAGAGAAAGTCAAATTGGTTAAGGACGGGTTGAAAATAGCTCAGTCTCGACAGAAAAGCTACGCAGATCCTAAGCATAGAGAAGTCACCTACGAGGTTGGTGATAGAGCCTATCTTACAGTATCACCACTTCGTGGGGTGAAAAGATTCGGAGTCAAAGGAAAGTTGGCACCAAGATATGTTGGGCCATTCAAGATTCTAAGTCGCAAGGGAGAAGTGGCATATGAAATCGAATTGCTAGAGTCTCTGTCAGCTGTCCATAATGTGTTTCATGTGAGTCAGCTCAAGAAATGTCACCCAGAAATGGAGGAATCTTCTTTGAAGGATACCATACCTTTGGAAGAAGTTCAATTAGAAAGTGACCTCACCTATGAAGAAAAACCTGTCAAGATTCTTGAGACCGCAGAAAGAGTCACAAGGACAAAAACTATCAAGTTTTGCAAAGTGCAATGGAATCATCATTCCGAAGAGGAAGCAACATGGGAAAGAGAAGATGATCTTCGGAAAGACCACCCAAACCTATTTGCTAGCCAATCCGAATCTCGAGGGCGAGATTCATCTTAAGGGGGTTAGATTTGTAACATCCCTAAATTCATATTCCAAAACTCATTCATATCATCCTTGCATCCATCATCATTTAGGGTTTTTCTCAAAATCATTTCAGAAACAGGAGCATTTGTGGCTCATTATTTTATGTATGAAAACCCTAGCCTTTTTGCTACATGCTAATGAGAAAGATGTTATTATTCATTCAGGATGTTTTGAATTCAAACTTAAGTGGTCTCAAAAGCTTGAGCAAGGTTTCAAAAACAAAATATGGAATAAAACCAAAGTTTTGCCTATTATTATATCTCCTAAAAGGCTTGGTTTTATTGGATTATTTTCAAATAACCTAAGTATGTCTGAGTGAACAGATGTGTGTTACACCTATTTAAATACAAGGAACACTGTACAAAAGGCTGGAGCAAGTTTGAATTCAAACTTAATTGAAAAGAGGTTTGAAAACCATTTCTAGAAATTCAATCAGAAAAAGAAAAGGAATAAAGAGGAAAAAAATAGACAACCAGCCAATCTGGCCGACCCAGCCCAACACGGCCCAGCTAGCCAGCAGCCCCCACCCCGCGAACCGTTTTCTTTCACTCACCCCCGCACCCACCGAGTGACTGACGGACAGGACCCACTCCCTCTCCTTTCCTCTCACTGACAGCCGCGGCCCACACGACGTCGTCGTCTCCACCCGCAGACAGCTCAATCCCCAAATCACGCCGGCCGTTCCCAGTATTGATTCGCAGCGTCAATTCACGATGAATGCCGGAGTAAATCTCGCTCACGACCAGGCTACTTAAACCCCCTCTAACCCCTCTCCCTTCTCCCCCAAACCCCGAACCCAGAGCGCCACCAGGCTGCGTGAATTGCTCCCTGCAACCCCGCCGTCTCCGACGAGCTGCAGCCACGGTTCCGGCCAACTCCGACCACCCCTCTGCTTCTGCTTCACACGAGCAGACTCCGCTTGGCCTCACGCATCTCCTAGTACCTCTGGTTCGCCCGCGCGTGACCTAGAACGTCGGCAACGCAAACGACTGAGCCGCCACCGTCTTCGGCTTCAACTCCGTCGAGCTCCTCCGGTAAGACCAGACCGCCCAAACCTTTTTCTTCACGCACGCGTATTCTCCGTGAACTCCTGCATCTAACCACATCCTCTGCTTGCCTTCTCGTGATCGACAGCGTCGCCTTCGACCTCGAACTGAACCATCCATCGCCAGACCCTACTCCGGCGAGCAATCCACCGCAACCCTGAGCGCCCCTTGCCGAACTGACCACACGTTGAGCATCCCCACGTCCTTGCGATCACGGTGAGTACCTTCCCTACCCTTCTAGCGTCCTGTATCGCCAGCGCCGCCACCATCTGACCGTCGCCGCCGCGTGCAGTCGTTCAGCGCCGCCAGTTAGTGGCTCACTGATTGAGTCCGTTGGATCTGTATCGTAGGGCTAGGATAGATCTTAAACGAAGAGGTACACGCGCATCTGATCCGCCAGATCTAAGTTAGATCCTACGGTCCACATCTGTCGATCCGACCGAATCGGTACGCGCCAGTAGTTTTGCGACACGTGTCTAGGGTTGGATCTGAAATAGAAATTCAAATCAGATTTAGATCAGATTTTCAAAAGGCTATAACTTGAGATTTCCACGTTGGAATTTTGCAAACTGTATACCGTTGGATTCAGTGAAACAAGGCCTTTCTGAATCTACAATGTGTTTAACAAATAGTATCTGATAAAATGACTTTTTATACAGAAACATGTTTAAGGCTATTTTGAGTATATATTTAGTTTAGTAATTTGTATTAGTGCCAAATAAGTTTGATTGGCAAACTTTGTGACTTGTTATGTTTCTGTATCATGCACTTGCTTGGTAGGGTTTTCAAAATCATCACTTAGTAAATTCTTGCATGCATGCATTCATATTTTGGCTTGTATATAAATTGTGTGTAATTGTATGCTACAAATTTTTGTGTAGATTTTGCTAGTGACTGTGATTGTGAAGAGTGCTACTCTCCCCATTACCAAGGCAAGTGATACTTCATGATATTTCCACCCTTTATTTTGAATAAGCATTAGAATTATTTTTGCTAAGTCTTGCATGCTACTTTTGCCAAATGCTATGTTGGGAAATCCTATGTAGTGTAGAATTGTAGAATTGCTAGGGAATTTTCCTAAGTTAAGTTACTATGCCATGCTTAGCCTAGCTAGTAGAAAACAAGGGTTGGTAAAGTATGTACATGCTATGATGAAATAATTCTAAGTCCTTTGGGACTCATGCTTTTCTTAATAAAATAACTAAGTAAATGAACTTCCTGGGTGGAATGGGACTTGAATGGTGGTTTTTGGTTGAGTGGTTACACAAGGCCATGGATTTGGCTTGTGTATCTCACTTGTGGTATGCCACCCAGGCACAAAGGGATTTGGAGGCCAAGTGTTGAGAAAGCTTACAGTGCAACCACTTGGCAATATGGGCTCTGCCTTGATCATATAGGTTGCTAGAACTTAGTCACTTGGACAGTTGGTGGTAGTGGGAATGATAGGTTGGAGCGCGTCCATTTGACTAAGGAAAGGCTTCTGAAAGGTCCTGTCTTGGGAAACCAAGTCTGGTGGGGAAAGTGCACAACCTCTGCAGAAGGAAAATCTAAGTACTTAGCCAAGTCCATGATAATGGACAATTTGAGCATCAAGACATGGAAGCTACAAGAATCTCATCACTCCAACTTATAAGTAAAACTTGTGGGTGAACAAGGGTGAAGGACCCCAATGTCTATTGGTGGTTTCTTGGGAAAGTTTTTGACAAAGAAAAACTTAGCAATTTCAACTAATAGGAAAAACCTATTTTCAAGCAAAGCAAGCTAAGCTACACTTAGCCAAAATGCATATAGAAATATAGTCCACTTAAAATTTACTAAGGTATCACTTGCCAATACTATTCCAAAGTATTGACCCACTGTGGCTGTAACTTGTGATGTTGCAGGTTACTCCGATGATGATTAGGAGTCATGAGTCTACACTCAACATGCTTGCCTGTGGCACATGAAGATGAAGACTTGTGTTTATTTACTTATTCCAAAACTCTTGTATTAGGCATGTGGCCATGAGTTGTAAAAGACTATGTTTTATCTCTGGGATGGATGTAATAAATGACCTTTGTATCTGTGTACTTCATCTTAAACTGTGGATGCTAGCAATGATCCAGGGACTAGCATTGCAATCACAGGGATCCTTTTCCTTTACAAAGGAGGGGTCCTACAAAAGGCCGATGGGCATAGTTTTTATATTAAATTCAACCTTTGAATAAATCTTTATGAAAACTGCATAGTGTCGAGGACTGATAGTCCGAGGTGGTAACTAGGCCATCAAACTTCCCACCTTGCATATAATAAACTTAACGCTGTTACTCACTCTTTCCTTTGATCCCCTGCTTAGACTCTAAGGACCCAGTAGACAGTCCAATGTATGCTACTGAAGGTCAGGAGGATGTCCACTATGAGGAACCAGACCTGTCCGGAGGAGTGGAAGGGGTGGACTACGAGATATGCTACAGAACTGAAGGCAACGAGTTTGAGTAGTTGCCTATAGTTATCTAATACTCAAGTCAAGCCGAGCAGCACGAACCTTATATAATAAGATATTGAGCTTAGGTTATGATATGTTATTTGAATCTTCATTCTCCCGCTGAAACTTCTAAGTATGGTTTTGTAAGGGGTCCCAACCTAATAAGGTAGAGTCCTCCTATGTTTTACAATGCTAGTCCCTGGATCAATAGCTAGCATCCACAGTTTAGATGTAATATCAAGAAACAAAGGTCATAATATAACTTTATAACCAGGAATAACATAAGTTTTATTACATCAAACATAGCTCATATGGCTATTACATTACTTTGCAGCGGAATAAATATAGTCATGGGTCCTTCATCTTCAAAGTGCCAAAGGCAGATGTTGGTTGTAGACTTTGTAATCCTAATCAAACAATCTTCACTAAAAACAATCAAACCTGCAACATACAAGTTACAGCCACAAGGGTCAATACATTTGAATTGTATTGGCAAGTGATACTATATTTGTATAGTGGAGTCTATCATCTATATGCATTTGGCTAAGTGGAGTTTAGGCTTGCATTGCTCAAAAATAGATTTTTCCTTAACATTTGAAAATACTAAGTTTTTGCTTGACAAAATCATTTTTCTCAATCAAAGATTTCAAGATCCTTGTACCAAGCCATCTCTCCATCAATGATTGAAGAATTCAAACAATCCCTTGTTCAAACCACAAGATTTTAATTTAGAAATTTGAATGATGAGATTCTTGATTGCTTCCATGTCTTGATGCTCAAATTGTCCTTTACCAGGGACATGGCTAAGTACTTAGATTTTACACTCTGCAGAGGTGGTGCACTTTACCCACAAGACTTGGTTTCCCAAGACAAAATCTTTCAGAAGCTTTCCCTTAGACCAATATGGACGCGTTCCATCCTATCAAACACTACCACCCACTGTCCATATGGCTAAGTTCTTGCAACCTATATGATCATGGCAGAGCCCATATTGCCAAGTGGTTGCACTTGAAGCTTCTCAACATTTGACATCTCAAATCTCTTTGTTTCCTGGGTGGCATTCCACAAGTGAGATACACAATCCAAGCCTATGGTATTGTGAACCACTCAACCATTCTCCACCAAGCAAGCCCATTCCACCCAGGTGATTCATTAACTTATTTGTTTTATTAGACAAAATCACAAGTCCTTAGACTTAGAATATTTTTCCATAGTGTGAATATATATTCCACCCATGTTTTCTATTAGCTAGGCTAAGCTTGGTAGTAGTAGGAATCTCTAACTTAGGAAAATCCTACTAAGGATTCATCTACTAGGTTTTCCTATAGCAAGATCTATACTTAGCAAAATCCATGCAAGTTTTACTTAGCAAAATCACTAATGCATAATAAAAGTATTGGGATAGAAAGTATGAAGCATCACTTGCCTTTTTGGTAGAGTATAGGTTCACTTCTTGATCTTTGCAACAATCACACTCTTCAAGTCACTACAAATCAATCAAGCAAGGCACAAACTCAATCTACCAATCAAGCAAAACAACACATATAAATAACAAAGTCAAAGAAATGCATGCAAGCATGCCAAGCTTTGTTTTGTTTGAAAAAGTGGTTCCTATTGGGTCATAGACATTTGGGTACATCTAATGGTCATTTTCTAAAGTGGCCAAGTCATTTGCAAAAAGGATTTCACTTTAAAACTATTTTCAAAACAAAGTGTTATTTTATGTGGTGTAGAAATATTTTTATTAAGGCATTAGCCTATAGGGTTCACCAAATGAGTTGCTATTGCAAAACTTGGTGTTTTGGGTCAATAGGGTTGGTCTAAACCATTTTTCTCCAAAGTTCTTTACTCATAATCATTTCCATAAACAATCCATTATTTTTATTTGGCTAGAAATTGGCTAAGTCAAATAATTCAACCTAAATTTCACCAAAATCATTTTTAACACCAAAGGTTGGTTCCTAGGGTCAGTAAGGTCACAACAAATCATTTTGCAAAAGTTTTATCCCTAAACTCAATTTTAAATAATTTTTATACTCTAAACAAGCTCACAAAAGTTTCTGCAAATTCAAACAAGATAACAAATACTATTTGATAAACTAACTCCACAGTTGGATAGGGCTTGTTCTCCTGAATCCATTGATATAAAATTTGCCAAATTTGGACGTGTGGTTTGAAAGTTATAGGGTTTTCAAATTGCTACTTAAATCTGTTTTTCAAATCCTGTTTTAAAACAGATCCTGCCACGTGGCTGCTTCTGATTGGGCAATACCGTTTCGTGTGGATCGCGTGTTACAGCCCACAGGATTAAAAGGGGCATGTGCGGCTCAGATCAAACGTACCCTTTCGTTTTAGTGAATCTATCCAAGCCATCCGATGCTAATCTAACGGTTCCAAATGCTTGGCCAAACAGCAGCGGCGCTGGCGGCGGCGTCTGGTGGCGGCGACTCTGTTTCACGGCGGCGCCGGCGATACAGGAAGCGAAGCAGAGGGGGAATGTTCTCACCGGGTTCACGGAGCGACGCTGATGCTCAACGTGGGACTGGTCCGTCGAGGGGCGCTAGGGGGCAGCTGCGATTGCTCGCCGGAGTTGGTACTGGCGACGGACGCACGCGGTCGAGGTCGAGGACAACGCTAGGAATCACCCGGAGACAAACGAGGCACACGGTCAGGAGCGCAAGGACACGAAGAAGGCGTGTGCGTGAACGAGAGGGGTCGGGGTGGTCTGGAGTTACCGGAGGAGCTCGTCGGAGGAGAAGGTAGACGCGGCGGCGGTGCTGGAGGTTGTCGTTGCCGACACTCTGGAGCGCCCGCGGTCGTACAAAGGGCACAAGCGGATGCGCCAGTGTATGGTGAGCGTGCTCGTGTGCTCAGGGGGGCGGAAGGGAGCGTGTGCTGGCCGGAATTAGCGAGAGGGGTCGTCGGAGGCAGAGGAAGTGCTGGGTCAAATTGTGGCAGCCTCGGGGCAGAGAAGGAGTGGTGACAGAGGGGAATGGAGGAGAGGGCGTGGGCGATTAAGACAGCGTGACTGCAGCGAGGGATTAATGCTGCAATAAGGCGCATTCAATCGAGGAAGCAACGGCAGCAACGGTGGCGAGGGAAGGAAGAAGCAGTCGCGGGGTGGGGAAGAAGGGGGCATGGTGTGGGGTCCGCTGGTCAGTGGGGAAAAGAGTGGGGGAGAGGTCCACCAGTCGGTGTCTGCGTGGGTTGCTTCTGGGGTGAGAAAAGTAACGCTTCGGGGGAGGGAGAGCTGGGCTAGGTGGGCTGTTTGGGCTGGGCCTTGTTGGGTTGTCCTTTTCCATATTTTTTTTCAGCCTGTTTGTTTTATTCTTTTCTATTTCTATTTTCTGATTTGAATTTCAAACAATTATTCACACATTCAAACGATTCAAACAATCATCAAGCTTTTCAAATATGAATTTGGTTCTGCTTAACATCATAATTCACATTCCAAAATAAAATATTATTTTAAATCTTTTTAGGTTCCATTTATTAATTAAATAAATGGATCATTAGTTAAATAAAATAGGGTTTGTTTTATTTAATAAAATCTTCATTTAAAATCCAAAATGTTTTCAAAACCAAATCAGTAGGTTTATTTGGAAATAAATTTCATTTGGAAATCTTGTTTAAAATAAAATAATCCTTTTACTTTAGGGTCCATTAATAATTAAATAAAAAGGAACTTAGTTATTAAATCAAAATAGGGCTTGATTTTATTAATAAAATCTTTATTTGAAACCTAAATATTTTCAAAATCAAATTAGTAGGTTTGATTTGGGAAATACATAATATTTGGAAATTTGTTTTAAAACAAACTAACCTTTTATTTTAGTGTCCATTATTAATTTTTATAATAGACTTCCATTATTAAATCAAATAGGGTTTGTTCTAATTGAGATGTTTATTTTGAAATATAAAATAAAGCTAAAACACTTTAGTAGGTTGTATTTAAGAAAATAAAATACTTGGAAAACTTATTTAAAATAGTTTAATAAGTTTGATATTTTAATTCAAAATGATAAAACCTTTTATTTAAACAAAGTTGGATATCAAATCCTTATTAATTTATTTAAATAAACCTTTGCAACTTTTATTAAAAATAAAATGTTTTAATTCCAAAGTTTGGCCAAGGTTTAATTTGGCTTTATAAAATATTCTTTATTTATGAATTCATTCTTTTTCATTTGAAAATCAAAGCCTTTTTATTTAAAGATTCAAAATAGTAAATTTTAAAACATTTTAATTTCCTTTAATAAATGTTTATCTTTATAAATCTCTTTAGGGTTTTATTTGATTCAAATGGGTTTGAGGTTCCATTTAAATTCAAAAAGTTTCTTCTGGCTCTGAAAATCAAACAAAGTTTTATTTTATTAATTTATTTTCACATTACAAGATTTGGAAAATCTTGGGATGTGACAGGTTTGTAAGTTTGAACGACTTCGAAGTACTGATCTTTTGGTATTGTAAAAATAATATGTGTATGTTTGTAATTTGGACCCTAATGTTTCTGTTGTACCACTCCGAGGTATGTGATATTTGCGGAACAGTATTCTGTAAGTGTCACGTCAATGACTATAGTGTACTACACATGCAGTGGTATGCTGGGTCACCGCAATAGTGTGGTCGTGTACGTGGGAAACTGTCGCCTGAGGTTGTGTCACGTGCACATGAACCACTCGCCACACTACAACGGATCAATCAAAATGTTAACCGAGGCGCTGCGCGACATGACCGCTATAGTGACAGTTATCGCCGCACAACAGTAACAGCGCAGCGTGTCAGGATCTTGGAGAAAAATGTGTCAAAGTGTGATGATTACGCGCTCGCCTAGGATAAAATAATATAAAGCCAAGGAAGACTCGGAAAACATTGCAGACCCTGAGGAAATCATCGAAGAGTAAAGACCGATACAAGACTCGACACAGGGAAATATACTGTAACTCGGAAAGATGTTGGAAGTTACCAATGTCAAATCCAAAGAGTTGAGCCAGCGTACTATATGTCGAATAATAAAAGATATGTTCTAGATTCACTAAAGGAACCTGCCAAGGCCTATCAGTTAAAACTGCTGGACCTTAACAGTTCTAGGGACTAATGTCGGCGGGATAACCCCTGGTAGGGTCATAAGAGGTGAAAGTTAAGGTTGACTCGGTCTGATCTTATCCGAGTTAGGCCGAGATAGGCCGAGTTATCAATAGCCGAGTAATAACGGCAAGGCTCGGATGACATATAATTTATGTCGGCACAAGCATATGTGTGGTTCTTACTTTTAGGTACACCGAAGCCAAGTCATCGAGGTGAAGCCGAGTCATCGAGGTGAAGCCGAGTCATGAAGGGAGATATGCTCCTTCCTGCGTACGCTTCTGGCTCCATGCGTCACCAAATAGGCTGGCGCATGGCCCTAACGATGCTACAGGGCAACTGTACCAAGTGGGCCAAAGCTGATCACCGAGGAGAGCATTGTTGGGTTACGCCTAAAGAACTGGCACCTATGTATTGTAGTACTGCTGGCATGCACCACTTTTCTGACTAGGTCCTGGACTAGAGGACAGACCCTATATAACACAACCCGTTGGGTAAAATAGAAGCCTATTCTATAAACCCTAGAACCCACATTAAAATCTATCCTCTCCCATCCAGTATATAAGGAGGGGTAGAGCTAGGGTTAGAGAGGGAGGCAATTCTTCTTCTTCCTCTTGTTCTTAGCAACAACTTTAGAAACAGCTCAAGGAGCACTTGTAACCATAATACATAGAAGGAATAAGAGATCTAGCTCAAGGCACATCGATTCTCTCTATGTTTCTTTACTGTTCTTCGTGTGCAGATCCATTGCACTCTCCGAATTCCTCATGCGTCCATACGACCCAACTTAAGCCTACCCGAGGCATCTGTCGTGACACCATCATGACAAAAAATTGTGACAAAAGTGTTCATCAACGATTGCAAGATGATCCGGTGGAGCATTTGTGGATGCTCAATGGACACAAATGCCTGGATTTTATTTTATTAAAATTAGTGTACAAACTATTTTATTAATTATGTTTGGATAACTATAATAAATTTTATTTATTTAAACTTTGTATTTGAATGTTGTATACGAATTTTCTATACATAGTTTGCATTTTATTTGGTTATTTGTGCCAAATTTATTTGGGAGCAGTGATTTTGGGGTGTTGTTAGGTCCTCCCAAATGGCCGACAATAGTAACTGATGCCTCGAGGTCGTGCCTGACACTGCTGCCGGACACAGTTTGGGAGCCGCATGTGGAAATGCTCTTTCAGACACTTAGGGCATCTCCATCGGGCCGACCCATCCGGTCCGAACTTGTCCGTGCGGACGCGCGGGGAATGCATGGCGCTCCAGCGGGCCGCCCATCCGGAGAAATGCGTTCGGCTCGATCCATCCATGCATCTAATCCGGGGCTTGGTTGCGTCGGTTCGGACGCACGCGGACAGCACGGGTGTCCTGCCCCTGCATGCCACTGGCCCACCCATCATCCACCCCTTATCGTCAGTATTGATTTAGACGCGGTCAGTGGCACCGATTCAGACACAACCGCGACAACAATTCAGAGGGAAGGCTGACCGGCGGCAGCCTGCCTGAGCCATCAATGACAACGAGACATCACACTGACCCACCGGGCGGAGCCTGTGTTCCCGTGCCAGCATTGATGGAGGAGTGGGAAGCTGCGCGTGTTCACGGGCGGCTGGGCTATTTAACCTTGCGCTCGTCGGTGCCGCCCTCCTCACCTCTCGCCATCGCAAAACCCTAGCCGCCTCCACCACCGCCAATGATGAAGACGCTATCGTGGCTTAAGAGGAGCAAGAACGACCACGAGACGTTTGGATCTAGCAGCCAGCGGTCTCGATTGTCGGCCTTCCTCCGTGAAACGTCCTTGCCGCCTCCGCCGCGGCCAGAGGAGTCTAAAGCGACCCCGTGGGGGACTACCCTCCACCGCGGGACCATCGCACCCGACGGTACTACCGCGTCGGGGAGTGCGAGCACCGGTGGAGGGAGGGTCGCGACATCCAGCACACGGATGTCTCTCTCCCCACCGACTGGCACCTCAACCGAGACCGTGTCCCGGTATCGCCACCACCCAAGGCAGGCAGAGAGCTGGAGGAGGAGATCCACCGCCGGATCAGCAACCTCCCTCGGACCCAACGGTGGGAGAGGGGATACCACTCCGAGGCATACTGGATCAAGTTCCCCGAGTGGGAGCACAAGGCACGGAGCGCGACCACCATCCACCGCGACCTGCAGCCATGGGAGGTCTACACCGTCCCCGATATCGACTTGGACGAGGGCGCCCACAATCACTTCGACGCCGACCTCGATAGCAAGGACGACAACGAGGAGGAGGAGGACGACGTTGTTGTCAAGCAGGAGGCGGTGGACGACGTCGCCGCGAACCTACCCCGAGTACCGCGAGGTGCTGGCGGCAGCCAGCGCACGGGAGGAGGAAGCCCATTGGGTCGGCTTCAAGGAAGCCGTCCAGCTCACCGGCATGGTGGCGCAGACGAACGCCTAGCTTCCTCCGCCGCCTCCGCTGCCGGGATGGCGGCCACCGATCATGCCGGAGGTGGGGATGGAGTTGGGGCACCTCCATCACGGTTGGGCGCTGTGGCCTGGGTGTAGGGGTTCGTAGCATGGAAAACAAAAAAATTCTACCGCATGCAAACAAACAAGCCAAGATCTATCTACTAGATTGTAGCAACGAGTCGATAGAGGAACTCACCCTCGAAGATTCCAAAGCGGTTAACGAGGGAAGATTCTCGTGGGTGATGTAGTCGTACTCTTGCCAATCTCAAGATCGCGTAGACGATCCTTCCGGCGCTGCGTTCCGGCAGCGCTTTCGCAGTCGGTCACACGTTCGGTACTCGATGAAGACCTTCCTCTCCCTTGTTCTAGCAGGCAGCGGAGGTTGTAGCACTCTCCTCGCGATTCCGGCAGCATGACGGCGTGGTACCGGAAGTAGAGGGGAGATCTTGCAGGGCTTCGCTTTAAGCCGGAGCGAGTATGGTGGAGTATGAGAGAGGCCTTGGTGATCTAGGGTTTAGAGGGCACCAAGGGTGGAGCTTGGCCGGCGGCTAGGGCTTGGGGAAGCCCCAACTCGGCGGGTTGGAGGAAGCCTAGGAGGCGGCGGTGACATGGAAAAGGTCGGCGACTAGGGCTAGGGTTTTGGGTGTGTTGGAGAGGGGAAGCCCTACCCCTCCTTATATAGGTGGGAGGGTGCGGCTTGGGAGGAGGGATTCCTCCCCCAAGTCGGCCTCCTTGGTCGGCGGGTGGAGGGAGGAGACTTCCTCCCCAAGTAGGTTTCCTAATCTCCCTCCACCAAGCAAACTTGCCGTTTGACTTTTTCAAATTGGCGTTTGACTTTTAAACTAGGATTGATTTCTCCCTTTATTTTGCCCAGCCAAGTAACCTAGTACATGATGCAACCATTCCACATTGTCATGACACATTCATGTACCCTTCCCTCCGGAGTGCCGGATCTTCCGGACCCTTCTAGAACATTCCTGGTGAAAACAACGGAATCATTCCCCAACTCCGAAACAGGACTTTCCTTATATGAATCTTATTCTCCGGACCATTACGGATCTCCTCGTGATATCCCGGATCCCATCCAAGACTCCGAACAACATTCGGTCTCTTACTCATCATTCCATAACTACTCAACAACATCGAATCCTTAAGTGTGTCTCCCTACGGTTCGTGAATTATGCGGACATGATCGAGACATTTCTCCGATCAATAACCAATAGAGGAATCTAGAAATTCATATGGCTCCCACATATTTCTACGATTACTTTGTGATCGAATGAACCACTTACATACGATAACAATTTCCCTTTGTCTCACGATAGTTTACTTATCCGAGGTTTTGATCGTCGGTATCTCTGCATACCTAGTTCAACTTTAACCTCGTTATCGATAAGTACTCTTTTCTCATTCCCGTGGTATGTGATCCCTTGTGAGCCAGCCACATGCTTGCAAGCTAACTGGATGACATTCCATCGAGAGGGCCCAGAGTATATCTATTCGTCATATAGATGGACAAATCCCACTCTTGATCCATGTGTCTCAACCCATACTTTCCGAACACTCAATGCCACCTTTATAGCCACCCAATTACGGTGTGGTGTTTGATGTTATCAAAGCACCCTTCCAGTGATGGTGATAAGCATGATCTCATGGTCGACGGAATTAGGTTACTATGTATCAGAAAGCTTATAGCAATTGAACTATTAAAATGACTTGATCTTTATGCTACGCTTATCTATAGGAGTATGTCCATCATATCATTCTCCTAATGATATGACCTTGTTATTAACAACATATCAAATGTTCATGATCAAGAAACCATGATCATCTATTAATCAACAAGCTAGTATTATGAAGAGGCTTTACTAGGGACTCTAATTTAGTTTACAAATCACACAAGTATTAATGTTTCTGTTTAATACTGTTATAGCATGAATGTAAACATTTATCATAAACACAAAGATATAATAATAACTACATTTATTATTCCCTCTAGGGCATATCCCCAACAGTCTCCCACTTGCACTAGAGTCAACTAATCTAGATTACATGGTAATATCCCGAACACCCATGGCAGTTTGGTGTTGGTCATGTTTTGCCCTCGGGAGAGGCTTAGTCAACAGATCTGCCACATTCAGATATGTGTGTACTTTGTAAATCTTTATGTCACCATCTTAGACATGTTCTCGAATAGCGTGAAAACGTAGCTTGATGTGCTTCAGCTTCTTGTGTGACCTTGGTTCTTGCGCATTGGCTATGGCGCCCATGTTATCACAGTAGATAGACATTGGGTCCAGCGCACTTGGAACCACACCGAGCTCTGTAATGAACTCTTTCATCCATATCGCTTCTTGTGAAGCCTCCGAAGCAGCCATGTATTCCGATTCAGTTGAAGATCTCGCCACAACGTTTTGCTTTGCACTCCTCCAGCTAACTGCTGCACCATTCAAAATAAATACGTATCCAGATTGTGATTTAGAATCATCCGGATCGGTGTTCCAACTAGCATCGGTGTAACCATTTACAACGAGCGGTTCATCACCTCCATAAGAAAGAACCATATCCTTAGTTCTTCTCAAGTACTTAAGGATGTTTTTGACCGTTGTCCAATGATCCACTCCTGGATCACTTTGATATCTGCTAGTCAAACTAACAGCATATGCAATGTCGGGTCTAGTACATAGCATGGCATACATTAGAGATCCTATGGCTGAGGCATAGGGAGTCTTACTCATCCTTTCTCTTTCTTCTGCCGTTGCCGGACTTGGAGTTTTACTCAAGGTCGTATTGGTCAACATGGGCAAGAACCCTTTATTGCTATCTTCCATTCCAAACCTCTTTAGAACTTTGTCCAAATATTTACTTTGTGACAATGATATTAGGCGTCTCGATCTATCTCTATAAATCTTTATGCCTAATATGTAAGCTGCTTCGCCAAGATCTTTCATTGAAAAACTATTATTCAAATATTCCTTGACACTATTAAGAAGGTCTACATCATTCCCAATCAACAATATGTCATCTACATATAGTATTAATAATGCTACAGAGCTCCCACTCACTTTCTTGTAAATACAAGCTTCTCCATAAGTTTGTATAAAACCAAAGCTTTTGATTACCTTATCAAAACGTTGATTCCAACTTCGAGATGCTTGCTTCAAACCATATATGGACTGTTGAAGTTTGCATACCTTGTTAGCATCTTTAGGATCGACAAAACCTTTGGGTTGCATCATATACAACTCTTCATCAATGTCTCCATTGAGGAACGGTGTTTTGACATCCATCTGCCATATCTCATAATCATAATATGCAGCGATTGCTAACATAATCCTCACAGACTTTAGCTTTGCTACAGGTGAGGAAGTCTCATCATAGTCAACTCCTTGAATTTGTCGAAACCCTTTTGCGACAAGTCGAGCTTTATAGACAACAACATTACCATCAGCATCTGTTTTCTTCTTGAAAATCCATTTGTTCTCGACAGCCTTCCGGCCATCCGGTAAGTCCACCAAAGTCCATACTTGGTTTTAGTACATGGATCCAATTTCGGATTTCATGGCGTCTTGCCATTTATTGGAATCTGGGCTCATCATCGCTTCCTCATATGTCGCAGGGTCATCGGTGTTGTCCACCAACATGACACTCATAACGGGATCATACCAATTAGGAGTGGTACGAGTTCTCGTTGACCTGCGAGGCTCTGTAGCAACTTCAACCGAAGTTTCATGATCATCATCATTAGCTTTCTCTCTTATTGGTGTAGGCTCCATAGGAACTACTTCCGGTGCTGTGCTACTCGCAAGTTCGAGAGAAGGTTCAACAACCTCGTCGAGTTCTACTTTCCTTCCAGTCACTTCTTGTTGGAGATATGCCCTAGAGGCAATAATAAATATAGTTATTATTATATCTTTGTGTTTATGATAAATGTTTACATTCATGCTATAATAGTATTAACAAGGAAACATTAATACTTGTGTGATTTGTAAACTTAATTTGAAGTCCCTAGTAAAGCCTCTATACATCACTAGCTTGTTGGTTAATGAATGATTGTGGTTTCCCTGTCATGAACATTGAGATGTTATTAACAACAAGATCATATCGTTAGGAGAATGATATGGTGGACATACTCCTATAGATAAGCGTAGCATAAAGATCAAGTCATTTTAATAGTTCAATTGCTATATGCTTTCTGATACATAGTAACCTAATTACTTCGACCATGAGATCATGCATATCACCTTTACCGGATGGATGCTTTGATGACATCAAACACCACACCGTAACTGGGTGGCTATAAAGGTGGCATTGAGTGTTCATAAAGTATTGGTTGAAACACATGGATCAAGAGTGGGATTTGTCCATCCATATGACGGATAGATATACTCTAGGCCCTCTCGGTGGAATTTCATCCAATTAGCTTGCAAGCATGTGACTGGCTCACAAGGGATCACATATCACGGGAACGAGAAAAGAGTACTTATCGGTAACGAGGTTGAACTAGGTATGCAGAGATACCGACGATCATAACCTCGGATGAGTAAACTATCGTGAGACAAAGGGAAATTGGTATCGTATGTAAGTGGTTCATTCGATCGCAAAGTAATCGTAGAAATATGTGGGAGCCATATGAATTTCCAGATTCCTCTATTGGTTATTGTTCGGAGAAGTGTCTCGATCATGTCCGCATAATTCACGAACCGTAGGGAGACACACTTAAGGATTCGACATTGTTTGAGTAGTTATGGAATGATGAGAAAGAGTTTGAATGTTGTTCGGAGTCTCGAATGGGATTCGGGATATCACGAGGAGATCCGGAATGGTCTGGAGAATAAGATTCATATAAGGAAAGTCCCGTTTCGGAGTTGGAGAATGGTTCCGGTGTTTTCATCGGGAATGTTCTAGAAGGTTCCGGAATGTCCGGCACTCCGGAGGGGAAGGGTACATGAATGTGTTATATCAAGTTGGTATGATTGCATCATGTACTCGGTGTCATCGCTGAACAAAATAGAGGGTTTATTCAAATCCTAGTTTGAAAAGTCAAACGCCAAGTTTGAAAGTCAAACGGCTATTTTTGGGAAGTGGAGAAAGAGGAGGAAACCGAGTTGGGGAGGAGTCCGTCCTCCACCGCCGGCCCACCTCCAAGCCGAGTTGGGGAGGCACTCCCCTCCCCTTGGCCGGCCGGCCCCTCCACCTATATAAGGAGGGGCAGGGCTCCCCTCCTAGACACACAAGATCCCCGCCTCCAAACCCTAAGCCGCCGGCGCCGCCACCTGCTGCCGCCGCCGCCCTAGGTCAAGCGGCCGCCGCCTAGCAACCCTAGCCGCCGGCCAAGCTTCCTCCTCGGCATGTCTAAACCCTAGATCGTCAAGGAACTCTCTCATACTCCACCATACTCGCTCCGGCTTAAGGCAAAGCCCTGCGAGATCTCCCCTCTACTTCCGGTACCACGCCGTTGTGCTACTGGAATTGCGAGGAGAGTGCTACAACCTCCGCTGCCTGCTGGAACAAGGGAGAGGAAGTTCTTCGTCGAGTACCGAACGTGTGACCGACTGCGGGAGCGCTGCCGGAACGCATCGCCGGAAGGATCGTCTACGCGATCTTGAGATCGGGAAGAGTACGACTACATCACCCACGAGAATCCGCTCTTGTTAAACACTTTGGAATCTTCGAGGGTGAGTTATTCCATCGACTCGTTGCTACAATCTAGTAGATAGATCTTGGCTTGTTTGTTTGTATGCGATAGAAATTTTTTGTTTTCCATGCTACGAATCCCTACAGTGGTATCAGAGCCGTGTCTATATGTAGATCTGATGCACGAGTAGAACACAATGGTCATTGTGGGCGTTGATGCTTTTATTGTCGATTGCTTCTTGTGTACTTTGCATCTTGCGGGATGTTGGGATGAAGCGGCCCGGGCTAACCTTACATGACATCGTTCATGGGACTTGCTCCACGCTTGACATGCAACTTGTATTGCATAAGTGGCTTTGCAGGTGCCTGTTTCTCCTAGCATAGTTAAGATTCAATTTACAACAGGTGATTAACAATGCTAGTATCAATGTTGTGGTTCTTGTTCGTAAGTTAGAACGACACTTATTGAAATCCCCAAATCACGTAAAATATGCAAAGAAAGTAGAGGCGTCTAACTTTGTTTTGCAGGGGTGTGCTGTGATGTGATATGGCCATGATTGTGATTATATTTGATGTATGCAATGTTCCTTATTGTAAGTTGGCAACCGGCAGGAGCCATATGGTTGTCTTTAATTTATGTTAAGACCCGCGTGTCTATTCAAAGTAGTTGTAATAGTTGAAGCCGGTGGACGACAATCATGGAGAAGCGTCATTGACCTTGATGCAATGCCGGTGATGATGGAGATCATGTTCGTGCTTGAAGATGAAGATCAGAAGCACAAAGAAGAAAGGCCATATCATATCACATATTATGAATTGCATGTGATGTTAATCCTTTATGCATCTTGTATTGCTTAGTAGACGACGGTAGCATTATAAGATGATCCCTCATACACATGAATTTCAAGTCATAGAGTGTTCACCCTTAGTTAGCACCGTTGCTAAAGCTTGTTGTTTCGAAGCACCACGTGATGATCGGGTGTGTTAGATTCTGCAAGTGCATACAACGTGAGCAAGCCAGATTTTCTCATGCGGAAACTAAGGTTTGATCTTGACGAGCCTAGCATGTACAGACATGGTCTCGGAACACGAATCACCGAAAGGTAAAGCATGAATCATATAGTAGATATGATGAACATGTCGATTGTTCGCCATTGAAACTATATCAGCTCTCGTGATGATCGGTGTTGATGTGGTGGATTTGGTTCGTGTGATCACTAAAACAATGTGAGGGATATTGTTTTGAGTGGGAGTTCACCTAGATTAATTTTATTATTAATTTGAACTCAATTTGTCATAAACTTAGTCTAAACTATTGCAAATATGTTGTAGATTAATGGCAGCCCCTACCATCAATTTTAATGCGTTCCTAGAGAAAGAAAAGTTGAAAAACAATGGAAGCAACTTCACGGATTGGTTCCGCAATTTTAGGATTGTCCTCACAGCTGGTAATTTGACCTATGTGCTGGATGCACCGCTGGGTGACCCACCTGCAGCTGATGCTGCCGATGAAGTAAAGAATGTTTACCTCACTCGGAAGACTCAGTACTCCACAGTTCAGTGTGCTATCTTGTATGGTTTAGAATCGGAGCTTCAGAAAAGGTTTGAGAATTCAGACCCATATGATATTGTCGAGGATCTCAAATTGATCTTTGAGACTCATGCGGCAATTGAAATCTATGAGGCTTCTGAAAAGTTCTTTAACTGCAAGATGGAAGAGGGCAGCTCCGTCAGTGAGCATGTGCTTAAGATGTCTGGGCACGCAAACAAACTTCAAAGCTTAGGTATAGTGATTCCTAATGCTTTGGGGATTTACCGCGTCTTCCAATCACTACCACCAAGTTACAAGAACTTTGTGATGAACTACAACATGCAAAACATGAACAAGACGTTGCCAGAACTCTTTGCCATGTTGAAATCTGCAGAAGTGGAGATCAAGAAAGAGCACCAAGTGTTGTTGGTCAATAAGACCACCAAATTCAAGAAAGGCAAGTCTAAGCAGAAGGGACACTTCAAGAAGGGTGGTAAGAAAGTTACCACGCCAACGAAGAAGACCAAGGCTGGACTTAAGCCTGATACTGAGTGCTTTTACTGCAAGGGAGAAGGTCACTGGAAGCGAAATTGCCCAAAGTACTTGGCAGATTTGAAGAACGGCAACATCAAGAAGAAAGGTATATCCGATATACATGTTATTGATGTGTATCTCACTAGTACTCGTAGTAGTACCTGGGTATTTGATACTGGTTCGGTTGCTCATATTTGTAACTCGAAACAGGTGCTGCAGAATAAACAGAAGCTAGCGAAGAACAAGGTGACGATGCGCGTGGGAAACGGATCAAAGGTTGATGTGATCGCGGTCGACACGCTGCCTCTTCATCTACCATCGGGATTAGTTTTATACTTAAATAATTGTTATTTGGTGCCTGCGTTGAGCATGAACATTATATCGGGATCATGTTTATTGCGAGACGGTTACTTATTTAAGTCCGAGAATAATGGTTGTTCAATTTATATGAGTAATATGTTTTATTCACATGCACCTTTGATAGATGGTCTATTCTTACTGAATCTCGATTGTAGTAATACACACATAAATAACATTGAGGCTAAACATTTGAAATTGAGCGATAACTCGACCTATATGTGGCACTGTCGTCTTGGTCACATTGGAGTGAAGCGTATGAAGAAACTCCATTTCGATGGACTTCTTGAATCACTTGAAAGATGCGAAGCATGTCTGATGGGTAAAATGACTAAGACTCCATTTTCTGGGATGATGGAGCAAGCTAGAGACTTATTGGAAATCATACATACCGATGTGTGTGGTCCAATGAGTGTAGCATCGCGCGGTGGTTATCGTTATGTTCTTACCTTCACGGATGATTTGAGTAGATATGGGTATATCTATTTCATGAAACATAAGTCCGAAACTTTCGAGAAGTTTAAGGAATTTCAAAGTGAGGTAGAGAATCAACGTAACAAGAAGATTAAATTTCTACGTTCTGATCGTGGAGGTGAATATCTAAGTTACGAGTTTGGCGAGCATTTGAAGAAATGCGGAATACTTTCACAATTAACACCGCCGGGAACACCACAGCGTAATGGTGTGTTCGAACGTCGTAATCGAACTCTCTTAGATATGGTTCGTTCTATGATGTCACTTACATATTTACCGCTATCATTTTGGGGTTATGCATTAGAAACAGCCGCATTCACTTTAAATAGGGCACCATCTAAATCCGTTGAAACAACACCATATGAATTATGGTTTGGGAAGAAACCTAGATTGTCGTTCCTTAAAGTTTGGGGTTGCGAAGCCTATGTAAAGAGGTTACAGCCGGACAAGCTAGAACCCAAAGCGGAAAAATGCGTCTTCATTGGATACCCGAAGGAAACTATTGGGTATACCTTCTATCATAGATCCGAAGGCAAAATCTTCGTTGCCAAGAATGGATCCTTTCTAGAGAAGGAATTTCTCTCGTAAGAAGTGACTGGAAGGAAAGTAGAACTCGACGAGGTTGTCGAACCTTCTCTCGAAATTGCGAATAGCGCAGCACCGGAAGAAGTTCCTGTGGTGCCTGCACCAGTTAGAGAGGAAGCTAATGATGATGATCATGAAACTTCGGTTGAAGTTGCTACAGAGCCTCGCAGGTCAACAAGAACTCGTACCACTCCAGATTGGTATGATCCCGTTATGAGTGTCATGTTGGTGGACAACACCGATGACCCTGAGACATATGAGGAAGCAATGATGAGCCTAGATTCCAATAAATGGCAAGAAGCCATGAAATCCGAGATTGGATCCATGTACGAAAACCAAGTATGGACTTTGGTGGACTTACCGGATGGCCGGAAGGCTGTCGAGAACAAATGGATTTTCAAGAAGAAAATAGATGCTGATGGTAATGTTACTGTCTATAAAGCTCGACTTGTCGCAAAGGGGTTTCGACAAATTCAAGGAGTTGACTACGATGAGACTTTCTCACCAATAGCGAAGCTAAAGTCTGTGAGGATTATGTTAGCAATCACTGCATATTATGATTATGAGATATGGCAGATGGATGTCAAAACAGCATTCCTCAATGGAGAAATTGATGAAGAGTTGTATATGATGCAACCCAAAGGTTTTGTCGATCCTAAAGATGCTAACAAGGTATGCAAACTTCAACGGTCCATTTATGGATTGAAGCAAGCATCCCGAAGTTGGAATCAACGTTTTGATAAGGTGATCAAAAGTTTTGGTTTTGTACAAACTTATGGAGAAGCTTGTATTTACAAGAAAGTGAGTGGGAGCTCTGTAGCATTCTTAATACTATATGTAGATGACATATTGTTGATTGGGAATGATGTAGACCTTCTTAATAGTGTCAAGGAATATTTGAATAATAGTTTTTCAATGAAGGATCTTGGCAAAGCAGCTTACATATTAGGCATAAAGATTTATAGAGATAGATCGAGACGCCAAATATCATTGTCACAAAGTACATATTTGGACAAAGTTCTAAAGAGGTTTGGAATGGAAGATAGCAAGAAAGGGTTCTTGCCCATGTTGCCCAATACGACCTTGAGTAAAACTCAAAGTCCGACATCGGCAGAAGATAGAGAAAGGATGAGTAAGACTCCCTATGCCTCAGCCATAGGATCTCTAATGTATGCCATGCTATGTACTAGACCCGACATTGCATATGCTGTTAGTTTAACTAGCAGATATCAAAGTGATCCAGGAGTGGATCATTGGACAGCGGTCAAAAACATCCTTAAGTACTTGAGAAGAACTAAGGATATGGTTATTTCTTATGGAGGTGATGAACAGCTCGTTGTAAATGGTTACACCGATGCTAGTTGGAACACCGATCCGGATGATTCTAAATCACAATCTGGATACGTATTTATTTTGAATGGTGCAGCAGTTAGCTGGAGGAGTGCAAAGCAAAATGTTGTGGCGAGATCTTCAACTGAATCGGAATACATGGCTGCTTCGGAGGCTTCACAAGAAGCGATATGGATGAAAGAGTTCATTACAGAGCTGGGTGTGGTTCCTAGTGCGCTGGACCCAATGTCTATCTACTGTGATAACATGGGCGCCGTAGCCAATGCGCAAGAACCAAGGTCACACAAGAAGCTGAAGCACATCAAGCTACTTTTTGACGCTATTCGAGAACATATCCAAGATGGGGATATAAAGATTTGCAAAGTACACACAGATCTGAATGTGGCGGATCCGTTGACTAAACCTCTCCCGAGGGCAAAACATGACCAGCACCAAACTGCCATGGGTGTTCGGTATATTACCATGTAATCTAGATTAGATGACTCTAGTGCAAGTGGGAGACTGTTGGAGATATGCCCTAGAGGCAATAATAAATATAGTTATTTTTATATCTTTGTGTTTATGATAAATGTTTACATTCATGCTATAATAGTATTAACAAGGAAACATTAATACTTGTGTGATTTGTAAACTTAATTTGAAGTCCCTAGTAAAGCCTCTATACATCACTAGCTTGTTGGTTAATGAATGATTGTGGTTTCCCTGTCATGAACATTGAGATGTTATTAACAACAAGATCATATCGTTAGGAGAATGATATGGTGGACATACTCCTATAGATAAGCGTAGCATAAAGATCAAGTCATTTTAATAGTTCAATTGCTATATGCTTTCTGATACATAGTAACCTAATTCCTTCGACCATGAGATCATGCATATCACCTTTACCGGATGGATGCTTTGATGACATCAAACACCACACCGTAACTAGGTGGCTATAAAGGTGGCATTGAGTGTTCGGAAAGTATTGGTTGAAACACATGGATCAAGAGTGGGATTTGTCCATCCATATGACGGATGGATATACTCTGGGCCCTCTCGGTGGAATGTCATCCAATTAGCTTGCAAGCATGTGACTGGCTCACAAGGGATCACATATCACGGGAACAAGAAAAGAGTACTTATCGGTAACGAGGTTGAACTAGGTATGCAGAGATACCGACGATCATAACCTCGGATGAGTAAACTATCATGAGACAAAGGGAAATTGGTATCGTATGTAAGTGGTTCATTCGATCGCAAAGTAATCGTAGAAATATGTGGGATCCATATGAATTTCCAGATTCCTCTATTGGTTATTGTTCGGAGAAGTGTCTCGATCATGTCCGCATAATTCACGAACCGTAGGGAGACACACTTAAGGATTCTACGTTGTTTGAGTAGTTATGGAATGATGAGAAAGAGTCTGAATGTTGTTCGGAGTCTCGAATGGGATTCGGGATATCACGAGGAGATCCGGAATGGTCCGGAGAATAAGATTCATATAAGGAAAGTCCCGTTTCGGAGTTGGAGAATGGTTCCGGTGTTTTCATCGGGAATGTTCTAGAAGGTTCCGGAATGTCCGGCACTCCGGAGGGGAAGGGTACATGAATGTGTTATATCAAGTTGGTATGATTGCATCATGTACTCGGTGTCATCTCTGAACAAAATAGAGGGTTTATTCAAATCCTAGTTTGAAAAGTCAAACGCCAAGTTTGAAAGTCAAACGGCTATTTTTGGGAAGTGGAGAAAGAGGAGGAAACCAAGTTGGGGAGGATTCCCTCCTCCACCGCCGGCCCACCTCCAAGCCGAGTTGGGGAGGGACTCCCCTCCCCTTGGCCGTCCGGCCCCTCCACCTATATAAGGAGGGGCAGGGCTCCCCTCCTAGACACACAAGATCCCCGCCTCCAAACCCTAAGCCGCCGGCGCCGCCACCTGCTGCCGTCGCCGCCGCCCTAGGTCAAGCCGCCGCCTAGCAACCCTAGCCGCCGGCCCAACTTCCTCCTCGGCGTGTCTAAACCCTAGATCGTCGAGGAACTCTCTCATACTCCACCATACTCGCTCCGGCTTAAGGCAAAGCCCTGCGAGATCTCCCCTCTACTTCCGGTACCACGCCGTTGTGCTACCGGAATTGCGAGGAGAGTTCTACAACCTCCGCTGCCTGCTGGAACAAGGGAGAGGAAGGTCTTCGTCGAGTACCGAACGTGTGACCGACTGCGGGAGCGCTGCCGGAACGCAGCGCCGGAAGGATTATCTACGCGATCTTGAGATCAGGAAGAGTACGACTACATCACCCACGAGAATCCGCTCTCGTTAAACACTTTGGAATCTTCGAGGGTGAGTTATTCCATCGACTCGTTGCTACAATCTAGTAGATAGATCTTGGCTTGTTTGTTTGTATGCGATAGAAATTTTTTGTTTTCCATGCTACGAATCCCTACACTTCTTTCGAGAGAAATTCCTTCTCTAGAAAGGATCCATTCTTGGCAACAAAGATTTTGCCCTCGGATCTATGATAGAAGGTATACCCAATAGTTTCCTTCAGGTATCCTATGAAGAAGCATTTTTCCGCTTTGGGTTCAAGCTTGTCCGGCTGTAACTTCTTTACATAGGCTTCACAACCCCAAACTTTAAGGAACAACAATTTAGGTTTCTTTCCAAACCATAATTCATACGGTGTCGTTTCAACGGATTTAGATGGTGCCCTATTTAAAGTGAATGCGGTTGTTTCTAATTCATAACCCCAAAAAGATAGCGGTAAATCTGTAAGTGACATCATAGAACAAACCATATCTAAGAGAGTTCGATTACGACGTTCGGACACACCATTACGCTGTGGTGTTCCCGACGGTGTCAATTGTGAAAGTATTCCACATTTCTTCAAATGCTCGCCAGACTCGTAACTTAGATATTCACCTCCATGATCAGACCGTAGAAATTTAATCTTCTTGTTACGTTGATTCTCTACCTCACTTTGAAATTCCTTAAAGTTCTCGAAAGTTTCGGACTTATGTTTCATGAAATAGATATACCCATATCTACTCAAGTCATCCGTGAAGGTAAGAACATAACGATAACCACCGTGCGATGCTACACTCATTGGTCCACACACATCGGTATGTATGATTTCCAATAAGTCTCTAGCTTGCTCCATCATCCCAGAAAATGGAGTCTTAGTCATTTTACCCATCAGACATGCTTCGCATCTTTCAAGTGATTCGAAATCAAGTGATTCAAGAAGTCCATCGAAATGGAGTTTCTTCATACGCTTCACTCCAATGTGACCAAGATGACAGTGCCACATATAGGTCGAGTTATCGCTCAATTTCAAATGTTTAGCCTCAATGTTATTTATGTGTGTATTACTACAATCGAGATTCAGTAAGAATAGACCATCTATCAAAGGTGCATGTGCATAAAACATATTACTCATATAAATTGAACAACCATTATTCTCGGACTTAAATAAGCAACCGTCTCGCAATAAACATGATCCCGATATAATGTTCATGCTCAACGCAGGCACCAAATAACAATTATTTAAGTATAAAACTAATCCCGATGGTAGATGAAGAGGCAGCGTGTCGAACGCGATCACATCAACCTTTGATCCATTTCCGACGCGCATCGTCACCTCGTTCTTCGCTAGCTTCCGTTTATTCTGAAGTACCTGTTTCGAGTTACAAATATGAGAAACCGAACCAGTATCAAATACCCAGGCACTACTACGAGTACTAGTGAGATACACATCAATAACATGTATATCTGATATACCTTTCTTCTTGATGTTGCCGTTCTTCAAATCCGCCAAGTACTTTGGGAAATTCCGCTTCCAGTGACCTTCTCCCTTGCAGTAAAAGCACTCAGTATCAGGCTTAGGTCCAGCCTTGGTCTTTTTCGCTGGTGCGGCAACTTTCTTACCGCCCTTCTTGAAGTTTCGCTTTTGCTTAGTCTTGCCTTTCTTGAATTTGGTGGTCTTATTGACCAACAACACTTGGTGCTCTTTCTTGATCTCCACTTCTGCAGATTTCAACATGGAGAAGAGTTCTGGCAACGTCTTGTCCATGTTTTGCATATTGTAGTTCATCACAAAGTTCTTGTAACTTGGTGGTAGTGATTGGAGGACACAGTGAATCCCCAAAGAATTAGGGATCACTATACCCAAACATTGGAGTTTGTTTGTGTGCCCAGACATCTTAAGCACATGCTCACTGACGGAGCTGCCCTCTTCCATCTTGCAGTTAAAGTTCAGAAGCCGCATAACTCTCAACTGCCGCGTGAGCCTCAAATATCATTTTGAGTTCACGGACAATATCATATGGGTCATGGTTCTCAAACCTTTTCTAAAGCTCCGATTCCAAACCATACAAGATAGCACACTGAACTGTGGAGTACTGATTCTTCCGAGTAAGGTAAACATTCTTTACTTCATCGGTAGCAGTAGCTGCAGGCGGGTCACCCAGCGGTGCATCCAGCACATAGGTCAAATTACCAACATTGAGGACAATCCTCAAATTGCGGAACCAATCCGCGAAGTTGCTTCCATTGTTTTTCAACTTTTCTTTCTATAAGAACGCATTAAAATTGATGGTACGGGCCGCCATTGATCTACAACATATTTGCAATAGTTTAGACTAAGTTTATGATAAATTTAGTTCTAATTAATAGTTAAATTAATCTAGGTGAACTCCCACTCAAAACAATATCCCTCACATTGTTTTAGTGATCACACGAACCAAATCCACCACATCAAAACCGATCATCACGAGAGTTGATGTAGCTTCAATGGCGAACAATCAACATGTTCATCATATCTACTATATGACTCATGCTTTACCTTTCGGTGATCCGTGTTCCGAGACCATGTATGTACTTGCTAGGCTCGTCAATATCAAACCTTAGCTTCCGCATGAGCAAATCTGGCTTGTTCACGTTGTATACACTCGCAGAATCTAACACACCCGATCATCACGTGGTGCTTCGAAACAACGAGCTTTAGCAACGGTGCTTACTAAGGATGAACACTTAAAAACTTGAAATTTATGTGCTTGAGGGATCATCTTATAATGCTACCGTCGTTAACTAAGCAATACAAGATGCATAAAGGATTAACATCACATGCAATTCATAATATGTGATATGATATGGCCTTTCTTCTTGTGCCTCTGATCTCCACTTCAAGCACGAACATGATCTCCGTCATCACCGGCATAGCGTCAAGGTCAATGGCGCCGTTTTATGGTTGTTGTCCACCAGCTTCAACTATTACAACTACTTTGAATAGACACACGGGTATTAACATAATTTAAAGACAACCATATGGCTCCTGCCGGTTGCCAACTTACAATAAAGGACATTGCATACATCATATATAATCACAATCATGGCCATATCACATCACAGCACACCCCTGCAAAACAAAGTTAGACGCCTCTAATTTTCTTTGCATATTTTACGTGGTTTGGGGCTTTCAATAAGTGTCGCTCTAACTTACGAACAAGAACCACAACGTTGATGCTTGAACTATCAAGTGCCCGTTGTAAATTGAGTCTATACTATGATGAGAGAGACAGGCACCCGCAAAGCCACTTATGCAATACAAGTTGCATGTTGAGCGTAGAGCAAGTCTCATGAACGATGTCATGTAAGGTTAGCCCGGGCCGCTTCATCCCATCATACCGCAAGATGCAAAGTACACAAAAAGCAATTGATAATAAAAGCACCACCTCCCACAATGACCATTGTGTTCTCCTCGTGCAATAGATCTACATATAGACACGGCTCTGATACCACTGTAGGGGTTCGTAGCATGGAAAACAAAAAAAATCTACCGCATGCAAACAAACAAGCCAAGATCTATCTACTAGATTGTAGCAACGAGTCGATAGAGGAACTCACCATCGAAGATTCCAAAGCGGTTAACGAGAGCAGATTCTCGTGGGTGATGTAGTCGTACTCTTGCCGATCTCAAGATCGCGTAGACGATCCTTCCGGCGCTGCGTTCCGGCAGCGCTTCCGCAGTCGGTCACACGTTCGGTACTCGATGAAGACCTTCCTCTCCCTTGTTCCAGCAGGCAGCGGAGGTTGTAGCACTCTCCTCGCGATTCCGGTAGCATGACAGCGTGGTACCGGAAGTAGAGGGGAGATCTCGCAGGGCTTCGCCTTAAGCCGGAGCGAGTATGGTGGAGTATGGGAGGCCTTGGTGATCTAGGGTTTAGAGGGCACCAAGGGGGGAGCTTGGCCGGCGGCTAGGGCTTGGGGAAGCCCCAACTCGGCGAGTTGGAGGAACCCTAGGAGGCGGCGGCGACTTGGAGGAGGATGGCGGCTAGGGCTAGGGTTTTGGGTGTGTTGGGTGTGTTGGAGAGGGGCAGCCCTACCCCTCCTTATATAGGGGGGAGGGTGCGTCTTGGGAGGAGGGATTCCTCCCCCAAGTCGGCCTCCTTGGCCGGCGGGTGGAGGGAGGAGACTTCCTCCCCAAGTAGGTTTCCTACTCTCCCTCTACCAAGCAAACTTGTCGTTTGACTTTTTCAAATTGGCGTTTGACTTTCAAACTAGGATTTGATTTCTCCCTTTATTTTGCCCAGCCAAGTAACCTAGTACATGATGCAAACATTCCACATTGTCATGACACATTCATGTACCCTTCCCCTCCGGAGTGCCGGACCTTCCGGACCCTCCTAGAACATTCCTGGTGAAAACACCGGAATTATTCCCCAACTCCGAAACAGGACTTTCCTTATATAAATCTTATTCTCTGGACCATTCCGGATCTCCTCGTGATATCCTGGATCCCATCCGAGACTCCAAACAACATTCGGTCTCTTACTCATCATTCCATAACTACTCAACAACATCGAATCCTTAAGTGTGTCTCCCTACGGTTCGTGAATTATGCGAACATGATCGAGACACTTCTCTGATCAATAACCAATAGAGGAATCTGGAAATTCATATGGCTCCCACATATTTCTACGATTACTTTGCGATCGAATGAACCACTTACATACGATACCAATTTCCCTTTGTCTCACGATAGTTTACTTATCCGAGGTTTTGATCGTCGGTATCTCTGCATACCTAGTTCAACTTTAACCTTGTTACCGATAAGTACTCTTTTCTCATTCCCGTGGTATGTGATCCCTTGTGAGCTAGTCACATGCTTGCAAGCTAACTGGATGACATTCCACCGAGAGGGCCCAGAGTATATCTATCCGTCATATGGATGGACAAATCCCACTCTTGATCCATGTGTCTCAACCCATACTTTCCACACACTCAATGCCACCTTTATAGCCACCCAGTTACGGTGTGGTGTTTGATGTCATCAAAGCATCCTTCCGGTGATGGTGATAAGCATGATCTCATGGTCGAAGTAATTAAGTTACTATGTATCAGAAAGCTTATAGCAATTGAACTATTAAAATGACTTGATCTTTATGCTACGCTTATCTATAGGAGTATGTTCATCATATCATTCTCCTAATGATATGACCTTGTTATTAACAACATCTCAAATGTTCATGATCAAGAAACCATGATCATCTATTAATCAACAAGCTAGTATTATGAAGAGGCTTTACTAGGGACTCTAATTTAGTTTACAAATCACACAAGTATTAATGTTTCTGTTTAATACTGTTATAGCATGAATGTAAACATTTATCATAAACACAAAGATATAATAATAACTACATTTATTATTGCATCTAGGGCATATCTCCAACACTGGGCAGGTGAGAAATCCACGTACGCCCGCTCCCGCGCCGGCCCTGCCACCACCCAACCTCTGGACGCCGTCGGAGTACATCGACCTCGACCCGTAGATGGATGAGGCGACGCCGGCGTGCGAACTGTTTATGTTTAAATTTGCAAAAAAAATGTCGCGCCCATGCCGGACAAATGGGTCGCGCCCCTGGGCGTGGCTGGCCGGACAAGCCGGACCCCCTCCCCAAATCGACCAGGGCCCGACCCAAACAGATAGAAACAGACTGTTTAGGTCGACCGGATGAGTCGACCCGGTAGAGGCTTTTACTATTCCGCCTAAGAAGTTCGTACCGACGGAGTATGACTGACTTTGTTTGCACTCCCTCCATTCTAATACATAGGGTGTATTAATTTTCTTTAGAGTGAATTCCACTTTTTACCCTCTATTTATGCATTACACTATTTACCCCGTTTAGTAAAAGTTGTACTCGAATGTCCCATTTAAGAAAGTTCCGAGCATGATTTTTTCTGTTTTAGCATTCAATACGTGTTTATGGATAAGGCCGACATGTTAGGACGATATGCTGCAATAAAATATGTCAAGATCGGAGAACGTCGTTGTCGATCATATCTACCCTTCTCTGCACCAAATGTTCTATTCTTTGTTGCCATCTCGATAATTTCGAGGTTCAATCATCACCTCGCACCTTGCCCAATAGATATGTATCAGAAAATGAGGGTTTAAAGTTTCGGAACATGGAATTTAGATGAATTTTCAGATAGGGTAATTAGTGTCGTAAATACACAAATAGAGGGTAAAAAGCGGAATTCACTCTTTTTTTTATGAAAAATCTTTGACAAAGAGTTATTTTGTTAACATACGTTATTTACATGATATAAAATCGGTATTACTAGATTGTTTAAAATCATACTTACTAGTAATTGTATTCTGTATCACATAAACCATGTAGAGTAGTTCTTGGCAGAAACATTGGCTCAACGGAAGATAATGCGTCCTACATGCGGGGATGGAGGGAGTAATGCTCACTTAGTGCCGAGTGTTAAACAACCTAAGTTTAGAGCATCTCTAACCTAACACCTAAAATTAGATGAGCAAAATCGTCACTTTCCCTTAACTTCTCCTATTTACTCCTCTAAAGGAAAGCGGTTTCTAGCTTAACTGCTAAATTTAACTACGTAAAACTCATATTTGGCTTAGACATTCCGTGAAACAATTGCTATGTGTTTTACATGAACAAAATCAGATGCTGCAATGTTTAATGTGCCGCTGTGAAGGATGAGTCAGGCATTTATACATCGCGTCGCCGCGGAAATCGCACGGGACAAGGATGCGACCTTTGATGTCCAGCAGGAACATCGACAACACCGCGCCATCCATCGACGCCCAGTGCGGTGGGATCTCAGTGGCTTGCTGGATCTGGATTAGCCCACCACCACCGCCATGCCCCTCCGTCCTTCGTCAGCTCCTCCTCCTTCTCCTGGTAGCAGCAGCCGTGCTCCCAGGCTCCATGGAGGACAAGAAGGAGGCGAGGCTGGTGCAGACTCTTCCTGATGGGGATACTCAAGGTTTTCTTCGGCTTCCTGCAGGGCGATGAGGCAAGGAAGGGCGGCGACGGCGGCGCTACACATCGCGATAACATGTGGGGAGGAGAAATTTTTAGGCAATAGGAGTTCAGCTAGGTGTGGTTTAGATGACTAAACACAAAAATCTGCTCATCTAAAGGTTTTTAGGGGTTCGGTTAGAGATGCTCTTATCGAGCTCATTAGGCCAAGCTGAACATAAAATCCCTTTTAACTCTGTCAATACGACGGAGGCGCCTTGTTGCCAAAAGATGTTCTGGCTGTGGCTGGAGCAGTTACAAAAGCCTCATTGAATGCAAATGGCGAGCAGAGAGTTAGTTTATCATACTGCAAAATCCAAAAGTTCGTCAACCAGAACAAACCATAAAATTTCCTAGGAGTGGGTTAGTGTTTGCCCTTCGATAAAAGTATAGTGGCAGACTTGCCACGGAAGATATATGTAAAAATGAGAGCATGGACCAAAAAAAGAGAGAATGTTTTCTATATCACAATTAGTAGCTTCCAATTCTCAATGATCCCATTAGCTGGTATAAATGAATAAGACTCAATGATTAACTAATAGGAGACAGCTTAATTTACCAATTTAAAACTATCACTTATATTATCAACCTAACAGATCTAGCTATATATATTACAAAGACAGTACACCCATCTAAACAAGAACTCATGAGATTTTTTTTCCCATTTTGCACATTCAGTGCTTTTTACAAACAACCCTTATCCAGAAGCAGACCAACATAATACCAGCGGTGACCAACAAATTGATGATGATGAAAAGTGCCGCCACAAAAGTGATCTAGTCTTGAGGTTTCAAAGCATATAACAATTCCTGTCAATGGCAATTAAAGTTTAATTTTTGAATGTTAACAGATAGCACAACAATGAGCAAGCATATATTGATGGCTAAATTTGGTTGATGGTTGCTTCTTACCAGATTATTGTGACCAGAGGCCAATGAAGGGTGAATATCAGAAAGAAGCTTATCTCCCCTCAATCTTTCTAGGCCATCAAAAAGCCGCAGTTTTGTCTCAGAAGAACTTGAGTCTGTTGCAACACCTCTATTGTGGAGGTCCATCCTTATATATATCTCAAGTTCCTCAACTTGCTGAGACAACTGGAGAGCAATGAGCTAAAAACACAAAAAAAAATCAGTTATTTGACTTCAACCGCATAAACTACAAATATCCAAAAATGAAAAAATTGGGAGGCAATCAATCACCTGTACGAGATGTTGAATCGATACTGTTGGTCGACAACTTAGATAAGGCTTTTCCAGTTTAGGTGTTGTTTGTCCATCAAGAGGAAGGAGAACAAGATACAAGTTGAACTGCAAGGAAATAGTATGAAAACACTCAAGTCTAAAAAAAAAATAGAACTACACCCAATCTAGCACAAGCTCGTTGTATACATTCCAGTTAAGTTCTGTTAGTTCATGCAGATCAACACTATCTGGCAAATCTACTCCCTCCGCCAGGAAAAGGATGTCGCAGATTTGTCTAGATTCGCATGTATCTAGACGTGTTTTAGTGTATAGATTTGTCTTCATGCGAATTTACACAAATATGCGACATCATTTTTTGGGCAGAGGGAGTACTAAACATTTGGCATCTTACTATGCATTGTCAATGAATGCATCTTACTATCCAGAAAAGACTAGCAACACTACCAAACATGAGGCATGACTCAGGAAACGTAAAATTTTGTCCCTCTTTGAAGTAATCCTATTTCAACAAGTTCAGTTTATCAGTAATTTCTTGATTATAAATACCAGAATTTATGCTAGAAAAATGATGGAATTGATATAATGTACATGCAGTTCTGCAGTACCTCTTCATCCATTTCATCAGTTGTACGGAGGTGCTCCACCAACTTTGCAACTCGTCCACCCTTTCCCAGCTTGCCATTTAAGCCACCAACATTGCCATATCGAGTTTGGCTTCGTGTGCCATTTTTTCCCCATGCGAGCATCTCCCCCCGCAATGGAGAGGCGGTGAAATTTTCTTTTACAGCTACTTGTTCATCATTCTCCTCAGATCCATGGTCACCACTGGCAATGCTTCTAGCAGGAGAAGGTAGTGGTGCAGGCCTCTTTCTACCTCTTTTCTGCTTTAAATCCGGAGAGTGGTTATCAGCAGAAGACGACTCTTTGCTGGCATCATTAGCATTTACTTCTTCTCTATCCTCCTCATCAGAGACCGCAAGGACAATATCACGAGAAACAGTTCTACCTCTCCCACGTGTTCGCATATTTCTCCTGTACTTCCTTGCAAAAGCAGTGGCAGTGGCAGTGGCTTTTGCTGTGGAACGTTTCTTACCCATGGCCTCTGACTGTTTTCGAATTGTTTCCTCAATGGTTGCTTGAATCTTCCATGAAAAAAATGATATTGATGAGGAAGCTAAACTTTACATGAGTATTTTCCTTGAATATTACTTATTACCCAGAAGATAAGATTACCTTCTTATTCCGAGTCTTCTCCTCCTCACTGAAAGCAAATTCCTGAAGCCTCAAGTATATGAGAAGCACCGCGAGAAAAGCTAAATGGGGCTAACTAAGATAAACTAAATGCTGACAGTATAACATAGACATCACCTCTTCCTCATACTTATCAATATCAGGGTACAATGTTGCAATCAGCGCATCATAATTAGGATCGTCCCTCAAAGAACGCCTGCTTGCACAATGAGTGCGGCATGCTGGGCACTCATTATTACTGCAAAACCAGTTTACACTGTCAAATAAGCAATGCTTTGTTTCATGATTTGCAGAACTGAATTAGTCTGTGAATTTTCCATTGTGAAAATTAATAATACAACAAGCTTGTAGAAAAAATATGTTTGACAACGTACCCTAGCCGCATAGATTTATCAATGCAATCCCTGCAGAAACGGTGCAAACATTCCATAACCGTTCTTGTCTTCCGGATAATGCCTGTAAGTTTAAGGACCAAAAATTTTGATCTGTCATATCTTCATCTGACAAAAATGACACATGTAGAACAACAATATATCTGAAACTTCATAATTGTGAGCTATAGTAGGTGTAGCAAGTGACTAGCCTATCTTCACTTAAATTTCTTTAGTTTTTATCCAACACATTAAAGTTGTATTTAACTCTGATAAAAAAAACTACTATGCGAACTTCTGTAAAATGAAAAGGACATCAACTGTGCCAAAGATTTGTACCCAGGTAGAAAGTCATACCATCAGATGTAACAGAGGAAGCTACACCGTATAACATATACTAGTCAAATGAGAAATGGACAGACTCTGAACCAGAAGGGACACACCACAAAATATAGGAAGCCATCAGCATGAGAAAGTGGCAACCATTCAATGGAACAATAATATTTACATTTATTACAACTCATGGAAAACAATTATGCATGGTACCTAACTAAATTTATTAGATACTGGCCTTTTGCAAGTTTAAGTGTAGTTGCACTAGATTTCTTTTGACAAACTGATTTAGTACTGGACACTTCAATATTACTAATTGATGCATCCACTGATTTAAACTGGAGGAACATCAAACAGTTTGACTCAGATGCATCCAGTTCTTTGGTTCATTTTATCTACTATGTGAGATGCATCTAAAAGTTTTATGTAAAGCAAAACAGATGAGACAACTAATTGATGTCTAGAAGATTATCAACTATAAACTGATGATCGCAAGGTAAAAAATTATTAGAAAGAAAAACAATATACACAGCGGCACGAATGAAACAGGCGAGCTACTGAATATGCTAGGTTAAATTATGTAGTGACAAAGAATGTTCAAATATGTATGTAGACATAAGGGGAATGTGCAGTAGCATGTTCAGGAGCTTTCATGCAAGCCTTCTGAAAAGCAATATGTAATCCAAGCAAAATAACAACAGGTATACATACCTAAACAAATAGGGCACTGGACTTCCTTCCGTATTTCAGCTAATTTCACTAGTATAAACCTGACGAGAAAACAGTTCATGTAAGCTTCAAGCTGTGTGAGGCATTAAACCTTTCAGCATCTATCAACCTGAATGATCTAACGTTTGGTTGAACAGGTTACAGGTCAATGTTACTTATTCTTTGGCCGAGGCTTGAGCAGTTCAATAGAAAGTAATAGCACATTAGCTCGAAAACATGGCTAACTACAAACCAAACACCAAATAATAACTTATAGCCTGTAGGTGCTTTCCTATATAATCATCTGGCAATGGCATAGCTCTACAAGACAGCTGAATAAAAGAATAACAAATATGGTCTTAAGACCAACTCTGTTCCCCAGCAGCATTGCACCGTATAAATTTCCATAGCATTTGCATTTTTAATAAGGCTGTTAGTCGGAGAGCATGATGTGTATCTGTAACAAACTGCTATGTGCGTGGAACTAGAAGGACAAATCACAAATAAAAAGAGAGTCTGTAGTGGTGTACAAAAAACAGAGCTAGAACACCTAAAGGCGATACAGCAAACAGCTTAGGAAGGTAACATCAACGAAAATCGTCTAGGCCAGCTAAGGAATAGATTCAAACAGAAGCTGATCACAAGCTAAGCAAAAATATCAACATACAGCCAGCAAAAAACAGCAAAGGAGTGGCGAAGTCTTCTTCTAACGTAGATCCAAAACGACGAGACAAACAGAGCAGCTCAGACTTGAGATGCAAGTGGTGGTGGTGACCCCAGTCCAGCATAAGAATGTAGCACAAACAGGTAGCTTGCACAGCCGGGACTGAGACGAGATATTATTCCCAGGAATCTCCGTCACGGCCATGGCGTGGCGTGCAATATGATGGAAGCACGCATACAGCATCAAAGAGATCGTATGCATAGCTCGCAGGAATATAGGTTGTAAGAGGAAGACTGTTGGTTGACGAACACGCGCCTGCTTAGATAGTTAGATGGGATGCGCCCTGATCACGCGAAGGAAGCAACCATAATCGCTGCCCCGATCGACAGTCGTCATAGCAGCTAACCGAGCCCACCAGTTCCGGTAGACACCTCGCAGATTCACCGGCCTGAGTGGGTGGGAATATAGGAGTCTAGAACACGGAGTAAGATGGGTAGGAGTCGAGGTCGAGGACATGAAGCATGCCAAAAGACAAATCGAATAGACAGACAGGCACACGGGATCCACCACGATACCGGCAGGGGCGGGATAGGGCCGGAGACGGGAGAGACCTCAGGGGAGAGAGGAAGGAAGAGACTCACTCGTCCATATCTCCGTCGCTCTGCGACGACTCGCTGTCGCTGTACGCGCCGCCGCCGCCACCGCCGCCGGGCTTGGCGCTTCCCGAATCTGCCAAAGCCATAGGAAATAGGAGGCACATGCTTCTTAGCCAATATTCACACCGAAACATGCAGAGCACGACGCGATTGCGAGATACGAGAGGTCTCGATGCGGGCAGCAGGCTCACCGTCTAGGCACTGCCGCTTCGGGTCGGTCGCCCGATTGGCGGCGCCTCCGCCCGGCACCGGATGGGGTCCTCCTCCCTCGCCGCCGGCTGAGGAGGCATCCGTCCCGTTGGCCTCCACGTCGTGGTCGCGGGGTTCGGACGACGGCGAAGGGAGCTGGCGCTTCTGCGCGGGCATTCTGGCGTAGGATCCCGGCCCTCGGATTCCGGCGAGGCGGCCCCGCGAGAGGGGAGGAGCGGAGGGATGTGGCGGTGGACGGGGAGGACGGCTGGAAGAGGTGGCCAGGTGGGTGCGGTGGCCTGGATGGAAGGCAGGGCAGGGGCGGAGAAAGAGAGAGGAGAACTTCCTCCGGAAAATAAATAAGGAACCCCGATGTGTGTGTTGGTGTTGTGCTCGGTCGTGTATATCTTGTGCTTGCGTGGGGGCTGGTGCTCTCTCACCAAACGGCGGTCGTCTGACCCCTTTGGCCCAGGGGGGGAATCACGCGAGGGGCGAGGGGGGCAGCGAGCGACGCGAAGGACATGCAGGCCGCCTCGCCTGCCGTGCTTCTGGGCTCGCAGTCGCAGCTGCGTGGGGACAAAGCGGAGGGCAGCCGTACTTCCATGCCGCTCGATTTGGTGTACGGGTGGATCAAGGAACGGAGAACCCAGATCACAGGTGTGCAACTGGCCCTGCCTGCCGCCGGCTCTTCTCGGCGTTCTACCGGACCCCTCCGCCGGTCGGCGGGAATCGATGGAGATGTACTCTGACGACCCGTTAACAGAGTGGTCTCTGCCCTTCAGCTCGCAGGACGAACGCAATCCAGAAAGGAAAATCAACAGAGCTTTGCTTAGCTGTAGAATAGGAAAAACTGTAAAGAGTTTTAGCTCACGTTTTTCAGATTCAGAACCTAGAAACATGGGAGGTGGCAATTTTTGATCGATACCGAGAGATGGAAGAACATCTCGCAGTTTAGCTACAGCCAGAGCAAACACTAGCTAGCTACTGGAGGTCTAAATCTACACCAACGAAGAACTCACGAAATGCGGAGTGAACACTTTCTATCAAAAATGATCTTCAAGAAATATAACACCTGGAGGCACAAAATATGTCCGTCTATCCAAAAGAAAGAAAGAGCGATGTTGGGATGGAAGAAACACGTCTAGCCGTTTAGGTATAGAAGGATCATGAAGATAGCTGCTAGCCGCTCATTCGACACTAGAAGGCATTGTGCTTGACTCTACTCCGCACGACACTGAAACTCCCGAATTATCCTGGTGATGGAGGAGAGGCAAGTATGACACAGGTTTTCTGAGGTCAAGCAGTAGTTTCACATTGCAACTCGTCAAATCATTAAGCTAGCGTTGGAATCGGTGACAAGTAGGAAAGTCTGACAGCGATATGCCATTAGTTTTTGAAGTTGCAAATTGTCATAGCCTTATTGGTACCTTGCAAGTTGCAACCTTGTTTTCCTTCAACCAGAACTCGAAACTATAATTCATGGTCGATAGAACCGCAGATGGAACTATTCATGAGAAAAAAAATCTGTATTCATAGCAAGAATCCATACTTTAAAAAGCCATGAACTAGGAAAGTTTTAAAAAAGAACGTCATGAACTGGGAACTCCAAACAATATATAGTAGTACTCCTTTAATCAACAAATTAACCAGTGACGCGAGGAAACGCCAAGGTGATGATCTTTGCATTCGACAGCTCCATGCATGTTTTAAGGGATCTTGAAAGGCCGACCAACGCAAGAGATGCAAAATCAGCGGCTACGCCATGACAGCACCACCACAACAACACTGGTCAGGGAGCGATGGTGTTTTGGCATTCCACGCCGCGGCTATGGCGACAACCATAATGGCGAAAGCATGCACACCATTGTAATGTCTGACACCGCTCATACGTTCAATGTTTATGCTAGGATCAAAATCTCGTGAGGATAGTCAGCTTTCGCGAAGACATCAATTGGAACGATATGCAATCGTCGAGCATCGCGGTTGTATACCACCACTCTCCGTGAGACCCTCCTGACCCTGAGCTCACCACCAGCTCGGCCATGTATATCTGGCCGGAGATCAGCAGCAGCATAACGGAGCTAGCGGGCTAGTGCAAGACAGCACGAGACAGGGAGCGGCGACGAGATCGGATCGCCTTGACGAGTACGCCTAGACGACCCGGCAGAGGAGAGAGCAGGGGGGGGGGGGGGGGGGGGGGGGGGCAGGGACAGGGGTAGGCTTACTCGTCCTCGTCGCCGGCGCTAAGAGACGACTCGCTGTCGTTGCCGCTTCCGTTTCCTCCACGAGGCCCATCCTCCGCCTCCGGATCTGCGAAACCAATCGAGCACGGCAGAGACCTCTTAGGGATGGATATCCACAGCCCATGGCATCGAATGGGCATCGAGAGACAGAGATGTCGGCGCCGTTCATCTCACCACCGTAGGCGTAGCACGGCTCCCGCAGCGGCGCCCTCGCCCGACGCGCAGAGGGTTCGCCTTCTGAAGACCCATGGGAGTCCCCGCCTCGGCCGTGGCTGGCGCCGCCGCCGCGGACCGCGACGTGGCCGTGCGAGTCGTCGTCGGAGGCGGGCGGCGGGAGCGGGCGCTTCTTGGTGGCCATTCCGTCCTCAGGCCTGGGCTCCCCGGCCGGGTTTCCCCTGGGCGTTGGGGGGAGAGCGGGTGGTGGTTTCGTGGAGAGGGAGGAGAGCGCCAAGAGGTGGGTGGAACTGAGGCAGGGAGAGGAAGGGAGGAGAGTCAGGGCAGGGATGCATTTGGGTTGTGTTTAGTAGTGTGCGTGTGGCCTGACGATCGCGCGAGAGAAGGGGCCAGGCCAAGCAAGAAGCTGGCGGCGCACGGGACGTGGTAGCCGGCGGCAGACCTGCCGTCTTTGCGGAGATGCCAGCCGTTTCTGATTTCTATCTACACGGATAAAGTCTCGTAGAAAACGCGATTTAAGGTTTGTAAAATCACGGTACGGAATAGACACCGAACTAGGAACTGTATATACATAGATCAGTAGGGATAATACACAGTTTTGAGCAATTTATACATAATTTGCGAAATCAAGAGAACATATGTCGCACCATAAACGTAAATTCCAAAAATCCGGCTCCGGAAACCTCATTGGAGCATGCGGGTACGGCGGCGATGCGGCGGGCGAGCGCAGTTCAATCGGAGTCGATGGTGGTGATCCCATGCTTCACGGCGCGCATCGCCCTCTCCTTCCTGCTCCGCCACAGCCATGATGGCCTTGCGCTTATCATTGGCTTCACGCTAGAGCTCCTCAAGGCATGGTGTGTGGGTGGCAGCGGCCGATCTCTGGTGTGCTGTCGGCGGCAGGCAGCGCAACTGCAGGCAGGGCGGATGGCAGGCCGATCTGGTCCCAATGGGTTTAGATGGGCTGCTTTTCCCCGTTGCATCTCGCAACTTCGACGGCAGCACCATGGAGGTTGGTGTCAGTCCCGAGGCACAAGGAACATGGTGGAGGCAGCCTACTTCTCCGTCGAAGGTGGTCAGCCTGAGGCTGGTTTGGTAGATCTTGGGATCCGGCATCTAGTCCCGAAAGCGAGGCACGGAGACCTAGGTGCTGGTGAAAACCGAGCCGTTGGCGGGCTATGGCGGCGTTACCATGTCATTACTTTGATGAAGGCATCGTCGTGCAACTAGTGTCGACCTTAATCGTGCTACTTTATGAAAATTCCTAAGATCTTTGGATCGGGCAATGGTGGCACTGCAGTGTCTCGTTCTCTCTTGGAAGCATCGTTTGTGGAGCAGCGCTGGATGACTAAAGCAGGAGGCGGAGCAGCTTCTTCTAGCATGGAAACGAAATGTCAAGTCATGCATGCTCAGATGGCAGGACTCAACGACATGGTGTCGAGGGGTCTCAATGTCGACCGCGCGTGCGTGTTGGATTTGCACGGGATGGTGTTGTTTGACGTCATAGTGACGTTGACAACATACCTCACAAGGTCATTGCTTCATTCTCTCTTGAAGATAGACGTTGACAACATACCTCACAAGGTCATTGCATGAGTATGCAGAAGATGGCGGCGACGAGGACTTTTTGAAGCGTGTATGCTGGTACGCGCTGAGGGTCTATCGGACTGGTTGTGCCACTTACTTTTCATTGGAAGACTTGTTGAGGCCTTCGGATTTTAGATGTAGTGCGTTGGTGAGATGCCAGGGATATTTACCATGTTCATGGGCATCCCCTTCATCACTGTTGTAGGAACAACGACATGTCGCTTGTTTTAGTGGGATTTGGTTAGATCTTTGTAATCTCTCTTGTAAGGTTTTGGGAATAATCTAATAAAAAAATTGTGTGCATCTTTTGGATGCACGGGCCAGGGTGATCTTCTCCCATTTCAAAAAAAAAACGTTGGAGCTCCTCCTCGCGTGTGATCTCGGAGGGAAGCAGACTCGGCATCATTGCCAACATAGTTCGCCGCTACGACCACTCCCTTACGCTCCTCCTCATACTCGTCTCCATTGACAAAGTCATCGTCGGAGAAGACGAAGTTGTTGTAGTCTGAGGGCGGTGGGGGAGTTGAAGCACGCAGAGCGGCGCGGCTCGAGCTCCCTTCCTCCACAGTTGTGCGAGTCCTCCAGCGGAGGGACGACGACGTAAGCTCGCCACTATTGGTCTACTTACACGTCGCGCGCTTTCGCGCCTCCAGCGACACCACATGTCGCCGGCGCTCCTCCTCGTCGGAGTCAGGAGTGGCAGGGGTACCGTGGCCGCGAGCGTGTGTGGAGTGGCCTACCTAGCCACCCCCAACTCCCATTGAGGAGCTTCGCCACCACATATCGGTACGGTGGTGCGGATCTATAGCTGGGGGTGCGGGCTTTGGTTGCCAGCGAGAATTTGCGGGGAGGGACGGAGGAGGCGAGGTGGAAACTGACGGGTCGTGGCATGTATACCACCCCATGACATGTACATATAGCGCTCGAGCGAGCGGATTTGAGGTGGCCCATAAAATGCATATGGCCGAATTTTTAAAGGTTGGCATTTTATAAGGGGTCTACTATAGATGCTCTTAGGGGCTGTTTGGTTGTACTTATTTATGTTTTTTGTTTTTGGCTTATAAGCCATAAATAGGTACTTTTTATTTTGGCTTTTGGTTTGTACCATCGTACTTCTATGTCTAGTTAAAAGCTAAAAGCCAAAGTCAAAAACACCTATTTCGATGCTTTTAACCAAATATGCAGTTAGTCATAAACTCGTGATTGATCGAGTGAGCACCAGTTTGTTAACTTTGATGCACGGTTGACAATTTGAGACCATGTGGTGTAGTTCCAGTTTTGTGAACGGAGAGATCTAAGCATGTGCAAACACGGTTTGACTGGTTTAGGCTAGTTCAAAATTTTGTACTGTACTATTCTCGTTAAAAAAATTATACTAGGTTCAAAATTTAGATTGAATTTATGAACGAGATTGAACTACGGGACTCTTGGCTGTAGTTTGAGTGGTTTGACCGGCTTCAAATTTTGCACACCCTTAGCGAGACCTTTTTTTACCAAGATGCCAAAAGGTCATACTAATCCTTACCGGATCATCTTTGACTAAAAACAAAACTACGCGTAAGTCCTGAGGGGGTGTCAGGGGTCAACGACGTTTTCCTCAAGCACCACGCCATGAGCGAATCTTGACGTTGTCTCTAAACCTTCAGACCATGTAGAAGCCAGACAAATGATGTTGAATCGACATCTGGAAAGTTGTCGTGCTTAGCCAAAAGAAGCCACAGATAGTGATCTATAAAATGAGTGTTATCCTGGGGAAGAAAATGATGAATTAATGACACCCAAGATCCAACCAGCCAGATACCGCAAGACCTGACCTCACTATCTCCACGACAATCCAAAACTATCGGAAACTCGCTAGTCGGAGAAGAAACCATTGGACCGACACATGAAGATGACACGGAAAACAAAAAAAAATACACCAGATCCACCACCACAAAAGAGTAGATGAGCATTCTTCACCCTGCTCAATGCCACTGCGGATATTGTCGTAGACAAAGTGGGCGAGGAGTAGGGGATATCTTATTCTTGTTCTACATAGCGCCAGCGCCGCCATCGTCACCATATATAGTGTTCTTGTTAGTTGACCAAAATCTAACTCTGGTGACCTACTATAACGCCCCAATGCGCCCCTGGTTCTCCACCCCTTCCGCCATTGGAGCGGAAATCATAGTAGACGGAGACACGTCGCTTCGTAGTCCCGGAATGAAGGAAACAGGGGAGCGTAAGCGATCTAGGGGTCGGCTTGTGGCGTCTACGTCTCATGCATCACATATGTCTAAACGGGCAAGACCTGATTACGAATTCTTCGAGAGTTCAATGTCAAAGCCTAGCTAGACAACGGTTTGTGTAGGTTTTGAAAAAAATTCAAGTGGTGATCTATCATGAGGTGTGTGTTTTGGAATTATGTTTCGAAGTAGTCATGGTGATTTGAAACCCTTTTCTAGAGGATTTGAGAGTGTTCCTATGTCTAACCATGGACTAGAATTGTTGGTAGCTAGAGCAGTTGCCTCCTGGAAGTACTTCGGCTAACCGTTTTAGGGTTACAAAGGTAATATTAGCCCAAGTCTTGATAGACGAAGATATTGACGCTATACTTTCTAACTTGTGTGATCTAGAACTTCATATGCAATCTGACCTCTATGTTTACTACTCCGATAGACTTCATTGGCTTAAGTGATCCCCCAAAATTTATGGCCTTTTAAAAGAGATTGTGAAACGGCCTACTTACATAAGATTGCCAGTGTTGGAACTGTAAATAATATTTTTTTGTTTAGAAATAAGTGATTTGTATTTTAGATTCATATGTATCTAGACACTCAATTATTAAGAAATAAGTGACTTGAGTTTGTTTAGATTCACACGTATCTATACACTAAAACATATCTAGATACGTACGAATCTAGACAAATATAAGTCACTTATTTCTAGACGGAGGGAGTATTTTACCATGCCAAAGGGCATACATCCTTTAGGGAAACCCTAAAGTGATGAGCACGACTCCGGAGTAAAACTTTTTTAACGGGTAAATGCATGATGCAGTTGAGAAACAAGTCGTGTTTCAACTGCACGAGTTCAAGTATACAAGAAAAATGCAATACCAACTGCACGGCAAATATACCTACGCATTGGTGTCTCAACTCTCAACTGCATTGTTTACCGGTTAAGAAACCAGCAAAACCTGCATCAGAAATGGAAGTGCACACTTTCTATCGAAAATGATCTTCCTAGAAATATAGTACTGGAGTCAATATAAAGTTTTACTTCTTCGCCTTTTTCTTTTCTTTTGAGGGTCCAAAAGGGGCGATCGCCTACCTACCTGAACTCTCATTTTCATTAAAAATTGAACGGATACAAGGAGTGTCAGCCGAGTGAATAAAATTTTCCTTCCCCATATCAGAAAAAAAGATGGAGCTCTTGAGATGGAAGAAACACGTCTAACCGTGAAATTCTACCCCTAGGAGGAGGCCAAGGAACTTCCTCTCGGGCCGCTCGCGCAAGGGCGGCTCCAAAGGACCCAAGAAAATGCCGTCTCTTCCGATCTCCCTGACCACTACCGTGGCGGCACCAGCGGTGACGGCCATGCCTCGTCGTCGAAGGCGGCGGGCATGCCTTGCACGTCTCGTCCGGCTCCCTTCACGCGCGCGCGCGCGGGGGGGGGGGGGGGGGGGGAGGACTCCAGGGAGGGCAACGCAGGTGGGGGCCGGGTGATGGGAGTGTGGGACGGCGACGTTTGTCGGCGCGTGTCTGTGAGGCACGGAGGGCAATGGTGGGCGCGGTGTTGCAGACAGAAGGTGGGCGACGCGATACCTGCTGGCTTGAGCCTGATCCCGCTCGATCTGATCGTCGGGAGTCGGTCGACAATGCGGGAACTACTGGATCGACCTGAATAAATTTGGCGGTGGTCCTAGGGTTCCACTCGTGCCACGAAGAAGATCTTCTTGATGCCTGCCCTCGTGATCTGGCCGTACTGTCGAGTTCCGAAAGGCTCCGTCAGCGAACTCCTATTGGCGAATCATGCCTGGAGATTGTTGAATTAGATGGGATTCGGTCGCGTGCAAACCATGTTTTTCCTGACTGTTTGATTTTAGAGGGAGCGAGGCGGAACTCTGCAGCCTGTTGCCATCTTTGATTCTTTGGACATGTCTTTAGTTCCATGGTGAAGTCAGTGTGCGAAGAATGTCATGTAAGACTAGATCTAAGGACTAGCTATGGTGGTTTAAGTCCTCGTGGTGATATGGAATTGGCTTGGTGATTCATGTCTCGTAACATTGACATCGGAAAGTAGGGATGATAGCACATGAGAAGTTCAGTGTCTAAACTTTCAGGGTGAAAACCCAATGCGTGATTTTAATTGGTTGTGTCTCGCAATGACTTTTGTTGAAGGTATTGTTTTAAGAGTACGGATATATCTTCAGGATGAAAACCTATGATTTATGATCAGACGATGATGATGTTAGTGTACTGTTCTCTTCTTAGAGGCGTCGCTTCGAAGAAATTGGATTTCTGGTGCTATATTGGTTATGTTGATCTGTTGTTACATGCATAGATAATTGTAGTGGGATTTTTCTTTTTTATATAATTTTTTTTATTTTTTTAGTTGTATACATCCTTATTGCCATTAAAATACTGCACTGTTATAGGGACTGGGTGTAATTAGTATTTTCATGATATTAATATGTACTTTTTATAGAAAAAATATAAGGACCATGAAGACAGCTAGTGGGTCACTCAAACAGTGGGAGGCATTGCACTTGACTCTCTTCCGCACGATGTTGAAACTCTCTAATTATCCAGTGATGAACTCTGGTGCGTATTTACATGTTTTCTGGACTGAAGAAGTAGTTTTACATGGTAACTCGTCAGATCATTAGGGTAGTGTCAGAGTGTGGGACAAGTGAAGTGACAACGACATGTCATTAGCCTTTGAAGTTGCAAATTGTCATAGCCTGATTGGTAGTAGTTTACAACATGTAACTAGAAACTATGATTCATGCTAGTCGATAGAGCCGCAGATGGAAATGAGTGTCTAATAATCGTAATCAAAGAGAAGAATATTTGGATTGGTAGCAAAAAAACAAAGCTACTGTTAGGAGAAGCGATGAACTAGAGAAGTTAAAGAAAAGGTCATGGAACATGAACAAATTAATCGGTGACTCGAGGAAACGCCAATAAGCTGATCTTGCGTTCAACAGCTCCATGCCTGTTTACAGGTATCCTGGAAGGCCGACCAAACTCGGGAGATCCTAAAATCAGCGGCTACGACATGACAGCACCAGGTCAGGGAGCGATGGTGTTCTTGGCACACGCCGCCGCCGCTGTTCAGGCGGCGGTGGTCAGATCGGGACGGTGGGCAGCTACGGCGACACGCATAATGGCGAAAGCATGCACGCCAGCAGAAATTCACAATCCCCGACACCTCAGAATCTCGTGAGGATGGCCAGCTCTATCAAAGACCACGAGTAAAACACGCACAAGTGGTTGTATAGCAGTATAGCACCACTCTCCCTAAACCAGCTCCGCCATGTATTTGGCCGGATGCCAGCGTCAGAGCAGCAGCATAACGGGCTAGCGGCTAGCACACGACTGCACGAGACATGAAGCAGAGAGGAGATCGGATCGCCTTGACGGGCAGAGAAGAAGAGAGCAGGGGGCAGGGAAGGCTTACTCGTCCTTGTCGCCGGCGCTCATAGACGACTCGCTGTCGTTGCCGCTCCCGTTTCCTCCTCCGCGCGCACCTTCCGCGTCGGGATCTGCGCAACCAATCAAGCACGGACGAGACCTCTTAGAGATACCCACAGGGACATGGCATCGAACGCGATGCGCGTGTGCATCGGAGAGACAGAGATGTCGGCACCGTTCAACTCACCGCCGTAGCGCGTCCCCCGCGGCGGCGCCCTCGCCTGACGCGCAGCGGGTTCACCGTCTGACGACCCATGCGAGGCTCCGCCTCGGCCGCGGCTGGTGGCGGCGCCGCGGACCGCGACCTGGCCGCGCGAGCCGTCGTCGGAGGCGGGCGTCGGGAGTGGGCGCTTCTGGGCGGCCATTTCGTCCTCCTGTCCGGGGTCCCCGGCCGGGTTTTCGCCCGCGCGGCGGCTTCCCCTGGGCGTTGGGGGAAGCGGGTGGTCTGGTGGTTTCGTGGAGAGGGAGGAGAGCGCCGAGAGGTGGGTGGAACTGCGGCAGCAGGGAGAGGAAGAGGAGGAGGGTCAGGGTCTCAGGGATGCATTTGGTGTTGCCTTAAGCGTGCGTGTGGCCTGACCGGATTTGACGATCGCGCGAGAAGGGGCCAAGGAAGAAGCGGGCGGCGCACGGGATGAGCGTAGCCGGCGGCGCACGGCCGTCTTTGCGGAGATGCCAGCCGTTTCTGAATTCGCCTAGGCACTGTCTCGCACTCGTGATTGAACAAGTGAGTGAGAAACTAGTTTGGTACTTTGATGAACGGTTGCCAACTTGAGATGATGCAGGTGTAGTTCTAGTGGCTAGATAATGATTTGGTAGGCTTTGGAAAATATATTGTAAGTGGTAATCTACCCTGGACATTTTCGTTACGAAGTTTGTTTGTTTGTTGGAATTTTTGTTTCAAGGTGATTTCAAACCATTTTTTAGAAGATTTCAGATAGTGTTGGGCTGGAATTTTTTAGGTAACCGTATATTCCATTAATTAAAGAAAATATTAGAAAAGATCCTCCCGAAAACTACCAAACACATTGTGCGGAGACAACTGTCCCGGAAACATTGCAGAAAGAACCACCATTGTCTAAATATGTCTAGGTTCAATGAACATGTGACCATAGTAACAAAGTCCTTAGGGGTCTCTGCGACACTATCGGTCCAGTTGTCTCTTGGTAGTACATGTGTGGTTAGAGGGTTACAAAAGTTATATTGGTCAAAGTATTGATAGGTTAAGATATGGGTACCATATTTCCTGATTCTGTGTGATATAAAACTTTATATTCAATCTTACTAAGTAGGAAACCAATTGGCTTCATTGGATTAAGTAATATAGATTTTTTTTAAAATGGACCGCCAAGAATGCTAATGAAAGAATTCCGAAGAACATTTTACTGTAACATAACACCTTTATCCCCCCCCCCCCACCCCCAAACCTATGGGCACAACTTCATACTAAATGTTTACCAAATTGAGAAACGCGTCGTGTTTCAACTGTATGAATCTCCATTCTATAAGAAAAATTCAATCTCAACTGCACGGGAAAAAACTCCTGAAGATTAAAGTTTGGTTATGGATTATACAATAGCCACCAGGATAAATGATTAAAAACTTGTATATAATCCAAAATGTCAATCCTGCTATGAAGAAGAAACCATTCACCACCTTTTTTTCGAGTGTGCAACGGCTTATGTCCTAGGCGTGGTCGGAAAAGACTACTGGAGCTCATACTAGACCCAAAGTCATTCACACAAGCCAGCTAGCTAAAATGTTCAAATCACTGGTTTGGCAGCAATTTGTTGGGCGAATTGGAAATAGAGAAATAGAACATATTTTGAAGAAAAACTAATAAACTCACATATTGAACTTTTTATCTGATTTGTTAGGCTTGTGTGTTTATTTAATATTGTGCGAGTCTTCGTGGAACTCATGAACTGGAATTGTTGAGAATTGGGTTGAAACTCATACGGTGATGCTTCATCGGTGGCTTTGTTGGGATCCTGTGGCAACAAATGCCTGCTGGTGATGGGTGATAGCGATGCAAATGGAAGTTGATGCTAGGAAATACTCTTTCCGTTTAGAAATATAAGACATTTTAGCTTTCTGAATCGAATGTATCTAAATGTCTTTTAGTGTATATGTTCGTAGAGGTCCGAGGTTAACCTATATAGTCTAGATACATTCATTTTACAAAGCTAAAATGACTTATATTTCTAAATAGAGGGATTAACATGCATGGACTTTCGGTTGGAAGATGGTGGAGAAACATACCTATGTATATGATCCAGTTCATTTGCTTTTGGTTCCTTCATAGTTGAGGTGGTTGGTTGTATGTTGTGGATTGAAAAAACTTGTATGGTTGGCACTTTTATATCCCTTGAACATTAGCGGTAGACGATAATATTGAGATTTCAGTTTTTACTACACATGGATGTTGAACTTACTGTTGTTGTTCCGCTATCCTTAAACCTTAATGATAGTGAAACCCTGCCCTGTTTTGGGGCCCATACATGTGAAGAAAAACTGCACAAAAAATACACATATAGTGCATTCGTGTCCCAAAACTACCATCCATTGTGGATTTATACAGCCGCAGGTGGAAATGGCTATCTATTCTAGTAATGACGAAAGGAGAAGGAATTTATGGATTCATAACAAGAATACATATATAGTTTAAATTAAACTACTCCTAACAGAAGTCATGAAGTAGGAAATTTCAAAAAAGAATAACTCATGATGAACTAGGAACTTCAAATAATAGTACTCCAAAAATCGGCAAAGTAATCAGTGACTCAGAGGAAACGCCAAGCTGATGTTGCATTCGACAGCTCCATGCCTGTTTTAGGGATCCTGAATGGCCGAACGCAGGAGATGTGAAACCAGCGGCTATGCCATGACAGCACGACAACAACAGTGGTGAGCGAGCGATATGGTGTTCTTGGCAAGTTGGCATTCTCCGCCGTCGCTCTAGCAACACGCATGATGGCCAAAGCAGGATCAGAATCTCATGAGAATAGTCACAGCTCTCCCATAGACCCTGAGTTCAACTAGCTTTGGCCATGCATCTCGCCGGAGCTAGCGACCTAGCGTCAGCATAACGGAGCTAGCGGCTAGCACACGACTGCACGCGCTGAAGCGGCTAGGAGATCGGATGACCATGACGGGCACGCCTACAGGACCCAAGCAGAAGAGAAGAGAGCAGGGGGCAGGGAAGGCTAACTCTTCCTCGTCGCCGTCGCTCAGAGGCAAGTCGCTGTCGTTGCCGTTTCCGTTCCGTCTCCTCCTCCACACGACCACGCCCACCCTCCGCGTCGGGATCTGCGGAACCAATCAAGCACGGACGAGGCCTCTCAGCCTATGGTATCTAACGCGATGCCCTCGTGCTGCAATCAAGTGACAGAGATGTCGGCGCCGTTCGTCTCACCACCGTAGTGCGGCTCCCCCGGGGGGCGCTCTCGTCTGACGCGCAGCGGGTTCGCCGTTTGACGACCCATGCGAGGCCCCGGCTCCGCCGTGGCTGATGGCGGCGCGGCGGACCGCGACGTGGCCGTGCGAGTCGTCGTCGTCGGAGGTGGGCGGCGGGAGCGGGCGCTTCTGGGCGGCCATTCCGTCCTCCGGCCTGGTCCCGCTGCCGGGTATTCGCCCGCGCGGCGGCTTCCCCTGGGCGTTGGGAGGAACCGGGAGCGGGTGGGTGGTTTCGTGGAGAGGGAGGAGACTAGAGCGCCAAGAGGAGATCGAGCGAGGTGAGTGCTGCCTGCTGCGGCAGTGAGATGAACTGCGGCAGTGGGATCAAAGCAGTGATTCTGTGCATGGTATATATCGTGTATGCTCCATCTTCTCTCTCCTACAATTTTTATATAGCATGTGTCCCTTTATTCCCTCCTCTTTCTTACTTTTTGGATTTACTCATAAACTTGAAACTGTTGTAGCTCTTAAACTAAAAGTCCAATTTGAAAACGGTTTGAATATTTGGATTACTACAATAGAGAGTTTTATAACAAGACCAATATTGAATATATTTTGACAATATTTGAAAATCAAATTCTAAAACATAATAAAACTTTGAAAAACATAATGAAACATGAAAAAAATATTTGTGGAAATAATTTATTTCACCGCATTTCAAACTTGGTTAACCAGAGTTAGAAAAAAAATTGGTAATTAACTTTGAGTTCTAACTATAAATTATGTTGACGACAAACAGGATCAACAAGTTTTATTGGATTTCATTACTAATCATAACGCTTTATTATGTTTTGAAATTTAGGTTTTTAAATTTTATTAATTTGGGGCTTGTTTAAAAGATCTTACCAAAATAAATACATAGGTTCAAACAGAATGTTATTTGGATAATTATTCTAATATATACAGCCTTTTGAAATTTAGACTTGAAAATAAAAAAGATGGATTAATGGATGAATGAGAGAGTACAAGATGTCAGATGGAAAAGAGAGTGTGGGGTACCATATGCATGCAAAGATTCATTTCTATCCGAATCTTAAAGCATATCAAAGAAATTGAATGGTGCATGCATGCACGCTATCTAGCATGCATGCTAGAAAGACATTTCTGGTCGTGGGATGCATTTGTGTTGTGTGCGTGTGGCCCGGCCGGATTTGACGACCGCGTGAGCGAAGAAGAGGCCAAGGAAGATGCGGGCGGCGCACGGGACACCGGCCGTCTTTGCGGAGATGCGAGCCGTTTCTGAGTTCAGGTAGCCATAGTCCTGAACGCGTGAGTCGCGATTGATCAAGTGAGGAACTAGTTCGGTACTTAACTACTAGAGTAAGTACAATAAATTCTAGTCAGCTCGCTATAACCTATTCTATATCAGCAAAATTCTAGGTAGATGAGAGAAAAGTGAGAAAAGATAAGAAAGCGAGCTCTTCATCTACAGTCGGCCGTAGCACGAGAAACAAGAAGTTATAGCCAACATGTAGCCTGCATCAATTACTTTAAGTGGCCTATTAGCATGAAATGAGTCTTGCATGTTATGCAAGCATTAAATGCTACCTATTTTATATAGCCAATACTGGGCTTATAGCTCTCCTGCGACGTCTTTACGCGGAATTGGAAGGAACGTGACATCGTTGCAAAGAATAGCTCGCATGCGACACTTCTGAAGCGGCAAATAGCTACCGTGCGACACTTCCAATTAACCCCACGAGACCGTCAACGAATACGAATCAGCTGAGCACAGTAGGACCCACAGCCTCTCCACGTCACGGCGGAACTCACCTGATGTCCACCTCATATCGTGGGACCCACGCTGTGGTTGAAGAGAGCCGTTGGCCCCGATCCGTCCCCGCACACGAGCACTCCCGCCACCGTTTCAGCATCTCATCCCCTTTCCGTTTTCTTCTCCGGCGAGCAAGTGCGGCAACGCCAGCGAGGGATGTCGAGCTCTGCTTCAGCCTCCCACCGCTCATGGCCTCAGTATGGTGCGGTGCCGGTGAGGAGGTTCCACGATTGCCCCCGTACCGCGCCCCTGGAGCGGCTTGTCACATCCACCGACAAGAACGGCAACATTGGCCGGGAATTTATGAAGTGTGAGAGCAAGCCCGAGCGAATTGGGGTGGAGGTAGCAACCCGGGAGTTCGAAAACCCGTCCGTGGTGGAGCAATTGGGATGTGGCAACCCCATTTCCGCTGGTACTACGGTGGATGCGGAAGTGAAGGCCGAGCTGAAGAATATGAACAAGCAGCTAAGGCAAATCATCGAATTGAAGAAACAGGACAATCTGATGGCCTTTTTTTTTATTTTTGTGTAATTTCTCTTGGATTAGTTTATCTCCTGATCATTAGTCATTAGATAGCGCAATCAGTGTTCGAGTGATGCTTTGTAATGGATGTAATGGTTGTCTTTGCCTTGAATAAAATGCAACACAAATTTGGGCTAATTTTTAGCTGCTCTGTTTTCGAAATTAGTGTTCCTTCAGTTTCGTTAGTTTCGTCATTGTTCCTTCAGTTTTATCAGTGTGCAGGGGGCGCCCATGTGCAGGGGAGGGGGAGGGGTTGAAAAGTAAAAAAAAACAATTGACGAGGAGTGATTGAAAAAGGTCAGGCCCAAATAGAACTTAGCCAGGCCAAAATGGTCGTATACAGGCCCAATAGTAACTACATGTAGATTGGGCAAAAAAATAGTACTCACTTTACAATCTAAATAGGGACGCGTGGATCTGCAGATACTCGTGCTTAGGTCGCAATCTTTTATTTTTTGCGAAAATAAATATATAAATGAAGTCCAAGGGCATCCATTTAACTAACATAACTTGAACGTCCCTTTAACTTATGTAAATATGTAAATGTCTTGTTTGAAAATAAACCATGTGTTGTTTGAAAATAATCAACCATCATAACGTTAACTTATTCTTTCTTTTGAGCTTTTCTAATTTCACTCATTTTATAAATATTGCACGAGTATTATATGAGAACTTGTTTTTGTGTCTTTTGTTTTATGCACTTGTTGTTTTGGGTGTTTTGACAAATGACAATACAATAAAACACAGATTACAATAGAACACGGGATAGATAATATATTAGATAACATTTATATTAGATAGCCCGATAACATTACAATAAAAAGAAAAGGGGTACAATAATATAGAAGTGAAGGGCAACTAGGCGCCTAAACCCTAACCCTAGCTACCCTACTCCATCGACGGTGGAGGCGGTGTCGGTGCCGCCACCCTCCGAGCCGCCGCCGCGGCATTCCAAGCCGCCAGCCTCTCCCGATGCTCCTACCGCCGTCGTTCCTTGTCCTCCCGTTTGCGCCTTTTCTTCAAGGCGCGCGCGGCCTTCTTCTCCTCCCACTTGGCGTAAGCAGCCAGCTCCGCCTCCTCCTCCTTCTCCGCCGCCTTCCAGTACTCTTCGGAGGGGCCGTCGTCGGGGAGATTGCCGCCGGGGAGGGGGTTGTGGACGAAGTGGCCCTCCGCCCAGGGGCAGGGCGGTGCTTTGCATCGCCCCTCCCCCCCCACTTTTTGCCACGCTTGGGGCGCGTGGGCGCCTCCTGCTCCCAGCCCTGCTTGTGGTCCGGGTGGTTGTCCTCGTCGCTAACTTCAGAATCGGAATGGAAGCGAAGGGGGAAGGTCGCCATGGTCGCCGGAGTGTTTTGGGGCTAGGAGGAGGCAAAGGTACGGGCTCGAGGTTGAAGATGAGGGGCAAGATGAGATGAGGAGGCAAAGGCGTTTTGCCTATTTATTGAGGACGGGGCGTGAAGGGCGGCGTGGGAATCCAGCGTTGGCGCAGCCGCGTGCGCTGCGTTGCATGTAGGCAGCGGGCGTAGCCGCGTGCGTGATCAATGCGGTTAGGCAAAAAAATTGCTAGGATGCGACGTGACCCCTGCACCGTCGCCCCCGCCCCTGCATGCATGCATGCATTAATGCGAAAGAGAGAAAAAACATCGAAGGTAGTTGTTTATTGGCAGTGAAAAATAAAAGAGAAAATAGAATTTGGCCTTTTGATTTACTCGGTAATAAATGCAGGAATTTAGGACCAAGATACTTGTTCGTTTTTACACACCGCATGCAACAAACTCGTTCGTTTTTACACACGCAAGAAAAATCGGTGACTGAAGAAAGTTGTTAGACGTACACTTATTTAATGCGACGGAGGAAATAAATACGCTGCAGCGCTGTTGCACGCAAAATAGCTAGACTGCGACGCGAGAGGCAGCTGCATAGCACGCATGCATGGTGCAGCCCGCCCCGCCCAGCGCCCTCGCATGCCACGCTCGGTCTAACGGTCAATGGAGTGTGCATGTACCTTATATTTATTACATATTTTAGATTTTGATATTTTTTCTTAGGCTGGTCACAGTGACATGCATACTCCCTCTGTCCACAAATAAGTGTACGTTTGGCTTCAAAATTTGTTCACAAAAAAGTATACTTCTATCTTTCCAATGCATTTTAAAGTAGAAAAAATTGCTTCACGAAAATCAAGTCCAATAACATTTAGCAAATGGTCTCTTCAATTTATACATGCACTTACCTCATTGGAGGTGGGAGAATTAAAGATGAGAGAGAACATGACTAACACATTTCCAATGCACTTTTTACTCCATCCCATAATTTGTCTTAAAATTCCTAAACGTCCACTTATTTGCGGACGAAGGGAGTATGTGGGAGTAACTTAGAGTAGTAACATGCATATGTTACTAGTCTAAGTTACTACTCCATAGTGTAAAATAACATAGATGTGGTATCATGCAAAGTCTCATTTATTACAATGTAGACTCATTTTGTTAAAATTTGTGATGTTATGGTAACATTGCTAGTTACCACAAACCTCTCTCTCATCATTTAATTGCATGTCATGTCATCTAAATGCTTAGTTGACAATACATGTAGGACTATGTTACTATCCAAGTTACTCCCACTATGACTAGCCTTATATATATAGTCAAAGTTTATAAATATTGACTTTTTCTATGGCGCATGAACCTGAGGGGAGTAAGTTTGACTGAAGAAAGTTGTTAGACGTACACTTATTTAATGCGACAGAGGGAGTAAATACGCTGCAGCTCTGTTGAACGCAAAATAGCTAGACTGGGACGCTAGAGGCAGCTGCATGCATGGTGCAGCCCGCCCCGTCCAGCGCCCTCGCATGCCACGCTCGGTCCAACGGTCAATGGAGTGTGCCACGCTGTACCTTATCTGTTCATGGAAAAACGATGAAGCCAATCAGATTCCAGAATCATCCATCCCACGGATCGCCAAGAGTTAACCACGAAATCCTTCTAAGAGACGCCAACCAATCAGGTTGCAGAACAAGCTCTTCCACGGATCGCCCAAAGCCACCCGCGGAATCCTTCTAAAAGACGCGATCGGACGGCCACAGTGTCGTGCTAGGGTTAGATCTACGTTCCTCATTCGGCCTTAGGGTTAGCTGGGTTTAGGATGCAGACAACGGGGTTTCACAAGTTTGACCAGACATTCAAATATGCATAACTAATTCAAAAAAAATCAAAAAATACAAAACCTTTGCATGGTGTCATGTTATGTGACATAGTTGTGAGGAAAAATATCAAACTTGGTCTATTGATCATATTTCAAAAAACCCTTCACAGAATGACCTATTTCCTCCGAGGTTTTCTGGCTTTCGGGTCAAATGACCAATGATATGGCTAGAATCAAGGCATAGTTTGTGATAATGTTCCCATATTGGGCATGCATGTGTATAATGGGATGACTAACAATGTTGTAGTACAAAGTTTTCCTTTTCTACGCATAGAAAATCCATTTTCTATTTTCTGAGTGCCAAAAGAGGGGGATTTGTGAAGCAACCACCAAATTAAAGTTTCAAAATGGTAACATCCTATTTTTAAAAAATACTAGACCACCTAGCATATACAATTTCCCAATTTGAGTATCTCAAACCTTTTATTCCATCCCTGGTGAAAAAGACAAATCCTGCCGAATCGGTTGGAAGTGGGTAAGATATGAACTACAGGTACATGATTTCATGCTGATAATTTTTTGTAAAAATCATTTTTAGGTTCACAACATGTTATTTCATCAGAGATCCAGTGCTAGTTTTGTGAGCCTCAGCCCCTAGCTAAGAATATTTATGAAAACCCTTCAAAAAGTTTGACCAAACATTCAAATGCGCATAACTAATTCAAAAAAAATCAAAAAAAATACAAAACCTTCGCATGGTGTCATGTTATGTGACATAGTTCTGAGGAAAAATACCAAACTTGGTTTTAGAAATGGTCGAAAAAACTCGCTTAGAAATGGGGTGGTTTACCCTAGCTTTGGAGCCCATTTCTACCACATTTTGGGTGAGGGTGAGTTGTACTTCACAAAAGGGATCAGGGTGAGGATGAGTTGTACTGTACATATGAGAAAAACGTTGGAAGCTCATACAAACATAGAAAAGTACACTACATTTGTTGAAATTCAAATTTACCATCATATTTGAATTTTGTCCAAATTATCAACAAGTGACAAATTATTATAATAACAAATGTTTACAACAACAACTGCCAAATTAATACAATAACAAATGTTTATAACAAGTGCCAAATTCAAAGTCTATTTCTTTTGGCACTTCTTACCCCTCGTTTTCTTCTCCTTCACAAGTTTCACACCATACAACTGGTTTATGCTCTTCTTTTTCTTACCATTACCATCTTGCCTCCCCACAGCACGTCCAAGAGTCTCCTTCACCTCCTACACCTCCTCAACAACACAATCTGGCACCAGAGCCTCATCAACATGGTCACTTTGCACCAGAGCCTCAACAACAGGCTCATTTTGTACCAGAGCCTCAACAACAGGCTCATTTTGCACCAGAGCCTCAACAACAGGCTCATTTTGCACTAGAGCCTCAACAACATGCTCATTTTGCCCCTCATTTTGCACCAGAGCTTCCAAATCAGAAACGGTGTGCCCTAAAGCCTCAACAGTTTGCACATCATCCTCCAAAACAAGTTCAGATTGCACCTCAGCAGCACCAAACATGATCTGGTTACTTCTCTTCTTTCTTTGGCCATTGATTCTTGCCCTTTTCACTGGCCAGCATTCATTAACAACAAGAGGTGGGCCTTTTTCTCCACGCTTCCTCCTGAAAACAAGCAAGTTAGCTGGGGGAGAAAAATCATCAACAAGAAATGGGATAGATTTTGGATGAACATACTTTGGATTTTCAGCAGTGTATCTGAACTTGGTAGAGCATTCATGCAATTGAGTGTCAACAACATGCCTCCTGCCAGTCTTTGTATCTCTGACTTCAGCACCCCACAATGAGGATTTCTCAACACGCAAATGTGCAAGATTTCTGCTCCTGTTGACCACCTGCTGCACAACATCAGGAAGCTTATCTCCTTGAAGAACATCACAAAGCCTTCTTCTCAATTCCCACAACCTCATGATCATGATCCTGATCTGGTCAACCATGTCATGGACAGGCAAGTCTTTTAACTCCTTCACTTTGTTGTTGAAAATTTATGCCAAATTATTGTTGATATGATCACATTTGATAGCAGTGTTAAAACCAAACCTGTACCATAAAAGAGAATGGTAGGTTTCCAACCATGTACAAAACTTGACCCTATCCTCCTTTGAGCATGTCGCCTTAATCTTCTCAAGGTGATATGAATGTGTCTATCTGGTGTAAGATCTTGCTACTGGCCACATGCATCCAAAATCATCTCCTCTGAATTTTTTGATCAAATTCATCCACATATGGCCGAAGCACCCCCTCTGCTCAGCATGAGGGAAAACAATCTTCACTGCATTTTCTAAACCTTTACATGCATCTGTGTGCACTGCCAATGGAGAGACTGGCCCTATGCATCTTTTCAACTGCATCATGAACCATGTCCATGATGCCTCTGTCTCAGACTGAAACATGCCAATAGCTACAGGGAACATCCAACTGTGTCCATCTAAAGCATTGCATGCTGCTAGTTGACCATTCCACTTTCCAATCAAGAAAGATGAGTCTATACTCAAATATGGACGGCACCCTGCTTTGAAGCCATCGATGCAAGGCTTTAAAGCCATGAAGAATTTAGAGAAGAAGACTTTCCCATCAGCTGTTACCTCAGTATCTATCTCCACAACACTGCCAGGTGACCTCTTCTCTACTTCTGCTTTGAAGTTATAAAGCATTCGAAAGGTATTTGCCCAATCACCATATAGCTCTTTCATTGCCCTTTGCTTTTCCTTCCACACTGTAGTATAATTCAGCTTAATGGGGTACTGCTTTTCCAAGTCTATTTTCAGTCTCTTTGTAGTGTTGTTTGGTGTTGTGGCTAAAATGGGCTTGATCTTTTCTGCAACCCATAATTGTGATGTCATCTTTGTAACTATTTGAGAACTTGTAATGCAAGTATGAGGTTTTGGAATTTGATTCACTTATTGTCCTTCCATCAGGTTGGCGTCTAGCAGATATATATACCACTTGCAAGGCTTGGCACCACCATCATAACCTACGCATTTTGCATAGAACTTCTTTTTATCAGTCCACATAGTCTTGGTAGCAAACTCACGTTTGACTGCATATGTCCTGAAACACATCTTGAATTCATACATGCTTGGAAACAATCTCCCAACTTCAATAACTGGGTCCTCTTTGTCATAAACTGTTACTAGCTCATCATCATGTGCATCATCTACATGAACTGCAGCATTTTCCAACAACTCTAGATCTATATCTGCCTCTTCATCTCTTAAATGGTTGTCACCATCATTTGCAGCTTCATCCCTCTTCTTCTCCTTGTCTCTGTCATCTATAGGAATGCCAAAAAGCTTTGCCATTTCAATGTCATCTATTGGTGCAATGACCAAATCATTCAGGTCATGTATCTCAACTAAATTCCAGTCAACAGTTACAATCCTTTGTGCATTAGCATCTGCAGCATCCCCTTGTGCATTAGCATCATCCTCCACTGTTAACACTTCTAGTTCAGTAAGTATAGGTATTACTTGCCTTTGTGCAGCCCAATCATCCCCGACTATCTGAGCAGCCAGCTTCGAGGCCACATATCCAACCCTCGAATCAGGTTTCAGATCAATGAGCTCTGCTAAAAATAGAACAGTTTTGCTTGTCCAACCGTTTCGCTCATTGATTTCATCAACTATATGTTCCCCTGTCTCAACCCTAACATAGTCACATTTGCAATCATCAAATCGTAACAAAGAAACTTCTTGCTCTGGCCCCAAACCACACTATCCCCAATTTTTTCCACCATCTTCCTCACCGCCTCCTCTCCCATGTTTATTAGCTCTTGGGGATCAACATGTTCTAATTCCACCTCCCATTTAACAATTGTGTCTCTCTCAATGAGCTGCGTGCTGCCATCAACTAAAACAGCCCTAGAGGGAAAGAAATTGATGCGAAATTCGAAGGTTTGGCGTGCAACATCGTCTCTCCTGTTTTTGGCGGGCACTGTGAGCTAGCGGAAGCGAACAAAGAGCTCAGCCTTAGAGAAATTAAGTGCAGAGATACGGGATATACCGATTAGAAGTCCCCTCTCCATGCTCCATCTCGTTCCCCCTCGCCCCGTTCAGCACACCCTCGCCTCCACAATCTAGCATCAATGGGCACGCTCGGATCTCGAATTGAGAAGAATGGGAGAGGAATTAGCTTTCAAATGGCACTCACCACCTTCGCCGTCGAACGAAAGCAGTGCCGCCTAAATTAATTGTTGTGCCGCCGCCTGCGCCGAGAACGATGGGTGAGGTCCGTCGCCGCCGTCGGGGAAGCTACAATCAGTGTGACGCGCGCTCTCGGTCGGAAGCGGTTGGTTTGACTGGCTTGACTAGCTGTCCCAACCGACCGGTTTGGCTTAACCCTAATCTTGGAACAAATTTAAATGTGTCCTTAACGGCCGTTTTATGGCCCGTGTGGCCCTGGGATATTAGTTGCCTCACAACCATCACATGCGAGCTATTCTTTTCAACGATGTCGTGTTCCTTCCAATTCCGCGTAAAGACGTCGCATGGGAGCTATAAGCCCGCCAATACTATAGCCAGCTTATTGTAACAATACATATTTATGATGGCTATATGTGACATAGGACAAGTATATAGCCAGTTGCTGGCTATATTATTGTTCTTGCTCTTAGGTACGGTTGAAAACTTGGCGACAACTTGAGATTATTGTAGAATTTGTGTAGGTGGGTGGGGGGATCTAGGTGGTAATCTGTCATGAGGTGCGTCGTCCTGGACATTTTTGTTAGTAGTACATATATACTAGTCTGTTTGTTTCTTGAAAAATGCAGGTGGTAACCAAGTAAGACGCTCAATTTGAAATTGTTGTTCCATGTGTATGGATTGATGTTTGTCCTCAAGATCAATTCTTAGGTAACAATATTTCAAGAATGTACTCTAAAAAAATATTCAATGTTCATGTTGGGCGACCAATCTTAAGAAAATAATAGATAACAAAACATACTAAAGGGTTGTTATTTCTTTCTATGTGTGTAGGGGGTTGTAAGTTTTCCTCATCAGTTCATGTGTCTAGTAATCCTACACATCTCACATGTGTATGTTCTTCTCTCCAAAACCTTGGTTCAAAAATTTAGAATAAAATCCCCCCCGGCACTCAAAAGGAAATTATGCATGACTCGATAAGGATGTTGGGGAAGGGGTAAAGACTCTTTTGTGTGTAGCAAGCTAAAAAATAAATATTAATATTGTTGATAAGTTGTAAGATTCATATATACTTGACAAGAAATGTGGTGAAAGCCAATTATCTAAAACACCATTCCTTTACAACTAGAGGGAAGAGGTCATATTACTCACCATTTTGAAATCCATATTGCAGGTAAACTTGTCTACCTCTATCGTAGAAAATTGGGTTTGGGTTATTGTAACTTGCTACTCCCTCCGTTTCAAAATATAAGATGTTTTAGGTTTATGAAGAAAATGTACCTAGACTTGTTTTAGTGTCTAGATTCACTCCATAACCGAGTGAACCTATATAATAAAAGAAGTCTAGATACATTTACTTCATAAAGCTAAAACATCTTATATTTTGAAACGGAGGGAGTACTTTCTAGGAGGATACTGGTCCGAGACAAGCTCCCTTAATATATTTTGCTTATATATATGTTAGTCTAATGAGAAGCGGTTAATAGTGGTTCATACTCTCTCCCTAACGTTGCTTTTGTTTCTCTTCCGAAGGTGTCACACCTGCTGAAAATGCCATGTTATATGTTGATCCAAATTCTACAAAGTATAGACCAACTTCTGACGAGTGGAGCGAGGCCCGGATCATCGAAGACCTAGGTTTCCACCGATATATAAACCCCTTGTAAGCCGCCGGTTGGGATGAGTTGCATCTGTGAAATCCCCGGCGTTTGTAAACACTCCTCGATATAGTGAAGTTTCGCTGGCTGGCGCCCGTGGTTTTTTCCTCTCTTTGTTGGAGAGATTTTTCCACGTTAAATCTGTGTCCCCTTGCTTCGTTTTTCGTTCTTCATTATCTTCTTGTCGCAATTGTAACAAGTGATATTAGAGCCCCAGGTTCTAATCTAGGGTTTGCGACATATCGTCATTGAAGTTCGATCTACTACAGCTGGACTACACCACAAGATTCTCCTTGTGGCAGGTGAATATGCAGGCGATTCTCGCCCAAACTTCTGATCTAGATGAAGCATTGGATGGATTCGGTGAAAAGGATGCTAAGACCTGGTCCGCCGAAGAGAAGCGGAAGGACCGTAAGGCTTTGTCTTTGATTCAACTTCATCTGTCCAATAATATTTTGCAGGAAGTACTGGAGATGAAATCTGCTACTGCCCTATGGGAAAAACTGGAAACGATCTGTGTGTCAAAGGATCTAACCAGTAAGATGAACATGAAGATGAAGTTGTTCTCGCACAGGCTGCAAGAAGGTGGATCGGTAATGAATCACATATCTGTTTTTAAAGAGATTGTTTCAGACTTGCAGTCTATGGAGGTAAAATATGATTATGAGGATTTATCTCTTCTACTCTTATGCTCGTTGCCTAGTTCCTATACACATTTTCGTGATACAATATTGTTGAGACGTGATGAACTAACCCTTGCCGAAGTACATGATGCCCTCAAACAGAGGGAAAAGATGAAAACTATGGTAGGGTCAGATGGGACGTCATCCAAGGCTGAGGCTCTGCAGGTTCGTGGTAGGACCGAGCAGAGATACAACAACTATGGAAACAGAGATAAGAGCAAGGACGGTAGAAGTCGTTCAAACTCCAAGGGAAAGGATAAATTCTGCAGGTATTGTAAGAAATCTAATCATGTTATTGATGATTGTTGGAGGTTGCAGAATAAGGAGAAAAGAAATGGAACTTACCAACCGAAAGATAGGTCTGAAGGTTCTGGTAAGGCTGCTGTTGTTTCTGATAGTTCTGATGGTGAATGCTTAGCTGTTTTTGCTGCTTGTGCTTCTCGTGATGATGAATGGATACTTGATACTGCATGTTCATTTTATATTTGCTGTAACAAAGATTGGTTCAGTTCATATGAGTCTGTGCAGACTAGAGATTTTGTGCGTGTGGGGAATGACAACCCATGCCATATTATTGGTGTTGGATCTGTTAAGATCAGGACACATGATGGCGTGACACGCACGTTGAGTGAGGTGAAGCACATACCAAGCATGGCCAGAAATTTGATCTCCCTGAGTACCATGGACGTTGATGGATACAAGTATGCCGGTGGGCATCGAGTTCTGAAGGTATCAAAAGGTTCTCTTATTCACATGATATGTGATATGAATTCTGCTAAATTGTATGTTCTTAGAGGTAGAACTTTGCCTGGTATTGCTGCTGCTGTTACTTCTAATGATTCTGATGATTGTGTTAAAACACATCTATGACATATGCGTCTTGGGCATATGAGCGAACAAGGCATGGCAGAGTTGGTCAAGAGAGAGCTGATTGATGGTTGCAACTTGAGTAAGTTTGAGTTCTGTGAGCACTACATCTTTGGTAAGCATAAAAGAGTTAAATTCAATGCTTCCGTTCATACCACCAAAGGCATATTAGATTATGTGCATGCTGATGTATGGGATTCGTCCCGTAAGACTTCTATTGGTGGTGCTAATTATATGCTTACTATTATTGATGATTACTCAAGAAAAGTGTGGCCTTATTTTATGAAGCATAAATCTGATGTTTTTGATGATTTTAAGAAGTGGAAAGCTATGATTGAAAAACAGACTGAGAAGAAGGTAAAGGTACTACGTACTGACAATGGTATGGAATTCTGTTCTAATGAGTTTGAGGATTTTTGCAGTAACGATGGCATGATCAGGCATCACACCATCCCATATACTCCTCAGCAGAATGGTGTGGCAGAGCACATGAACAGAACCATCATCTCGAGGGCTCGTTGTATGTTGTCTAATGCAGGTATGCATAGGCGTTTCTGGGCTGAAGCAGCCAACACAGCGTGTTACCTCATCAACATGTCACCTTCTATTCCACTTGAGAAGAAAACTCCCATTGAGGTATGGTCAGGTTCGCCTGCTGATTATTCACAGTTGAGAGTTTTTGGCTGCACTGCATATGCTCATGTTGATAATGGGAAGTTAGAGCCTAGGGTTGTTAAGTGCATATTCCTTGGTTATGGTTCAAGAGTTAAAGCATATAAACTATGGAATCCTGAAACTAAAAAAAATTGATAAGTAGAAACATTGTTTTTAGTGAGTCCGTTATGTATCATGATAGCTTGCCATCAGATACCTCTCCTGTTGCTGTTGGAGAGGAGAGAGTTAATGTGCAGGTGGATAACCTGCAGAAAACTGTTGATAATGATGCTATCGTTGAAGATACACATGAGTAAAACATTGATGATATTGTTGTTCAGCACTCACCTACTATTTTGCAGCAGCCACATGAGTTCATTGCTGCTGATAGACCGAGGCATAACTGTGGTCCTCGTCCTCGTTTAATTGAAGAGTGTAATCTTGTACATTATGCTTTGAGTTGTGCTGAACAGGTGGAGAATGATTCTGAACCTGCTACATATAATGAAGCCATTGCATCCATTGACCGCGAGAAGTGGGTTTCTGCTATGCAAGAAGAGATGCAATCGCTTGAGAAAAATGGCACATGGGATGTTGTGCGCTTGCCTAAACAAAATAAGGAGGTCCGCTGCAAGTGGATCTTCAAGAAAAAGGAAGGTTTATCTCCCAAAGAGCCTTCAAGGTACAAGGCAAGGTTAGTAGCAAAAGGGTTCAGCCAGATTCCAGGTATTGATTACAATGATGTGTTCTCTCCAATTGTGAAGCGTAGTTCCATTCACACTTTCTTTAGTATTGTGGCTATGCGTGATCTTGAGCTTGAGCAGTTAGATGTCAAGACTGCTTTTCTGCATGGAGAGCTTGATGAGGAAATATACATGGACCAACCAGAAGGGTTCATAGTGCCTGGTAAAGAGGATTTTGTGTGCAAATTAAAGAAGTCTCTTTATGGCTTAAAGCAATCTCCAAGACAATGGTATAAAAGGTTTGATTCATTTATGATCTCACATGGTTTTGAGAGGTCTAAATATGATAATTGTGTTTATATCAAGTTTGTTGATGGGTCACCTATATACTTGCTGCTATATGTTGATGATATGTTAATTGTTGCCAAGGGCATGAAAGAAATCACTACTTTGAAGGCACACCTAAGTAGCGAGTTTGAGATAAAGGATCTTGGTGCTGCTAAGAAGATCTTAGGTATGGAGATTACCCGAGATAGAAAATCTGGTTTGTTATTTCTTAGTCAGCAAAGTTACATTAAGAAAGTTCTTCATCGTTTTAATATGGATGGTGCCAACTCAGTTAGTACTCCTATTGATCCTCATTTTAAATTGTCAGTTTCTCAGTGTCCTACTACTGATGAAGAGTTTGAGTACATGTCAAAGGTGTCATATTCTAATGCTGTTGGTTCTTTGATGTATGCCATAGTTTGTTATCGTCCTGATTTATCATATGCTATGAGTTTGATAAGTAGATACATGGCTAATCCTGGTAAAGAACATTGGAAGGCTGTTCAGTGGGTTTTCAGGTACCTTCTTGGCACTTCCAATGCTTGTTTGAAGTTTGGCAGGACCGGTGAGGGACTCGTTGGCTATGTGGATTCAGATTTTGCTGCCGATTTGGATAAGAGAAGATCCCTCACAGGTTATGTGTTTAATGTTGGTGGTTGTGCTGTTAGCTGGAAGGCTACATTGCAGGTTGTTGTTGTACAATCTACTACTGAAACTGAATACATGGCTATTGCTGAAGCTTGCAAAGAATCTGTTTGGTTGAAAGGTTTGTTTGTTGAGCTTTGTGGAGATGATTATTGCATTACTTTGTTTTGTGACAGTCAAAGTGCCATATACTTTACAAAAGATCAGATGTTCCATGAGAGAACTAAGGACATTGATGTCAAGTACCATTTTGTTAGAGACATTGTTGCTCAAGGTAAATTAAAGGTATGCAAGATCAGCACTCATGATAATCCTACTGATATGATGACTAAACATGTTCCTGTTGCTAAGTTTGAGCTTTGCTCGAACTTAGTTGGTTTAACTGATTAGCCCAAGTGGCTATTGGCGGCGAAAGTATTTGCTTTGTTTGTTCAGGGAGACGGTTGCTGTTGATGCTACAAGGAGGAATTTGTCTCAAGGTGGAGTTTGTTATATGTTGATCCAAATTCTACAAAGTATAGGCCAACTTCTGACGAGTGGAGCGAGGCCCGTCGCCGGAGGCCCGTGGTGGGGGGTGCGGGGGACGACAGCCCCCCGTGGTACGGTACGGATCGTCGAAGACCTAGGTTTCCACTGATATATAAACCCCTTGTAAGCCGCCGGTTGGGATGAGTTGCATCTGTGAAATCCCCGGCGTTTGTAAACACTCCTCGATATAGTGAAGTTTCGCTGGCTGGCGCCCGTGGTTTTTTTCTCTCTTTGTTGGAGAGGTTTTTCCACGTTAAATCTGTGTCCCCTTGCTGTGTTTTTCGTTTTTCGTTCTTCGTTATCTTCTTGTCGCAATTGTAACATGCCATTCTAGAGGACATTGAAGATGAAACTCACGTGTTAAATATTTGTTCTCAACACATGGTGTTCCATGTTTTCTATGTAGAGAGGAAGTGCTCTATGGAGTGCGGACTTTTGGGACTCATACTCCATGGATTCCAAAGTTTAGAAAAACATCAGTAATCGTATTTATATATGGTCGGTAAAGTTATGAAGAAATCACATATATTTGTATGGATATTACACATTTGTAAATCTTTACCCAACTTTTATTTCAATATCTGCTCTACACAGATATACAAATTAGATCCACTATTTATTTTTGTGTAGACCACAGCCCAGTGAAAATAGTTTTTCATGAAAAAAAATGTTTGTAGTTAGCATATTCATGAAATATGAAAATGGCAGAGGATTTAGAAAAAACAACCTTTTTTATTTATTTTGTTAAAACGGGTCTTCATGGGGCTCAGAATCCATTTAGAGACCTCGGTGTTCTCCACTTGTCGTCGCAGGTAGGGTGAATATTTTTACACATGCTCACAAGACAACACGAATAGAAGTCATCTATGGAGGCCTTATAGCTTAGGTCGTAGCACACTAATAAGTATTGCCACAACGATGTATTTTGAATGGTCTCATTGCCTCACTAGAGCATGAATTAGTCCTATGATATGAATGCTCTAGGCAGCCTTGGTAGAAGGTCGGGTTGTACTCGACTTCCCAACCCAAATTATTCTATAAACTTTTTCCCATTGTTACCCTGAGTTGTACTTGTCTTCTCGAAGTCAAACACTAGGCTCGGTGAACTTGTTTTGAGCAGTAGCTAGTGTCAAAGTAGAGCTAATGGATTGCAATGCCCATGGGGATTATTTATAGGCTGGTTTTTAAAAAGTGACCAAGATTACCCATGAGATGGTAGGTGAGAAGGGTAGCAGAGACGCAATCTCTGTTTTAGTGATATAATTTTCATGTCATATGTTAACAAAATAATTCTTGATTAAAATTTTATCTTAACGGAGTTTAATACTCGCTCTGATCCATAATAAGTGCCACTAATTTAATATAACTTTATACTAAATCAAGGACACTTATTATATGGATTGGAATGAGTATATTATTCGTACATGAATAGAAAAAATGGAAGACTAGGGGCGTGTTTGTTAGGTCGGGCGAACTCAGAAAATCCCTTCTCACCCCGTGCTTCTTTGTTTGGTAGTTCAGCTATGCTATGTTGGGTAGTGCTGACCTCATGCGAAAAGAGGCCCTCAGCCCTGCCCACATGCGAAGCTCAAATCGAGCTTCTTGACTCAGCTTGGCCGAGTCCATCCCGCGCCTGGAACTCAGCCTTCTAGGGGTCACGGTCCTGCTCCCATCGCGTGTGTCATTTCGTCCGCACAGAAACGCAACCGCCCCGACCTCACCTCTCGCGGCCAACCTCTCCAGGCGTCGTCGGCGAGAGAGCAGGCCACCAACAACCGAGCATGCCACACCGCCTCCTGGCGTCGTGGCGGCGGCTCCCGGCGGAGGACACCACGCAGATCTTCGCGTCCTGCCCTCTCCCCGAGCTCCCGCAGCAGCGCTCCAGCGATGTGCCATGAGCTCCAGCACGCAGACGCAGTGATGCAGCAACACAAGAACTCGCAGCAGAGAACGCCATGAACTCGCGGCAGCGACGCCATGAACTCGCGGCAGAGCACGCAACGACGCCATGAACTCGCTGCAGCCGTCGAGGAGGGAGCTCGATCGTGACCTCCTGGCTCCGGTTTGAGGAGGGGCTAGGCCTCTTGGAGCACTGGCGGCGGCTGCTCTCGCCGGCAACGGTGTCGGAGCCGAGCCGAACATGGGGGCCTCCTGGAGCACCGGCGATGGCTGCTCTCGCCGGCAACGGTGCTTGAGCTCGAGCCCAGGGACCCGATTGATTTTCTATTTTGTATGTAAGGACCTGATTGCTTTTTATTTTTTATATGGCTCAGCTCAACTAATCCAACCTACCAAACATGATCTCAACCGAGCTCAGCTCAACTCACCAGATCTACCAAACAAAGTCCAATAATACACACTTGTATGAAGTCCACATAGCTACACCCAACTTGTATAAGATAAGAAAGGCCACCGGGCTACCAAACACACCCTAGAGTAATATGTCCTCTTCACTTCTGCAGGGTTCGAAAACTATGGGAATTTGACTCAAGTAGCGTTAGATACTACTCCCTCCATCCCAATGCTTAAGGCATTTTTTTTAAAGTCAAGCCATGGAAATTTTAACCAAACTTTTAGAAAAAACTATCAAGAACTATTATATTATATAGATACCATGTAAAAATATGTTTCATGATGTACAAAAGGGTATGGATTACATATTATAAATATTAATATTTTTCTCTAAAAACTTTGTCAAACTTGAGGTAGTTTGACTTTTCAAAAAAAATATAGGCCTTAAGCCTTGGGACGGAGGTAGTATATGAAAAAGAAATGAATTGTGCAAAGATGAGTGGGTGACAATTTTCCATGAATATTAACTACAAAAGAATCCTTAGAAAATTTACTTAAGGATTCAGATCCTACAAATCAAATGAGAACCATAGAAAAATTCATGGGATTCATATCCTCGTAAAATCATATGAAATCAATTTGAATGGAAGGGGCCCTTAGAAGGAAAAACAAGAAACTAACTACTTGTGAGAACATTATACCATCGGAAGTTCATTAAGTGCCACACGGGTAGTGCCATATGAAAACTGTTGGAATTATGTCCTAGAGGCAATAATAAAGATGTTATTATTTAATTCTTGTTCATGATAATGTTTATATTCCATGCTAGAATTGTATTGCGGAAACTTTAATACTTGTGTGGTTTGTGAACAACACCGTGTCCCTAGTACGCCTCTATGGACTAGCTCATTGATCAATGATGGTTAAGGTTTCCTAACCATAGACATGAGTTGTCAATTGATAATGAGATCATATCATTGGGAGAATGATATGATGGACAGACTCAAACTAAGCGAAGCAATTAGATCGTGTCATCGTGTTCGTCTTTGCGAAGCTTTTCTTATGTCAAATATTGTATTCCTTAGACCATGAGATAATACAACTCCCTGGTATCGGAAGAAAGCTTTGAGGTCATCAAACGTCATCCTATGAGAGGGTGATCATAAAGGTGTCTCTCAGGTGATCGGAAAGTATCTGTTGGGTTGTATGTATCGAGATGGGATTTGTCCCTCCCAAGTCGGAGAGATATACTTCGGGCCCACTCGGTAATCGATATCAACACCGCTTGCAAGCATGTGGTTAAGGAGTTAATCACAAAGTGATATCGGATTACGGAACGAGTAAAGTACTTGCTGTGAACGAGATTGAACTAGGTATGAAGGTACCGACGATCGAATCTCGGGCAAGTAAAATATCGCGAGACGAAGGGAATATATATATGGGATTGATTGAATCCTGGCATCGTGGTTCATCCGATATGATCATCGATGAATGTGTGGGAGTCAATATGGGTTTCCAGACCCCGCTGTTGATTATTGATAGAAGATCATGTCTGCATATTCTCGAACCCGCAGGGTCACACACTTAACGTGTCTCGACGCTAGGATAGATTGGATAATTGGTTTATGAGTGTTTGTTCGGAGTCTCGGATGGGATCCGGGACATCATGAGAGGTTCCGGAGTGGTCCGGAGAATAATATTCATATAAGGCAGTGCAGTTTTTGGAGTTCGGAATTGTTCCGGGTTAATCGGTATTGTACCGGAAGCTTCTAGAACCTTCCGGAAGGGGACCAACGTGGCCCCACCTTCTGGGAGGGGGCATGGGCCTATGAGGGAGTGCCCTGGCTGCATTGGGCCAGGGGCACAAGGCCCCATAGGGCCCAGCCGGCCAAGAGAGGTTTAAACTCTAGATAGAGCTTCTAGAAGGGGGGTTTCCTTGCCCCCCACTCTTCCTCCTTGGGGCCGCCGGCCTTGGCTTGGGGGAGGGGCTAGGGCTGCGCCCACCCCTCTATATATAGAGGGCTGGGGGCGCACCAACCCCCACACCTTCCCCTCCAACCCTAGCCGCCCTGCTGCCCTCCTTTCTCCCTCCCGACTGCTTGTAGGCAAAGCCCTGCTGCAGAAATTCTCCATCAATTGCACCGCGTCGTCGCGTTGTAGATCCAACCCATCTCTCCACCATACTTTCTGTACCAAGGAAGGAGGAGACGTCGAGGTGCCGCACGTGTGCATCTCACGGAGGCATCGCCACTTGTGGTGCTAGATCGGATCGGATCGCGAGGAGGAGAAGCGAGTACGACTACATCACCCACGTTCCGACGAACGTTCCGCTGTGCGAATCTTCAAGGGTATGAAGATCTAATCCAATATCTCTCGTTTTTTGCATCTCCTAGATTAGATCTTGGCTTCCCTCTGTTCGCATCCATAGAAAATTTTGATTTACTATGCCGCGAAACCCTTCAGTGGTATCAGAGCTAGATCTATGCGTAGATGTGTTTCACGAGTATAACGCAACATGGTTGTTGCGGGCGTTGATGTTTTTTGTTGCAAGCCTCTTGTTTGTGTTCTTCTTATGATGCGGGATAGTGAGATTGAAGCGGTCCAGGCCAACCTTACGCGACGTCGTTCGCGAGACCGGCTCCGCACTTGACGTGTGGCTTGTTCCACACATGCGACTGGTGGATGTCAGTTTCTCTCACTATATTTGTCATGGGATTAACACCGGAGTTTGGCAACCATAATATCACCGTTGTGGCTTTCCGTAGGTAAGAATCGTTCTTAGCATCTACTCCCATAAGCCACGTAAAACATGCAACAACAAAGTAGAGGCGTCTAACTTGTTTTTGCAGGGAGTGTTTTCTGTGATATGGTATGGCCAAAGATGTGATGTGTATAATGTATGCGATGATCATGTTTTGTAATGTTTCACGACTTGCATGTCGATGAGTACACAACCGGCAAGAGCCATATGGTTGTCTTTATAATTGTGTATGAACTGTGTGTCAACTTCTTATGCGCCATGTAATAGTTTCACTTTATCGCTAAGTAGTTAGCAATAGTTGTAGTTGCTATTCGTGGTGGAGGCAATCATGGTGGAGTGATGGAGATCATGCCGGAACGCACAAGATGGAGATCATTGCGCGAAGATTGGCTATACCATGTCACATAAAGTTATATGCATGTGATGTTTATCCTTTTATGTATCTTATTATGCTTAGATCGCGACGGTAGCATTATAAGATGATTCCTCACTTAAAGATCAAGATAAAAACTATGTTCTCCCCAAGTATGCACCGTTGCGAAAGTTCGTCGTGTCCAAGCATCACGTGATGATCGGGTGCTATAGACTCTACGCTCACATACAACGGGTGCAAGCCAGTTTTGCACACGCGGAAATACTTGGGTCTAACTTGACGAGCCTAGCATATACAGACATGGCCTCGGAACACAAGAACCGAAAGGTTAAGCATGAGTCATATGAATGATATGATCGACACTTCGTTGTCCACCATTGAAGCCACATCTCTTCTCGTGATGATCGGATTAGGTGTGGTGAATTTGGATCATGTTCACTAAACAACTTGAGGGATGTTGAATTTAGTGGGAGTTCATCTAGTAATTTGATTAAAAGTTGAACTAGTTATCATGAACATAGTCTAATTTGTACTTGCAAATATTGTAGATCACATGGCTAAGTCCAACTTCAACTTCAACGTTTTTGCTGAGAAAGAAAAGCTTAAGAACAATGGGTCTAACTTCACCAATTGGTTCCGCAATCTAAGAATCATTCTCTCTGGCGGTCAAAAGGACTATGTCCTTGGGAAAGCATTAGGTGACCCCCCTGTTGCAACTGCGCCGGCTGATGAGAAAGCTGTCTATCAGTCGCGCAAAGATGATTATGGTGTGATTAAGAGCACCATGTTGTTTGCTATGGAACCGGAACTTCAAAATCGTTTTGAAGACTATCCCGGGCCCTTTGAGATTCTCGAAGAGCTGAAAACCATGTTTCAGACTCAGGCCCGTTCTGAGAGATATGAGATCTCTGAGAAGTTCTTTGACTGCAAGATGGAGGAAGGGAGTTCTGTTAGTGAGCATGTTGCATCCCAGTTGTCTAACACCTGTAATGCTACTTGATCTAGTAATAAAAGGGCCACTTCCTACATATAATTGTTGCATCATCATCATATCATGCTCATGTCATCATGCCACCTTGCATTTGAGCATCATACAAAAACCCTTGAGCTTTGGTTCTTATCTCATATGCATTAATATTTGTATTTGCCTCTTGATATTGTATTTGGTTCTTGATATATTGTTAAATGCCCAAGTTGAGTTGGGGGGCATATCTCTTATTGACTCCACCACCTTTTCTTCACCACCTTATAATTCGACCATCCAACTAATATGAGCTTGGCATTTTAATTGAGTTTACCTCTAGCTCATGTGGGGTGGATGGATCTCTCTCCACTTCTTTGCTTGCCCTTACTCCAACTTTGGGAGGATGCAAATAAACAAATGCCATGGAAGTTATTGTGTTTTCACAAGAGTAAACAAGGCATTAAATATTTTGCATGGGCCATGCAACCCTCTCCCTTGTTTTCTTTTCTTCCTTTTGCTTGTTCCTGTGGACCTTGTTTTTGGATCTTGCTTGGTCTTGTTTAACGCATGTAAGCACCATGATCTACCCCATCCTAGCTAAGCCCTAATCTACACCTAATCTAAACCAAACCCTAAACCCTACCCCCTCTAAACCCCATCCCTATCCATGCATGCACATGTGATCATGTGGGCATGTACAAGCCTTAACCCCTTCCCCCTCTCTCTAGCCCTACCACACCTTGTGCTTGATCATGTGATGCCCTTCATGTGCTAACTTGAGACCCTCTCTTCTTACCCTCTCTCTCACCCTCTAGCTAACCCTAGCTCGACCCCCCCACATGCTCTACCCTCTCTCTCGGCCTCTCCTCTCTCTCTAGCATGTAGGCCCCATCTAGCCTCCCTTTTCTCTCTTGGCCGAGCTACCCTACCCAAACCTATCAAACCCTAACCCGCGCCTCCCCTCTAACCTAGCTCCTAACCGAGTCCATCCCCCCATCTCCTTTCTTGCTCTCTCTGCCGGACCTGCCCCACCCCGAGCTCCCCTCCCTGGCCCTACCTGGCAGTCCCCCCAGCTCCCTGCCTAGCTAACCCTCTCCCTTCCCCTGCCTGGCCGATCACGTGAGGAAGGAGAGCAAAAAGGTGGCCAAGCCATCTTCCCCTCCCCCATGCAATCCTCACCTGCCCCCCTCTCGTTCTTATCCACCCCTCCGTCTCTGCCTCGCCCAGCTACTCCCTATCCACCCTAGAGTCCTGCCTCGCCTCCCCTTCCTCCCTTCTTCCTCCCCCGACAGACCCCCCCTCTCCACCGTGGCCAAAACCCTAGCTGCCTCGTCCTGCTGCGGTCTGCACGCCCTGCTGCTCCCTGAGACCCCCAGAAGCGCCGACGAGTTTCCCTGCACCTCCTTAGGCGGCTAGTACCAGAGGAGGCAGCTGGAAGGCCACCGAGCACCGCTGCCGTCGCCATGGCCGGAGGGATCTGAAGCTTCTCGCCATGAGCCCGCCGGCAGATCCTTACCTCCCCGAGCCTCGCCAACCTCGTTGTCAAGCTGCTGGTGAGCCCCTGCAGCCCCTAGACACCCCCTTCTCCTCTCTAGTTCGCCATAGCTCCGCCGGCCTCCGTCGAACACCCTGCGTGCGCGCTCGTCGCCACGGTCACCGCCTGCGTGCGCGTCAGCAGCAGCTGCGGCGTGCGTTTTGCCTCTGTTCCTCGACGAAACCCGCGCGCTGCAGCCCTCCCCCGAGCTAGCCTCCTGAACGAGAATTGTAACCGGTAGCGCCCTCGTCATTTTTGGTTTTTGCGGCTTGGCCGGAGACGCCGTGGTTCGCTCGCCATCGTCGTCCGAAAGTCCGGCCAGATCCACCGCCGCGGCACCGCGTTCAGCAGCAGACAGCGACAGCCCTGCGTGTTTTGCGTTTAGGTCCCTGTATATTCTCCCGCCTAAACCCGCCGTCCCCGTAACCCCACCAGTCAGCGTCGGTGTCGTTTTATAAAAAGGCTCTCCACTTTTCTCCAAACCAACCCGCGGTCCCATGCCCCCCACCTGTCAGTCCCTGGCCGCTCGCCTCTGTCTCGTGGACCCTGTGGCCCTGACCCCACCTGTCGGCCTCAGTGGCTGGGTTAGCTCGCGGTGACAGAAGCTCCTGCGTGCGTGGCAGCCCAGTCAGCTTCGACCCCACCTGTCACTGGCTGTGGGTAGATCTGCCTGAGTAATAAAAGCCCAGAAAATCTGTCTGTTTCAAATTAAATTCTTTGCAAATTAATTCAATTCAAATTCAAATACAAATCTGTTTAAATTTAGATGAATTCATAACTTATTCCTGGTTTGGAATTTGAATTCAAACCTTATATGAAAAATGTTTTGTTTTTGAATGATTAATTCAAATCTTTATTCAAATATTTTCAAAACTACTTTAAATTAGTCAAACCTTTGACTTTGACCTAATATGACTAATTTTGACTTAAAAATAAAATTAAATTCAAATTTCCAAATAATGCAAATAATATATGTTTTGAAATCAGAAAAATATGAGGATTTCAAATATGCTATTTAAATTACCTTTTGCACATTTAAAATTCCAAGTTGATTAAATTACAACAAATGCCACTGGAACTTAATAAATTAATAACTTTTGATTTATAACTCCGAATTTAACAACTGATATGTCTAAAATGATCAGCTCGACGAGACCTTTCTGTTTATGCTATCTATGACTTCAATTGCAGCATGCATCGTATAAATATAAAGTATACAGCAACTATTATGACAATAAAATGGGACCAAAACCCCATAAAAATGTTACTTCTTGTGTTCTACACCTTACCCATGCCATGCTACTTTATTGCCATGCAACTTGTGCATCATTCATCATGGCATGATTGTTTGCTTGACGCATTTTATTCCTATGCTTGTGCACTTTATTTATGTTGGCCCTTGTTTGTTTGGTTCTTCTTCGGATAGACTCTGAGCAGGGGATATATCAAGAGAACCAGGAGCACTACCCAGATCCGTCTCTCGCTTCAACTGAGTTGCCAGGCAAGCACTACCACATGCTTGCATACATACAATACCTATTGCCTCTATCTTATTCTTGCATCATGGAGTCGCGATTGCATTCAACTGAATCCCAAGTATTGCATAGCCTTTACTTTTAAACCCCACCAAGCTTGTTCGTCCATCCCATGAGCCTTTACTACAGGAGTTGTTTGAGCCATGCGAGTCGTAGAACAACATGTGTAGGGTATGTGAGAGTCTAATGGATAACGAGGTACCTAAACAACTTAACCTGAGTAGTAATGGGATAACTAATGAAAGTGGCACCGGTGAGCAACATCTGCTATTTGGTTTTTCCTGCTCACTTGTGTCCCGTAAGACCCCGAGTACTTGATTCCTGTTCCAAGATTATTCGCGCTATCCACATCCGGGAGGCTTATGGGACCCCCCTGAGCCAGAGCTTGATTCAGTCTTATTTCTTGGGGCCACAAACTAGTTTGAGGTTTTATTTATTATCCTGTACTTATGCCATGCTTTACTGCTTTATTTAAATTGTGCGACAGATAGCACCTGTACTGTTTAGGATCGGGACACGATTCCGCGGTGTCGACAAGCCCAGTTTTGGGTTCCCAGTCGTTCACAGCCGTATACCCAAACCTTGAGTCCGTTTCGGAGTCAGCTAACTTCGTGGCGGGTAGCTTAATGGGGTGGCCCCCTGAAATATTTCTGAATCCTGTGATTGCTTTGTCGTGAAGGCCTCGTTGGGTTTTGTTTTGGTTTTTCCGAGGCTGATCGAGTGTGTGTTGCTATTTGTGCACCCCGGCCGGGTTAAAACTTTCTGAAAGCCGTGTCCGCGGTTATGGACGACTTGGAGCACAGTTTCTCGATCATAGACAAACATAACTAAAGTACCGCTTTAATTTGACTAAGTAAATCACTAGTAAATAGTGCAATACTCATGGAATGGTTAATAAAATTGCCAACGGATGGGGGTTGTTCGTCCGCTTCCTCGTCGGTAAGCGAGGAGGAGGATGGATCTGGTGATATTACTGTTATAACTGTTGTCTTTAATTCACGGACATCCGTCTATCTTTGGTTAGGCGGATGGTTAGCGAGTATCTATAGAACTGCTAGGGTTTATCTTTTGCTGCAATTGCGTCACCCCAGGTTGTGTCTCCTTTAGAGGCATAAAGACTTGCTGAGTACCCTTAGGGTCTCACACGTTAAATTATTGGTTCAGATGAACAGGTACCCTCGCAGGACGGATACTGGGTGGAAGAGGCTGATGATCTGGGCAACGATCGTTCGGTGTAGAGATTCCGGGAACGGGGATCCGTGAGATCTGTGGGTGGGATGTGCTTATTTCTATGGCATCTTATGCCGATTTGCTTCTTATCCGTACTCGGACTTGTTTTGCCGCTTCCGCTTGTTACTCTGATGTGTGATGTATGAGGAATTATCCTAAAATATTATATCTATCTAGGTCATTTGAATCTTGCCGTATGGCGTTGCTATATTTCCTTTCTTTCTAGATGGAATGGCTCTGATGTACTTTTGTATGGTGGCTTGCATACATACTCATTTGTGTATGTAGTTGATCCCTTCGCCTGCCGATTACGCCGCCCGTACAGGTCCCGTTGAGTTGGAAGTGGTTGGGACGGCCGAAAGGTCTACCCGTGAGTGGCTTTTGGGGCCCCACCGTACTATTTCAACCACTACCGCTCATCCAGGCTTGTATCTAGGAGCGTAATTCACCGAGGTAGTTACAGAGCACGCCATTAAGATGACGGGCTACACTCAACGCCTTGAGCAACTGTAATGCACGATTCCAGAGGAGCTCAAGATTGACAGGGTTCTGCAATCACTCCCTCCCAGCTACAAAAGTTTTGTAGTGACTCATAATCAGATTGGTTCCACTGATACGATCACCGAGCTCTTCGCAAAGCTGAAGTCTGCGGAGGTGGACATCAAGAAGGATAATCATGTGTTGATGGTCAACAAGCCCTCCTTTAAGAAAGGTAAGGGTGCAAAGAATCCCTTCAAGAAAGGCGGCGGCAAGCGCGTTGCCCCTGCTGAGAAGAAGCTCAAGTCTGGTCCTAAGCCGGACACTGAGTGCTTCTATTGCAAGGACAAGGGTCACTGGAAGCGCAACTGTCCGAAGTACTTAGCGGACAAGAAGGCTGGCACCATCAAAGGTATATTTGATATACATGTTATTGATGTTTTCCTTACTAGCCCTCGTTGTAGTGCCTGGGTATTTGATACTGGTTCAGTTGCTAATATTTGTAACTCGAAACAGGAGCTATGGAATAGATGGCGGCTTGCGAGGGATGAGGTGACGATGCGCGTTGGCAACGGATCAAGAGTTGATGCGATGGTCGTCGGCACGCTCTCCTTAGTTTTACCTTCGGGATTAGTTTTAAACCTTAATAAGTGTTATTGTGTGCCTGCGTTGAGCATGAACATTATTTCTGGATCTTGTTTATTGCAAGACGGTTATTCATTTAAATCGGAGAATAATGGTTGTTCTATTTATATGAGTAACATCTTTTATGGTCATGCACCTATTGTGAATGGTTTATTTCTTCTAAATCTCGAAAGGGATGAAACACACATTCATAACATTGAGGCTAAGAGATGCAAAGTAGATAGTGATAATACTACTTATTTGTGGCACTGTCGTCTAGGTCATATTGGTGTAAAGCGCATGAAGAAACTCCATTCTGATGGACTTTTGGAGTCTCTTGATTTTGAATCATTTGACACATGCGAACCATGCCTCATGGGCAAGATGATCAAAACCCCGTTCTCCGGTATGATGGAGCGAGCAACGGACTTGTTGGAAATCATACATACCGATGTATGCGGACCGATGAGTGTTTCGACGCGCGGTGGATATCGCTATTTTCTCACTTTTACCGATGACTTAAGTAGATATGGGTATATCTATTTAATGAAACATAAATCTGAAACGTTTGAAAAGTTCAAAGAATTTCAGAATGAAGTGGAGAACCATCGTAACAGAAAGATTAAGTTTCTACGATCTGATCGTGGAGGTGAATATTTGAGTTATGATTTTCTCACGCATCTTAAAGCAAGCGGAATCGTTTCGCAACTCACGCCACCCGGAACACCACAGCGCAATGGTGTGTCTGAACGCCGGAATCGAACCCTATTAGATATGGTCCGATCGATGATGTCTCTTACTGATTTGCCGTTATCATTTTGGGGTTATGCATTAGAAACCACTGCATTCACTTTAAATAGGGCACCATCTAAATCCGTTGAGACGACACCGTATGAACTGTGGTTTGGTGCTAAACCTAAGTTATCGTTTCTTAAAGTTTGGGGATGCGAAGCTTACGTCAAGAAGTTGATGCCGGACAAGCTCGAACCCAAAGCGGAGAAATGCGTCTTCATAGGATACCCTAAGGAAACTATTGGGTATACCTTCTATCACAGAACCGAAGGCAAAGTGTTTGTCGCAAAGAACGGTTCCTTTCTTGAGAAGGAGTTTCTCTCGAAAGAAGTGAGTGGGAGGAAAGTAGAGCTAGACGAGGTTGTTGAACCTTCTCTTGAGTTGGAGAGTAGCGCAGCACCTGAAATTGTTTCAGTGCCGCCTGCACCAACAATAGAGGAAGCTAATGATAAGGATCATGAAGCTTCGGACGATGCTGCTACTGAACGTCGCAGGTCGACAAGGTCGTGTGCCCCTCCTGAGTGGTACGACAACCCTGTCTTAACTGTCTTGTTAGTAGATGACAGTGAACCTTCGAACTATGAGGAAGCGATGATGAGCCCAGACTTTGAGAAATGGCTAGAAGCCATGAAATCCGAATTGGGATCCATGAGCGAAAACCAAGTATGGACTTTGGTGGACCCTCCTAGCGACCGAAAGGCCGTTGAGTGCAAATGGATCTTCAAGAAGAAAACGGACGCGGATGGTAATGTTACCGTCTATAAAGCACGGCTTGTCGCGAAAGGTTTTTGACAAGTTCAAGGTGTTGACTACGATGAGACTTTCTCTCCCGTAGCGATGTTTAAGTCCATTCGGATTTTATTAGCAATTGCTGCGTTTCATGATTATGAAATATGACAGATGGATGTCAAGACTGCGTTCCTCAATGGCAACATTAATGAAGAGTTGTATATGATGCAACCCGAAGGTTTTGTCGATCCTAAGGATGCTGATAAAGTATGCAAGCTTGAGCGTTCCATTTATGGACTAAAGCAAGCATCTCGGAGTTGGAACCTTCGTTTTGATCAAGTGATCAAGAGCTTTGGATTTGTTCCAAATTGCTACGAAGCTTGTATCTACAAGAAAGTGAGTGGGAGCTCGGTGACATTTCTGGTACTATATGTGGATGACATATTGATTATTGGAAAGGACATTAACATGCTTAACGATGTGAAGAGTTATTTGAACAAGTGTTTTTCAATGAAAGACCTAGGTGAAGCTGCTTATATATTGGGCATCAAAATCTATAGAGATAGACAAAGACGCATGATAGCTTTAAGCCAGAGTACATACCTAGACAAAGTTCTGAAAAGGTTCAGAATGGATAAGGCAAAGAAAGGTTCAGTGCCTATGTTGTCAGGTAAGATATTGAGCAAGTCTCAGTGTCCAGCTACGGTAAATGATAGGGAAGCTATGAGCAAAGTGCCTTATGCCTCGGCCATAGGTTCTATCATGTATGCCATGCTATGTACTAGACCGGATGTGTCCAATGCTCTTAGTTTGACGAGCAGGTATCAAAGTGATCCAGGAGTGGAACACTGGACAGCCGTGAAGAACATCCTAAAGTACCTAAATAGGACTAAAGAAATGTTCTTAGTCTATGGGGGTGATGAACAGCTCGTCGTATACGTCGATGCTAGCTTCGACACCGACAAGGATGGTTCCAAATCTCAGACAGGATACGTTTATATTTTGAATGGAGGAGCTGTGAGCTGGAGAAGCTGCAAGCAAAGCGTGATCGCGGGATCTACAGTAGAAGCGGAATACATGGCTGCTGCAGAAGCGTCAAGTGAAGGAGTTTGGATCAGAAACTTCATCACTGAGCTTGGCGTGGTTCCAAGTGCATTGGACCCACTGGAGATATTGTGTGACAACACTGGTGCCATAGCACTCTCTAAGGAACCAAGATATCATCCAAAGACCAAGCATATCAACCGCAAGTTTCATATAATCCGAGATTATATATCAGATGGAGATCTGAAGATTAGCAAAGTACATACAGATCTGAATGTCGCAGATCCATTGACTAAACCTTTTCCACGTGTAAAACAAGATCAGCACCTCAGTGCCATGGGTGTGAGATTGTTGCCAGATGTAAACTAGATTATTGACTCTAGTGCAAGTGGGAGACTGTTGGAATTATGCCCTAGAGGCAATAATAAAGATGTTATTATTATAATTCTTGTTCATGATAATGTTTATATTCCATGCTAGAATTGTATTAAGCAGAAACTTTAATACTTGTGTGGTTTGTGAACAACACCGTGTCCCTACTACGCCTCTATGGACTAGCTCATTGATCAATGATGGTTAAGGTTTCCTAACCATAGACATGAGTTGTCAATTGATAATGAGATCATATCATTGGGAGAATGATATGATGGACAAACCCAAACTAAGCGAAGCAATTAGATCGTGTCATCGTGTTCGTCTTTGCGAAGCTTTTCTTATGTCAAATATTGTATTCCTTAGACCATGAGATAATACAACTCCCTGGTATCGGAAGAAAGCTTTGAGGTCATCAAACGTCATCCTATGAGAGGGTGATCATAAATGTGTCTCTCAGGTGATCGGAAAGTATCTGTTGGGTTGTATGTATCGAGATGGGATTTGTCCCTCCCAAGTCGGAGAGATATACTTCGGGCCCACTCGGTAATCGATATCAACACCGCTTGCAAGCATGTGGTTAAGGAGTTAATCACAAAGTGATATCGGATTACGGAACGAGTAAAGTACTTGCTGTGAACGAGATTGAACTAGGTATGAAGGTACCGACGATCGAATCTCGGGCAAGTAAAATATCGCGAGACGAAGGGAATATATGTATGGGATTGATTGAATCCTGGCATCGTGGTTCATCCGTTATGATCATCGATGAATGTGTGGGAGTCAATATGGGTTTCCAGACCCCGTTGTTGATTATTGATAGAAGATCATGTCTGCATATTCTCGAACCCGCAGGTTCACACACTTAACGTGTCTCGACGCTAGGATAGATTGGATAATTGGTTTATGAGTTTTTTTTCGGAGTCTCGGATGGGATTCGGGACATCATGAGAGGTTCCGGAGTGGTCCGGAGAATAAGATTCATATAAAGCAGTGCAGTTTTTGGAGTTCGGAATTGTTCCGGGTTAATCGGTATTGTACCGGAAGCTTCTAGAACCTTCCGGAAGGGGACCAACGTGGCCCCACCTTCTGGGAGGGGGCATGGGCCTATGAGGGAGTGCCCTGGATGCATTGGGCCAGGGGCACAAGGCCCCATAGGGCCCAGCCGGCCAAGAGAGGTTTAAACTCTAGATAGAGCTTCTAGAAGGGGGGTTTCCTTGCCCCCCACTCTTCCTCCTTGGGGCCGCCGGCCTTGGCTTGGGGGAGGGGCTAGGGCTGCGCCCACCCCTCTATATATAGAGGGCTGGGGGCGCACCAACCCCCCACACCTTCCCCTCCAACCCTAGCCGCCCTGCTGCCCTCCTCTCTCCCTCCCGACTGCTTGTAGGCGAAGCCCTGCTGCAGAAATTCTCCACCAATTGCACCGCGCCGTCGCGTTGTAGATCTAACCCATCTCTCCACCATACTTGCTGGACCAAGGAAGGAGGAGACGTCGAGGTGCCGCACGTGTGCATCTCAAGGAGGCATCGCCACTTGTGGTGCTAGATCGGATCGGATCGCGAGGAGGAGAAGCGAGTACGACTACATCACCCACGTTCCGACGAACATTCCGCGGTGCGAATCTTCAAGGGTATGAAGATCTAATCCAATCTCTATCGTTGTTTACATCTCCTAGATTAGATCTTGGCTTCCCTCTGTTCGCATTTGTAGAAATGTTTGATTTACTATGCCGCGAAACCCTTCAAAAACTTACTTTACATACTAAATATATATATTGAGATGGGTTAGGACTTATGATTAAGCTTATGAGTTCCTTTTTTAATCCTACATCATAAAGTACATGTGTGTACGAAGATTTTAGGAAACCTAGAGCTTTCTCATAGAGCTCGTGGAAAGAAGGGTTTTGACGAAATTTTACATGAGCTCAAATCTAAGAGGATGGAATTAGTCCTGCTTAATTAGACTTTTAGGAGGCCTGTAACAAAATCAACTGGGTGTTAGAGAGATCGTGACCAACATGAGTTTTGACTCTAGTTTCATATACATAATCATGAAAGTGTGCTCCTAGTTTTGAAATAAAAGGGGAGCTAGATAAGGTGGTCCTATTCTAGCCTCTTATCTTTGATCTTGTGGTTG